>OX393549.1:124247209-124847209 GCA_947650365.1 Chamaelirium japonicum | reverse complement strand
CGCGACCGGGTGGGTGCCGAAAATTTTGGCTTTGGGCTAGTGTGGCCCAATGCTTATCAGGTTCTGTCCAGTGTCCACCCGACCAAACCCAATCCGTATACTTCTGTGGGATCTCAATCATGCAACGGGTCCGTAAATAGTACGAATGGTTTTTTAAGAGACATATATCAACCCCGGTCCCTGGTTAGAGGGTCGCCTATAAGTGTCATTGCCCGAGAAAGATCATGATTCGTGTGACTAAGTCTAACGACTTTGGCAATCACCAAACTTGGTGATTGGGCTCTTGATAAATGGGCAAAGGTGGTGATGATGATCAGACGATCGATTTATTGTTCTGAATATATGGAGTTCACAGTTGAGGTTGATCATGTCTTGTTTGAAGATAAGATAGAGATTATTGGATACTATTGCATGCCCGTGCCTGTCGGCACTGCAGCGGGCCGTCTTCGGCAACAAAACACTTTCGACGACAACACCGGCATTCATAGGGACACCCATTTCCTTGCCCTGTGTCGATTGGCACGAAGCGGCCACTTTCGGCGCGACCAACTCCCCTTCCCCCTATAATCGATCAATTACATCGATGACAACATATCTGTCGGCACTGCAGCGGGGCGCCTTCGGCAACAAAACAGTTTCGACGACAACTACGTTTCCTCGCCCGTGTTGATTGGCACGAAACGGGCACCTTCGGCGCGACCAAACCCCCCTATAACCGATCAATCACAACTGTCTCTATTCAAACGGATTCATCAAGATCGGCCCGATGGTTTGGAGCAGTCGAAATTTCAGCAAACGGGTTTATAGCCGTTGATACGAACAACGATCACGGGATGAACGGTCAAGTTTAGTGCAGTTTAAATGGGTCGGGATTTGAAACCAATGAGAGGGAGTTGGTAGATGGGGAAATAGAGATCGTGCGTTGATTTTTGAACGAATGGTTAGATCTATTCGGTTCATTTTTGTCCAATCAGCTTCCGTTTTGTCTAGTCAGCACAAAACCGACGTTCCTTGTTATATAGATGTGGTATAAAAAAAAAACACATGATGACTCCGAGGTTAGAAGCGAAGGAACAACGGAATAAGTAACAAAATAAAAGGAAACTTGCAGGATTTCAGCACGTCGTCCGCATGTTGCTCTGATTGTGCGTGTAATGACTTGGATAATTCTGGTAATTAGGATGGTAAGTTTTCTCTGCTATTACTATTTGTCAATAATTTTTATTCATCGTTCTAATGGAAAGTTTTAGAAAATTGTCCAATTTTATTTATCACTGTATCATAGTTTTATTCATGCTTGCGAGTTCCCAGCAAGGCTATCCATACTCATCGACCCGAGATGCGGATAGAAAATTAATTGTGGTTGTACTGCGGACTGTCCATTGACATCGCAAAAATTCTGCTGCCATTCAAGTCTTAGAACGAACCTATGTTATACATCATCAAGTGCATGTCGTCGCCCCGATTCCAACGCATGTTTTTGGAGGATTTTTCGACAAGTGGTTAGGGAGATATGATTTTTTGAAGTTACTTTTATGATGAGGTGTACCAATCCGAACCGGTCTAGGATTCAACCACGAATCCCACCCGAACCATGTTACTAACCTGTTGCTACAGACTTATCCTCTTTTCACCTTTTATAATTAGGATAGCCTCCTTGTCGTCCGATCATTGATCGAACATATGATATTTCTCTTAGGGTTTTTCCCCTTCTCTTATATAAGGCTTGATATCCATGAGCCCCAACCCATTGCACCGTACCTCCTCCTCCCTCTCATCCGTGTTCTTCCTTCGTCAACGTGGTCGGAGTGCTACCGGAAGACGTCGGATCTCCTCCTCCTCCTCTCCAGGTTCTCTCTCTTCCTCCTTGTCTTCTCTTGCCGATGGGTTAACTGTGTTGTAGCTCGTGTGTTCTGAGCATGGATTTTCTATATTAACATTAATAAAGATGACTTTGGTTATTGCTCTAATTAGAATACTACTTTGGTATATGTTAATACATATATAATAAAAGACCCTAGGAAACACAGTAGGCCACTGAGACGCATGGTGCATCCATACTTGGGAGACCCAGTGGACCAGTTCTGTGTAGACCTAGAACCAGTTCACAACTTTGGTGATGCTAGTCGCTTCACTGAGAATAAGTTGTTGGCATGTAGAGGATGTGGTGAAGTCTCCACCACGGGAACGTGGGACACCTGATCAAGCACGATGATCGTGTTGAATAAGAACCAAAACGATGCACAGTTCAGTGATTCAGACACTGGTACATAAAATCGTCTTACCACTATATATAATGTCATTAATCCTGAGGGACCATGTACACTGGGCCAACCAGTTGTGTGGTGCTTTGATGTGCCAACGTGTGCGGACCTTCCATAGTCCAATACCACGGTATCTTGGGTTACCCGGTTGGCGCTTGAGTGGCATGCAATCCCTACATGTTATCCGACATCCAGTGTTGGATGGGTGCGTTTTGATAAGTCAATCTGTCCACACAATTAATCTAGGCCTGGTGGTTGTCAGTATGACTGACGACGTTCCGGATGCTAGGCATAGCACCAGAAGTTGTGTGGTGTTATATATGATAAGTCATCAAATCCTAGTCATATGATCGATTGGGATCTGACAGTGCTCCCTACCGCCCGGGTCGAACCATGGCACAAGTAATAGGATGGACTAAGGATTATCAAAGTATAGTAGAGAACAGGGTTACGAGGGTGTAACATAAGTTTAGGATCACTAGAGTTCAACTCGCGTCGCACTCTGGGTGGCTACGCGGGTTAATCGGATTAGGGTTGATTAACGAAACTTTCGGTGTGTCACCGGAACAGTTAATCAGGGATCCGGTTGGAGCTAGAGATCCTGAACCCTGAAGGTTCCACCCTGTCGTTACGTATAGAAATTATTCCCCGACCTGGTTGGATACGTTGGATGCGAAGTAACACGATGGAGCGCAAGCCCGGAGCCTAAGAACCTAATTCACGTGTATTATGGGTCGTAGGGGTATTTTGATAAATAATGAAATATCGCTCAGAATATATTGAATATGGATCTTAAAATGAGCGAAATAATTCCAGGAGCTCATAGGCGTTGATGGAACTCGATTTCGAGTAGCGCACCTCACTCAATCTCTCTTATATTGCTTCACTTTTCGTGAAGGGCATTTTCGTCTAGGCTTCACGATAGGCATGCTGAAACCATAAAACCAACCCCTCCTCATCCTAATCCCCTTGGGGCCGGCCCTAGCTTGCGTAGAGCAGTTGGGGACCGGCCCTATATGAGGAATAGAGAGAGGGACCGTCCCAAGCTCTCCCCTCTTCAGAAAACCCGAACCCCTCTTCCTCTTTGTAGTTTCGCCAAGGAAGAAAGAGGAAGAAGAAGGAAGAAGAAGGAGGAAGGAATGAGAGGGAAGAAGAGAGAAAGAGAAGGAGGAGATCTTGCGACTCGCCGTCATTTTCGCAATGAATTCCTCCGTCGGCTCGTAGTCCTTGCACTTAGAGATAGAACTTTGAGGATTCCTCCTTTTGCAAAGGACAAGGTACCATCCGACAACTTCCCTTGCGATTCATATGCGGTTCATCATCGTTCCATTCTCTTCGGATCATAGGTCTACAAGATATGATGATTCTAAACACCTAACTAGATACATGCATGTCTTCCGTAGATCATAGTATGCCTCTAGGGTGTTTGCACAGATGCTAAGATCATAGATTTGCATGTAAATTATTTTGTATAATTAATTATAATGAAACATACACCGTAAGATTTTCGGATCTATCTTTTGCTTCCCCTGCGACTCTGATAATAGGATTTAATTCCAACAGCTCACGTATAGGGATCAGAGAAGAGGGAGGGGGCGCACTCCGTTCAGGGGGGGCGCACATGGGGGATATCTGGAGGATCGCACAAGGCGCACTGGGGGGGAACGGGGGATCTCAGTAGGATCCTGCAACACGGGGGATCACACAAACAGGGGGATCGGATTAGCAGAAGGGGGAGATCACGATCACATGGGGGAGGAGATTGCGATATCAAGACGGGATCGTAAATAGAGACAGGAGAAAAACAAATTTATTTTGCCCGGCCTCCCCTAGGTCGCCAGTGGCGACCGAGGAGGCCGAGGCCAGAGATGGGATCTCCGAAATCCTAGGCCGGCTCTGATACCATGTTATGAAGAGAGAGGGAGAGAGAGACTAGGGTTTTGGGAAGAAAACTCCTTGTATTATCTCTTTCTATAATGCATTACATAATATTACCTCTCCGTATATAAGGAGAGAACGCACACCATTACATTACCACAACTAAGGTGGGACTAATAGTAACTCTATATTCCTAACGAGAAAATATTTAGTGGGACGGACGTACCAGGTCAGCCGTGTACACCTCACACCCAATGCATTTAATATTAATATGTTACAATTCAACTTTCTATTTTAACTGCTATTGTCTCCATATTGACAATGCATTGGATGCTGAGGCTACATGACTGACGTGCTATGTCCGTCCCATTAAATATTTTTCTCGTTCATAGAATGGTAAATGATTAATGTACATAATCTTTTTCAGTCCCAATAACCTCTTCTCCCGAAGGAGCATTTTCTCCTTATAGAAGGAAGGTAAATACCAAGGAAATGGCATCAGTTCTTTGTAGGGGTGTAACTTGAGTACGATTTTATTCCAACCTCCTTAAAGAGGTTGGATATTTCCGGTCTCTCTCATTGGTCCATATCGAGGGCTTTTGGTCATTTCACCTTGATAAACAGTATAAAATGACCAAAAGCCCTCGATATAGACCAATGAGGGAGACCGGGAACATCCAACCTCTTTAAAGAGGTTGAAACAAAATTGTACTCGGTGTAACTTGGGTCGGGTAAAACCAAGAACCGATCCTTAGGTCGGGTTGGTTCGAATATTTTGACTAAATGGGTTGGTTCGGTTCTAAGTTTTTTGGATCCGACTAAATACGGGTCGGTTCAAGGTTGAGGCTCGGGTAGACCCGACCCGACCCAACCCGAGAACCGAACTCATATATATTAGTCCACATCTATATGTCACGGGTTTTGACTTTTGGGCTCCATCACACTAACACCCGAGTAAATGTTATCTGTTTGCTAACGTTGAACCAACTACCAAGAGAATTTAACGAGTGGCTAAAACATAAAGTCCAACATGGACCTTTAGTTTGCTAGTAAATAGCGGATAACTATTATTTTTTAAGACCAACTCTCAGCCCGAGAACCGACCCAACCTTGGTGTGGGTTGGGTTGGTTCGGGTCTATACCTAAGTCGGGTTGGCTTGTTTCTATATGGTAGAACCGAACTAGTTCGGTTCAGTTCCGTGTTGGCTCAAACCAGAACCAACCCGACCCAAGTTGCATCCCTAGTTCTTTGTATCCCTTCTCCTCGGATTAATCTTCCCCGGTGTGGCTTTCGATCTCCTCTATTAGGGAGTGGAGTTTGCGGTGTGCTGTTTTTCGGCGTTTTCGATCGTGCTTGCCAACGACCTCCAAAGGTTTCGTCACTCTGCTCTACTCCTTCCCCAAATGATTGATTGTGATCGGTTAATGAAGGCCCTTGCCTCCACACACATCGCTTCCCAACAACAAGTAGTTGAATTGGTAGTCTCTTAGTGCTCGTACCATAGACTTGGGATCGAATCCTGCATTAGTTATGCATATAATAGTATCGGTCCTGCCCACCAGGGGATAGGAGAGTTGGCAAAGCCACGGATTGATGCGGTTGTGAGTTTGACTCCGCCTCTCCTTGATTGACCTAGGAGTGAAGTGGGAAGTGTTGAGTGGGTCAGGTTTCACTCCTGGAGGATTAGTTCGACTCCAAAGTGTGCCATCGTGTGAACGGGTTCAGGACACCCGCCGCCGATCTAAAAATAAATAAACTAATTAAATTTTAATAAAAATTGTAATGAAATATGCACCATGGAGAAACTTGTAGGTATGGATGCAACATAACCTTCCCCCTCCAAAGCCCACCCCCCAATCACCTACCACTATAGTCGATCTTCGTAGCATCACAGTGAGCCACTAGATAGGGGGAGGTGTGGGACCCACCAACAGTTGGTTCCTGAACCCTCTGGGCCTATTTAGACATCCTGTCCCTCTGGTAAGCGAGAGGCACCCCCGTCCCAAATCCTGACCCCCCCCCCCTGGCCTGCTCTGCTCCCCCATCCTCTCTCTTGCCTCTTGCCTCTTCTCTCTCTCTCTCTCTCTCTCTCTCTCTCTCTTTCTCTCTCTCTCTTCTGGGTACGTTCTCCTTTGCATTTGGAAGCATACCAATCCAATCCTAGATCTCGATCCATGGCCTCCGCTACACTAGCCGCACCATGCATCAATCCCAGCCTCTCCCACGCCTCCTATGCCGTCGAAACCAGCTCGAGCAATCCCCGCGGGGACGAATTCTCACTGTATTTCAGCCTCATCAGAGAGAGCTTCCCACTTGAGCTCGGGAGCTCTGCGTCGAACCTCTCGTCGCTCCGAGTAAGCTCCGGTAGGAAGAGAAACGACGACGGCGAGATCGGCATCTTCGGCGCGGAGAAGTACTTCAGCGGCAGGATGGATGGCAGCTCCCAGCCGATGAAGAAGTTCTACACAGAAGAAGGGGATGCCGGAGGGAAATCCAGACCCTCGAAATCCAGATCCGGGACGGGGAGTACCGGTACCTGTTCCGAGTCGAGCGGGAACAGCCAGAGCACCCTCCTACGGGATCGGAGTCGGTTCCCGCCACCTCCAACCAGGCCACCAAACCATGGTAGAGGAAAGGGGTTTCTCGGTGTTTTCGGGTGCTCTTGCTCTCGCAACAAGCCCGTTGCCGTCGACGGAGACGTCGTTGCAGGAGACCCCAGATCCAGGAATGGCCGTTCCGGCGATAGAGGAGGAGAATCCATGTACAAAGGGGAGATGGGTTGCCGGAAAACGGACGGAATGAGCTCCGGGTTGAAGCGGGAAGAGGAGCCACCTTTCCCAAATTCGAATCCGGTGGCAGGAAAAGTGGCCATTGGGAGTCACTTTGGGTCCCCATTCATGCTAAAAGACGACGTGGGCTCGAGCCGCTGGAGACGTCTGGGACTGTTGAGCTCAGCCGCCGTCGCCGCCGGCGGTGGCGCTGGGAGGAAGGACGACCCTGAGAGCGACTCTAGCTCAGACCTGTTCGAGATCGAGAGCCTCACCTTCCATTCACCCTCCTTCTTCCGGACAGACACCGCCACGGAGTCATCGACCGCGACACCGACGTGCTACGAGCCCAGCGAGGCGAGCATCGAGTGGAGTGTCGCCACGGCCAGCGCCGCGAACTTCTCGGTGGCGTCGGAGTACAACGAGCAGCCGAGTGCGAGGGGCGGCGAAGCGAAGAAGCCGTCGAGGCAGCACCGACCGGGTCTTCTCCTGGGCTGCGTCAGCAACAAGGCGGTGGAGGCTACGCCCGCTTGCGACCGGCGTGAAGGGCTTCGGACGGAGTCTTCTCCGGCGGCGGCGAGGTATAAGCCCGAGAGCTACCGGGTGATCGAGTTAGAGCCGGCGCGGGCGAGGCGGGGTCGGGTTCGGAGCACGCTCGCGCCCGCGGGACCCGCGCGGTCACTGTACACGCACGGCCCCCTGGCTTAACGTGTGGCTTGCATGTGTGGATAGCGAATGCTGTCGACGTATCGTAGTGGATTTTTTTTTCTTCTTTCTTTAGCTAATTCTTAGGGTTGTAGAATAGTTGATTTTATTGTAAAATGAAGTCCTTATCTCAAATGTATCATCTATATCCTAAAATATTATTATTACTAGTTCATGCCCGTGCCTGTCAACACTGTAACGGGCGGCCTTCTGCGGTAACACACCTGAACGTCTTCGGCAACAAAACACTTTCGACAACAATACCATCCCATTTCTTCGCCCGTGCCAATTGGCATGAAGCGGGTGCCTTCGGCGCGACCAACTCCCCCTCCCTCAATAATCGATCAATCATAATTGTCTCTGTTCGAACGAATTCCTCGAGATCGACCCGAAAGTTTGGGTCGGCCGAAATTACAGCAGACGGGTTAATAGCCGTTGATGCAAACAACGATCACGGGATGAACGACCAGGTTTAGTGCAGTTTCAATGGGTCGAGATTTTAGGGGCTTAGTGCAGTTTCAATGGGCCGGGATTTTAGGGGTTTAGTGTAGTGTAAATGGGTTGGGATTTGAAACCAAGGAGAGATCGTGCGTTGATTTTTGAACGAATGGTTAGATCTATTCGGTTTATTTTTGTCCAATCAGCTTGTTCTAGTCAGTTTTTTTATTCCATTTCGTCTAATCAGCACAAAACCGACGTCCCTTGTTATATAGATTTTGAGTAAATTACACTTAACCCCACCATCGTTAGAAAAACTACATTTTACCCCCCTTTAATTCGGTTTTGATCAGATAAAAACTACTCAATGAGGAAATTAAGGGGGTGTTTGGCATAATTCCGGAACAGCCTATTTCCATTCCGAATTTTCTGATTTAAAATTAACGGCTAGTAATTGTTCCGGTGGAATGAAGGACTTGGGAACTAAAAAATCTCACACCCACTGTTTCTATACCAACGAGAGAGCTGGTCTATCAAACAGGGGCGTAACCAAGGGAAAGTTGGTAAAATTCCAGAATAGACCTTTGTGCCTTTAAAAAAATTTAAAAAAAACTTTGCACATGGCTCCCCCATAATTTTAAATTTTGGAGTACCTGAATCCACCAGTGCCATCAAATTGCATTGAAAATAGTAATTGACAGTAATAACCTTTTCTGGAAGAGGATTAAGGGGAACAGCTGTTTCACATACCAAACACCCCCTAAGTAGTTGACAAAAGGGGTATTGTGCTAACATTTCAAACTTTATGGAGCGATTGGGAACAAATAGAAGGCCCCCCCTGAACTTCTCCAAAGACTTTGATTGTATACATATGGGCCTTTTGTACTACAACTACTCTGGTCGAGAGGTTTCAGCCAAACTTGGACCCAATGGATTAGCCATTGTCTCCGTTCTTTGAAGACTGCAGTCCCACTCGATAAACGACAAACAAGGCCAAATGATTAGGCGATGTTTTTGGGCCAGGTGATCAGAGTTGCCAAACTCGATTAAGGGACGTACCAAGCTAGGGTCCCTTCTCAGCTCTTGTTAGGTATGGGCATCTCTCACCTATATATCGTTGCCAACTAAGAGCATCTCCAATTCTACGTCAAAATGATTCATCAAATTGATGATAGGAGACCTAAAAAGCGGCTTCAATCCTACATTAAATTTCTATCAAATTAACTTTTCATCAAATTTCTCTATCAGATTGGGAGCTCCCATCAAATTTCTACATCAAATCCCAACAGATATATTCTCTCTCCAATAGTCATATTCAAGCTCCTCCTTCGCCCATTTCATCCCCTTCCCCCATTTCCTTCGGCGAGCACATGCAACTCCACTCTAACAAACAGGTGCATCTCCACTTCAGTGACCATGATCCCCTCCGACGATTTGGTGTAGGACTGGAGTGCTCCACTGTGGGAAAAAATTACATCTGTCATACAATCTCCCTCCAACGATCGATTGAGGGTGAATTCGAGTGCAATGCACTGTAAAGTGCTGAGTTGTAGCGTGCTTAGCTGTCACGCAGACATTGTTGAGTAGAAAGAGAGGCATAGAAAAGAAGATGCAGAGAAAGGGAGTTGACACATGATGTGGTGATGAAGTTCAGCCGAAGTTTATGTCTCCGTGCGCTAAGACGCAACCTTTGAATCCACTAACTCTGAAAAAAGCAAAGCTACTCTCGACAGATCGAGAGGTCCTTATACAAGTAGACAGAAAGTAGAGTGGCCATGACTAGAGTCTGATTACCAGAAGGCTCGATGAGCTTTTGAAAACAGGAAGTGGAGTTGGAAATAATAAATTATGGTCTGATTTATTTACAAGATCTGCTATTTATAGAGTTTATGGATTATCTAAGGTTTTGGTAAATATCCGGGGGGATTTACCAGGCCCCAGACCTTCTCCGTATGCCCCAAGCAGGGCTGGTGGGTCCCACCGTCATCTTTCCGAGCCCTAAGCAAGGCTGGCAGGTCCCATCGTCATCTTCGTGGGTGAGTCACATCATCGTCTTCGTGGCCCCAGGTAGGGATGGCGGGTCCCACTGTCGGGCGTTAGGCAGATTTTACGCCCATATCCACATCAAATTAGTTTTCATTTGATATAGGGCTGAAACACTCCACATCAAACTAAGCTTTTAACCTAATCCTACATCAAATCTGATGAAAAATTTTGGCGTTGGATTGGAGATGCTCCTTTGAGATAACGACGTTGGGCTTGAAGATAAACTTCTCCAAAAGCTCATTGATCCCCCTGGATGCAGTGGACGACTTAGTAAGTCACTTTCCCACTTGTTTGGATTCCCCACCACCACCTATCAATTGTCTTGGGCTTCCTCTCGTAGATACAACCTTGATTAGGCATGATTGGAGACCATTAATTCCTTGAGTGGTTTGAATCTAGACTATCTTATTGGAAAAGTAAAGTGTTTTTCCTATGGTGGGTGGCTTACAATTGTAAACTTCATCCTTACAGCCTTGCCCATCTATTATATGTCAGATTTTAATGTTAGATTTTTTTCCTTTTAGGTGGGGCTACATGAGTCAAATAGATTGTGTGTACTGTCTTGAAGGCTTAACTAGTGTCGTAGATGTGGGGAAAAATTACGGCCGTCGTATGATTTTCCACCAACAGCCGATTGATTATTGACTTCAAGAATGGTGCACTGTAAAGTATTGAGCTGTCGTCTGCTGAGCTGTCACGCAGACACTATTGAGTAAAAGGAGAGATAGAAAAAGTGAGAGTTGACACAGGATATGTGGTGATGAAGTTCGGCCGAAGCATACGTCTTCGTGTGGTAAGATGCAACCTTTTAATCCACTAACTCTAAAAAAGTAGAGCTACTCATGACAGGCCAAGGAGTCCTTATACAAATACACAGAGGGTAGAGTTGGCTTGACTAGAGTCTAATTACCAGTAAGCTCGAGGAGCTTTGGAAAACAGAAAATAGAATTGGAAATAATAAATTTCAGTCTGGATTATTTACAAGATCGGTTATTTATAGAGTTTTGGGAATATCTAGGGTTTTGGTAAATACCCGAGGGGGATTTACCAGTAACTGGACAGTCTTTGTGGACCCCAGGCAAGACAGGCGAGTCCCACTCTTGTCTGCATGGGCCCTAAGCCGGGCTGGCGGGTCCTACTCTCATCTTTGTGGACCCCAGGTGATCAAACTTGACTACACCAGTATCTTAAGGTCGAATCGTTTGCAGTAAGGGTTAATTACTAGTATTATCCTCAGATATTGTAACTACGGTCGGTTTTAGGAATTAAAGTAATTAGGCGAATAAAGTTGATTGGTGATTGTATGATTATCTTAAAACTAAAACTGAGCAATTAAATTAACGAGGAAAATCAAGAAAGAGTTAGGGCGGAGAATCCACCACTAACCAAAAACTAATCTAATTATGCTAATTAGGGTTTTGTAAATTTTAGTGAAGCGTTTCGATCCATTACAATCAAAATTGCAATGGATTTCAACAACAGTCCTTATACTCAATGGCATGGGCTATTTTTGGTTGGCATGGTCAGTCATTTGGAGGCATGGATCGTCTCTCCTTAGACTAGCCCATCTCATCTAGGGATAATGATCAAAATAAATGATGTATTACCATCATGCACATAGAATGCGCCATCTTAGGTTAGCACGGTCCGTATTTTAGGGCACGGATCGTCTTTTTAGGCATGTCGCATCTCTTGCAGGATGATAATAAACATTAACGAACAGAGCAAGACAAGATCGATTTCATTCAATTTCAACGAAATATATTACAATTAAATGCATGCATATGTATGGGATGAACAACAGATTTTAATATTAAAAGATCTTGTCTTAGTAATGTCTCCAATTGGAATTACAAAAACCTAAAGAATATAGAAGAACTAGAACCTAACTAAGGCTTCATCAAAGTCCTAGAAGAGGATTAGCCGCTCATGACAAAGGTGACGATGGAGGCGTTGATGGAGGATGCTCGATGAACCATGATTGCTTCTCTTCTTATTCTTCTCTCGATCTTCTTTCAAGAATGATGAACTTTGAGCCAAAATTCGGATATGTTTCTTTTAGAAAGACACGTATATATAAGCCTCTAAACGCATGCAAGTTGTATATTTTCCGCAGCTATTCTGGATTGTCCAATTTAGGGCATCGTAGGCTTGGGTGGTGATTTCCGATTGATCGGGCCTCGCGGCCGATCAATCGGACTTGGCAAAGCCTCTGTCGATGGGAGTGACTGTGTTCCGATCGATCGGGCTTCGTAGCGATTGATCGGACATTGAGAAATATCTATCAGCAGGAAGCAGCTTGTTGTGGTTGATCGGTCGTCCTTTCCTTATGACTTATTACTGTGGGGGTTGTTTTTGGAGATGTTTCTTCGTGCAGTTACCCTTATGAATTTTTCGCTGGGTTTGTGACTAATACGCTCCTTGCTCTTGTGGACCTTTTTTTTGTCAGTCATTGAAACACAAGTAATCAGCTTATTTTATGATAGAAATAATGTGATTCGGTTTATGCTTAGAGGTATAGACACATTGAATTTATGCGCCGATCACCAGGCAGAGCTGACGGCTCCCACTCTAAGACGATAGGCAAATTTTGCACCCACAATAGACCCGATTTGATATGATCATGTTTTGGTCAGCTCAGACCGTCTCAAGTCGCACCTTTGCCAAATGGTGCAATTCAGTTATTGTGTGGGCTTAAATGTGTAGAGCACAAGTTGGTTGAGTTGATTAAACATAATATCTACGATGGCTTGAGTAGGGGATCGGTTCTATAAATACTTAGGCGTGGTTCCCCTCTTCGACCCTGGTCGTCATTCTCTTTCTCGGAGCTCTGAGGATCCGGGCAGGGTACTAGGGCAAGGAGCGGAATGATCACGCCTCAGCATCTCTCGCGCGCAGTACCATCTCTCTCATGTACACGACATCCGCTCCCATGGGGACATGTATATTCGATTGCATATCCATCGATTCTGACGACATATCTGAAACTTTTTTCGATGAAGAATAATTTTAACAAGTGGTATCAAGCCATGTCGATTGAATCGGTGGAGATCTACAGCTTTTGATCTCATTACAGTTCTTGAACGCTTTGTTCATTGGTTCTAGGATCGATCGTCGTGTCTCTGCATGGAGATCCGAGAATCGATGAACAAATCAGTGGTTTCGATTCCTTGTTTTCGATCCATTGGCTAATGGTGTTCATCAAATTTGTGCACACATGCCATTATTTAAAAAAGGTTTTGATTGGCTGTGGGGGTATCCCCCTCACAGTCAACGGTGTGAGCGGTGGCTTTGACATGCGATCAAGGCCACAAAGGTGGAAGCCACACAATAGAGATCACAGGGTCGGTGTGATCGGGCGACAACATCGTGGCTGGGAGCCTCCACGACGTCATTGCGATGTTGGGCTCAAGCAATGTCGTGTCAGGAGGCGTCGATGTGGATAAGGTTTCACCTTATCCATACCTAGTACATATTTGTTACTTTTTCCTATCTTACTAGAAATAAAATTTGATTCCCATAAATCCGAAATCCGTTTATGCTCCATTAGTGTGTGAGACTAGAGCATGGTAGATGCATATGCTAGTATACCTACTAGGGGTACCACAGAGTAGTAGGAGATATACTAAGTACATCCCTATCTTATGTGGACCTCATTTCGTGTGTGTAGCACTAAAGCATAGTAGAAGTGGCTAGTACGTTTTACTAGGGGTACTCTACCTATTTACTAGGAACACTCTAGCGAATAGTGAAATTACTAGAGGCACCCCGCAAGTGAGCTCCATTGTGCGAGTGAGGTACCTAGCAAAGCTAGGGTTTCCTCCATACCAAAGGGGCCGGCCATGTGGCTTGTGCAAGGCAAGGGGGCTGACCACTATAGCCTTACGCAAGCTATAAGGCTCGGCCACTAAATGCATGCACATGAGGAATTGAAGGGGGCCGACCATAACTTGCTTGCGCAAGGTATGGTGGTTGCGCAGAACCCCTAGAATCAAGGGGACCGTGAATGGCTAGCCTTTGGGGAGGGGGCGGCCACTACTTGCTTACGCAAGGTTGTGGCCTCAACTATTTAAAAGGGGAGAAGAAAGTCGGCCAAGGTTTGGCTTCTGGTTGAATTTTGGCTCCCCCCTCTTGCTTCTTCTTCTTCCTTTGGTTTGTGAGACACACACACACACACACACACACAAAGAGAGAGAGAGAGAGAGAGAGAGAGAGAGAGAGAGAGAGAGAGAGAGAGAGAGAGAGAGAGAGAGAGAGAGAAGCCTACACGCTTGAGGCACTCAGAGATTTAGATGTGGGAGTTCATGCTATGTGTGAGATCGGGTGAACAAGAAGGCACCATCTCTTTCGCCAAGTCTCTTCGTCCATTGCAAGGGACTTCATCCATCACGAGAATCTTCATCCACGTACTGTCGTAATCGAATATGCATTCATTCTAGATTGTTAGAATTGTTAAATCGTCGTTAGGATGTTCGCTCAGAATATTTCTATACATGCACACATGTGTAGATTGGTTTGATGAAAAATTAATATGTAACACACACCACGTATGATCTTTGAATCGCTAAAATTCTTCCTCTGTGAACCTAAGCTAGATAAATTCTTTCCAACAAATATATGGACCAGCAGAGGCTCACACATGGGCCAACTACAGGATGCCACGTGTACCAATCACACCCTACCATATCATATGCAATATTTATGGGAAGGAAGTGCTTCTAAATACACATTAAGACAATAACAGAGGGATTTTTTGACAGTTGAAGCACTTACAGTCTCGCATGGAGTAGCAGAGCTCTCCGTCCAGGCTAATCAGATTTGAGACCACGTCTCATTTCCCGAGATTTTACATCTCTTCTCCACTTCTTTGTACAAGTCTCTCCCTCGGCTTGTTGAGGGATAACTCAATATTTAAAAGAGATAGTGGATTCAATGTTGCAACTTACCGCACGGAGACGTAAGCTACGGTCGAACTTCGACAACAAATCCATGTGTTCTCCCTCACTCTACTACTCTATACTCTCTACTCTCTACAAGCTACATTACTCTATCTCGTAATTAATAAATTGATTGTGGGAGGGATCGAACAACGGCAACCCCCCTATGCCTAGAAAGAATAGGACGAGCTTGCACTGCCCCATGTGGGGGGACATTTGCCTAGAAGGGATAGGTCGAACTTGCACCACCCCATGTGGAGGGGACACCTATACCTTGTAAAAAACAAACCCCCTCCTCCTTCACCCTTTGTTATAATAGGAAGGGGAGGGTACTAATAAGAGGGTTGGATGATCCTTATTAAAACGAATAGGAAAGAACTTACCCCTTTGATGTGATGGGGGTTTAGGTAGCTTGTAGGGAGCCCAAACTCTACGGAACAAAAGCATAATCTACGAAACCTAAACCCCCATCGTTTCATCCTTATCTCGATCTACGTATTGGAAGAAAGAAGAGCAGGAAGTGAGGTCCGAAGTCATCACTTTCGAAGGAGAAAGAGCGACACATCTTATGGGAGGGTTTGCTTCAAAAAATCGTACCCACAAAACCCATTTGAGTGAGAGGCCTAATTGGGCTAGCCACAAGGGAGCTTTATAGGCTTCCCTCGGACGTCCAAAAAAAAGTCCCTTTGGTGGCCTTAACTCTCCTCATATGTGATGCCAATTTGTTTCTCAAAAACAAAAAAGGTGTGCATCTATAATTGATTTATTTTTGTCCAGAATTCTATTGAATATTTTCATCATTTGATCAATACTTTCATCATTTTTTAAAAATTATAATATTTCCACAACATCAAAAAGTTGGTCGAAATTAAAATTTTGAATCTTAGGAGTAGGAAAGAAAATAAGTAGAGCTATGTTGCATTGGTGTTCACACATTTATTTTATAAGAAATGTTATTCAGTCCGAAGGTTTTTCGGATTTCGCCGGCCCGATTGACATGGCAATGTGCAACTGGTGGCTGAAACCCACTAGTGACTTTTAAGCCTTTTGCACCACCAGTTGCACGCTGCCACGTCAATCGGGCGGAGCGAAATTGGGAAAACCTTTGGGCTGAATAGCATTGCTTTTATTTTATACATCTATTTCTAATTTTCTACACGTATTTCCTACTTGAAACGATCAAATTTATATAGTAATATGGGTGGGATAGTGGCCCCACAGTTTGGCACCTCGTCCCATGAAGAAGGTTTGGGTTTTAGTCAAAGTATGGAATCCCCCCCCCCCCCCCCCAACACCCACCCACCCACACCCACACAGAAACACATACACTCGCATTCACCCACCTATCCACGCACAAAAAAAAAATGGTGTTATTTGAATATCAAGATGTTCCAATATCTTTCTTGCAAAAAATAAAAAATAAAATATTGCCAATATTTTGGTGTGGCACTCCGCCCTCAATCGTACTTGGCTGGTGCCTATCGGTGGGGATGAGTGTGATTAACCGATTGGAGTTGACGTAGATATCCTTATGCCTCCAAAACCCGTGCCGTAAGGGAAGGTTTACGTGGGGGCATGAAGAAATGTACACAATTTGTCCATCCCCACTCGATGTGGGATTAGATCCTAACAAATCTTCCCCTCCCCCTAAGGCCTGGGGGCGAAGCCAACTTTCCTTCCTCATGCAGCTTCGAGGGACTAATCCGGCGCTCGAAAAGGAGCGCCTGCGATAAGTTCTGGGTGTGGACGAAAAGCAAACGCACACCCCCATACACCAAACCAGCATAGGATTGGATCAATCAGGATTTTGATATCATTTATAGATACCCTCACGCCCTAAAATCCGGGTCACATGATTTTGAGTTTTGCTTGTGATTTGTATGGATCTCTTCCTATTATATAAAGGGAAAGATCTAGGGTTCCTTAGTTAAGAAGAGGTTTGGTGGGATGTTTGAAAAAGATTTGGAGAGCTGTCTTCGGATACAGAGCAGACAGCTAGTATAAGTATAATATACTGAAGGATGGCCTTTGATTTGCGGCACAGAAGAGATTTACGTGTCGTCGGTGCACACAAACAGAAGTCACGTAACTCACAGCATCTGGAAAATTTTCAGCACATCCTGCGTGCCATACAACCGCGGGCCCCACTGAGATTCAAAGACATGGGCACCTGGCCCCAGCACACCGGGGTAGCGTCCCCCAGCACTCAGAGCGGGCTGATAGTGGACCCCACGGATGTATGGTGCGCAGGATGTGTTGAAAATTTTCCCAACTCGGATCCAATGACCACCCTGTAGTCATAGGCGAGACCCGAACCTAGGTCACGTGCGACTGGCTGTATGGGTCCGTTTTGTTCTTATCTTCGGCTCATGGGCGGAAATCTCTACTGTAGGCTGGGTGCACCCTCACCGGCATATGGGCTCTCATGCATAAGGCCCACCACCTTACGGTACAGGACATCTTATTGGATCATTATTCGGTGAAAATGGGCCATGGGCCCCATGATTCAGGGTCGAAGCCAGGATTTCTTTTGGGGAAATGGGTGTTACGTCCCGTACAGTATACCCGGTTAATGAACAGGACACTTATAAGAAACCTTTACGAGGAGGTCCGAAATTCATTTTTTAAGTCCAAAATTGCTCCCGTCCCCCCTTCTCCCCTTTCTCTGTTCTCTCTTGAGCAGCGGGCGGTGACGCGATGAGCACCGGCGATGTGGTGACCAACACCGACGGCGAGCAGCGGGCAGCGGCGGCGTGGCGACCAGCACCAGCGAAAAGCAGCAGCGGGGCAACCGCACGAGTCGCAGCTGCTCGCCGTCGCCGCCGAGCGGAGACGAGAGGCGATGGCGAGCGGATTCAGATTAGGTTTATGATTAGATCTAGGACTCTAGGGTTCTTCCTATGGCCTGTAGATCTCAGGATTTAAGATTCCAATTAGATTTTAGGATTTGGATTAGTCTTAGGTTTTAGGATTTGGATTATGGCATGTATATCTTAGGTTTTAGGATTAGGTTCAGTTTAGTTTAGAAGAGAGTTGCATGCATATAAAAATTTGAAGCACAGTAAAGGGTATTTTTGTCCTTTGTCCTTTAGCTTAAATGGAACTCTTGTTTTGAACCTACCACTAAGTCCTCCATTTTTTGTTGAAAAGTTTGACGTAAGTCTTTTTGAGAGATGACTTCTAGTTACAAGATACATAAATTTTGATATATAGCTCAAGTCCCTCCTGAAATAGTATGTGTTGCAGCAAGTATCGTACCCTTCTTTTACCCCTTCAATGGCAAAACTGCCCCTCCAGCAAAAAGTATATATTCACCGGTTGACACAGTGCATGTAGCACGGTTGCAACAGTGAAATCACTGTAGCATCCTAGTGAATGTATGCTCTTTTTTTGAAGACAAATGTATATTATTGCTACAATGATTTCGCTGTAGCAACTCGGCGAATCTATATTCTTTTTGAAGGCGAATGTATAATATTGATACAGTGATTTCACTGTAGCAGGCACAATGAAATCATTGTACCAACACGACCAATAAACACTATTGCTATATTGATTTTATTGACACAACTACAGTGGAATCACTGTAGCAACACACGAATGTATACTCTTTTCTGAAGACAAATGTATACTCTGTCAACCAAGGGTATTCTCGAAATTATATTAGTACAACTGACACTACGGGTTTCATTAATTTCGATCGTGGGTGAAATGGAATCTCCAATCAGACAACTACAAAATATAGGGACTTTAGTTAATATAGCAAATTATGGTGTCCTGTGGCTATTATCGCAAAATAGTTAAGGAACTGGACATAATTAGCCATTTTTTTCAAATAGATGGGCGTGATAAGAAATCATGTTAGTATTGTCAACTTTTTTTTTTTTAATTACATCGCATATTTCCAAGCAAATTATAGTGTCCTGCAGTATGTTTAAACAACATTACTCCATATTTTTCCAAGTTGCTTTATAACCTATGTCGTTAGATGCCTAATTACTACTCTTGGATGCAAGAGTTTTTAATTTACAACCGGATTCTCCTGCAATTTCATACTTATATAGATCACTGCCAATTGATGTAATGCTACCTAAGGCACCAACTTTATGTCTTGCCAAGTCAATGGTTTTTACCAACTTGTTTGCAGTGTCATTTTTCGTTATGTTTCCACGATGATTATGTTAGGGATAATGGCTCCGATGGCTTCTGACCAACCATCGAGTCTTTCAAGAAAGCGTTATCTACCAAGGGATCGAAGGTCAACGTTTTCCAGAAATGGTATAATAAAGAGAAGATTGATGCACACACCACACAAGACACAAACAAATAAACAAGAGATATCGGGAATCAAGAAATAAGATTTCCACTGTCAAGAGATTACAATCACCGATGGTGGGTCACTGTTTGTTTGACCCCCGCATACGTATCTCAATCCTCCACGTACTCAGAACAATACCACATCGATAACAAATATCGGGTGTACACAAGAGAATATCGAGAGATGATCAACCGATGAAGATGCCATGGTCGGCGCGTCGAAGAACCATGATGAAGACCCAAGAATTTGAGAGAGATGACCGGAGATAGACCTCTCATCTCTCTATTCTTCCTTCCTCTTCCTTTTCTTCTTCTTGAATATGATCTCTCTCACAAGCTCTACCTCTTCCCACGTAGCCATCATAGATATTTTTTGTGGTCCCCTAAAGCCCACTTGCTCGCCTTAAATAGGAAATAAAGTTTGAACCCATGGAAGCCCCAAAAGCATAACAAAACCCGATCCGAAAGTAACATCCGCTCACTGCCCAGGTGGACTTTGCTTGCCGAGGGTCTTTAGCTAGATGAGGGCCTTCGTTGGCCAACCGAGGGTCTTCGACCGACCGAGGGACTTCGCCAATTTCCCCCTAGCCTCCATATGAGTTTTTTATACCTTCTGCCCTTCAGCCAGCTTCGGGTGTGAGTTTCATTGGTCTAAACCCAGCAATCTTCATATTGACCACCTTTGAAACTCAACACCACTAAACCTTCATCATCATCGTTACTTATTATGAGATCCTATGAAAATCCATTGCCATCATTGTTGCCACCTTTGACATCCTAACTAGATATCCGCACCCAGTCGAGATTCCGATCATCTAGACCGATGATCGACCAAGTCCACCTTTGATGTGGACTTGATAGGGACCCACTTCTTCTTCATCTTCTTGTCGCCCGAGAATGCTCCACCCACCAACTTGTTCCTTAATGAAACCTCTGCCCTCGAAACTACTCTCGCAACAATCTTGTACAAGCATCCACTACAGGCTCCTTCCAAGATTAAAGAAGTGTATCCCAAACCTTTAGGACTCCACCTAAACCGACAGTCCTACACTTGGAAAAGTATAATTCGGAAAATGAAATTAAATTCGCTCTTATCCCCAGAACATGATGAATGTTTTCAGTGATCTAAACCATTCCATCAGACAGTCTCAAATGAATGTTACCGATTCTATTCACCAGTAACCAGAATCTATTAGTGATCATCATGCCGCCACTTTCACACGCTGCATAATTATTGTGCCACGTTCTGTGTGAGCACACATGATGTGTGGCACCACTATCAAGAATCCAATCTCGGCTTCTATACTCAATGTCCGCCAAGATTATAACTTTTTTATCGGAATATATCATCGATTTTTTATTCACGTTCTCCCAAACCTTTTCCGAATTGGAGCTATTTTCAGAATCTGCTCTTTCACATTTCCATTTGCAATTGTTCTTGAATGTCTCGTACTTCCCATAATTCCAACAAAAAAACTTCTTATTCCTAACAACCTCCCTTGCCACCAACAAACCCTCCACAAGATTTTTGCTAGTATCACTTGCCCCCTTCAACCGCAACTTATTTGAAACTAGTAATGCCCGTGTCTGTCGGTACGCATATTTGGCTAGGGCATGACAAAATTTAAGGTCGTGATAAAATTTTGAAGAAGTACAATATTTTAAGAGTGACAATAATTCAAAAGTGGTGATAGTATTTTGAAGTAGGTGATAATATTTTTACGAGGTCACTCATATTATTTGAAGGCGTCCAAAGCTGATATTCATGCTTGATAGTCTCTCTCCCTCTTTATCTCTTAATGAGTTATATTCTATTATATCAACTCGAATGACAATTCATGAAGAAATTAACCATGGAAACTAACTTGTGATGGCCTTGAAGTAATAATGTTGATACAACACCAAGCATGTACTCTTCATTGAAAAATCATGAACTTGGTACAACTAAAAGATATTGTCATCTCACATTACAAGAATAACCCAAAAAGTAATAAGCATCTACATAAAGCAGATGTATTGCTCCTTGAAGAAGAGATACTATACACAGATGATTGTTTGGGTGGGTGTTTTTTTTTAAAAATTAATTATTTGCGTTGATCACAAAAAAGTTCTATTTTTCTGTACAACACATATCACTAAATGTAGATGCAAAGTACTATAATAAACAATACTAGAAATCCAACTTCTCAAACATAATCCAGATAGCATATGAATCATCCAATGTCAATTTGTACAATATAACGACCGAGGCTACATAAGTTTATTACTTACTGAATTTCATGATGAGTGGAGGAAGCATTCGTTTCATTATCTATTCTAAATTTATATTGAAATGAACAAAATTTTTGATCAGATGATCGAGATTTTCGGACTTCCTTTAATGAATTAACCAAAACATTTATGGCACCACAATAGCTCATGGAAGCCGCAATAAATTATTCAACGTCTAATTTTCGATATTGAAGACTTAAACCAACTGGATGCCTGTATACATAAGCATCTCCTCCTCCATAGGGTTCCTCATAACATCATTGGCATATTAAAGTCAGTTTCGTTAGATTGGGAGTACTGTATTTGATCCATGTAGTGTAAATCTACATGAAGCATACAAAAAAGAATACTTAAAATCCATCCAAAATCAAACGATCGACGCATATGGGAAATATATAACATAGTCAGTATCATTGTTAACTTCCCACATTCCACCCATGCAATCATAAAGACTAAACACCTGTATGGCTGTATCTAATAAAAACACATATTAAAAACTTCTTATGAAGCATTACATATCAGTTCATTTCATAAATCCTAATTGAAAATTCACTTCTACCATCAGTAGACAATTGTTACAATAGGTGGCAAAATGGAGGAGGAAAAAGAAAGAAAAAAAATTACAGAATTGAATATACTTTGTCGTGCCTCATTGAAGACCATATCCTTTTTTGGGCTCAGCTTCAAAGTGTCCACCTTAGAAGCAGCAGATTCAATAGAGTTAGAAGGCAATTTCCTAACCTCGATGATTCAATAGAATTCCAACAAAATCCAGATTGACAGCAAGAATTTCATGAAAAGAATCATGCTTCTTTTATGACCATTTTTTGGGTAAATTTTTTTGCTACCATCAAATCGGATAAGAAGGGGGGAGGGGGGATCCGATCAACCCCTCGTTTGTTGGCGATACATCGGAGAAGAAGGGGGGAAGGGGAGCCGATCAACCCCCTCCCCCTCCCCCTATGTTGGTGATCCATAGGAGAAGAAGAGGGGAGTTCCTTTGCCGACAATCCAGTGGAGAAGAAGAGGGGAGGTGGAGTTGATCAATCCCCCTCCCCCTAATCAGCCCCCTCTCCGCTGCCGTTCAATTGGAGAAGAAAGGGGGAGGTGGATACGATCAGCCCCCCCTTCGTTGGCGATCCATCGGAGAAGAAGGGTCTCGCCGCGATCCATCTGAGAAGAAGGATGGGGAAGCGATCAACTCTCGGCCGCTACATGTCTATCTTTTTTGCAAACGAGTCTCTTAATCTCTAGCACTGATCAGATATGGAAGGACGTGGGCAGCGGTTACGAAATACCGAAGATGCGCATTGATTCCACTCCAGGGAAGAAGGAGTTCAGATCTCCTCTGCG
The DNA here is from genome assembly GCA_947650365.1 of Chamaelirium japonicum. Lineage (NCBI taxonomy): Eukaryota > Viridiplantae > Streptophyta > Magnoliopsida > Liliales > Melanthiaceae > Chamaelirium > Chamaelirium japonicum. The sequence continues at coordinate 124,824,231 of OX393549.1, read as the reverse complement.
CATCACAGCCGCACAACGTGAATTGTACTCCAACGGACTACACGTGCTGGGCCCATCGACCAGGGCCGCCCGATTGGAGGAGATTCGTACTCCATAAAAGGGCATGCATCGCTGCATTGATTGTGCTCTTTATATGAGGCTCTCTTTCATATTCTCTTAATTGATCCCCCACCACAGCGAGCTGAGTTCAGATCTTCTCCAGTCGGTTGGCCTGTTCGGTAGGCCCGACGCGTATCATAGTTGCATGTTGTCCGCTGAAGTACAATTCACTTCGGATCGCTTACCATCGTATATCTATGATACGCAGGGCCCACCGACCAGCCGATCGACTAGAGAAGATCTGAACTCACCACAGCCACCCCCCTCTCTTTCCCTCTCACCCCCAACTAATACACAGTACCTCTCTCTCTTTCTCTCTCTCTCTCTCTCTCTCCAGTTGTAGACAACCTCTCTCATGTCAGCTGTACAACCCTCACGGTTGATGTAACATCCGTCCCAAACACACAAGATATTGTCCGCTTTGCCCGTGCCCACGCGAGAACTTCCCAGGGAGGTCACCCATCCTGGTACTACTCTCGCCCGAGCACGCTTAACTACAGAGTTCTTACGAAATCCGTAGCGGTGAACGGTTTTAAAACGCGTCTTCTATGTTTGGGAGGGGAAATTATATATGAGGCTCTCTTTCATATTCTCTTAATTGATCCCCCACCACAGCGAGCTAAGTTCAGATCTTCTCCAGTCGGTTGGCTTGTTCGGTGGGCCCGAGCGTATCATAGTTGCATATTGTCCGCTGAAGTACAATTCACTTCGGATCGCTTACCATCGTATATCTATGATGCGCACGGGCCCACCGACCAGTCGATCGACTAGAGAAAGATCTGAACTCACCACAGCCACCCCCCTCTCTTTCCCTCTCACCCCCAACTAATACACAATATACCTCTCTCTCTCTCTCTCTCATGTCAGCTGTACAACCCTCACGGTTGATGTAACATCCGTCCCAAATACACAAGATATTGTCCGCTTTGCCCGTGCCCGCGCGAGAACTTCCCAGGGAGGTCACCCATCCTGGTACTACTCTCACTCGAGCACGCTTAACTACGGAGTTCTTACGAAATCCGTAGCGGCGCACGGTTTTAAAACACGTCTTCTATGTTTGGGAGGGGAAATTATATAAGTAGCTCATGATCTCCTTCTCTCCAGGCGATGTGGGGCTAACTTATGGCCTTGTACACCTCACCTCACCTCATCCATCTTGGCGTTCCCGTCTTAGGAGTCTTGGCTCTTGGCTCTTGGCCTATTGGATCTTGGTCGTCACAATCCACCCCCCTTAGGGCTACACGTCCTCGTGTAGGGTTAGACCCTCCCATCCCGAGGAGAGGAGAACCGGCTCTGATACCATTTTGTAACATCCGTCCCAAACACAGAAGATATTGTCCGCTTTGTCCGTGCTCGCGCGAGAACTTCCCAGGGAGGTCACCCATCCTGGTACTACTCTCGCCCGAGCACGCTTAACTACGGAGTTTTTACGAAATCCGTAGCGGCGCACGGTTTTAAAACGCGTCTTCTATGTTTGGGAGGGGAAATTATATAAGTAGCTCAGGATCTCCTTCTCTCCAGGCGATGTGGGGCTAACTCATGGCCTTGTACACCTCACCTCACCTCACCTCATCCATCTTGGCATTCCCGCCTTAGGAGTCTTGGCTCTTGGCTCTTGGCCTATTGGATCTTGGTTGTCACAGTTGACTTCTTCTTCTTTTTTTTTTTTCTCTCTTTTAAGATTTTTTCTTTTTCTATTTAATACTATTAGTCGAGCGGAACGACTTATTCCATGGCTAAGAATGATTTAGAGGGAGGCCATCATAGCCGTTGTTTGTACCCCCAATAAAACCATCCCCTCCGTCGATCGAGCGGAATGACTAATCCCATGGCTAAGAATAATTTAGAGGGAGGCCATCATAGCCGTTGTTTGTACCCCCCATAAAACCGTCTGCTATTATATAGATAAGTGCAACTACAACGTCCTAAAACTTGATAATTTTCTTTAAATAAAGCAATGTGATTCTCAGATGCTCCAAAGACGAGATAGGCGAACCCAGAAGAAGTAAAGCTTTGTCTTCATATTTCATGTCTTAGTCAACATTAGACAGTTCTAAGATTACTTGATTAAAGATGCTGAGATGCTCATAAAGCTCCATACATTTTATTATCCAAAGTGTAAACAACTTCTCCTTGAGATACAAATGATTAGTGAGCGACTTCGTCATATAGATTTTCTTTAGCTTTGCCCAAAATTTTATCGCGAATATTTGACAATACACTTGTCCTAGGACTCTCTTCTCTAGACATAGCCGAATTTCACTCGCCACCCACATATCATATTATTCATAATATGTATCATTCATTTTATATCGAATTCACACCCTTCAATGTCTGTGCAAAAGCTTGGATCATTGTATATCTGATCGGCCATCGGGTCTTTCACGGAAGCATGATCTATCGAGGGGTCAAAGGTTGACGTTTCTTTGAGATGACTCAATACAGAGAAGTTTGACGCACATACCAAACAAGGCACAAACAAATAGATAAGGGCTACCGAATGTCCAAGAATAAGATTTCCACTATCAAGATATTACAATCACTGGCGGTGGGTCATCGTTTGTCGGACCCCGTACATGTATCTCAACCCTCAACTCAGAACAATACCACGTCGATAACAAATATTGTGAGAACACAAATGATACTGAGAGATGATCAACCGATGAAGGTGCCGAGGCCGACGCGTTGACAAACCTTGATGAAAACCCAAGAGTCTAAGAGATATAAACAGAGATATACCTCTCTCTCTCTCTCTCTCTCTCTCTCTCTCTCTCTCTCTCTCTCTCTCTCTCTCTCTCCTCTTACTTCTTCTTCCTTCCTCTTCCTATCCTTATTCTTGAACTTGACTCTCTCACAAGCTCGATCTACCTCTTTCCATGTAGCTGTCGTAGATGTTTTTCGTGTAATCCTAAAGCCACCCCTTGTTCCCCTTCAAATTGGAGAAGAAGCGTGAACTCGTGGGAGACCCAAAAACATAACAAAACCTGGCCCAAAAAATAACCTCCATTAGCTGCCCAGACCGACTTTGTCGGTCGAGGTTTTTGGCTGGCTAAGGGTCTTCGCTGGCCAACCGAGGACCTTTGCCAATTTCCCCCACCAAACGAGTTTTTTGTACCTTCTACCCTTCAGCCATCTTTGGGTGTGGGTTGTTGGTTGGCTAAGGGTCTTCGCTGGCCAATCGAGGGCCTTCACCAATTTCCCCCTCCAAACGAGTTTTCTGTACCTTCTACCCTTCAGCCATCTTTGGGTGTGGGTTTTATTGGGCCAAACCCAATAGATTAGTCATGTTAGCTTTATGTATTTGATGGTTAAAAACATCTCCAACAGCCTCCGATCATCACCTCCTTGGCCATTTTTGCGAAGCTACACACGTAAAACCCACTCCAACAGCTCTGTTTATCCCTTTCCGTAGCCATTTTTGCAGAGCCAAACACGTAAAACCTACTCTAACAACCTCCGATCTTGCTCTTCAAATATAACGAGCACAAATTTGACGAGTGGGATTTCGCTCTCCAACCCACCCACCCACACAGCACACCGAGCTTACACTTCCTAGCCATTGGTGATTTTAATTTTTAAAAAATTGCAACGATTCAAAAAAAAAGCCATTGAAATGTTTTTTATTGCAAAAATTAATAAAAAATAAAATTAAATTAAAATAGAAAAATTATGCAAAGTTTGTTTTATAAATAGGCTATATTTACAAGTTCTCATATTAAAAAAAAAACATTTACAAGTGTAACACCCTCTTGGTACAGAAAAAAAATAACTAAAGCTCTTAACTTAGTTGCCCCCAACCACGGTGATACTCCGAACCACGGTCTGCCCATCGACAGCTGTTATTTTCGTCCAAATAGACGGTTCTGGATTGTTGAGGGAGAACCCCCGGGGGACTCCCACCATAAGGGCCGGGTGATCAAACCGGTAGGGACAGGAGTCAATAGCTGGAGGTGATTTCGTAGTTCGGGGTGACTATTTTAAGTCATTCGGAAAAAAAACACTTTAGAGAGCCCCATTTGAGTAAAATTGGTCATTTGAATTTTTTTTTTTTTAAATTTTCATTTGAGTAAAATTGGTCATTTGAATAAATAAGAAAGGGTGTTTTAGATATTTTGGGATTTAGGGAGGTATTGGGTGTTTCTTGGAACAGACTAGGTTCCTCTCTCCATGTGTATCTTACATGGCATCAGGACCTCTCTAGAAAGGACATTTATAGGGAGCCATCACTAGGAGGCGTTGGGGATGCCCTAAGAATAATAAAGCATATCATTATTAACATGGCATAGAATCTTTCTATTTTTTCAATGCAAATATGGACAAAATAAAACTAGATCAGTCTTATGTCATCAGTAGTATTGTTCTTGCTTATAACACGTGTCGGTGGAAACCAAACTCCAAGATAGATTAGGGTTTCAATGAGAAAGATAGAGGAAGAGGCAGGTGGAAAGGATGGAGATGGAGGAGGAGGAGAAAGAGGAAGGAGAGGAGGACCAAGTAGGAGGCTCCGATGGTGGGTTACACGCCAGCAGAGATTGTAGTGGGTTGCAAGGCGATGATGGCCAAGGTCCCTCGTCGGAATACCATAGTACATCAAGTCCCTCCAACCATGAAGTTTGACTTTTCAAACTGTTCATAAGACACAAATATCTTTAACATATGACTGTATAGGAAAGTATATAAAATCAAGATTTACATCACAAATTATCACTGTAGCAATGGATACTCTTTTCATGCAAATTGTTACTCTTGCTACAGTGTAATCACTGTAGCAAAAAAAATAGGCAAGATTTTTTTCAAAATTTTTTACTATAGTGATTTCACTGTAACAAAAAAAGAGTAGCAATCTACGATTCAAAGAGTATCAATATGTGGTACAAATAGTATCAATCTACGATACATTGAATACCATTTGCTATAATGATTTCACTGTAGCAAAAAAAAAAAAAAAAAACCAAACGATTCTTCAGAAATTAAAAAAAAAAAAAGCTACAGTGATTTCACTGTAGCAAGAGTAACAATATGCTTGAAAGAGTATCCATTGCTACAGTGATTTGTATCGATGTGTCCGGATTCTATACACTATCCTACACTGCCACGTGTAGGGCAAAATGGGTAGTATCCATGTGTCCAGATTCTATGCACTAGCCTGCACAATCACGTGAATGAACAAAATGGATATAATAAATACATTTGTCCCTTACCAAATTCGGTACCCGCCGCAAGAACTTTAGCCACATTACTCTTTTTTTTATCGGGTTTAGCGCCACCTACTTAAATCCAGGCTTTAATTTTGCTAAGTAGACCCAACCCGAGCCTTCATACTTGACTACACCCCACTACTTCTCAAATCATTGTGTGAGTATGTGGGTTGAGATCTGAATTCGTGTTCTTCGGGTCGGACTTTTGGTGTTGATAGGCCCGAACCCAATTTAGTAGACACCCTAATAGGTAGGGGTGCAACTCGGGTCGGGTTGGTTCGGTTTTGAGCCAACCCGGAACCGAACCGAACTAGTTTGGTTCTACCATATTCAAACCCGAACCAATCCGACTTGGGTAAAGACCCGAACCAACCCAACCCACACTAAGGTCGTGTTGGGAGTTGGTCTAAAAAAATAATGGTTATCGGTTATTTACTAGCAAACTAAATATCCATGTTGGGCTTTAGGCTTTAGCCACTCGTTAAATTCTCTCGGTAGTTGGTTCAACGTTAGCAAACAAATAACATTTACTCAGGTGCTAATGTGATGGAGCTCAAAAGTCCAAACCCGTACATATATGTGGACTAATATATATGAGTTCGGTTCTCGGGTTGGGTCGGATCTATCCGGAACCGACCCATATTTTGTCGGGTCTACAAAACTTGGAACCGAACCAACCCATTTATCCAAAATGCCCGAACCAACCCGACCCATTTAGGTTGGGTTGGGTCGGTTCTCGGTTTTACCAGACCAAGTTGCACCCCTACTAATAGGTGAGGTAGGTCAAATTTGTGCTATCTTAAACTTACCAATATGTTGCCGGCAGAATCATTATGAAGTGGGCCATCCGGTCATCCAAATGGACCACCTCAAGACCCAACCTTATCAATATTAGGGCACATTAGGGCTAAAACACGGTCCACGTCCACCATTTCACGCCCAGTTGATTCAATGTCCAAGTGGGCCAGCCCAATTAATTTCCTTTGGGCCAATGCCCGAAGGTCCGGCTCGCCGAGCCGCATGTGGTCCATTGGTCTCCCCCAGCGGAAACTTGCCCTCGATGCGGCTGAACCATGGGTCTTCAACCGATAGCTCAGTTGGTAAGACATATGCAACCCGCAGCCTTGGTCAAGAGTTCAAATGAGCGCTACAACAAATTTTCTCTCGCTCTGTAGTGGCAGGTCACTCTCTTGCCATAGTGGCAACATTTCCTATCTGTGGGGTTATTAAAAATCGGGGCATTTCTCTCGCTCTTGTGCTGGGTTTTGATCATTCGTCTATCTTGTGTCATAATAGTAACATATAATGTATTATCAGAGCATCTCCAACAGCCTCTCTAAACACTATTAGAGCATCTCCAACAAACTTAGTCTTTTTGCTGAGCGAAAACCTCAAAACTACCCTGCACATGGACATCAATTCAAATAGCCAAAATAGCCGTTTGCTTAACTGCTGGAAGGGATTCAAACGAGCTGAGCTTTGGTCTATTTGAGCTTGGTTAGGTTAAAAGTTTGGTTGTTCAAGCTTGGGCTTGGTTTGTTTAGTAATCGAGTTGATCCGAGCTTTGATTTGTTTGAGCTTGGCTCGTTAAAAGAGCCTACTCGAATGAGCTCTTATCGAGCTTGTTCATGAACTTTATCTTAAAACCAAATCTTGGACTATATATATTTGGTCAATTCATGTCTTTTATGAACTTATTCACAAGACTATACACGAGCTTGTTCACGATCTCTAAACAAACATGTTCACGAGCCCAATCGAGCCGAGCTTTAATATGTTTGAGCTTGGCTTGTTTATTAAATGAGCCTAAACTCTTGGCTTGGGCTTGGCTTAAATAGTAATCGAAAAAGCTCGAGCGAGCTTTTACCGAGCTTATTCATGAGCTACTCATGAATGGCTTGGTTCATTTGCAACCCTAACTGCTAGCCACAACGACCGAGCGAGCTCTAATAGCAGGGGTCCCACCTTATTTGATAAAAAAATAAGTTAAAAAAATTATAAAAAATATATGTAAAAACTTATATAAAAAATCCTACAAAGATTTTGGATATCTAAAACAATTTTTTTAAAAAAATAGAATATAAAATATTAATATTATAATAAACAGAACAAAACTTTACAAATTATGAAAAAAGGAACAATACGTCATCTCAAGTGGCTTAAATCTTTTACGCCATCACATATAACGTAAAAAGTTTCCAACTCTTGTGAATAATTGAAATGTCCTTTATTTATGCAAAATGCGACGGCGTAAAATATTTACGCCACCTTAAAAGGCGTATAAGTAATATATATATATTTTCCAATCTGGACCTTCTCAACTAATGACTATTTTTTTTAACTGCTATTTTTTTTAACCGTTATCATCACCATTCTCAGTTACGACTATTTTTTTTATCGTTGTCTTGTGGAGGTGCCGGTCCAAAGTGAGTACGAAGTCAGCTCAGTTGGATGTATTGCTCCCCTTGTGATGGCGGAGGCGGTACAACTTCTAAGTTGTCGTGTATCAGCTGACGGTAGTCAAAAGGCGGGGTGCTAGGAGGTACTGTCACGAGAACAGGGAGGTCAGTGATGGCCAACCCTAGAATCTGCCGAGTGTTCTGCAAAGTAATCGATATCTCTCTGAAAGAAAAATAAAATATGTGAGTAGCCGACAACTAACGCTCAGTTAGTGCGTAGCAGAGACGCAGGTCGACGCTAAGCCATCGGATACGGCTAAACCAACCGAACCCGGCCTGCTCCATTAACTGAGTACAGGAGCCGAACAACTCGCACTCGTCCAGAAGATTCCCGTGATAACGGGAACGAATATTGTGATAGTCGATCAAATTTATAAATTTAAATAATTTTTATTTTTCTAATATTAATTAATTTATTTGAATATAAGATTAGAAACATATCTCAGCATGCTCGAATACAGCAGTAGCACGATATCCAGCTCGGGACAGAAGCACTTGGTCCGTAGTCGAGTCCTTCGAAATTTGTCCATCATTTCACTTCATTACATCAAGAGCACCCCAAGATTTACACAGAGAGCACCCCACCTTGAGCACATGCCACCACAAGCCACCACCAGAGAGAAGAGATAAAGGGAGAGCAGAGGAGGAGAGGAGATGTTTATGTCGAATAAGCCTTACTGGCGTATTTCAATATATATATATATATAGATATGATTTACGCCATCTCAAAAGGCCTAAACAATTACGTGGCGTAATTCAAATTCTTTCGCCATGGCAGTTGGCGTAATTTAAGGGTACTTAAGGTATTGAGAATCAACGTCCCATCTTTACGCCATCTGTCATGGCGTAAATGATTTATGCCATCTAAGATGGCGTACTGTTCAATTTTTTTTCATTATGTTTATTATAATATTAATATTTAATATTTTGTTTTTGAAAAATTTTTGTATCTAAAATAGAGAGCCTACTCGAGTGGGGTTCCAAGTATGGCACTTTATTCTTTAAAAATGATCGATTCTCTCTACTTTTGACTCTCTGGCTGTTGGAGGTGCTCTTACAATGCCCTGGCCTCGGATGATTCTAAAGGTACTGAGTGGGCTGCAGGCCTGTTGGGCATGATTTGGAGAATGGACCTCATAAAAGGGCCACTCTTGGTGGGCCTTAACGATTATTAGGAGAATTTTTTCAGCAAGCCCGTTTTCATATACTGGTGGTGTAATGGTTGCTCCCAGCCATCCGATATAGCTGGGACCAACCGGTGAATTACACTGATATAAATGGGACCGGGCCAGCCCAAGGTCCATCAGGCCGAGTCCGAATTGGGCCTACTTTGACGGATTTAACTCGGACCGAGCCCGAACATTCAAGGCCCAACATGGGTATAGGCAACCCCTAGCCTGGCCCAAAACCCGAACAAAATCCAAAATTATTCTGGTTTTTGCCTTTTATATTGCATACCATGTGACTGATGGAGAGCCCATGCCCGACTCCCTCTGGCTATCCAGCTGGCTCTCTCTTCTTTGTCACCTATCTTGACAGCAAGCACGAGTTCATGTCACCCAGGCATCCTCCTCGGCTATCTTATCAAGTAGCAGGAGATCGTCTCGTCGACAAGTCATCTGTTACGAACCCGACCATTTCTTCAAAAGCTCCAAAATTGATAGAGATTGGACTCGATAATTATTTAGGCACAGAACATGCCACGATGTTTCCGCAGCTGGCGTCCTCGTTGGCCCACTCTGTCGACACTGGTCCGATGGTAGCCCTTTATCTTTTTGGGCGATTTTCATTCAGCTAGGAGTAATTTTAATCCGATCTATACGTCGTCCATTTCAGGATTTAAACCTAGGACATGGGGTTAACTCTGAAACCAAATGTTACAAACCCGACCGTTTTTTCAAAACCCTAAAGCTAATGGAGATTGGGCTCGATAACTATCTAGGCACGTAACATAATCTTGCCCTCGACTTGCTGGTCCAAAGCAGGGCCTTATACCGGTCGTGTCGTCGAGTTGACAAAGTTTGGCTTTTATCATTGATCCAAAGCCGACCCTATGCTATTCTAGTCCAAATAAAGAGATCAGACATAGTTTGGATTTAAGAGCCGATTTTTTAGTCTAATCCAGATCCAGAGCCATAGCCCCTAGGGCAATCAATTAGATACAACCAGAGGTAGAGTCGAACAAGAGTGGGGGCCAAGGATGTTTCAATCATCATAATTGCAAGTATTCGTAAAGCGAACAGAGAAGGGCTGTGTCGACAGAGTGGGCCAACGAGGATGTCAGCCGCGGAAACATCGTGGTATGTTATGTGCCTAAATATTTATCGAGTCCAATCTCTATCAGTTTTTATCTTGGTTGTAAATGTATTTGATGCTGCTATTTGAAAAGCGAACAGAGAAGGGCTGTGAAAGGAGTTGGAGGTTTCGGCTGGACAATCCAATCTGTACTATGCGGACGACTCCCTTTTCTTCTCGGGGGCTTGTTCTTTCCAACTAGTCTCGCTGAAGGTCCTCCTCTATGGCCTGGAATTAACCTCAGGGTTGAAGATCAACTTCCTCAAGAGTAATCTTTACTATATCGGACAAGGAGATACAGGGCCGGCTTTGGAGAAATTGATGAATTGTAAGGAGGTGTCTCTTCCGATGAAATATTTGGGTCTTTCGATCAATGATAAGGCCTTGAGGCGGGAAGACTGGGAGCAATTGATTCAGAGGATAGAGAGAAGACTGGAGGGATAGAAGGGGTATTTTCTATCCTCGGCAGATTGGTTCTGGTTAACTCTGTCCACTCTTCGATTCCGTCGTATTATCTTTTGTTCTTCGACCTCCCTTCGTGGGTGATTGACAAGATTGACAAGATTAGAAGGTCCTTCTTCTGGCAAGGAGTCGGTGGTACTGGGGGGGGTTATAACTTGTTGAGTTGGGATCAAGTCTGTTTGCCAAAGAAATTAGAAGGCTTGGGGGTGTTGGATCTCAGACGGTTCAATATTTTGATGTTGGGCAAATAGTGGTGGAGACTCTAGCAAGGAACAAGAGAATCTTAGAGAGAAATACTTCTGGCTAAATACTTCAAGAACTTTTCACCTTTGCATTCCAGGAGCAGGGTTTCTGGGCGCATTTCACATTTTTGGCGGGGGGTGTTGAAGGTTAGAGACTTCTATAAGGAAGCCACTACTCTTTCGTTAGGGGATGGAAAACTAATCAGATTTTGGGAGGATACCTGGTTCAGGAACATGCCCCTAGATCGCCTCTTTCCCTCCCTCTATTTGATGGCAAGACATAGAGGGGCTTCTGTCCGATCTCAAGCAGTCAGACGGCAGGGGAACACGTTTGGAGGCTCAAGCTGTTGTCATCGCTGGATCAGGAGAGCCAACGAGAGCTTTAAGACCTAATTTGCTACTTTCGGCGGCCACTTTCCGACCGATGACTGATAAGGTACGATGGAGATGTACATCTTCAGGTGTTTTTTCCTTTAAGTCCTTCTATAGTCATATGCTTCCCCAACTCCAGAGCTACCATCCATCGAAGGCAATCTGGAAAACCAAGGCTCCAACGAAGATTAAGATTTTCTCTATGTTAGCCTTGAGGAATAAGATACTCACCAAAATGAACCTGATGAAGCGGAAGCACCCTCAAGTTACTGACTCCAACTTACTTTCTGCACTCGGGGGAGGAAACTTCGTCCCACCTACTGCTTGGTTGTCCCTTCGCGAGACGAGTGTGGGATCATTTCGAAGCTAAAGGGGGCATCTCCTCTCACCCAAGGACCTTGCCAGCTTTGTGGAGTTCTTAGAGGAGAAGAAGAATTCCAACAGGAATCAGAACACCTTGGGATTTGCTTGTGATGGCTATCCTTTGGGTACTCTGGTTAGAGAGGAACAACCGCATCTTCAACGGCAAAGCATCAGGAGTGGAGCATCTTTGTCATTCGGTGTTCTCGATATTCAAGACATGGATAATACCATGGTCTCACAAGCTAGAGGGGGAGGCTCTTTCTTTCTGTAACAATATTTCCTCGTGATTTTAATAAATACCGGTTGAGGGCTGCCTAACCCTCCCTCCTTTAGGAGAGGTTCTCAAAAAAAAAAAAAAATGCAATGGAAGGTAGATCATTGGACTAAAAGATTCATATGGGAGTTACATTGAAGGTTTTGAGCTATTTTTCAATAATATCAAGGTTTCTTGAATTATCATAATTGTCATAATAATTAAGGTGACATTACGATCATAAAACTGAAGATGGCAACATGCGGCACCTGTACATTCTTTGGTATGGACTACAATAGATACAAAATGGTATTTTTTGTCAACAAAGCTTAATAACCTTAGACTTGGTCTTGCTGCTGATGGAGGCTGCTAGAGATAAGGTAGTTGATCAAGTCAAAGCCACCTCACTGTATCAAAACCGATGGGCACCGTCGGATCTATCATTTGTATTTGTTGTGTAATATCCCAGATATTGTAGGGATGCTTATTTCATTTGTTGCAGCCATAGTTCAAAATCTTCTGAAATTTCTCGAGATTTTTTAAAATATTTTTATTTTTATGACCCTCGAAACGAAATATGGGTGACAGAAATATTCCAAAAATTATCAAAATTTTTAAAATTTTTCAAAAATTTGAACCTCAACTCCTAAACCCTTAAAATCAAAATCCTAAACTTAAACCCTTAAAATAGATCGTTCGACTTCTCCGATGTGATTTTTTTCAAAAGTTTGTTTTGGGGTGCGTGATAGACCATCCAACACTAATCTAGAAAGATCATTTCAACGAAAAATATATTCAAATGTTTGTTCGATCAAAATTGAAGTGCACTTTTCTGAAAGGTTCAAATATGATAAATCTTAGATTCCTTTCAATTAATATGTTTCTAATTTTTTAATTAATATGAGCTTCTTAAAAAAAAAATAATCAGGTCTTAATATTGATGAAATCACTCAAACTTTGAATATGTTGCAGGTTTTAGACTATGTAGCTGTACAATATACATATAAATACATAGTACATGGACATCCTAAACCTTTAATAGTGTAGAAATATGATTTATATATTTTACAATATGTATCTATACTTGATTTATGATTGTTAAGAGTTTCGTTAAAAGAATCAATCATCTTAATGATACTTTTATCATTTCTATAAAATTACAATATTTTCGATCACATTGTCGAAATATTTCTATGCAATATTTTCATATTCCGCAGTATGAAAATGTTGGCCGAAATCAAAATTTTAACCCTTGGTTGCAGCATCATATCACATGTGAACAAACCTAAACAAACTCTACTATAATATTGACAATGGTGGTTAAAAAAGATATGCACAAAACATCAATTATCCAACTCCAGTATACAACTTTGATAGCTAATACCTTTTGTAACAAGATAGTTTCTTGATTTTAATATAACTGGTTGGGTGTCGTCTAACCCTCCCTCTTTTCGGAGGGGTTCTTAAAAATATATATATAACTTTGACATGGTATCAGAGCTTAAATGACCCAACGATCATTTTCCTCCATCATAGCTAATTCATCTTCAAGCTCCAACACCAACATCTCTCCCATTGATGTGGCTACAACAAACTTGTCAGGCCTTTCAAAGTCTGTTCACAATACACTTTGAAGTCTCAGCCTCTTCCTCGTATTCATGGCCATGAACTACTCTGATTCATCGATGGAAACATGCAATGTCCGCCCAAATTTGTTAAATCTTCGAACAATTCATCTTTGCCACCTTCCATCAATCCGACGTACTCAATTTGGCACCAACAAAATCAACTTTTCCTAAGTTGGCTTCTCTCAAAACTCACGAAAGAAGTCCATAGTCAGGTACTTGGACTTGATTCATCTCATGACATGTTTGTCGAATATGTCAACGTAGAAGACTTGAGGATGTACCTCTAGGGCTTTGAGCATCGGCTCGGTGGGTTCTCGACGGCTCAAGGTGGTGGCGGGTTCGTGGGTCCCAGTGGTTGATGCGGGTGCTGCTCTCCATCTCCATAGTGCTGCAGGAAGTTCCTCCAGCTTGGTGTTGAGTTTTGGATTTTCCTTTTTGGGTTTTTTTTTTCTCTTCCTGTAGATCCAGGTGTCGATCGATATGCTTATTCATCCTAGCCGGAGTCCGACGAGTCTGTCTCCCTTGTCGTAAGGGGGTTTGTGGTGGTGGCGCTAGTGCTCCTCTAGATGTCGGAATGACGTGTGATGTTCCCTATTCCCCTCCCATGCATCCACTCACACACTCCATCACCTCAACCCGAGTAGTGTACTACCATTAACCTAAAGCCCAACCCGAGTAGTGTACTACCATTATTCATCCTAGCCGGAGTCCGACGAGTCTGTCTCCCTTGTCGTAAGGGGGTTTGTGGTGGTGGCGCTAGTGCTCCTCTAGATGTCGGAATGACGTGTGATGTTCCCTATTCCCCTCCCATGCATCCACTCACACACTCCATCACCTCAACCCGAGTAGTGTACTACCATTAACCTAAAGCCCATACCCTTACCCTCACCTGTTCACTACCATTAACCTAAAGCCCAACCACCGACAAATATTCTACCTTCCATTAATCATCATGTTGAGACACCCCTTAAAATCCCAAATCAATAAATCCATCACATGATGATAAGGTATAAATATGGAATTCAAAAGTCTAAAGCTCTATATTGCACCAAATACCCCTTAAACTGCAAAATTGATACCTCTATTGAACCTCCAACGTGTTTTATTGTTACAAATAAAGTTCTACGCTGGCGCGACGCTATGTCGGAAGAGGCGAATGATTTAATTCAAATTGGCACTTGGACACTCACCGTTTCAAACCAATCTATGAACGTGTTTTGATGTAAGTGAATTTTTTGAATAAAAAAGCATGCTGATGGCTCGATGGAACGCTATAAGGCTCGTTTAGTAGCTAAAGGCTACAATCAAGTTGAAGGTGTTGACTTTCATGAGAATGATTGCCCAATAATAAAACCGACTACGGTCCGTGTTATATTTGCTATTGCTATTGAAAAATAGTGACTTATTCATCAATTGGACGTCAACAATGATTTTTTTGTAGTAAAAGAGCAACAATTTTTACAAATTGAGTGTCAATCTTTGTGGCATAACAATATGTGCAAATTGTTACTCTTTTGCTATAGTGAAATCATTGTAGCGATAAGAATGGAAGGACTTGCTGGAAAATGGCATTTTTGTTATTTAAAGAAAATAAAAGTCAACGGAGCAACTTGCTCTAACTTCATCTTTTTTAGGAGGGACTGATGCAAAACTATTTTGT
The DNA here is from genome assembly GCA_947650365.1 of Chamaelirium japonicum. Classification (NCBI taxonomy): domain Eukaryota; kingdom Viridiplantae; phylum Streptophyta; class Magnoliopsida; order Liliales; family Melanthiaceae; genus Chamaelirium; species Chamaelirium japonicum. The sequence goes on along the minus strand of OX393549.1, from coordinate 124,809,200 downwards.
TGTCTGTCCTTTTCACTAAACCGATATCTTGTTTGGGACACTAAGTCCCCTTGAAGACACATGTGTTATCTCTGCTTGTTTGTTCTTGTATTTGCTCTATGATTAATCACAAACCAAGACACTTTCGCAACAATTATAATCACTCGGGCCTTACTCGCTAGTAAGAGAATGGGGATAATGGACGACTAATCCATGACAGAACATTTGATTTAGCGTACAAGACATTAAAATATTGCAGATTACGTTAGGTCATTCTGTTTGGAAAATATTAATTTTATCCTTTACATGCAATTGTACAAGGAATCATGTAGAAAGTAACACTTAGGGGTCGTTTGATTGCTGTGTTTTTTGCTTGTGACTTTGAAAACATATGTGCAAATAATTTAGGATTGTTTTGTTAATAGGGTGTGACCTGTGTAAATAAATGCACACTTGATCAATTTGTACAACTTTTGTACATAAAATTGTGCAAATAAAGCTTCACCAAAACACATGAAACTTTAATTGCACATGTCATATGTGCAAACAGATATACGCACATCATTTGCAAAGCAATCAAACAAGCCCTTAGGTAATAAACAGTATTATAGCAAAATATCAATTGCTACAGTGATTTCACTGTAGATTTTTTTTTAAATAAAAAAACTAGATCTCAAAAAAAAAAAAAAAAAACGATAGTGATTTCACTGTAGCAAAGAGAAATAATTTGATACTAATGCTATTGCTATTGGAAAACGATGACTTATTTACCAATTGGACATCAACAATAAATTTTTTATAGCAAGATAATAATAATTTTTACAAATTGAGTATCAATTTGTACATATTGTTACTCTTTTGCTACAACGAAATTAAATGGCTGTAGCAAAAAATCTATGAATTATTATAGCGATAAGGATGTAGGGACTTTATGTAAAATGACATTTTTGTCATTTAAAGGGAAAAGAAGTTAATGGAGGAACTTGTTCAAATTGCAAATTATTTAGAAGGACCTGGTACAAAACCATTTTGTTGTATGTCCTTTTCACTAAATCAATATCTTGTCAGGGACACTAACTTCCCTTGAAGACATCATGTGTTATCTCCACTTGTTTGTTCTTGTATTTACTATATGATTGATCTCAAACCAAGGCGCTTCCGTAATCACTCGGACCTTACCTGCTTGTTAAAAAATAGGGATAATGGGTGACTAATCCATGACATAACATTTGATTTAAAAGTACAAGACGCCCAAATATTGTTGATTATGTTCGATCCTTCAGTTTAGAAAATGTCCATTTTATTTCAATGCAATTGTACAAGGAAATCATGTGGAGAGTAACACTTAGGTAATAAATAGTACTATAACAAAAAATCAATTGCTACAGTGATTTCATTGTAGTATTTTTTTAATAAAAAAACTAGATTTCACAAAAAAAGTTACTACAATGATTTCATTGTAGCAAAGATAAATAATTCGATACTATAGAGCAAAAATTGCTTTTCACTGTAGCAATGGATCCTTTTTAGTACTGAATTATTTCTCTTTGGTATATTGTAGCAAAAGAGCAAAAATTTGATATTAAAAAGGAACAATAGATTTTTTCTGTAGCAATTGTTCATCTTTAGTACAGAAAGTCAATTGTTCATCTTTAGTACTGAATTGTTTCCAGTGTACCAAAGAAAAACAATTTGGTACTAAAGAGAAACAATTGCTATAATGATTTCACTGTAGATAAAAAAAATTAAATGAGATTTTTTTTAAAAAAATGCTATAGTGATTTCACTGTAGCAAAGTGCAACAATTTGCTACTAAAAAGGACAATTGCTACAATGATTTTACTGTAGCAAAAATCTATTTTTTTAATAAAATCACTACAGTGAAATCACTGTGGCAAAGGGCAATGTACCGTAGCTACTTTTACTGTAGTGAAGAGTAATGTGTGCTTTTAATTAGGGATATTTTTATCATTTAAAGGAGATATAAATCAATGAAGTGCTTTTAATTAGGGATATTTGTGTAATTTAAAGGGGATATAAATCAATGGAGGACCTACTGTAAGTGCATCTGTTTTGGGAGGGACTAGGTGTATATAGAGATATTTCAACATCCTTTATGTTATGCATATCTTATGTCAAGGATCTACCACTAACTACCCTTAAAAATTAGAGGGAGTTTCATCGAACTGTGTGAGGCTAGGGCTTTGGGTTGGACCCTACCCCTATCCATACCCATACCCATACCCATTCGGGTATGGCAGGGTCCATACCCGACCCATACACACTCGGTTAGAAGAGGGTCCTTATCCGATCCATACCCAATCAGGTTTTGGGTTTTGGTTTGGATTTCGAGTAAGAATTGGATATAATTTTGCCTATTTTTCTCCATCATATATTCAATTATTCGAGAAGAAAAACCAAGATATCACTCTACAATGTTAAACAAATCTTTGGTTTTTGCTTATAATGATTTTAGTAGAGTATAAGTTTGGATAGGGATATGGGTTCAATTAGAGGAACAATTGGGTTTTGGGTATGGGTATTGGTACCCATACTCATATCTAAAAGTTAATCGGGTAGAGTTTCTATAACCAAAATCCTACCCAAATCATGTTACGGGTACAAAATTTAAATCCATTACCTAATGTGGGACTAACGAGTAACCAACCACCCTTTTCAGTTCCGGTATACTTGTGAGAGTATCCGCTGGGACCATGAATCGTTTATCAGCTAGCGGGCACAACACAGGGAAGCACGGTACGTCTCGCCATAGCATCTGACACGTAGAGGCTAACACTTGATGGACAAAGCACGTGCGTACCGAACGAAGTTCGGACGCGATCCCACTGCGCGCGCGCGCGAAGCGGATCGGAGGCCGCACGTGTTTTTTCCGTCCGCCGATGTAATCGATGACGGCAGGAGAGGGCGGTAACCTCACCGCCGAGCAATACAAACGGCTCCCCTTGTCCGCTCCCGCTGACCTGACCGAAAGGCAAAAAGGAGAAGCCTCGGCGCCACGCCTACCCCTTTTCAAAAAGCCCGGTTTCGTCTCCAACTCCCACCGCCGCCGAGGAGGAATTCCACGGAGTGGGAAATCTCTCTCCCCCGTCGTCTGACCCATCGCCGCCTCAGATTCGCGAATCCATCCGGGGTATGGCTTTGTTGCTCTAATGATTTCATGTTTTTTTTTTCTTGATCGAGATGGATTTCGTGTTGATGTAAAGAGAATAGAGTTCATTTTTGATTCGTTAGGTTGAGGAAAAAAATGATTTTTTTTTTTGAAATATCAGTTTGAACAGCAAGAATTTGATGATTTTATGATGATCGGTGCATGTCGGGGCCTAGAGATAGTAGATCCATATGTAGCTGGTACCAGTAAGAATTTCATGATCTTAGGTTGTCCTGTATGCGATCGGTTCAAGAATCATAGTATTTGCTTCTTGTAGTTCGAGCCTTCGATCTTCATGGCTTATTATACACCGTATGAATTCGTGGTCCGGCTAGTTCATGAGTATGTATATAAAGCATATACGAAGAAAAATAAGAACGCTAAATGTGAAAAGTTAGTAGTAGAAGAGTAAGACATTCCCTTTTGGTTTCCCATTGAACATAATTTTGTTCTATGCAAAGAAGTATGACGTTAATACTTGTATCTAAAAGAAACCATAGACAAGTATGATCTATGTATAATAAGTAGCCATGAATACAGAAGAACGGACGTTGATAAATCATTACAAGTGGGTGGCGAAAATGAAACCGGATTTAGCTCAAAGACCATCTGATGCAATACGATGCAGGTGAGCAGGAAATCAGCAATTCAATTGTACCAGCAATGTTCACAGTAAATTAAGAATCTCAGTCAGGAACCGTTGTTTCTACAATCACAGGAATGATGGGTTTAACAAGTTACTACTAGCACCCTACAGCTCTCTCCAGTACCCAGAATTAAAATAATTAATGCTCAAATTATCAGGCACAAGTCCGTCCCGCAATATCAAATACTAATGGCCTAACGGGCAGGGAGGGACGCACAAACTCTCGACAGTGGACAACGAAGAGCGGTTGATAACATACTAGAGATTTGACTGAGGGAACATAAAGGTACCTTGCCTGTAGGGGAGTCCTTACTAGGAAAGTGATGGCAGTGCGAGAACGCCCGAGTCACAAGCCACGCACTCCTCCACACTCTCTCCTTCGTCCGAGGAAGGGGGAGTTGATGTCGAGGTATCCGTCGTCGTCTGGGATCAGGCCATGATCCACGTCTGGGTCCGCCAGGTGGGCATGCCGGGGTTGTGAGAGGGGGATGGGTAGGTTGGTTTGTAGAATGGGGTAATAGGTCGGGTCGGGTTAGGTCGGATCGGGTCTGGAGTCGGGTCACGGGAGTCGGGCTCGGGTTGGGTCACGGTGGGAAGGGGAGGGGAATGGGGTGGGGGCTGGGCCGCAGCAAGACAGACGAGAAAGGGGGAGGGGCGGCGCCGGGGCTGGAGGTGGCGCGGGGGCAAGGAGGAGGTGGAGTCGGGCGTGGATCGACGCGGAGGGAGGGCGGCAAGGGCGGTGATGTGGGTCGGCCAGGCGGAGGCGGGGCCGGGCGCGGGCGCGGGCACGGGCACGGGTCGGCAGGGCTACGGGGAGGAAGGCGCGGGTGGTCGGGGCTGGGAAACGGGGTAAGGGAGAGAGAGGTGTGACAGAGAGAGAGAGATGATCGCGAGGCAGGGGGGGAAGGGGGGCAGGGTTCGGGTGTCGCGCACGGGGAAGGGGGGGATGCGCACGGGCAGAGAGAGAGAGGGGTGTGGGCGACGGTTGCAAGGGGTGAGAATTTGGGAATAAGGGGGGTTGGGCTAGGGTTTCACACACCTAGCACAAATCTAGGGTTTCACACACCTAGGGTTTGGGATCGGGTTTCACACGCCTCACCCTGTTGTCACTCAACACAAAATGGAGAAATATTTTTTTATTCATTATTCAGTACCTCACATGAGAAGACAGGGGCCTTTATATAGGCTTACAACGACTGGTCCACACGGCCAAAAGGCGAGGTGAGACTAAACACAAGTGCAAAAAAAAAATAAAGACAAACATAACATAGAATCATGCTGAAACACTGATCACATCCACAAACTAAGCTGGCGTCTCCTGCGCTGGTACACCCGCCACGGGCGCGACTCAGTACTGATGTCCGCATCATCCTCCCGGGGTGGGAGAGAACTCGACTCTGTCGAGTAAGGCTTTGGGCGGCTCTCATATAGCTCCATTAGGTCTGAGTCCAGCTGCTGAAACTCCTGACGCTCGATCCATGTGTCCTCTGACGAAGGGCTCCCTTTCCAGTGTACTAAGTACCGCCGGGTTCCACCGTCTCTTCCAGAGACAATCTCATCATCTAGAATCTTATCAATGCTCTTTGCTGTATATGGTGGGGATATTTCTGGGAGTGGGGGTAGGGGGGACACTTAGGGGCTAAGTCCAGGGTAGGCTCATCCAGTAGTGGATTTCTAGAGTTAAAATCTGGGCCCTTATAAGCCACCAGGTCTTTAATATTGAAGGTGGGATTGATACCAAAACCCTCAGGTAATTCAATAACGTAAGCATTATCATTTAATTTCTTTAGAATCCAAAAAGGACCTGCACTGCGTGCATGTAGTTTCTTAACGGCTCCCGAAGGAAACCGTTCCGGACGAATCCGGACCATCACATAATCTCCCACACTGAAAGTCTGAACTCGCTTCCGAGCATCGGCCCTTAATTTATAGCTCACATTGCTCAGTTCAATTTTTTACTGATTTTCTTATGTAAATCATGCACATGAGATGCAAAAGCAGATGCCGACTCAGAAATTCTATGATGCTCAGACATGGGAATAAGATCGACTGGTTGCCTAAGTTTAAACCCATGCACGATTTCATGAGGACTCATACCGGTGGTCCTATTGACAGATGTATTATATGCAAACTCGGCTATTGACAGTTTCAGATCCTAACTCCCAACGTGTTCACCCACTAATGTTCGCAGAAGATTCCCCAAGTTCCGATTGACTACCTCGGTTTGACCGTTGGTTTGGGGGTGGAATGCCGTGGAGAATTGAAGCTTTGTCCCTAGTTTATGCCAGAGAGTTTTCCAGAAGAAACTGGTGAACTTGACATCTCGATCTGATACGATGGTTTTGGGTAACCCATGTAACCTCATGATGCCATCGAAGAAGATTTTTGCGACGCGAGAGGCATCAGAAGTTTTGGAGCACGGGAGTGAGCCATTTTAGAGAATCGGTCTACCACCACCAAGACCGAGTCATGTTTTCATAGGGTTTTCGGGAGGCCGAGCACGAAATCCATACTAATGTCCTGCCAGGGACAGTTAGGAACTGGGAGAGGGGTGTACAAGCCAGTGTCTTGTTTTCTCTGCTTGGCCAGTTGACAAGTATGACACCTACCCACATGTCTGGCGACATCACGCTTCATGAGGACTCATACCGGTGGTCCTATTGACAGATGTATTATATGCAAACTCGGCTATTGACAGTTTCAGATCCCAACTCCCAACGTGTTCACCCACTAATGTTCGCAGAAGATTCCCCAAGTTCCGATTGACTACCTCGGTTTGACCGTTGGTTTGGGGGTGGAATGCCGTGGAGAATTGAAGCTTTGTCCCTAGTTTATGCCAGAGAGTTTTCCAGAAGAAACTGGTGAACTTGACATCTCGATCTGATACGATGGTTTTGGGTAACCCATGTAACCTCATGATGCCATCGAAGAAGATTTTTGCGACGCGAGAGGCATCGGAAGTTTTGTAGCACGGAAGTGAGCCATTTTAGAGAATCGGTCTACCACCACCAAGACCGAGTCATGTTTTCGTAGGGTTTTCGGGAGGCCGAGCATGAAATCTATACTAATGTCCTACCAGGGACAGTTAGGCACTGGGAGAGGGGTGTACAAGCCAGTGTCTTGTTTTCTCTGCTTGGCCAGTTGACAAGTATGACACCTACCCACATGTCTGGTGACATCACGCTTCAGGCTCGGCCAATAGAACCGATACTCGATGGCCTCGATGGTTTTATTAACGCCAAAATGGCCAGCAAGACCACCCGCGTGAAGCTCCCAAATAAGGAATTCACGAAGGGATGTTTGGGGGATGCACAACCGACGGCCATGGAAGAGGTACCCGTTTTGCATGAGGTACCTGTCCATTTCTTGAACTGTCCTGTCTACTAGTGCAGCATAGACTTCACCGAAATCGAGACAAGACTTGTACTCAGCCCTCAGCTTTTCAAAACCCTCGACCGTAGTGGTCAACCTAGACAGAACGAACATACGACGACTGAGTGCGTCGGCCGCCTTGTTTTCTACTCCCGCCTTATGGCGCAGGGTGAAAGTGTAGTCCTGGAGGAACTCGACCCATCGACCCAGCGACCATGCCGTGCGTTAAGCTTCTTCTGCGAGTAGATATACCGCAGGGCCTCATGGTCAGAATAGATAACGAATTCTTGCGGGAGTAGGTAGTGTCACCAGTGGCGAAGCGACTGGATTACCGCATAGAATTCCTTATCGTAAGTGGAATATCGCTGGCGAGTTTCATTCAGCTTCTCGCTAAAATATGCGACAGGATGGCCTTCTTGGGAGAGGACGTCTCCAATGCCGATTCCGGAGGCATCGCAGGCCACTTCAAAGACTTTGGTAAAATCTGGGAGGCGCATCACATGTGCCTCAACCATTCGCTTCTTAATTTTCAGAAAATCCCTAGTGGCAGCACTCGTCCACTCAAACTCGCCTTTCTTTAGGCAGTCCGTGATTGGGGTCGTAATGGTACTGAACCCCTTGATGAATCTCCTGTAAAAGGTGGCGAGACCGTGGAAGCTCCGGACATCCCGGATGTTCTTGGGTTCAGGCCATTCTTCAATTGCACGGACCTTCTCCGGGTCGGCAGAGACCCCTTTGACAGAAACAACAAAACCGAGGAAGTGGACTTCGGTGGCAAGAAAAGTGCACTTCTTAGGATTGGCGAATAACTCTTCCTTCCTCAGGACGGCGCAGACTTGCCGAAGGTGGTCTAAATGTTGCGCCTGGGACTGGCTATAAATGAGTATGTCATCAAAGTACACCACAAGGAATTTTCCCATAAAAGGGCGGAGTACTTGTGTCATGAATCTCATGAAAGTGCTAGAACGGCATAACCATCCACTCGTACAGCCCGTCCTTGGTCTTAAACGCCGTCTTCCACTCATCTCCAGGGCGGATACGAATTTGATGGTAACCACTCTTCAGGTCAACTTTAGAGAAAATTGTGGCTCCAGACATCATGTCTAACAGATCATCCAGGCGAGGGATAGGGAAACGGTATTTGACCGTTATCTTATTGATGGCACGGCTATCCACGCACATACGCCAGGTTCCATCCTTCTTGGACGTAAGCAGAGCGGGAACCGCGCAAGGACTCATACTTTCTTTGATGAAACCCTTCATCAGTAATTCATCAACTTGCCGTTTCAGCTCGGCATGCTCCGTAGGATTCATCCGGTAGTGGGGCAGGTTGGGGAGGCTTGCCCCCGGAACCAAGTTGATGGCGTGTTGTATGTCACGCATCAGAGGCAGTTGGTCTGGGAGGTCCTCAGGGAAGACATCGGCGAACTCTTTCAGCACTGGAGCAATCTCTAGGGGAATAACTTGGGTAGACTCTTTAGGAACTTCCCGGGCTGCAAGGATCATGACTGGAGCCCCTTTTTCTATCTCGATGCTCAATTCTTTGGCACCGATGTAACTGACGTTGCTGGTTTTCTTTGTGGAGGTGGGCTGTTGTGCAGGTTGACTACTCTTGGGTTGAGAGGGCAATAGTTTAATTTTCTTGCCCTCATGTTCAAACAAGCACATGTTAGATCAGCCATAGATGAGAACATCATTATCGAAAAGCCAAGGCCGTCCTAGTATAACTTGACCCACATCCATAGTCAAGACATCACACCAGATCTTCTCCTGATAGGCATTGAAATTTATAGGGACCAAACATCTTTGTTTGACCTCCATTGCGGTAGAGTTGATCCAGGAGACCTGGTATGGTCAAGGATGGGGAACTGCCTTCAACCCAGTCTTGGAGATCACGGCAGATGATACTGCGTTAACGCAACTTCCACTGTCGATGATCACTTTACAGTTCTTATCCCCAATCCTAGTGAAGGTGTGAAAGATATTGGTACGCCTCCAATCATCTTGTTCTTTCGGCTGGGACAAGGCCCACCTAACAACTGACAATTTGACGGGCGACGCATACCTAAGGCAAGCTTGTGTGGGGTCACTATCATCCTCATCGAAGTCTCCCTCGTCTTCGTCGGCTTGGTACACGAAGCCGTCAACCTTTGACTCTAGTATCTCAACAGGTGTACCATCAATGATGTTGATTTTGACGGGGCTAGGGCAATTCGCAGCCACGTGTCCATAACCCTGGCACTTGTAGCACTTGATGAGGGGACTAACTTTGGAGAAATCCCTCTTAGGGCCTTTGCCACGGTTGTCCTTCTCATTGCTTCGACTGGTGGAATCGGCTCGATATGGAGATTGGTTGGGGTAGTGCCGACTTGGGTAGTTGCTGGAGGAGGACCGAGGGGCATTACTTCGGAAATCTTGGCCCCGATGAGAGTGGGTGGACCTAATGCTATCGAGATCTTGCACTAAAGCGTAGGCCCTCTCTAATTCTGTAACATCTCGAGCAAGGAGCTCGTTCCTTAGGTCTTCTCTCAGACCTGACCGAAGACGGGATAAAACTTGAACAGGGGTTTCGGTCCCTAGAACGTTGCAGCGGGTCAAGAACTCGTCAAACTTGGCGATGTAGTCCCTTACTGACTTGTTGCCTTGAGTGAATTGATGCCACTGATCCAAGAGGCACGCCTGATAGGAGGGTGGCACGTATTTCCCCTTCAGTTCATTCTTCATGGCTACCCAAGTATCGATGGGGTCTTGGGTTCGGGCCACTCTCAAGGCTTCGACGTTAGTCCAGTATTGACTGGCAGGGCCACCGAGTTTCATCGCGGCAAATCGGACCTTCCGGGGTTCTGTTAATGGGCAGGCAAAATACCGGTCCATGGATTGGAGCCAGTCTAGGAAAAATTGGGGATCATGCCGACCATCGAAAGAGGGCACTTCTAGCCTGATGCTCCGAAGATATTGTTCATCCGGATCTTGATTATTTTGCCAAGGTGGCCGAAAATCTTGAGGGTCCAGGGGTGGAGGAGTCCGAGGTGGAACTTGGTCCAGACGGTCAAAACGGGCATTGGTATCGCGCTGGTAAGCTGCAAAATTCTGATTCATTGTGGCAATCCCTTGAGCTAACTCAGCGAGTGTCCTAGCTAGGGCGTCGGGATCCATGTTGCAACTGTCAGACTCACTAGACTCCCCTAAAAGATATGGCCTACCTCTACGGGTTGGCATGCACACACAACAACAATCGATGCAAATGAAATAATGACATATAATAAATGCAGGGTTCCTATCTAAATGTCATGACCTGGCTCTGATACCAAAATGATGCAATACGATGCAGGTGAGCAGGAAATCAGCAATTCAATTGTACCAGCAATGTTCACAGTAAATTAAGAATCTCAGACAGGAACCGTTGTTCATACAATCGTAGGAATGATGGGTTTAACAAGTTACTACTAGCACCCTACAGCTCTCTCCAGTACTCAGAATTAAAATAATTAATGCTCAAATTATCAGGCACAAGTCCGTCCCGCAATATCAAATACTAATGGCCTAACGGGTAGGGAGGGACGCACAAACTCTCGACAGTGGACAGCGAAGAGCAGTTGATAACATACTAGAGATTTGACTGAGGGAACATAAAGGTACCTTGCCGGTAGGGGAGTCCTTACTGGGGAAGTGATGGCAGTGCGAGAACGCCCGAGTCACAAGCCACGCGCTCCTTCACGCTCTCTCCTTCGTCCGAGGAAGGGGGAGTTGATGTCGAGGTATCCGTCGCCGTCTGGGATCAGGTCATGATCCACGTCTGGATCCGCCAGGTGGGCATGCCGGGGTTGTGAGAGGGGGATGGGAAGGGTGTGGGCTTGGGTTGGTTTGTAGAATTGGGTAATAGGTCGGGTCGGGTTTGGTCGGATCGGGTCTGGAGTCGGGTCATGGGAGTCGGGCTCGGGTTGGGTCACGGTGGGAAGGGGAGGGGAATGGGGTGGGGGCTGGGCCGCAGCAAGACAGACGAGAAAGGGGGTGGGGCGGCGCCGGGGCTGGAGGTGGCGCGGGGGCAAGGAGGAGGCGGGGTCGGGTGCGGATCGGCGCGGAGGGAGGGCGGCAAGGGCGGGGCGGTGACGCGGGTCGGCTAGGTGGAGGCGGGGCCGGGCACTGGTCGGCAGGGCTACGGGGAGGAAGGCACGGGGTGGTCGGGGCTGGGAAACGGGGTAAGGGAGAGAGAGGTGTGACAGAGAGAGAGAGAGAGAGAGAGAGAGAGAGAGAGAGAGAGAGAGAGAGAGAGAGATGATCGCGAGGCAGGGGGGAAGGGGGGGCGGGGTTCGGGTGTCACGCACGGGGAAGGGGGGGGATGCGTGCGAGCAGAGAGAGAGAGAGGGGTGTGGGCGACGGCTGCAAGGGGTGGGAATTTGGGAATATGGGGGGTTGGGCTAGGGTTTCACACACCTAGCACAAACTTAGGGTTTCACACACCTAGGGTTTGGGATCGGGTTTCACACGCCTCACCCTGTTGTCACTCAACACAAAGTGGAGAAACATTTTTTTATTCATTATTCAGTACCTCACATGAGAAGACAGGGGCCTTTATATAGGCTTACAACGACTGGTCCACACGGCCAAAAGGCGAGGTGGGACTAAACACAAGTGCAAAAAAAAAATAAAGACAAACATAACATGGAATCATGCTGAAACACTGATCACATCCACAAACTAAGCTGGCGCCTCCTGCGCTGGTACACCCGCCACGGGCGCGACTCAGTACTGATGTCCGCATCACCATCACAGAAACCGACCAAGGGATTAAGGCTACCATAGTAGGAGCTATACTTAGTTTATAGGACCGGTTGATCTTTCGGTTTCTGAATTGGCCCATGTTATTGACTTGGCTCACTCAACTTGAATACATAAGAAATAGTAGGGCTTGACCGGATCCTAACCTTTTTATTAAATCATAAATAAAAGATTCACTATTCTGTGCAAGTCCGAACATCGTGTCCTTGAATCTTGTCACTGAGAGAAATCATAGGACTACATACATTCTGAAACAAGGGCATTGTCTATGCCTAGTATTTCCGTCATACATTCTTTCTCCTTTTCTATGTTTTCCAATAATCGAAGTTTCGACTTTTTAATGTCAAACTTGGGCAAGACTTCCCCATTAGAGTTCGTGTGGCAGGGTTTGTTTATCTTGGGAATGCTGTCTCCTAAAGCCCTTACATGAAGGGGGTGATAGTATTCTCAGCCTTAGGCCAGGCATGCCACACCTCAACCAAAAGTTCACCAACTTTTCCAAACGATCGTCTCTCACTACAATTTTTTGGTTGATTATTATTTTTGTCAGAAGTCATTTTTTCCAACTTCCGAATTCTTGTTTGTTCTCTCTTTTTTCCTGAAATCTAAAGGTTTTTTCATAAATTTAATTTTTGTATGTAATGCTCCATGTTACTCCAACTATATGGGTGTCGGGAAAGGTGTGTGTGCCATGAGCATTGCAAACATTAGGATCTTGAAATGTTAATGTGGAAATGCTAGTAAAGATGGAGTTAGTAACAGAGAAGTTTTTTTAGTTATAGTTTTTCCTTAACACCTCATAGTTTTGGTTACTTGATGTGGTGGCAATACTCCATGGCAGTTCCATATTGGTGCTTGGGCTTTCTACAACTGTTGTCAAGCCTAATATTGATTATTCAAGGGTCTTGATGAGTTTTGTAGAAGCAAGGCTGGTAAACTAAGTGATAATTATGTATGTGCAATACAGGCGTATATCGTGCATACAAATGGTCGCTTGTCACTTTGTCATTTTTTTTAAGGTTGTCATGTCAGCCTTTGGACGTCTTGACGCTTGTCACTCGTCACTCATCTGGGCACCAACGGTGTAGGGAAAGGTGAATTTGGTTACTGAATTTGAATCAGAGGATTTGGTCTATACCAGGGTTAGAGAAATAGAGTTCCTGTTCAGATTCGGGTTCGGTTTGGCTGTTTTTGCTCAAATATTTAAAACCCAGAAAAATCAAAAGGGTGGGTCCAATTCTACCCAATTGGGTTTGATTCAACGATTCGGGGGTTTTGATTTGACTGATTCAACCTTATTCGAATCTGCTTCGATTGAACCAATTCCAAATCAGAGCGAACTGGTCTGATCCGGACCAAACCGAATAGGAACTTGACCGAACTGGTGAACCAAATACGATTAGATGCATATTTCTGGTTTTGGGAGTGTTTCTGTTGGGATTGGCCAAATTCAAACTGGTTCGGTGTGGTTTAGGTTCAAACAAACCCTTGAGCCATGGTCTATACACAGTAATCATAAAGTTTCCCGAATGGCCAGGATGGTAAACTTTAATTTGTTATGATTGTAGGCTTCAGTTATCTTTTTCCTATTATATGGAGGGATTTATTGTTAGTGATCCTGACCTGAGTTCTAAGCATTGGGTTTATTTACTTTTCTTCTTTATGTTCTACAGGATTCTTGCTTTTGACATATCACTTGAATACTTTAACATCCGAGGAATGTTGCTTGCTTCTTCAATATATGATGCCAATTTTGTTGGGTCACATCAATATGTCTTTCAATGGAAGGGAGACCCCTCTTTGCTCAGTCTTAACCAGTCAAGATTTAAACAACCCAAGAGAAATGCAAGAAATGTCTCCCAGTCCACGATTGTTAGAGCCGTTGTTCTTAAGCCACATATAGACTTTAAGGATCCAAACTGTAAAAAGCAGTTCCAGGAGGATTTTGATAGACGGTTTAATTTGCCGCACTTGAGGGATATTCTTGACATAAATCCAAGGCCAACTACATTCTCCCTCAAAAGCAGGTGAGCTTACCAAATTTTTTCCTGTTATATCCAACTGAATTATTTATCTTCCTCCAGATACACAGTAATTTTTTTCACCTTTCTAAGATTATAATATTCAGTTCTAAATCCTTTATGGACGTACCTCCTTCGCAACTCTTTCGACAATATGACAATATATTTGTTGACTGGCTCTGACAGAGGTCCTTTAGATGATTGTAATGGTGCACCAAACGACATGTGGAATGGCTATGTGAATGATGATGATAGAGCTCTTCTAAAGGTCCAATTTTGAAACAATTTGTGTAGCCTTTCTGCCATATCAATTAATACTGTTACAAAATTTACTCTTGTTATATTTATCTTATTATATATGATTTGAATTAGTTTAAACAGATTACACTTTGCAACTTCTTATTATGTCTAATGTGCATAATCATTTAAATATTGCTAACTTCCCAGTTCCCAGATATTGAGAAATGTGTTATCAATGTTACTTTCCTTATAGAGTGAAGGTAAAGTGTGGCAGTGTAGAGCCATCAAAGTGTACTTTTTTCCTGCTCCTTCGGTTTCTATTTACCTGCTTTCTAATTCAGTGATATGAATAGTTTTGATTGCAATAAATTGATTAAGTAATCCATTTCATTACAATTTAAAGCAATGTCGATAGATCTTTCTTTCTTATTTCTTGATTTGCTTCAAATCATTTGTTTTTACAACTTTAGGTTATAGACAGATTTTCTGAACCTTGCATTGGAAAAAGTGGTAAGGGGAAGTTTATCCTATCTCAATTTCTTCCTAAGATGGAACCAAAGATTCTTGATTTTTAAACCATTTTTCTTATCATGTCTATATACAGTTGTCTTACTAACTATGCTAGTACTTTAGTGAGCTGTTCTAAGGGCTAAAATGTTTACCTATCAAAACTACCCATATGCACCTACATGGTGGGTCATCTTAGCAGCATTCTTTTGGTATTGTTTGTAAGGATTAGCTTTTGAGGTCCTTGTAGTATGAGGTCTGTTAGGGTTGAATAGTGTTAGGAGATGACGGCTAGGGTTTGGAGAGAATGGAATGAATCTCATTGAGGGACTGAAGCCCAATATATAGGTACATGTATACACATAGAACCCGACCCGACTATACATAGAACCCGTCCCGGTATATACATTAACACTCCCCCTCAAACTCACGGTGCATCATGTACCGAGAGTTTGCTTATAAAATGACGAAATCTAGCAATCGTCAGGGGCTTTGTGAGAAAATCAGCAGTCTGCTCCGTTGAGGGAATGAACGGCAAGGAGATTATGTTTGCAAGAAACTCCTGCCGAACATAATGACAGTCGACCTCGATGTGTTTGGTCCGCTCATGAAAAACCGGGTTGCTAGCAATTTGAATGGCACTCCGGTTGTCACAGAACAGAGGTGTAGCCCTAGAAATCCTGACTCCCAAGTCGAGTAGAAGACGTTGAAGCCAGACAATCTCGACAGTGGTGGAAGCCATAGCTCAGTATTCGGTTTCGGTGCTGGAGCGTGCAACAGACTCTTGTTTCTTGCTGCGCCAAGAAATGAGAGAATCACCAAGGAACACGTAGTAGCCGGTAGTAGATCGACGAGTAGCAACATCGCCAGCCCAATCGACATCAGAGTAAGCACGCAGAACCAGTGGAGATGTGGAGGGAAACAACAACGATCGAGTGACAGTGCCACGGAGATACCGAATAATCCGAAGGACTGCTGCATAGTGAACTGAGCGAGGAGACTGAATGAACTGACTTACAATACTGACGGCATGGGCAATGTCAGGCCTAGTCATGGTGAGATAAACGAGCATCCCAACCAGCCGCTGATAACGAGAGATATTCTGGAGAGGCTCACCATCGGTAGAGAGAAGCTTCAAGTTAAGCTTCATAGGCGTGTCAGCAGTACGAGAATCAGTAAGAGCAGCCTCGGTAAAAATATCGGAGATGTACTTCTGCTGGGAGATTAACAATCCTCGAGCTGACCGGGCAATCTCAAGGCCAAGAAAGTACCGGAGAGGGCCGAGATCCTTCATCTCAAACTGTCTCTGGAGGTGACGCTGAAGGGAAGCTATGGTAGCACTGTCATCCCCGGTGATAATCATATCATCCACATACAGAAGTAACATAGCAATACCCTGACTGGACGAGCGGGTGAACAGAGCATAGTCAGAGTATCTCTCAACAAACCCAGCTGCCAGAACTGCACTGGGGAAGCGCTCAAACCATGCCCGAGGTGCTTGTTTGAGCCCGTAGATAGCACGGCGTAAACGACAAATGTGCCCTGGAGGAACTGAAACGCTCGGAGGAGGAGCTATGTATACTTCCTCGGAGAGGTCACCGTGGAGGAACGCATTGGTGACATCCATCTGATGGAGAGGCCACCCTCGAGCAGCTGCCACAGCTAAGAGGGTGCGCACAGTAGTCATCCGAGCAACTGGAGCAAACGTCTCCTCGTAATCAATCCCATACGCCTGGGAGAAGCCACGAGCAACGAGGCGGGCCTTGTGCCGCTCAATGGATCCGTTAGGTCGAGTCTTGACCTTGAATATCCACTTGCAGCTAACAGGCACCACGCCTAAGGGACAAGGCACCAAATCCTATGTCTAGGTCCGCTGAAAAGCCTCAAGCTCAACTGACATGGCCTGCCGCCAGTCTGGATGTAAAGCTGTCTCACGGTACGATTGGGGCTTCCGGTGGGTGTGAAGAGCAGTAAGAAAAGCCTGATAAGATGGCGAATAGGAGGCAATGGCGGAGTAGCCAGAGGAGTCAGGAGAGTCCGAGGGAAAGGCAGAGTAGCCAAACCTGTCTGGAGAGTAGTCATATCTGTCAGGAGGGTGATGTTCGCGCGCCGGGTAGCACCGAACAGGAGCAGGATCCACGACCGGGGAGAAGGGGGCAGCAGCATTAGGCGAAGGAGTACCAGTGTGAACTGACTCTGGAGGAGGTGCTGCAGACCGACGAACATAGACACGAGTAACAGGTAGTGGTGGAGGTGACGAGGGAAACGGAGGAGGAGGTGGTGGTGGTGGTGGAGAAGATGGTGGTGGAGGAGGCGTGGCTGGGGCAACAGAAAACGGAGGTAGAACGGGGATGTGAAGAAGTGATGAGGGCGAGGAGGGTGACGCAGGAGGCAAGGAAAGATCCCGAGACTCAGGAGAAAAGTACGGGACATCCTCAACAAAAGAAACGTGACGGGAGACACGGATCCGGCGAGCCAAGGGATCGTAACAACGATACCCCTTGTGCTCCCGTCTGAGCCCCAAGTGAACACACCTAACAGACCTTGCAGAGAGTTTGGTGCGCTCATAGGGAGGAAGAAGAATAAAGCACGTGCAGCCAAACATGCGAAGAGGAGAGTAGTTAGGTGGGCCGGAGTAAAGGCGCTCATATGGGGTGGCACCGGACAGAGCAGACGATGGAGTGATATTGATGAGGTGGACAGCCACCATGACAGCTTCAGCCCAGTAGGAGTGAGGAACAGACGCAGAGAGAAGCAAGGCTCGTGCGGTCTTTAGGACATGACGATGCTTGCGTTCGGCAACTCTGTTCTGCTCATGGGTGTGGGGGCAGGACTGCTGGTGAAGAGTACCGTGAGATTGAAGAATCTCACGCATCTCAGAGGAGAGATACTCCTTGGCACAATCAGACCGAAGAGTCTTGATGCACTGACCAAACTGAGTATGTATCATAGTGGTGAATCTCCTAAAGATGTGAGGGACTTCAGACCGGTGATGCATATGATAAACCCAGGTGCACCAAGAGTAGTCATCGATAAAGCACACATAATACATGAAACCAGAAATAGATGCAACAGGTGCAGGACCCCAAATGTCAGAATGTACTAAATCAAATAAAGCATCAGATTGGGAAGCACTAGCAGAGAAAGGAAGGGCTAGATGCTTTGCTAGTCTACAACCCGTACAAACAGAGAGAGGGGAGAAGGACGCTCGACCCAAAGCGCCTGAACGGAAAACGCTTTTGAGTCGATCACTCGATATATGACCTAACCTTCTGTGCCACAGGTCGGCATCAGAAGTAACAGACATAACAGACGCAACAGGAACAGAAGACACATGTAGATGGTCCAGCTGGTAAAGTCCTCCTGCTCTACGGCCCAGCCCCATCCTCCGACCCGTCCGCGAATTCTGCACAACACAAACAGAAGGGGTGAAGGTGACAGTCAGTCCAGAGTCGCAAAGAGAGCTGATAGAAATCAAATTAATGTTAAGACGGGGGGCATGATGGACATGGGGCAAGATCAGGCGACCAGAAGGACCAGAGGTAGTAGTGATGGATCCACATTGCGGGATAGGGACTAAAGTTCCATCCGCAGTGCGGACCTCTAGGTGAGTGGGAGTAGGAGAACAGTCAGTGAGTACAGTGGAGTCAAAGGTGAGGTGACAGGAGGCACCCGAATCGAAGATCCATGGAGCAGTAGTACCAGAGGTGGCAGACAAGCCGTGAGCAGTCGCGGAGCCGGTGGAGGCTAGGTGACGAAGGAGGAGCTCCTCGAGGTGCTGAAGACGGTCCGACTCAGGCGCGGAAGAAGGTGCAGTGGTAGCAGTGGGGAGCGTCGAGGGCTCTACAGTAGCCGCTGTACCACCAAAGTGGCTGAAGGAGGACGGACCACGTCCACGGCTCCGTCCACCTCGACCGCCGCGTCGATCGTCACGGGAAGCAGGAGCCCAGTGTGATGCTTTCTTATCCGGACCCCAGTGGGGGTTGCGTGGAGGACGTGTAGGACATTCACGCTTCATGTGTCCGGGCTCCTTGCAGTAGTGACAGAAGACAGACTCATAGGAGAACCCGGTCGCCAGGACGGTGTATGAGCTAGGAGCAAGTGGAGAAGGACGAGTTCCTTGAGTCTGAAGGCGAGTCTCCTCATCGACCAGGGTGAGAAGGGCATCCTCTAGCCTAGGGAGTGGCTCACGGTGCAGGAGCTGAGCAGCGATGAGAGCAAAGTCCGGCCGAAGCGCTGCCAGGAACTGGTACAGGTGGCCCTCATCAAGGTAGCACTGGAAATCCTTAGAGCGTGGGCAAGCACACCGCTCCGAGATCAGGGAGTCCAGCTCATGCCAGTAGGCACTCATCAGACTGAAGAAGTCCTGAATCTTACGCTCCTGACGAGCAGACTGCGAGTCACAGATAAGTTGATGCTGGCGGGCGCCACCGCGCGGGAGAAACCAGTCCCGGAGATACTCCTACATCGCGCGCGCTGTAGGAAGGCGGCCGATGGGAGTAAGGAGCGGACGAGCAACGGAGTCCAGAAGATATGCCCGGATGGCCTAATCGTGGCGGCGCCACGTGAGAGCAGCAACCGTGGCTGCCGTGGTAGCAGTCGCAGCAGAAGACGCGACACTGCTGGTGACAGAGGAGGAGCCGGAGGAGGCAGCTGGAGGAGGATCATCGCTGGTGATGTGACCCCAAAGATCGTGACTAGAGAGCGCGACCTCGGCGGTGAGCGACCAATCAGGCCAGTCGCTGGCCGAGGACAACTGAAAGGTGACCACCTTCAGCGGTGGAGAGATCGCAACGACTGACGGCACTGTAGGAGACGCCATGGAGGAAACTCAAAGGAGAGGGAAACCGGGAGAGGGCTTGCGGGTGGAGGGGAGGGGTCAGGGGGGCTGGGGGGGGACCTGTCGGGCGGAGGGAGGGGTCGGGAGGGGTGATCGGAGGGAGGACAGAGGCTGGGGGGGGGGGGTGTCGGGCAGAGGAGAGTGGTCGGGGGGGCTGGGGGAGCCTGTCGGGCGGAGGGAGGGGCCGGGAGGGCTGGGGGGGGCCTGTCAGGCTGAGGGAGGGGACGGGAGTGGTGAGCGGAGGGAGGAGAGGGGCCGAGGGGGGGGGGGGCTGGGGGGGCCTGTCGGGCAGAGGGAGGGGCTAAGAGGGCTACGAGGGGGGGGGGGGGGGGGGGGTCGGGCGGAGGGAGGGGTCGGGAGGGGCTGGGGGGGGCCTGTCGGGCAGAGGGAGGGACCGGGTGGGCTAAGGGAGGCCTGGCGGGCGGAGGGAGAGCCGGAGGTGGGCTGCCGGGTGGAGGGGAGGCCGGAGGTGGGCTGCCAGGTGGAGGGGGAGACCGGAGGTGGCTGCCGTCGTCGCACGAGAAACCTTAGAACTCTGATACCATGTTAGGAGATGACGGCTAGGGTTTGAAGAGAATGGAATGAATCTCATTGAGGGACTGAAGCCCAATATATATGTACATGTATACACATAGAACCCGACCCGACTGTACATAGAACCCGACCCGGTATATACATTAACAAATAGAATGAATTCTATTCCATGAAGGGGTAAATGCCAAATATATACAAGTATGGGTGTGAGTCCACCAAATCCAGAAGGAACAATATAGGAAGGAGGCTTATACATAGCACTATATGCAATATCTCTAACACCCCCTTAAAATTCACGGTGGGTCAACTACTAAGAGTTTGCCTAACAAATATTGAAAAGCATGCAACCATGTGAGTCTTCGTGAAGAAGTCCACGAGCTTCTCAGTAGAGGAAATGTAAGGGAGGAAGATAGTAGCAGGGTATAATTGAGATGAAATGGCAGTCGTTCTCTTTGTGTTTCGTCCGTTTATGGAAGACCAGATTGCTGGAGATCTGAATGTCATTCTGGTTGTCATTGTAGAGAGGAGTAGGAGTAGTGAGAACAACACCCAGATTGGAGAGGAGACGGCGGAGTCACACAACCTATGCTGCTGTCTGGGACATTGCATGATATCCTGCCTCTATGCTTGAGCGAGAGATGATCTTTTGTTTCTTGTTTATCCAGGAGATCAGAGTCCCCGAGATGAACACAGAAACCCGTGGTAGAGCGTCGATCAGTAGGATCACCGACTTAGTCAGCTTCCCCACAGGCACGAATCTCCGAAATATAAGAGATGGAAAATAGGAGGGAGGAGTTCTCCACGGGACGACGACATCATGACACAGATCTAGATCATGTTGGAGAAGAATGGGATCTCCACGAGAACAAGATAGAGGCCGAGATCAGTATCAATGAGGTTGTTGTAAGATGCCAGATTGAATAGGAATCTGAAGAGGATCGTGAGCCGTAGAAATGTCGGAGCTCAGATTTGATGGGCTTGTGAGACCCGATGCCGGAGCTGAGATCTGATGGGCTTGTGGGATCAAGGTGATGTCAAATCGAGATCACGAGGATGATGCTGAAACTCAGATCTGATGGGCTCGATGGATCGAGGCGATGCTAAATCGAGATTACTAGGACGATGTTAGATCGAGCAGCTCTGATACCATGTTAGGGTTTGGAATAGAATGAATTATGTTCCATGAAGGGGCAAGTGTCCAATATATACAAGTGTGGGCGTGAGTCCACCATATAAAAAAGAAACAATATAAAAGGCCTATGCACAGAACTATACACAATATCTCTAACTAGGTCTATTTTGCAGAAAGAAGATTGTTTTTATAGATAATATTGGAATCTTTCAATCAATCAGTCAGTTAGGAAGTCAAAGGAAAGTAAATATTGGCTCTACTAGTTTCACTTTTGGTTGTTAAGTAATAGACCACCAAGCTGTGTCAATCCGCATCATAAACTATTCTTGAGGTTAGGTGTAAAATCATTATTGCCTTCAAGACAGTGACACTGATGTAGTTATTAGAGGGTTACCGATATAATGGAGATGAACATTGTCCAAATGCTTGAGCTGTATGTATCTCACTTTTGGTAACGTCAAGGGGTTACTCATGCGTATCTCGTCTTTACCCTTGCAAATTGTCAAAGCTCTCTGGGACACAAGATATGCCCTTAACGGGATTCATAAAGCCGACCTCAGATAGTTAGAACAAGGCTTGATTGCTATATTTATGGTTATTGTAGAAGTCTTCCTAGTCCCTTCAAGGATGATGTACTTCCATTTCCTTATAGCTTGATGTGCATCTTCTGACCTGTCATGTAATTTCTTGAGATAAAAGATCATAATACCAACAACTTTGTCTCATTGACTACTTAACTTTAATCCAGTTAAAAGTTGAAAATTTGGTGGTTCTGAGAAAATACCATCATATACTTTGGCATCATAGTGATAAAAATGAGCATATATACATATAAACTTTCTGTCCATATCAACGCAAACAAGAATTCCTACACAATGATAGCTTCTTAGCTTTCTTTATGTGTCATCATTTTACTTAAGTATGCATGTTCTAGTAATTGCTTGATGTCCCTCTCTTATAGCATAAGAAATGAATCAATTTTATGTGGTTTATAGATACATACATACACACTAATAGATATATAGGAAACGGGAAATGAGATGCCAGCCTATTTCGGCGAAATGGACAGCCGCCATCCATTTAAAGCCCTTAGGAGTTTTAGAATGTGCTGATTTTTTGTGAGCATAAGTACCTTATCTTAGATAGAACACCCACAAAAAATCAATACATTCTAAAACTCCTAGGGGCATCAAAGGTTAAAAGTTTTATCGAACGTCCGTTGTAACTGTTAATCTGAAATATAACATTTGATGCCCCTAAAAGGTTTAAAATGTGCTGATTTTTTGTGGGTGTTTTATCTAAGGTAAGGTGCTTATGCTCGCAAAAAATCAGCATATTCTAAGACTCCTAGGGTCATCAAATGACCGGCAGCCCATTTCATCGAAATAGGCCGCCAGCCTATACCCCGTATCCTCTCTCTCTCTCTCTCTCTCTATATATATATATATATATATATATATATATATATATATATGTTTCTATGTATGGATTTATGTATATATGATTGAGGCAGGTACTTCAAATTATTCATGGCATTATTTATAACTTCTTTCAGGTTATCAAGTTTGCTTCGCCAACTTCTGCTGGAGCAGAATGCATTGATTCTGATTGTAGCTGGGTGGAGCAATGGTATCATTGTTTATGTCTAAGTTTTACACACACACAAACACACACACACACCCATGCACGCACACACACACGCCCACGCCCACTCCCACACGCGCATGAACACACGCACGCGCGCACACACACAATATGTAAAGATGGAAAGTAGCATCATGTGGATTTGTCATTTCCATAATGGCATTTTCGTAGTTGGTTATCATGTTACCTTTGTTCAGTTAAGCCCCTTCCTTCTGGTGTCAATTCTTTTGGTATCATCTGAAGGTTCATCCATTTAGATATGCCTCTAGCCTTTTAGATTTGTTGATAATCTCTTCTAGAGAATTGTTCAATTTTGAACACAACTACACCTCTATTCAAATGTTTTCTGCATATGGACATGTTTTGTTTCTATTGATTGAGAATTTTGATCTTACCATAGGGTGCACCGTGCGGGACCTCGTAAAAAAATATACTATGAACCTCAGGAAGTAAAAGCTGGAATTGTTACTTGCGGAGGGCTGTGTCCTGGTCTCAATGATGTCATTAGACAGGTTGAGTCCCTCCCTTTAATGTAATTCATATTTAATATTCTTCATCTGTTTGTTCGTGAATACTGTAAAACCTTTTTTCTGTATTTAAGATGGCTGTAAATTGTTGTGTTTGTTGAGCATGCTTCTTCTAATTTTTCTGTGGAAGTGGACATACACTATAGACTGTTCCTGCTAATTGTCTAATTGATTAATTAGAGGTTGTTGCTAGGTTTATTGACCGAGAATATGCCATGACTTGTACTCTGATAAAGTGGAAAAATAAAGAACTTGCAAGTTAGGACAAAAAATAAACTAAAATAAAATTTTAGATTTTGAATCAAACTTAAGTGCATACTTTGTATTGATATATGTTTTGGTGGGTACTGTTGTCTGTGTTATGATGTCTAACACACTTGTCTGACTATATAGCAGTCATGCACTTTTGTCCAAGCATCCATACTTTATCGTTAAGTATGATTTCAATGACAGGTGGTTGCTACGAAATGACCATCGGTTTATGACATTGTCGCTAAATATATGAGAGTTTTGAATCTTTTGATTAGAAACATATAACCTCTTAAACGATATGATTTTCATGCTAATAAGACCAACTTTGTTGGCTACCACGATGACAATGTTATGTCTTGACCTGGTCCAAATTGAGGATACAATTTTTTAAAGTATATGATGAAATACTACTTTTATTTACACTAATAAGAGATGACAAGTTGGTTGGAAACTTGTCTATTACACTTACCCATACATATGATGGTACCATATCGAATCAATTATTAGCATGCCCTGTGAATTAAGAAATAATTATGAAGGATATTGAAGAGACGGAATGGAAAATGATCGAAACTATGCCCATTGGGGCGAATTCTCGAGTGCAATACCTGGATCCAACCTGCACAGGACAAATGGAAAACCATAAATCCAAAGAATCTTTTGTCCATCTCTCGTAATCCGTCATTGGGTCTGGCCTTTGTTGGAACTAAATTGCTAAAACATGAATTAAGATGGCTAATCTATTGCAAATATCAAAATTTAGAGGGCTATGAAATAGAAT
Organism: Chamaelirium japonicum; assembly: GCA_947650365.1. NCBI lineage: Eukaryota > Viridiplantae > Streptophyta > Magnoliopsida > Liliales > Melanthiaceae > Chamaelirium > Chamaelirium japonicum. The sequence goes on along the minus strand of OX393549.1, from coordinate 124,784,777 downwards.
GCTATAGACTATGATTGATGACTTCAAATTTCAACAACAACAGGGCGAATATGCATAGAATATTCCCATGTTGACTGTTAGGCGTAAATGAGGAGGGCTGCCAGACTACTAGATGAGCATGGAGGGTTGTCAGACGAGCGTTGAGGGCTGGACAAGCATCGAGGGGAGAACGGAGTGAGTTAGGGTTATAATAATCGCACTGAAAACAACTCAAATTATCCGATGTAGGTGGTAAGTCACCCTTGACCATGGGTAAAATAGTTATTTGGACCTCAGATTAGAAGCTCGTCGTGTTTAAGTCACTTTCTGTTGACGGATAGTAGCGGAGGGGTGAATATGCACAACTTTACATGTTTTGGAGGGCGCTCACATCAATTTTTAAAAGTCTACATAGGGCTTTAATTTTGCTATGATTGGGGTGCCCATAGCAATCTACCACGAGTTGTTACCCTTTTTTCTTCTCCAGTCCATACAAGCCGCACGGGTGAGACTTTTGTGTGAAAAAAAAGGATTTCCTTTTTTTTCCAAACCACACTGCTTCCTCTCTCTCTCTACCCACGGACACACACATTCCGAGGACTCTTGTTTCCTCTTTATTACCTCCATCTCTCTTTTTTTCTCATGTTTTCTCCCTTTTATTTCCTTTTATAGATGCCATATATTCTATAAAACGATGATTAAGCCCTAGAAGATCAGTTTTGATGATGGAAGACATCTTTTTGTGAGATCTTGAAGAAGGGTGACCCTCTTTGACTTCCGTGGAAATCCTCCGGCTTCTGATCCTTTCGTTCCGCGCCATCCGTGGTATCATTATCTTTAATTTTTTTTTATCCGTATCTCTCTTTCAATTGTTAGTATTATCCTCGCTTCTGAACTGCCGGTTGGACGAGCTTCCAATGAAGTACTTAGGACTTCCGATCAGCAACAAACCCATTTCTAGAGCTCAATGGTCTAAAGTGGTCGAGAAAGTGGACTTGCGCCTCTCGAACTGGAAGAGCAGGCATCTGTCTCTTGGAGGATGTCTTTGTCTGGTTAACGCTGTTCTCTCCTCCATTCCTTCCTATTTCTTGGCGTTCTATTTTGTTCCTTCTTGGGTGATTAGGAAGATCGATAGTATCAGAAGCCATTTTCTTTGGAGAGGAGTTGATGGCACCTCGGGGTCCTATCACCTTGTCAAGTGGGGTGTCGCCTGTAAATCCAAATCTCAAGGAGGTTTGGGGGTTCTTAACTTGAGAGACTTCAACCGAGCTCTGTTAGGCAAATGGTGGTGGCGTTTGCAGAACGATCAAGACGATCACTGGTCCAACATCATCAGAGATCGCTATTTTAGGCGGTTTTCCCCTCTCCAAGCGAGAAGCCGTCGATCGGGGAAGATTTCTCCGTTCTGGAAGGGTATCTGCCGAGTTGGTACGCCTTCCGTTGCGGCACTAAGCTGGTTCTAGGGGACGGGAGGAACATCAAATTCTGGCTAGATCAATGGGTCGGGGATATCTCGCTCGCTTCTCTCTTTGCGGATCTTTTTGATCTAGCTTGGGACCAGAATGCTTCAGTCCGTTCGCAGGTTTCCAGTTCGCATAGAGAAGTCTCTTGGTCGGTGAAATTTAGAAGAAACCTTGATCCCGCGCAGCAGGAGCAACTAGCAGAGCTCTACCGCATCCTGTCCTCCTTCGCTCTGACCCCAGTGAGAGATTCCTCGATATGGAAGTGGGAAGCTTCAGGAGCCTTCTCGGTCAGATCTTTCTACCGATTCTTCAATGCAGGAGGGCTAATCTGTCCTATTGCCTCACACCTTTGGAAATCTCCAGCTCCTCTCAAGACACGGATCTTTATGTGGCTGGCTATCAGAGAGAGGATTCTCACCAGAGTTAATCTCCGCCTTCGGAACAACCCAAACGTCCCAGACTCTTCCTGCCCTCTCTGCCTAGCTCATAGGGAGGATGTTGACCATCTGTTTCTCCGTTGCTCCTACTCCCGTAAGCTGTGGAGGATGCTTAAGCACAGATTTCAAATTAAGGGCCATCCGGGTTCTATGCGCTCTTTGTGGACTGTTTGGCGGGCTAAGAGCATCAACAACAAACTCAGATCGACTTGGGATCTTCTAGTTATTGGCCTTTGTTGGAGCATTTGGAGAGAGAGGAATGCTCGCGTCTTCTCCAGAGTTGAGCTTGCCATATCGGAGGTTTGGGAGAAATTTAAGAGGATGATTCTATCCTGGTCCACATCTCTCCTAAGCAGTCAGGAGATATGATCCCTTTTCTATGTAATCTGTAACTTGCTATTTCTTATTTTAATAATATAGCTTGGGGTACGGCTTAACCCCATCCTCTCCTCCTCGGAGAGGAATTTCTCAAAAAAAAAAAAATTGTTAGTATTATCTAAACTCATTAGTTGGCTTTACTTGATCATTGTTGGAACTTCATCATTGTTTTCTTTTGTCTTTGCATGAGCTTATTTATTGAATTTAATATTTGCAAAGTTGTTGTGAAGTTTAATTTATTACTATTGCATCTTTTATTTATCTGTCAAATTCTATGCATGCTAATAGATTAGAATATTATTTCTTGATTAAAATCTGTTTTGATTACTGAAATTCAGATTAAAATGTCTTAAATAGCCTATAAAATCTTCCATCTATAACTTGGCTTTGGTTCTTCGTAACCCGGTTTGCATTATTAGGTATCAGAGAACAGTTATGCTCCTTGGATTGAATGCACTTCATATTGTATGCTTGCTGCCCTGTTTTTATTTCTTTGATATTTTATTCGTGTAGCATCCATAAGTCACACATGCATATCGAAAAAGTTTACATCCATACATAGGGCATTCATAGAGCTATTTAGGAGCCTTTACTGACTTGTTTGGTATAAGGAAGCCTTGAAAGTAAGCCAAAAAGAAAAATTTGTTTTTTTTTAAAAAGGAAAAACATGAACATGCATAAATTTTTTTGATCATTTTATTCTCTTCATTCTTTTGATACGAAGTCATACAAAATTTTTTCCGGCTTTATTAGTCATAGTTCTGTTTCCTTCACCCTCTACAATCCAAATTGGATCATCTCTTTTGTTCCCTCATTGAAAAGCAGGCCTTTGATCTCGACCTTCCTTCAAAATCTTTCATTAAATGGATTTTGTGTCCTCACCATTTTGTATCATTAGAAGCCAAAGATTGGGAGGTTTAATATATTATTGATGATATTGAGGCAGAGTTGAAATGGTGAAGGCGGGAGAATAGGGGATTGCCAGATGCAACAAGCCTCCAGCGAGCCTCCACCTTCCATGGAGCTCCCGACTCCTCCAATATCATCAGAGGAGATTCCACCTCCAGTGTAATTTTTTTTTTCCTTTTAGTGCTGATAGAGGAGACACCTCCTCCTGCAGTGCCTTCTTTGGAGTTTCATCCACCTTCTGCAGTTTCTTCAGAGGAGCCATCTCCTCCTACATGATTTTCATGGAGTTCTCTCTGGCATCTCCGCCTTAAGATGTTTTTTCAGAGGCGCCATCCTTCAGTGGAGCCTCCACTCCCTGTGGAGTTTCCACTACCGCAACCAGAGCTAGTTTGGAGCCTCTGTCTGCTAGCCTACTACAACACGTCGACTTCGTTGAGACAGACCGACCACATGTAGAGGCGACTATAGTTCATGGGCTCCAGTATATGTATTGCCACAACTTTTGGCCCTTGTTGACATCTGAGATTTCTTTGCGAGGGACCCGAGGTTGTCTGCTGCCCTCTGCGACACCAGACTGTCCAGGCGATCACATTTGTCTGCTAGCACTGACGTTTCTATAGCTTCTGATTCCCACTCGACGACATCACATCTTTCACGTGGGACTCGGGAGGTGACTGTGCTACAGTGCGACACCTCTTGCTGGGCCTCGATCACCATATCCTGATGAAACGGAGATTCCATGATGGTGGTCTTCCTTCAGATCCCTCCACAGATGATGACTTTAGGATGAAACTCGAGGATGAGTTTTTTGCAGTGGAGGCGACTGATGTATAGCCTAATCTTGTCTATGATTAGACTTTATTCATTTTATTATTATTGCATTTATCTTATGTTTCCTTCGCCTGTTTCGGGTGATTATTTGACGGTCGGATCTTTGTTACTAATTTTATCATGTTTGCTAGCCTACGGTGCGGGGTTGTCGCATCCGACTAGACTATCAGGCTAGCCCATTTATTTGTTTTAAGTAAATTAATATGACGTACCATGTAGGATAACAGGAGGCATCAGAGATGCATCCATCCAACGGTGAAACAAGCAAGCAATTAAAGCCCATCATATCAATTTTTAAAAGCCTAGACGAGGCTTTAATTTTTCTATAATTGGGGTGCCCATAACAATCCACCACATGAGCCATTACCCTTTTTTTCTTCTCCTGTCCGTACAAATCATACGGGTGAGATTTTCCCGTAAAAAAAACGGATATCATCCTTTTTTTTTCAAACCACTCTTTCTCTCTCCCCCACGGACACATGCATCACGAGGACTCTTTTGTGTCCTCTATATTGCCGTTATTTCTCGCTATTTTCCTCTTGTTGTTCTCCCTTTTATGGATGCCCGATATTTTGTAAAATGATGATCAAACCCAAGAAGAAGATCAGATTTGATGATGGAAGACATCTCTTTGTGAGATCTTGAAGAAGGGTGCTTCTTTGTCACTCTCCGAACTCCGTGGAAATCCTTTGGCTTCTGACCCTTTTCTTCTGTGCTATTTCCTACCCCCTTACATCTTCATCCCTCGTTGGTATCATTATCTTTTAATTTTTTCATCCGTACCTCTCTTTCAATCGTCATTGTTATCTAAACCCGTTAGTTGGCTTTGCTTGATCATTGTTGGAACTTCATCATTGCTTTCTTTTGTTCTTGCATGAGCTTATTTACTGAATTTAATATTTGCAAAGTTGTTTTGAAGTTTAATTTAATGTTTAAAATCTATTTTGATTACTGAGCTTCGTATTTAAAAGTCTTGAATAGTCTATAAAATCTTCCATCTATAACCTGGCTTTCGTGCTTCGCAACTTGGTTTGTATTAATCTTTTAGTTAAATAAACAGATAAGTCAAAACAATAGTGAAACATGTTTTCAATACCTCGTTTTGGATCGGCCCATTGAAAATCTAAAAATTTCCATTTCAAGCAAAATTTAAAATGATGTTTAAGTGTCAGGTTTGATTCCTCCTGACAGGATATTACGGAACATCAAATTGGATAGATACATTTTACTACCCCGACCAATGTAAGTTCAAGTGTAAAATTCCATTTGAAAGTAAATTGAAGGCTTGTCACATAGAAATATGTTATGCGTGACACGCTTATTTCAGTTATTTGCTTCATCTTATATGACAAAAGCGTAAGCAAACAATTTCTTTGATGACATTTGATTGAGGTAATTTTCTATTGCTCTTTTGTTATTACCTCAGTATTTGTAACTGGGCGTTCACACCTTTATATGTGAAAGTATCAATGAGGCGATTAGAGAGTAACACTATGATGCAAAGAATGGAAATTTCTCTACAAGGAGCATTACATCATATAGGATTCTTAATTTTATATTTCAATTTCCGTTGCATTCTTTTCTGATATTCAAACCTTTACCAGCCTTTCAGCATACAAAGTTCTGTTGGGTTTGTCAAGGGTTGCCCTTTGTTGTAGAAGCAGGCAAGTTTCACATTTTTCTTGCGATCCAATTTGATAAAGAAATCCTATAGATATCTGGATGTTTTTATAATGAATTTTTTTAACGAAAATATTATAATGGCTAATTTGGAAGGCATCTTGTAGTAGATATTATTTTTTAGTAACTATATCTGTGGCTGGATGCTCTAGATGTGGAAAAATATCAGGAATTTAGCAGTTTTACCTTGTTTTATTGTGCTTGCAGATAGTGTTCACCCTTGAAAAGTATGGGGTTAAGAAGATTGTTGGAATCCCATTTGGTTATCGTGGATTCTTTGACAATGGTTTACCTGAAATTCCAGTGAGAACATTTTCCTTACAGTCCCTTGGGTGAAGTTCAGATGGTCATATTTACATATTATTATTATATATTTTTTCGTATTCTTAGACAATCTATTTGCTCCCCAGCTTTCACGTCAAGTGGTTCAGAACATTAATCTTGCTGGTGGAAGTTTGTTGGGCGTTTCTCGTGGATGGGCTAACATAAGTGAGATAGTAGATAGCGTTCAGGTATGTTGTGTACCCACCAGTTGACAACTAGAATATATATTTTTCGAATCGATCTGCATTCAAAGATGAAGCCTACATTCCGATGATTGGACATTTCAGGCAAGGGGAATTAATATGCTTTTTATATTGGGTGGAAATGGCACACATGCAGGGGCCAATGCAATACATAATGAGGTATTATCATCTGCTTCTTATATTTTGGACTAAATGGAATTGCATTTCGTATGTCTAGCTATATGAGAAAATATTATGACATACACCTGCAAGCTTATGTCTACTTTTTTGGTTTATTATTATGACTGAGTCAGATAAACCACCATTAGTTTTGGTTTATTGGCTCAAGGCTGATTTCTAATTTTCTATCTATTGAAATAATTCATATTTCTCTCTTTTTTTCTGAAAATAATTCATATTTCTCTTTTTTTTTTTTTTGAGAAATCCCTCTATGAGAATTGGGGGGGGGGTTCGGCCTAGACCCCTACCAGTTTATTAAGATAAAACTAGCATACAACCAATGCCTAAGAGGCACCAACACCCAAGGGGCAACCCCCTCCAACACGGGCTAACGCAAATAGCAAAGGAGTCTCAAACAAGAAAAGCGAACAAGAGAAGCAATAGACCCCAAGTCTTAGGACTTTGAAGCTCTTGATCTTTCCAATTCCCGGATCTGGGCTAGGAAGGATCCTGAACCTTTTCCCTTAAAGGAGACACCGATTGCCGAAGCTATATCGAGAATGGAGTTATCCTCCAGCAAGTTAAGAGATAGATTCTGCTCCTCCTCATTAAGGGTAGACAATTGATCCTAAAGATTCTAAAGGAGAGAATCTGCTTTGTTTCGTCTAAATTGTTGAGGAGTCTCAACCGAAGGGGATGTGTCTCTTGCACAAGTGGGGCTTGGACGGGGTGGTTGGCTGTGCGTGCCTGGTTCTAGTGCTCGAGATTTGGCCCGAAGCAATGCCCTCGCTTCAATCGATTTCGTCCCAAGATTTTTGAGGCGAGGGCTGCGACGCACGTTTACTGGGAAAGGGGAGGTAGTTGACCTGATGGCCTGGGCGAAATTGAAGGATGCATTATCTGTGGGCCTCCGAAGGTCGCCCTCTTGAGAAGCTCCTTCAATCGAGGAGATTTTCGCTGTATTTCCTGGCTATGCATCTCCCACGACACCACCTCTATCTCCAACTTGGCCACCAACACCATCTTCGACTTTTGCAGAAGTAACCGTCGTCTCTGTGAATCTGTATGACTCCACACTTGAAACCTTCATTGTCTTTACCCCACCCAAGGCATTGACAACAAGGCCATCAACACTACAACCAACCTCTGCAACTTCTATCATCAGCTTTTTAGGGGGTCCACGTCGAGAAGGTTCTCTATCTGAGCTCGAGACTCTAAGAGGGTTGTACCTCGATAATTCATATTTCTCTTACATCCATATTTTATGCTCATATATACATATACGGGCATATATGTAATTTTCTACCTTTGTGTTTGAGTAGTGTTGTAAAAGTTTACTCTCTGTGTGTGTGTGGTGATTGATCTGGAAGACTCTTGTTTTTTCTTAGCCTCCCTATGCACAACCACTACCCGTCCACTGACTATCTTCCCTAACCTCAATTTTCCCTAAACCAAACTGCTGCATAACTCCATTTGGCTCTACCCCATTATGCGCCACCCATCACCGTCTGCACAACCTTAACAACCATCCGTGAACCCATCCAGTGTTGTCAAGGAGCAGTAAGGTGCGCGCCTCAGCCGCGTTCTGGTGAGGCGCGTGCAGCAAGGTGCGCGCCTTAGGCGTCTTTAGTTCAAGGCGCAGGGTGGTCGAGGCGCGCGCCTTAGTGCATTTTGGGTTTTGGTCTTCAAGTTTTTTTTTTTTTGTGATTTTGGTTTATTTCGGTTTTTTTTCCGGTTTGATTTCAGTTTTTTGTTTTTGTTTTTGTTTTTGGTTTTTTTATTTTGATTCTTTTCGGTTTGAATAAAAGAGCCCATCTCTCCTTAGAGCCTGACTCTTTCGTTTTATTACTCAACATTGTTTATGAGTTCTCATTTATCAGTTATCACTTATGAGTATTGTATGCATTTAACTTATGAAAATGATGTTGGCATGTTGCATAATAACCTGTGAATTATTATTCTCACTCAAATTGTTCATTTAATGGCCACTAGTTATAAGTTATAAGTGATGGTCCCTGGAGAAATCAACAACAACAGATAGATCGAGATGATGGATCAGCAGACTCTTTCGAAAGTCCTTTCCGAGATGCAGAAGGAATCCGCTCCGGCTCCCCGCCGAGGGCTTCGAGTTCAGAGAGGAGAAGGCTGTTAGTGGAGGAGCTGTCACTGGGAACACTACCCTCATGATCAAGAACCTCCCAAACAAGATGAGCAAGGAGCAACTTCGGGAGCTGCTCGATGAGCACTGCCGAGGGGAAACTCTGAAGCAACAAGGAGGCGACGCCGCGGAATACAACTTCCTGTATCTTCCCCTGGATTTTAGGGGTGGAAGCAACTCGGGGTATGCCTTCACGAACTTCATGAGCGCAAAAGGCGCGAGGGCATCGTACCGTTCCCTGTAGTGCAGAGACTGGACCTCCTTTCGATCAACCAAAGTCTGCGAGGTCGCAGCCCGCCCAGGGTCGACCTTGACCACAGATGACCAGCTCACGCGTGGTAGAGGTCGCCCAGTGGCTGATGCTCACAGCTCGCCCGGCAACTAGCTCGCACGTGGTAGAGGTCGCCCAGCGGCTGATGCTCACATCCCGCCCGACGACTAGCTCGCGCATGGAGAGATCGCCCCTTTTGCTAATAGGAAACTTAGAATGATTTTTACGAACACCCACAGCTCGCTCAGGAGCTCGTCAAAACCAACACCCACAGCTCGCTCGGGAGCTCGCTTGAGCATACAAATGGCCGAGGAGGTTGGTATCTTCAGGGCCGCCTATGGCCGTGGCTTACAGCCCGCCCAGGGCTGACCCTGACCACATGCTACTAGCTCGCATATGGTAAAGGTCGCCCAGTGGCCGGTGTTCGTAGCCCGCCTAGGGCTTGCAGCAGCGGATTGTTGCGTCTCCTTAGACAGAGGCCGCCTGTGGCCGCGGTTTGCAGCCAGCCCAGGGCTGACCCTGACCACATGCGACCAGCTCGTACGCCAAGAGATCACCCCCTTTTGCTAATAGGAAGCTTAGAATGATACCTACGAACACCCCCGGTCCGCTCAGGAACTCGCCCTCTTACCCGCAGAGGTCGCCCACAAAAAGGTGGTAATGAACCGACAGGTGTCATCACCCCCATGGAGCTACGTGGACGATTGCAGTCCACGGAAGCCGGCAAAAGTCGGTCTAGGACCCCCCAGACTAGAGCTTTCCAGAATTTCCACCTGGCAAGGACAACACCGGTGCATCCCCCTTTACCAACGCCTGTCAGGCTAGACGACAAAGGCCGTCAGAGCCCATGTGGGCTGGCACATGGGGGCATGGAAGGTGCGGGAAGAAACCACCACGTGTCAGACTTTGCCGGGCTGCAAAAAACTATAAAGGTACCACTCCCGGCTCCAAAGTATAGGTTCGAAACCCAAAACCCTAACACTTTCCTATTACTATAGCTCTCCCCTGTTCGTACCTGTTCTGACTTGAGCGTCGGAGGGTTTTCGATCCTGAGAGAGCCAGCCGTTCTCACGCTTTTTCTGTTTTGCAGGGTAACCGCGTGGACCAGCGAAAAATATCCCTCAACAATATGTATTGTATGTCTTTATTGTGTTGATTTAATTGAATTGCGGTTATATTTCTCTTTTTTTCATGAAATATAATTTTTTTATGAATTTTAGTTTTTTTTTTAAATTATTATTAATTTTTTAAAGAAAAAGATATATTTTTGCGCATTCACACTCAGGCGTGAGCCTTATTTGCGCCTTGCACCTTGCGCCTTAGGTTCCAGCTGCACCTTGCGCTTCAAACACGCTTCGTCGACTTGATTCTCAAGTTATTATGCAATATGCCAACATGCCAACATCAATATGATGTCAGCATGTAACGAACTTTTAAAAATCCCCTTATTTTTTATGCCCATGCCCTAAACCCTTGTTAAGATGTATTCATGTATATACATATACTTAGTGTATAGAGCAAGGTTTAAAATCACGGTATCGGTCGCGGTATCGGTCGGCCCCGAACCGGTATGTACCGGCCGGTACGTACCGGTACCGGCCGATACGGACCGATATCGGTTGAGAAAAAAAACCCAAACCCCCCCCCCCCCCAAAAAAAAAAAAAAAAAAAACTTTAACCTGTCCGTACCGGTCTGTACCGGCCTGAACCGGCCGATACGGACCGGTACGTACCCGTACCGGCCGATACGGGCCATGTATCGGGATTGGATGCAGTACCGGTCTCAAACGGGCCAAAACCGGTACGTACCGGCCGGTACGTACCGGTATCGGCCGAGATTTAAAACCCTGGTATAGAGGACTAACATGTATTACCTTATATTGGTCTATTGGTCTAATGAGAGATCATTCTATTCTCTCCCCATACCCTAGCCATCTCTCTCTCTCTCTCTCTCTCTCTCTCTCTTTTCTAGGGTTATATTCTTGAGGAAGTTTATATGATTCTTCCACCATGATATGTGCTGGTGGTAAGCTGTGCAGGATATGTAATGCCTTATATTAATTCAAGCCATCTCTCTCTCTCTCTCTCTCTCTCTCTCTCTCTTTTCTAGGGTTATATTCTTGAGGAAGTTTATATGATTCTTCCACCATGATATGTGCTGGTGGTAAGCTGTGCAGGATATGTAATGCCTTATATTAATTCAAGCAGTCTCCTTGTGCTTGGTTTGATCGATTCCGTCAAGTTATGATTTGGTGTAAGTACATTCAGAGCAAAGGTAATCACACTAGGTTTGTCAAGCATATGCAAGGTGGGCAACTCACTATTCTAATTATCTCGTTGATATCACAACTAACTGTTCTGATACGATTCACAGTTTTTAAGTCTAACTCGACAGGAATTTAGATCGTAACTTCATTAATTACTTGGTACAAAGGTGGCTAGATTTGAGGATGGTATCTTCATATGTTTGCGGAAGTATGCCTTGATCCTTTGGGATGCAAGGAAACCATTATTGTAGGCCAACCTGTACTCCTATTGATTCAAACCCCAATCCCCAAGTTGAGTGAGTTTGAAAGTGATCTTCCTAACAAATAAATGTACCTACGAAGGTATGATTCTCTATATATCTCTTACTCGGATTGATACTCCTGTGCTCTCTGTAGTAGACCAGTTTATGCATGCTCCTCATGTCCCACATTTGGAGGCTACTGAGAGGATCTTATGTTTGAAGACTTGTCCAAGGAAGATCTTCTATTTGTAAGAGTAATCATCTCCAAGTGGAAGTGTATAAATATTCAGACTGGGCAGGATCAGTTTACAACATGAGAACTGCCTCAGGATATTGTATGTTTGTTGGGAGTAATCTAGTGACTTGGAGGAGTAAAGAATAGTCTGATTTTACTTGATTTAGCATTGAGGCAAAACATCGAGCTATGACTCAGGTGTTTGCTGAACTGCTATGGATTTGGATTCTTGTACTCCATCTTCTTGTCAATTTTCCTATTTTTATGAAGGATTATGATAATGAAGATAGTATAAAATATAAATATTAACAACCCCATCCAGCATGACAAGACTAAACATATTGAGGTTGATCAACACTTTGTTCAGAAAAATTCGTTTCCAGAGAGTTTTTATAGTTTGTTCTCCAGATACATCCTGCTGTCTTTACAAAAGAGCTGTATAAAGCTTATTTTGTAGTCTATGGTGGAACTAGGAATGATTGATATCTGTACTCAGGTTGAGAGGTAGTGTAGGAAAGTGCTTATATAAGAGTTTATATGTAATTTTCCACTGTTTCTGAGTAGTATTGCAATAGCTTGCACATGTTCTTTATCTAAAGAGTGGTACCCCTATGGTTTGGGGAGTACTAAAAATCCTCGCTCCCCCACCTCTCTCTCTCTCTCGCTCCCCCACACCTCTCTCTCTCTCTCTCACCTATAATACCCTTTTCTGCATGCAGTGCCGTAAGAGAAGAATGAAAGTCTCAGTTGTCTGTGTGCCAAAAACCATTGATAATGATATACTTCTGATGGATAAGACATTTGGTTTTGATACTGCTGTTGAAGAAGCTCAACGGGCAATTAATTCCGCATATATTGAGGTGAGCTGTTTATTTATAGTTCTGTAGTTGTTCTAGTGCAACTTTCAGAGGATTTGATGTTTTTAATCCGTCTTTTACAATTAGTTTCATTTCTGATATATCTAGGCACATAGTGCATACCATGGTATTGGACTGGTGAAATTGATGGGAAGAAGCAGTGGGTTCATAACCATGCAGGCATCACTTTCCAGTGGACAAATAGATGTCTGTTTAATTCCTGAGGTGTGTAACATTCATGCATCTCTTTCCTTTTAGTTATAATTATTGATTCATAATTGCAAAACGTTCAAATGAAGGTACCTTTTAATTTAGAGGGACCATATGGAGTCTTACGGCATCTTGAGCATCTGATACAAACTAAAGGATCAGCTGTGGTTTGTGTTGCTGAAGGGGCAGGACAAGTATGTGAATTATGTTCCTAAGGTTTTGTTATATTTCGTAGTCTACAAATTTGACGAACTCATCTTATGATTGTGGTGACATTAGTCGTGTTCATGATACCTGTACTGAAAGGAAAATCCGGAACCTAAGGTTCAGAGTCAATTACCAGAACAAAATAAATTTCAGATTTTCTTTGGGTAGTCTAACCCACTAACTGGTGTGTTATATGAATGTTGCACGCTGGGAGGGATAATGTTATGTTCACTGCTGTTTCTAGAATTCTGCTCAATCCTTTATGGTACATTCTCATTTAATAATTGTCCCTTGTGGCTGACCTAGGATAAGGAGATTGGTCGTTGTTTGTTGTAATTTAATATTCTTTCATGATGAAATAAGTGTAAGACGGAAAGTTGAACCCTCAAGTATGTAAAATACTAATTCACCATAGGGAAGAAAGTTGAAACACATCTTCTTGGTGAAAAGTAGAAAATTTATGCAGATTTACTCATCTCATTCTTTTCCAGTTGTGAACTAAAGGCTCATAATCTTGGGTTTTCTCAAAAACTAGAATGAAGGTGAGTAGAACAAGACGAAATGTGAAATGCTGATTCAGGATGGGCAAATTGTGGATACTGTTTCTGGTATTAACTGGAAATTTCTGCACATTTTAAAATTTCTTCCTTGAATTTTAGTACCAAAACTTCCATTTTCTACAAGAAGTGGCATGTTTTACTAAAAATCAAACCCGAGGCTTACACATGATATTTTATCGAGGGGTATTTTAACATGACTAAGTGATATTTTTTAATGTTGCCTCTCAGGAATTGCTGCAAAAGTCAAATGCAACAGATGCATCAGGAAATGCTGTACTTAGTGATATTGGAACCCACATTCAACAGCAGGTTTGTGTCTCACATTAGTATATTTTACTTGTTACTTAAAATACTCTTAACCCTCTTTCTGAATGTATAAAGGGAAAACATCCTTCGATGCAACATATGAAGTTTGTACCGCTGTCCATTTATAAGAATACATTCGACACGTTTTTAGGGTGTCATGCTTGTCTCAGTGTGTTATTGTTATTATAGATATTGTCACCAAGGATTCTTGGGTAGCTGTTCAAAGTTTACATCACAATATACGAGCAAATGACGTGCAACTAGATCGTAGCATTAGTACCCTCTAAGCTCAAGGTTGTGCCCATGGAAAGCACACCGATCAAGCAGTTTGGTCCATTCAGTGGGAGGAAGATCAAAACAAGTACAACACACATATGAGTGTAAGAGTGAGGGTGAGAATAAAGATGCTCAAGTAAGGCAATTGGTTTCATAATGCACACTGCATCATAAAATTAGGCAGGAACAGAAGCTGCACTAAGAGAGGAAGTAATCTCAAGATGTGAGAGTGGTTGCACTCAATGATCACATTTTACTAATGTGCATGGGAGCAAGCCTAAGGCGAGGTCCTTTCAAAAAGCAAGAAGCAGTGAAATTGATGTAGGCTCCGATAAGGCGCACTACAATTTTAAGCCCCTAGGGTTTCCCTTTGGTCAACAACTAAGACTTAATTAACAATATAGCGTCATATAGCTCGAAAAAGACAGCAAACAAAAGCTATTTCACGTAATTCTAAGGATCTAAGCATTCAACATAAAGCATGGTTTAAAACCTAACAAATTATGCAATAATATCACGAAAACGGAATTCAACATACAATAATTTTAATCTCAGCAATAGATATTGCAAGTTTAAAAGAGTGGTGTGCATCAGATTTTAATAGAAAATAGGGCTATGAGTGCATGCTCGGGGTACCGATAGACTAAATATGGCAAAATAAGATGATTAGGCATATTTGGGGCTTCAACTAGAGATGAAACGAAGGTGTATACAGCTGCGATGTGGAGCGTAAGCGGTGGAAATAGATAAAAAATGATGCGGGAGAGGAGAAAAGATGAAACAAAAGGATAGATAATGCCTAGGGTTTCCGTCATGAGTCGATGCGAGGATGCGCCGATGATCCCGCCACGGAGCAAGGCCGGACATCGAGTGAAGCCGGATTCTTCGAAAGAGCAAACCAAGGCCTACGCAAGGTGAAGTCGCGGATCATCTTGAGGCGAAGTCGAGGAAGCGACGGGGGTTGGGGACATGAGTCTCTCCCTGAAGCTCTCACGCAGAGGCACGAATTTCAGCAAACAAGATATGCATTTTTCTTCTATCTTCTCTTTTTGTAAAACTAGGATTTCCCAACGGAGGGCTTGGATCGAGGAAAACAAAAGGGAATGGTGGGGATGCGTCCGGCCAAAAGGAAAGGAAAAGAGAGAGAAACAAGGGAGAGATAAGAGAGAATAGAGGGGATGGGAACAAGGGGGTTGGGTGGCTTGGGTTCAATCCATAAAACCCACCCGAAAAGGCCCAGATTCAATCCATAAAGCCCTCGGATGAGATCATGGACATCCCCCATGAATTGGGCAAGAACACGACTAATAATAAGTGCAAAAAATTGGCCGAAAACATGAAAAATTGACCGAAAACTAAAATAAACTACTACAAGTCCCATATGGATAATGCCCTCAATGCATAAAATAAGAATGACTGAAATAAGTCTCTGGCATCGAACTGAAGATGCGACGATGATCTGATGGTGCTGATCATGCTGCATCAACTCCCCCGGCCTAAAGAGAACTCGATGCCGTCGAGTGTCTGTATAGCTGCTGTACAAGGTCGAGCCGCTGTGCTCGCAACTGTCGCTCCTCCACCCAGGTACAATCTGAAAGTGGCCTACCTATCCATCGAACAAGGAACCGTTGGAAAACACCGCGGCGGGTAGCAAGCTCTTTGACGTCAACTTTCTCCTATATCTACTCTGTCTCGTCGCTCCGTGCATCCGAAAAAGGAATTTGTGGTTCTGTAGGCGCGTCTAGCTGGTCTCCATGGAAAGGGAACAACTCTGAAATGTTAGGAGATCAGTGATGTTGGCATGTCCTCTGGTAGGTCCAGCAGGTAAGCATTGAGTCCCAACACTCGGAGCACGCGAAAGGGCCCAAACTTCCTCTGAGTCAGCTTCCCATAAGAACCTATGGGAAACCGCTCTCTGCGAAAGTAGACGAGGACCCAGGTCCCCCTGGCTGAAATGTGCTATCTAGCCTATGTAGATCTGCGCTTGCCTTATACCTGACATTGCTTTCCCTCAGTTTCTCAAGCAACTCTCGCTGTACGCTCTTGATGTGATCAGGAATTGATCGGCATCGGCACTTGTAGGACCTGGATCTGATACCAACTTGATGTAGACTCCGATAAGGCATACTACAATATTTAGCCCCTAGGGTTTCCCTTTGGTCAACAACTAAGACTTAAGTATCAATATAGCGCCGTATAGCTCGAAAAAGACAGCAAACAAAAAATATTTCACGTAATTCTAAGGATCTATGCATTCAACATAAAACATGGATTAAAATCTAACAAATTAAGATGCAATAATATCACGAAAACAGAATTCAACATACAATAATTTTAATTGAAGCAATAAATAGCAAGTTTAAAGGAGTGGCGTACATCAGATTTTAATAGAAAATAGGGCTATGAGTGCTTGCTAGGGGTACCGATAGACTAAATATGGCAAATAAGATGATTAGGCGTATTTGGGGCTTCAACTAGAGATGAAACGGAGGTGTATATGGCTGTGATGCAGAGCGTAAGCAGTGGAAATAGATGGAAAAGGATGCGGGAGCGGAGAAAAGATGAAATAAAAGGATAGATAATGCCTGGGATTTCTGTCTAGGGTCGATACGAGGATGCGCCGATGATCCTGCTCATGGAGCAATGCTGGACGTCGAGTGAAGCCGGATCCTTTCGAAGAACAAACCAAGGCCTACGCGAGGCGAAGTTGTGGATCATCTCGAGACAAAGTCGAGGAAGCGGCGGAGTTCGGGGACACGAGTCTCTTCCGTAAGCTCTCACGTGGAGACACAAGTTTCAGCAAACAAGATCTGAATTTTTCTTCTATCTTCTCTCTTTTTGTAAAACTAGGGTTTTCCAACGGAGGGCTTGGATGGAGGAAAACAAAAGGGAATGGTGGGGATGCGTTCGGCCAAAAAGGAAAGGAAAAGAGAGAGAAACAAAGGAGAGAGAAGAGAGGGGATGGCAACAAGGGGGTCGGGTGGCTCGGGTTCCGTGCGGACAAGGGGCGGAAGGGGAGGTCGCGTGTGGGTGAGAGAGAGGGGAGCGGTATCTTTGAGGCGAAGCCCTATTGGGCTTAAGATAAGCCCAATTACCCCTTTACTTGAGCCCAATATACCATGTCATCTAAATTTTAAGTTATTTGCCATCTAACCGTCGGTTTTGAGACTTAATCTCGTCCGTCGATACCCCGCAAACACACACATACACACACACACCTAGATTTTATTAATATAATGCAGAAAACCCATCCGAAAAGGCCTGGATTCAATCTAAAAAGCCGTCGGATGAGATCATGGACATTCCCTATGAATTGGGCAAGAACACGACTAATAATAATTGCAGAAAATAGGCCAAAAACATGAAAAATAGGTCAAAAACTGAAATAAACGACTACAAGTCCCATATGGATAATGTCCTCCATGCATAAAATAAGAACGACTGAAATGAGTCTCTGGTATCGAACTGAAGATGCGGCGATGATCTGATGGTGCTGATCATATTGTATTAGAAATACATGGGTTAAATACTCACCACTTGAGGCAATGGAAAACCTTATCAATTTTGTAAAACTAAAGCAAGAAGAAGCAAATTTTATGGGTTAGATACTTGACACTTGAGCCAATGAAAAACCTTCACTTTTGTAATACTAAGTATGGATTAGTGTCACAAATTCTGTCCACACACACACACAAATATATATATATATATATATATATATATATATATATATATATATATATATATATATATATATATATATGGGGGCGGGGAGCCTGCACCCGGGGTGCAGCGTTAACGCTGCACCGCCCCCTTGTTTTACCTACCTAGAAGTTTTGGAATTGGATGAAATTTGGTGAGGGTGTTGTCTAGGGTAAGGTGATCATCCTCACAAATTTTCATCAAATTCCAAAACTTCTAGGGGGTTCAAATGGTCGAAGCAAAATCAGCCGTTCGCAGTCACCGTTAAAATCTGCAGATTTTGCTTCGACCATTTGACCCCCTTAGAAGTTTTGGAATTTGATGAAAATTTGTGAGGATGATCATCTTACCCTAGACAACACCCTCACCAAATTTCATCCAATTCCAAAACTTCTAGGTAGGTAAAACAAGGTTGAGGTGCAGCGTTAACGCTGCACCCTGGGTGCAGGCTCCCCGCCCCCTATATATATATATATATATATATATATATATATATATATATATATATATATATATATATATATATATATATATATATATATATATATATATATATATATATATATAACGAAAGTTGGAAACCCCGTAGGGCTATGATATCTCTTGTTGGGAATACCCATTGATTAAGCCTTGCAAGGTTTGGTTGGCGATCAATGGAGCCCGACTCCCATAGTTCCCTTTGTTTCAAGGTGTGGTGGCCCATTCAGAGAGAGAGAGAGAGAGAGAGAGAGAGAGAGAGAGAGAGAGAGAGAGAGAGAGAGAGAGAGAGAGAGAGAGAGAGAGAGAGAGAGAGAGAGAGAGAGAGAGAGAGAGAGAGAGAGAGAGAGAGCATCAGTGCCAATCTAAGACATGCCTTTATAAAGGAAAATCCTATGCCAATCGTAGGACCCAAACATTTTGACTCCTATGATTAAAGCAGACACCATACTTTAAAGGTATTTTTGCTTATAATGCTTGAACAAATTTGATATTATAAACAACAACGTCATTTTTTTAATTTTTATGAATAACCCCTTATATATTCAGTCATTTCATAAAATCCCCCATAGTTACCTTTTTACTCAATTTTAAATTTTATTCATTTAACTCGAGGGCAAAAAGGTAACAATGTGGGATTTTATTAAATTTCAGAATATGTGGGGGTTATTCATAAAACTTAAAACTTGAGTGGGTTATTCACTTATTTGTAACATCAATGTTTGTTAGGGGGTTATATGCAAAAATCCCTAGTTTTTAAACCCAATAGAAGTCTAATACCTATACTATTCTAAGAAATGCTACACACCCACCGGTTTTACCATCAGTTGAAATACTACACACGCACCGGTTTTGCCATCAGTTTGAAACTTTGAATTACAATTCCAACAATTAATGGTAATAAAAGATATCACATGGAATATGTTGAAATGACTAATTCAATAAATTATGATGGGACTCTATGATTCGTAGACTGTTCAATTTGAACCACATGAGTGTGTCTGCGTTAGTTGCTATGGACAATTTTGTAATGTGTTACAAGGTAACTGAGATGAGAGGTAGTGGTTAAATTAAGATGGGAAGGGAGTATCTTCATACTTATGTCAGACATTACCTGTGATGAAAAATTTCTTTATGTATTGTAAGATAACTTTGATTAGAGGGTTGTGGTTAATTAAGATAGGGTTTAGCTCCTTATAATTCTAAGTTTTTAATTGACTTTGTTCCACAATCACTTATAGAAGAGTGCCCTTCTAAATAAAAATTATTTTCCGTACTTTGATGACTGCTTCATTGATTTATGTACTCTTGTGCCTTTTTTTGCTGCATTACTCTCTTAAATCATAGTGCATGTTTCTTGGGAAAGCAATATTTCACATTGATGATTGATCACATAATTTTGCAATATTTTGTTCCAAATGGAGTGGCCAATTTTTAATTCTAGGGTAAATTACACTTCACCCCCCTGAAGTTTAGCCCAAGATCACTTATCCCTCCTGAATTTTTTTTGTTCCAATTTGGTCAATACAGGTTTAAATGTTAGCACAATGCCCCCTTTTGTCAACTACTAAATTTCCTCTTTTTGTAATTTCTATCCAATCAAAACTGAATGGAAGGGGGCAAAATGTAGTTTATTAACTATAAAGGGGTTGAGTGATTTGGGCTAAACTTCAGGGGGTAAAGTGTAATTTACCCTTAATTCTATGCACATTTTCCCAGCTGAACTCGTTTTGAAATATAATCATTTGGTACAATTACTGATAGTAGCAACCTTGATAACACAACAATTTCTTACAGATCAAAAAACATTTCAAGGAAATTGGCGTTCCAGCGGACGTGAAGTATATCGATCCGACCTATATGGTCCGAGCAGTTCGTGCCAATGCATCTGATGCAATCCTCTGTACTGTACTTGGACAGAATGCAGTAAGAATTACTATTCGCTGTCTTCGTTAGTAGTTTATTTAATGGGATTTTATAGAAAATTTTGAATATGCTCCAGTTTTGTTTGTTACACACCAAATTTTAACATATATTAGAGTTGTCATAGAGAGGAACAAAATTTACTAAATAGAGGAGTGCCTTTATCAGGTCGAAGAAATGAACCATCATGGAAGCGGTGTAGGCGGCATTAAAAGACCATGTTATACTCCCTCTTTGAATATGGGATACCTAGTTACACATCCCCCCAGTAAGAGAGAGAAACAAATGGGTGCAACTTCCAAGAGGAATGTGCATGTCTGGGTCCAATATGAATGGAAACGGTCGTGAGTGAAGAATACCGTCAAACAATGTGAAAGTTCATGTTATATTATGGTCTAGATATTTGTCTATTTCATAACTTGTCTCCCTTAGGAGAAGTATCATTTGATTTCATGATGTGGGCCATGACGAATGATTTTGGCTCACTTGTATTGAAGGAACTAAGAGTGCACATACAGTAAATCTCTAAAAACGTTTCCTTTCCACAATTTCTTAGATTCTTGCATATACATTCCCAAATTTTGGAAGGGTGCTATCAGACAATTTGTTCATCTGCTTCATATGAATGCCGTTTTGGCCAGCAGACAACTACTTCATTGGGTTTGCTGTATGAATGTCTCATTGACCACTCAAAGTTATTTTCCAAGATGATTCTTTTCCCGATTGAGAGATTCCTATGCGTTGACTCTTTTGTTAGCCTTCAACACTATTGATAGCTATTCAGGAATCAATTCAAATGCTGTTTTTCCTTTTTTTGAGAAATCCCTCAGTGTGAGGTGGGTTAGGAAGCCTGTGACCAGTTTATTAATAGAAAAAAAATTTAAATTAGGTTACAAAAGTTGGAAATATCCTTGGAGCCAATGGACGGCAAGTCCAATAGGAATAGGTTAAAGACCTGTCTAAATATCCAACCTCCATTTGTAACCCTCAGATTGAAAAGCTCACTATTCCTTTCTAGACAAATGGTCCCGGATATGCCATAGCCAAAATGTCCCAAGATGGCTGAACTGACTTCTGGATCTGACCTACTCCAAGAAGACCACAGAGCTCTAAGGTTTGAAGGAAGAATCTGAATAAAAAGCCTGTGACCTAAGTGATCCCAAATGGCACTAGAGAAGTTGCATTCAAGTAGAAAGTGAGTGGAAGTTTCTTCCCAAACATCACAGAAGGTACATAATGAGTCATGGATTTTTTTGAGAGCTGCCATTAAGGAGAAGACTTGGATCTTTGCAGGAAATCTTGCCTTTAAAGAAGGTTTGTTGTTGGAAATAGATCTTTGGATAAAGAATGCTTCGAGTAGAGAGACTAAACTGAGAAAATACCAGAGGAATGCTACCTCCAAGAAGGTTTATCTGGCCTTGCTGTAGGTGAGAAAGGCGAGAGAAGTGCCAGCAGGTCTTTGAGTTTAGGTTCCAAAACTGTGGGCAATGGGGAAGAGAACTTGATTCTCCATCTTGACCCAGTGGGTCCACAAAAATATTGAAAATGAACAAAGGCATTCTTATCATCCAGAGTGAAAAGTTTATAAAATGTCCATCAGGGTATGGTCTCCCACCTATAAATCCTCCCAAAATATAATGCTATTTTCTTCCCCCAAAATAATCTTATTGCCGACCGGACAACAGTCTTTAACTTTTAGGATCCCTTCCAGAAAGATGTGAGACCCCCTGAAATCCTGCTTCTGACTTGCAGAAGCAAGAATCTCTGAAAGTACGTAGCTAGTAAGATATTTTGCCAATTCTCTCCTGCATCCTGTTGGATCTGCAACAACCATTTATTCAACCTAGATATACTGAATTTACGGAGGTCAATGGTTCCCAAGCCTCCAAACATTATGGGCATACAAATGTGATTTGAGTTAAGAAGCTATAGGAGCTTGCCGTCCCATCAGCTCCTCACAATAGAAATGTGAAGAACCCAACCTTGGATACCCACCTCCTCACAAAACCGGCTTGCAAGGGGAGGTCCAAGACGGGTATATAAGCAGCTCATCACCCGCTCCCATTACCAATGTGGGACTAACTCGTGTGAGGCATGACCATCTCAACACCCCCCCTCACGTGGGACACGCGTGGCAAGCACACTATCGGGATGAGCTCCCGGAACGGGTCTGACTCTGATACCATGTGTCAAACCCTAGATGAGAGAGAGAGAGAGAGGGAGAGAGAGGAGACTAGGGTTTGGGGAGAGAATGGAATGCTCTCTATTGGACCAATAGGCCAAGTATATATCCCACATACATGTGTAGCCATATGAGTCTATACGAAGATAATATAATATGTTAACACCCCCCCTCAAACTTAGGGTGGATCTGCACCAAGAGTTTGCCAATCAGCTACTGAAAGCGTGGCGTAGGATGTCACTTCGTGAAGAAGTCTGCTATCTGCCCCGCTGAAGAGATGAAGGGGAGTGAAATCGTATCGGCCTCATACTCCTGTCTGATGAAGTGACAGTTGATCTATATATGCTTCGTTCTCTCATGAAAAATCGGATTTCTAGCAATTTGAATAGCGCTTCGGTTATCACAGTGAAGTGGAGTAGGACTAGAGAAAACAACACCGAGATCACTGAGAAGGCGCCGAAGATGGACTATCTCCTTGGTCGTGGAGGTCATGGCCCTGTACTTAGTCTCGGTACTGGAAAGAGACCACCTTTTACTTCTTGCTACGCTAGGATATCAGCGAGTCCCCAAGAAATAAGTAATAACCAGTAGTGGAGCGGCGCGTAGTTGGATCTCTAGCCCAATCTGCATCTGAGTAGGCTCAAAGGCTGAGGGAGGAAGATGGCAACAGAAAAAAAGATCTGGTGACTGCCCCTTTGAGGTATATGAGGATCCGAAGAAGACCACCATAGTGAACTGAGCGTGGGGCTGCAACAAACTGGCTGATAATGCTAACAGCGTGTGCAATATCAGGCCAAGTGATGCAGAGATAGACTACTTGACCCACAATTTGCCTGTACCGAGTGGGATCTGAAAGAGGTACATCATCCGTAGGACGAAGTTTCGAGTGAAGCTCAAGAGGGGTATCCACTGTGCGGGTATCTGTGAGAGCAACACGACTAAGAATGTCTGGAAGGTACTTCTGTTAAGAGAGTAGAATGCCATCTGCACTGTATGCTACCTTAAGACCGAGAAAGTAGCAAAGAGTAACTAAGTCCTTCATTTGAAACTGTATCCTCAGGTGCTATTGAAGGGAAGCAATCGCAGCAGAATCATCATCAGCGATAATCATGTCGTCCATGTATAACAGTAGGATCGCCCGGCCTTGCGGGGACGACCTCACAAACAGAGAGTGGTTTTGACTGCACTCTGAGTAACCAAGCTCCCGGACAGCACGACGGAACTACTCAAACCAAGCACGAGGAGCCTGTTTGAGCCCATAAATGGCCCGACAAAGACGATACACATGCTGAGGAGGAACGTGAAGATTGGGAGGAGGATCCCTGTAAACAGTCTTAGACAGCTCACCGTGAAAAAAGGCATTCTTCACGTCCATCTGAAGTAGGGGCCAGTGACGAACTGCGGCAACCGCCAAAAGGGCTCGAATGGTGGTCATCTGAGCCACCGGAGCAAAGGTCTCCTCGTAGTCAACCCCATACTCCTGTGTGAAACCACGAGCCACCACTCGAGCCTTGTGCCGCTCAATGGATCCATCAGGTCGATGCTTGACCTTATAGATCCACTTGTAGCTGATAGGTTCCATACCAGTGGGTAGTGGGACAATATCCGAGGCCTTGAATCTGCTGAAAAGCCTGAAACTTCGCATCCATGGTCTGACGCCAGTGAGGAAATTGAACAGCCTTAGTGTAGGATCGGGGTTCCCGATCTGCGTGAACAACAGTAAGAAAGGCAGCAAACTGTGGTGAGTAGGTACAAGCAGAAGCAAAGCCAAAGCGGCCAGGGGGCCCAGTGTCGTGGCTAAAGCGAGCAGGTGGGTGGTGCTGGCGCTGGGGGTAGCGAGGCGACACGGTTCCACAACCGGCGAAGCCGGAACATGCACAATAACCGGAGTACCAGGAGTAACCTCAACAGTAGGAGAATCGACGTTCATAGATGAGAGAGGAGGCACAAGAGCAGTTCGACGAGAATAGATCTGAGGAAAGGATAAGACCGCTTGAGGAGGAGAGAGGCACACGCGTAGAGGAGGAAGCCCCGGAGGAGTCCACTGGAGAAGCTGGGAAAACTACCGACAAAGGAGCCGGTAGAGTCGGGGGGACCAGAGAAGCCAACGGAAGAGACTCAGGTGTCTAGGAAGGTGAGATCCCGAGCCTCAGGAGAATAGAAGGGCGTATCCTAGACAAAGGAGACGTGTCGAGAGATACGCAAGCGATGAGCAACATGGTCGTAGCAATGGTATCCCTTGTGCTCAGTACTGATCCCAAGAAGGATGCACTTAGCTGCCTGAGCAGACAGCTTCGTGCGCTCATGAGGAGGAAGAAGAACAAAACAGGTGCACCCAAACGTGCGAAGAGGGTTGTAGTTAGGAGTGGTAGAGAGGAGGCGCTTGTAAGAAGACAAGTCATCCGGAAAAACTGATGAAGGAGTGATGCTAATAAGCTGGACCGAGGTCAGAAGAGCCTCAGCCCAGAAGCGTTGAGGAACAGACCCGGAAAGGAGGAGAGCACGAGTAGTCGCAAGAATATGGCGATGCTTTCTTTCAGCAATGCCATTTTGCTCGTGGATGTGAGGACATGAGTGCTGAAAAATCGTCCCATGGGATTGAATAAAACTGCGTATAGCGGTAGATAGATACTCAAGGGCACAATCAGATCGAAAGATCTTGATGCGCCGATTAAACTGTGTGTGAATCATAGATGTAAAATCCTGATTAGGCTTGGAGGATATCCGAGCGACGACGAAAAAGATAGACCCACGTGTAACGACTGTAATCATCTACGAAGGAGACATACTATAAATATCTATTCAAGTATTCATAGAGGGAAGAAAAGGTCCCCAAATATCAGAATGAACAAGATCAAAAGAAGCAGAGCTCCGAGTCGTACTAGAGGAAAAGGGAAGGCTGCAGCTTTTGCAAGCTTGCAGCCAGTACAAGGAGACAGACGGAAAAGGACCACGATTGAGTGTCCCAGAAAGAAATAACCTCTTAAGTCGTGGTTTCGATGCATGACCCAAACGCTTGTGCTACAGATCAGCATCAGGAGAAGCTGCCCCACAGAACCCAGAGGAAGTCAGAGTCGGAGAGTGAAGAAACTCCATCTGGTATAGCCCACCTGTCCGATGATCTGCTCCAATCTGTCAACTAGTACGTAGATCCTGCACAGAACAAGAGGAGGGTGTAAAGGTCACAAAGCAACTGGAATCACATAAGGCACTAACAGAAATGAGGTGCATGCGAAGCGTGGGAGCGTGAAGCACAGAGGGTAATGAGAGTCGGCCTGTGGGATTGGATGACGTGGTAATGGATCCAATCTGCGAGATGGCTAGACGAGAACCATCCGCAGTGTGAATCGTTGGGAGATATGTCACAGGCTGACAAGCAGTGAGTAAAGAGGCATCCGGAGTCATGTGGTGAGAGGCTCCCGAATCTAGAATCCAGAATCCAGATAACTGAACTACCAGATGAAGCAGAGAGAGCTGAAATGCTGGAGCGACCATCGGGAAAGATAGACAGCTGAGACAGTCAAAACTGAGCTATCTCCTCACGGAGGGACTGAAAGTCTACAGCCAAAGCTTGAGACGCAGTAGCTGTAAGGGCTAGTCGACGAAATCCTTGCCCTCGGTGAGTCGGACGTGTGACTGTAGCAGCGAGAGTCGTTAAGGCAGGTGAAGGAGCCACGCCCAGAATTCCCTGACGACTGGCTAGAAGAGAAAAGACCTTGGAGGCGCTACTGTGGGGGGCTAGTGGCGACGAAGAAACAATCGACGAAGGTATCGTTAGAGGAGGAGACCACGGAAAGGGCCAAATCAACGGAGTCTCGTAGAATTTCGATAGGGCCGACGAGCGCTGGAATCCGCAGAGGAGAGCGTCAGCAAGTCTGTGGGTGCATGCGGAGGACTTGGATCATAGAGGAAGTGGTAGTGGAGATGGCAATCAAATCCTATCATCCACGAGGCGGCAACCAGATCGAGCAGCGGGCTCACAGGCGAGATACTCGGGCAATGGATTGCAGAAGGGGGAGAGGTTTCGACTTCCACACGGATCGGGCGGAAGAGATTGTCGGCTGTTGATCTGCCGTGGTGTCGATTTGTCGTTGATCCGGCGGTCAATCTAGCGAAGAAGAGATTGTCGGAAAGAGGCGACTGACTTCAGATGGGATCAGATCTCCTTAAGCAGATCGTGCAAAGAGGGGATCGATCTCAAATCGCTGGAGCTTGCAATTGCTCTCTGACTTTGTGAGGAGCCGGTGAGGAGCAGCTACGAGGTAGATCTGGCCGGTGAAGAGCAGCTGCGAGGTGAAGTCCGATCGGGGAGGAGCGACTATGAGGTAGATCCGACCGGTGAGGCGTAGGAGTGGGAGGCGTGACTCGAGGAGTGAGGAGCGAGGCACGCGGGGCTTCGAGGTGGAGATCGCAAGGCACGGCACGGGCTGGAGATCTCAGTAGAGATTGTCGCGCAGAGAACGAGTGGAGATCGCGCGGACGGGCTGGAGCGCAGAGAACGCAAGGAGATCGCGTGGACGAGCTGGAGATCGTGCGGCACGGGTGGAGATCGCGCAGCTCAGATGGAGATATGATCCGGTCCAAACCAGATCAGATCTGGATGGGGGAGCTGCAGATCCGTGAGGTCCAGATTTGGCCAGAGGTCATCCCTCCGGCAATGGCAAAGCCGTTGGTCGGAGAACATGACCTCAAATCGGATGGTTCTGATACCATGTGAAGAACCCAACCTTGGATACCCACCTCCTCACAAAACCGACTTGTAAGGGGAGGTCCAAGACGGGTATATAAGCAGCTCATCACCCGCTTCCATTACCGATGTGGGACTAGCCTGTGTGAGGCATGACCATCTCAACATGAAAGTCACGCCTATACTTGTCAATTTGTGCTATAACCCAAGTTAGATCATTGAAAGGATGGAATTAACCAAAGTAAGCCTACACCCTTCTCTCTCTCTAAAGAGAGGTATCTTCCTTTCTTTCGTTCTAGTCGGCTATCGGTCTTCTGGATCAGCTTCATCCTTTCATCTCCCCAAAGCTTCCGAGCATAGATTGGCAGCCGGAATATGTCATATGTAGAGAGTCCTTCATGTATCTTAGCATAGAAGCGAAAAGGTCTGCTGCATGATAATCTTCTCCCTTAAAAATAAGGATATATAATGGAGATTTGTCTTCAAGCTTAATTAAATATCATAACTATAAAGGAGGATTTTCAAATAAATAATTTGGATGTGACAAGCATCACAAAAAAAGCAAGGTGTCATTGGCAAAATGGAGGTTTGAGAATGCCCAAAAGCAGCTTACCCTTGTACATTAATCGTTGTAAGAATTAATTGCGAAAATTAAGAGAAAGGGGAAAGTGAGCATCCTTGCTTCAATCCCTTGTACATCTTTTAACTCTCTACCAGTGGAACTATTAGTGGACCAGGAAAGTTTTGTAGAAGGGAGACATGATTAATCGAGGCTATCCATCGTCTAGAGAAACCCTTCACTTGTAGCAAAGAAAGAAGAAAGTCCCAATGTAAGAGGTCAAAAGATTTCCCAAAATCAAGTTCATACTCTGGAGAGTCTTTCAAAAATAAACCTGCCTTTGATGAACACCGACTGAGTCCAAGACAAGGAATCCATGGCGGAATTTACCTTGTTTGCTATCACTTGGGATACGATCATGTAGACACAATTTGAAATGTTGATAGGTCTCTGGATTAAGTTATGCTCCTTCCTTCTTAGGAATTAGAATTATCCAAGAGTAATTAAGAGTGTTCAAGTCCTTCTCTGGAAAGAAATCATCCCTCTCAAGCCAATAAAAGGAGATATAGTTTTTTTTTTTTTGAGAAATTCCTCCCCGAGCTGGAGAGGATGATAAAAGGAGATATAGTTGCAAGGCTTTTTCTAGAGATTGAAGCTCATCTGTTGCATCCCTCCTCGCACGAAGTTTCGGTGACCTTTTGATTTTCTTATCAAATATGAATCCGTTTTCAATGAAAAGCTCATCTCTGCTCCCATTGTCGATGTGGGAGCTTTTGCTATCTTGTTTTCATGTACTCATTTAATCTAATACTATAAGGTTCATCTACATGTTTTGACTGCTACAACCTCTCTCTCTCTCTGTGTGTGTGTGTGTGTGTGTGTTCGCGCATGTGTGGAGCTTATATTTGGTTTCATTCAATAAGTTTAACGAGTAATATCTGGCGAATTTGTGAATGTGAAGGTTCACGGTGCATTTGCTGGGTTCAGCGGCATTACAACGGGCATATGCAACACCCATTACGTCTACCTCCCCATCACCGAAGTCATTACGTCTCCACGGTGTGTTGATCCCAACAGCAGGATGTGGCACCGATGCCTGACGTCCACCGGCCAGCCCGACTTTTGCTGATCCAACCAAAGCCACCACTCCGGCAGCCATTGTATGTATAGTGTGGCGATCTCGTTACCATTATTGACACTCTCATGGAGATACAAAGAGTTTGAATAAATACCTTGCTGTTTTAAGCAATTTTGTAAATTCTTGGCCTTTTTTCAATAAAGTGAAAGGCAAAAAACGCATTATTGTTAATGTTCAATGATGGATGATATATTGTAAGAAGTAAGCAGAAAGAAACTAGTGCCTGAAATGTTTGCACAATACCCCCTCTCGTCAACTACTTAATTTCCTCATTTGGTAATTTTTATGTGACTAAACAATAGGGGGGTTAAATGTTTTTGAGCTAAACTTCATGGTGGCAAAGTATAAATTATTCTATATATATTATTCATGGAAATATTTATTTTACACATCTTATTGTAATTAATCTCTCTCTCTCTCTCTCTTGGTTGCCGTACAAAAAACCTGGGATTGAATCCTGCCATCAAGGGCCATCAGGGAATGGGGAATTGTAGGGGTCCTCGTGTGAACCCTCCTTCAGGGGCCTTTGTTCGACCGGCTCTGAGTGTCGTCTCCTTTTCCCCTAGGGTTAGGGTTTTATTCCCCCATCTCTTGGTCTCCTCAGATGCCGCCGTTGGCTTCGGGGAGGCCGGTATTTCAGATTGTGATGAAGTGGGGTCGGGATCGGGCTCCCTTCCTTCCCCTTTTTACATAGTGGTTTCTTTGGCCGGCGGTTTTGTGTTTGTCATGTTGGGATAACGAAAGCTTCCCTTGCTTGGGTCGACGGCCTTGCTCGGTGTTGGGGGTGCCGGCTCTTGGGGTGAAGTGCATATCTGGTCTCGACGTCGAGATTTCGTTGGTGGTTTTCCACATCGTCTTCGCTAAGCGATTTCAGTGGATTGTGGCAGTGGCGGCGGGTTTGACGATGATAAGGGCAAACATCTGTGCTTCTTCTTCGTGTTAGTCGAGCTGTGGGAGCTGGTGGTCGTCCAGGTTTTTGGTACCTTTTTGTGTGGTTTATGAGGGGGGGGGGGGGGGGGGGATATACACTTGGGCTCCTTTCATAATCTATCATATGAATAAGGATCCCACAATAGTGGGATCCCTTATAGCAATGAGACTTTATGTTTTGGTTACACACATGTGAGTGCTAAAAGTACCCCTTTGGCACATAGATGTACCCCCCATGATGTAGTCGTGGGGTACACTTGGACTCCTCTCATAATCTACTAGATGAATAATGATCTCATATTAGTGGGACCCCTCCTAGCTATAAGAGTCTTTATATATACACTTGGGCTCCTTTCATAATCTATCATATGAATAAGGATCCCACAATAGTGGGATCCCTTATAGCAATGAGACTTTATGTTTTGGTTACACACATGTGGGTGCTAAAAGTACCCCTTTGGCACATAGATGTACCCCCCATGATGTAGTCGTGGGGTACACTTGAACTCCTCTCATAATCTACTAGATGAATAATGATCTCATATTAGTGGGACCCCTTCTAGCTATGAGAGTCTTTATATATTCGCCACACATATGCAGGTATTAAAATCACCCTTTTGTCACATTGATGTACCTCTCCATAATATTGACAGGGGGGCGTACACTTGGACTCCTCTTATGATCTTCTATATGAATAAGGATCACACAATAGTGAGACCCCTTCTAGCTATGTGACTATATATTTTGATACAAACACATAGATGTACCCCATTTGATACAAACATACGGGTGTTAAAGTCACCCATTTAACACATAGATGTACCCCTCTCCCCCCCATGATATATCAGGGGGGTATACTTGAACTCCTTTCATAATATGCTATATGAAAAAGGATCCCATAATAGTGGGATCCCTCATAGCTATAAGACTTCATATTTTTACCACACAAATACAGATGTTAGAGTCACCCCTTTATCACATAGATGAACTCCCCTATGATGTACTTGGGGGGGGGGGGGGGTATACGTAGACTTGTCTCATAATCTGCTACAAGAATAAGGATCCCACATTAATGGGACCCCTATAGTTATGTCACTCTTTATATTTTGGCCATGTAAATGTGGATAATAAAGGCGCTCCTTTGACACATAGATATACCCCCCTTGAGAAAGACAAGGGGGAGTACATTTAGACTCTTCTCATAATCTGCTACATGAATAAAGATCTCACAGTAGTGGGACCCCTCATAGCTATTAGACTCTTTATATTTTGGCCACATATATGCCGGTGTTATAGTCACTCATTTGACACATAGATGTACCCCCTATGATGAAATTGGGGGGTACACTTGAACTTCTTGTAATATACTACATAAATAAGATCCCACATTTGTGGGACTCCTCCCAACTATAGGACTCTTTATATTTTGACCTCACATATGCGGGTGTTAAAAGTTATCCCTTTGACACATAGATGTACCCCTCATATTGCAATCGGGCGGGAGAGGGGGGGGGGGGGGGGGTACACTTGGACTCCTCTTATAATTTGCTACATGAATAAGGATCCTTTAATAATGGGACCCCTCATAGCTATGAGACTATTTATATTTTGGTCACACACATGTAGGTGTTAAAGTCACCTCTTTGACATATAGAAGTACCCCCATAATATAGCCGGGACGGGGGCGGGGGCGGGGGGTGGGGGGAGAGGGAAGGGGAGGACATTTGGATTCTTTATATATATATATATATATATATATATATATATATATATATATATATATATATATATATATATATATATATATTTGGGGGGGGGGGGGGGTACACTTGGACTTCTTTCATAATCTGCTACAAGAATAAGGATCCCACAATAATGAGACCCTTTATAGTTATGAGACTCTTTATATTTTGGCCATACACATGCGGATGTTAAAATCACTCGTTTGACACATAGATGTAGCCCCTATAATATTATCAAGGGGATATATTTGGACTCCTCTTGTAATTTCCTACATGAATAAGGATCCAATAATAGTGGGACCCCTTCTAGCTATGAGACTTTTTATATTTTGGCCAAGCATATGCGAGTGTTAAAAGTCATATTTTTAACACATAGATATACCCCGACCATGATATAGTCGGGGTGGGGGGGTATATTTGGAATCCTCTCATAATCTGCTATATGAATAAGGATCCCACAATAGTGGGACATCTCCTAGATATGGGTCTCTTTACGTTTTGATAGACACATGTGCGTGTTAAAGTCACCCCTTTGATATACAGATGTACCCCTGTATTATGTAGTCGGGGGGAGGGGGGGGGGGTATATACTTGGACTCATCTCATAATCTGCTATATGAATAAGGATCCTACAATAGTGGGGACCCTCCTAGCTATAAAGCTCTTTATACGGGTGTTAAAGTTACCCCTTTGACACATAGATATATCCCCCAATGATGTGGTCAAAGGGGGTATACTTGGTATCCTCTCACAATCTGCTATATAAAAAGGATCCTACAATAAGGTGACCCATTATAGTTATGGGATTTTATATTTTGGCCATACATATGTGCGTGTTAAAGTCGCCTCTATAACAAATAGCCCACTATTATATATGGGGGGGCTATATTTGGACTTCTCTTATAATATATACTATATGAATCATGATTCCATAATAATGGAACCCCTCTTAGCTATGCGGCTCTTTATATTTTGGCCATACACACGCGGGTATTAAAGTCACCCATTTGACACATAGTGTACCTTCCTATGATATAATCGAGGGGAGGGGGGTACACATGGTCTCCTAACATAATGTGCATACTGAATAAGGATCCCATATTAGTGGGACCCCTTCTACCTATGAGACTCTTTATATTTTGACCATGCACATGCGGATGTTAAAGTCATCTCTTTGACACATAGATATACCATCGTATGATATAGTTATAAGGGGTACACTTGGACTAATTACACAATCTACTACATGAATAAGGAAATCACTTTAGTGGGACCATTCCTAGATATGAGACTCTTTATATTTTAGCTACACTCAAGCGGGTACTAAAGTCACCTAATTGATACATAAATATACCCCCCTATGAGTTAGTTGGGGGGGGGGGGGGGAGGGGGAGGGTATATTTGGACTCCTCTTATAATCTGTAATATGAATAAGGATACTATAATAACATGACTACTCCTTGCTATAGGATTTTTTATATTTTTATTACACACATGCGGAAAGTTACCTATTTGACATATAGATGTACCCTCTATTGTCAGGGGGTACACTTGGATCCCAAAATAGTGGGACTCCTCCTAGCTATGAGACTTTTTATATTTTGGCCATACACATACGGGTGTTAAAGTTACCCATTTGATACATAGATGTACACCTATGATGCAGTCGGGGTAGGGGCATACACTTGAACTCTTATCATAATCTGCTATATGAATAAGTATCTCAAAAAAGTGGGACCCCTTATAGCGACATGACTCTTTATATGTCCCACATTTTTAACACAAATATATACCCCCCATGATTTGTCTGGGGGGGGGGGGGGGAGGGGGGAGGAGGAGGGTATACATGGCCTCCTCTCATTATCTGCTTCATGAATTAAGATCCCATAATAGGGGGACCTTTCCTCACTATGTGATTATTTTTTTCCACACACGCAGGTGTGAAAGTCATCCCTTTGACACATAGATGTATCTCCAAATAATGTAGTGTGTATGTATGTGTGTGTGAGGGGGTTCACTTGAACTATTCTCAGAATCTACTATATGAATAAGGATCCCATAATAGTAGGACCTCTCCTAGCTATGAAACTCTTTATATTTTGGCCATATACATGCAAGTGTTAAAAGTTACATCTTTGATATATAGATGTACCCCACATAATGTTAGGGAGGTCCACTTGGACCCCTTTTATAATCTGCAACATGAATAAGGATTCTATAATAGTGGGACCCTATCTAGCTACAAGACTCTTTATATTTTTATCACATACATACGGGTATTAAAGGCACATCTTTGACACATTGATGTAACCCCCCATGACGTAGTCAGGGAAGGGGTACACTTGGACTCCTCTTATAATCTTCTATATGAATAAGGATCCCATAATAGTAGGGCCTCTCCTAGTTATGAGGCTCTTTATATTTTGGCCATACACATATAGATGTTAATTCACCCATTTGATACATGGATATACACCCCATAATATAGTTGGGGGGGGGGGGGGGGGGCAGGGGGAGGGGTACATATTGACTCCTCTCATAATCTGCTATATTAATAGTGAGACCCCTCTTACCTATGTGACTCTTTATATTTTTATCATACACATACGGGTGTTAAAGTCACCCATTTGAAACATAAATATACCCCCCATGATGTAGTCGGAGGAGGGGGTGTACTTGGACTCTTCTCATAATCTGCTATATGAAAAGGACCACATAATAGTGGGACCCCTCATAACTATATGATTTTATATTTTGGCCACATGTATACATATGTTAAAGTCACCCCTATGATACATAAATGCACCATCAATGATATAGTCCGGGGAAAGGGGGTACATTTGGACTTCTTTATAATTTACTACATGAATAAGAATCCCACAATAGTGGGGATCCTTCTAGCAATGAGACTCTTTATATTTGGACCACATACATTCGGGTATTAAAGTCACCCTTTTGATATATTATATACCCCCATGATATTGTCAGAAGAGGGATACATTTGAACTCCTATCATAATCTGCTACATGAATAATGATCTCACAATAGTTGGACCCCTCATAGCTAAATAACTCTTTATATTTCGATAACTCACATAAGGGTATTAAAGTCACCCCTTTGACATATAAATATACCCCTAATAATATAGTAGGGGGGATATATTTGGACTTCTCTCATAATCTACTATATGAATAAGGATTCCACAATAGTGGGACCCTTCCTAGCTATGAGACTTTTTATATTTTGACCATACACATATAGGTGTTAAAGTTACTTGTGACGACCAAGATCTAATTGCTAAGAGCCAAGACTCCTGAGGCTGTGATGCCAAGATAGATGAGGTTAGGCGAGGTATACAAGGCCACGAGTTAGCCCTACATCGTTTGGAGAGAATGAGATTCTGAACTACTTATATAATTTTTTCTCACAAACATAGAAGACACATTTTAAAACTATGCGCCACTATATATTTTATAAGAACTCTGTAGTTAAGCGTGCTCGGGTGAGAGTAGTACTAGGATGGGTGACCCCCCTAGGAAGTCCTTGTGTGGGAATTGGCAAAGCGAACAATATCTTATATGTTTAGGGCGGATATTACAAAATGGTATCAGAGCCTGTTTTCCTCGCAATAAGGGGGTCTAAACCTATACGTGGACATGTAGCCCTTAAGGAGGTGGATTGTGATGACCAAGATCCAATAGCCAAGAGCCAAGACTCCTGAGGCCGTAATACCAAGATGGATGAGTTAAGGTGTACAAGGCCATGAGTTAGCCTAAATTGCTTGGTGAAAAGAGATCATGAGCTACTTATATAATTTCCCCTCCTAAATATAGAAGACGTATTTTAAACCGTGCACTACTATGGATTTTGTAAGAACTTCTTGTATGGGCACAAGCAAAATGAATAATATCTTGTGTGTTTAGGATGGATGTTATATTACTCGTTTGACACATAGGGTACCCCCCATAATGTAGTCGGCGAGGTATATTTAGACTCTTCTTATAGTCTACTATATGAATAAGGATCCCATAATAGTGGGACCCCTCCTAGCTATGAGACTTTTTATATTTTAAGCACACATATTTAGGTATTAAAGTCACCTATTTGATGTACCCCCTATGATGTGGGGGGGGGGGGGGGGTTTACACATGCAATCCTTTCATAATTTGTTACTTGAATTATGATACTGCAATAGTTAGGCCCATCCTAGTTTTGAGACTTTCTATATTTTAACCACACATATGCGGTTATTAAAGCTACCCTTTAGATACATAGATATACCCCCCTATGATAGAGTCGGTATAAGAAGGGTGGGACACTTAAACACCTCTCATAATTTGCTATATAAATAAGGATCCCATAATTATGTGATATATGATAGTTATGAGACTATTTATATATTGGCCACACACATGTGGGTGTTAAATCAACCATATGATACATAGATATACCCTCCAATGATGTAGGGGTCAGGTACACTTGACTTTCTCTCATAATCTGTTATATGAATAAGGATCTAGCAATAGTGGGACCCCTTTTAGCTATAAGACTATTTATATTTGCTTATACACATGCGGGTATTAAAGTCACCCTTTGAGACATAGATATATCCCCAATGATCTAGTCGGGGAGGGGAGGGGGGTACTCATGGACTCCTCTTATCATCTGCTATATGAATAAGGATTAAACAATAGTGGAACCTCTTCTAGCTTTGAGATTCTTTATATTTTGACCACACAAGTATGGGTGTTATAGTTACCCCTTTGACATATAAATGTACCTCTCATGATATAGTCGGGGGAAGGGGGGTACACTTGAAATCCTTTTATAATTTGCTACATGAATAATGATCCCACAATAGTAGGACCCTTCCTAGCCATGGGATATTTAAATTTTGGTCATACACATATGGGTGTTAAAGTCACCTCTTTAATACAAAGATATACCCCCATGATCTAATCGAGGGGGTATACTTAGATTTCTCTGATAATCTGTTATAGGAATATGGATCCCATAATAGTGAGACATCTCCTAGCTATATGACTCTTTATATTTTGATCATACACAAATGAGTGTTAAAGTCACAACTTTGACACATAGATGTTCCCTATCAATTGTGGGACACCTGATAGGTATGAGACTCTTTATATTTGGGCCATATATATGCGAGTGTTAAAATCACCTCTTTGACACATAGGTATAACCCCTATGATGTAGTCGGGGAGGGGTTATACATGAACACTCTCTTAATCTACTACGTGAATAAGGATCTCATAAAAGTCGGACCCTTATAGCTATGAGATTATTTAATTATATTTTGGTCACACATATAATGGTGTAAAAGTCATCCCTTTCACACATAGATATACCCCCATGATCTAGTTGGGTTAGTACACTTGTGCTACTCTAATAATCTGCTATAAGAATAAGGATCTCAAAATAGTGAGACCTCTTATATATATGGGAATCTTTATATTTAGGTTACACATATGCAGGTGTTAAAGTCACCACTTTGACACACAGATTTACCTATTATAATATAGTCGGGGGAGGTACACTTGTGCTCCACTAATAATCAGCTAATGGAATAAGGATCCTAGAATAGTGGAACCCCTCATAGCTATGTGACTATTTATATTTTGACCATACACGTAAGGGTTTTAAAATCACCCCTTTAGCATATAGATATAACCCCCCATGATTTGGTCGGAATAAGGGGGGTTACACTTGGTCTCCTCTCATAATCTGCTATATGAATAAGGATACAGTAATAATGAGATCTCTCCAAGCTATTTGACTTTATATTTTGGCCACACACATACGAGTGTTAAAGTCACCAATTTGACACATAGATGTACCCCATATGGTATAGTCGGGGAGTATGCTTGGGCTCCTCTTTTAATTAGCTACATGAATAAGGATCTAATAATAATATGACCCATTCTAGCAATAATACTCTTTATATTTTAGCTACACACATACATGTAGCCCTCCATTATATTGATGGGAGGGGTCACTTGGACTCATCTCATAATTTGCTACATGTACATGAATAAGGATCCTACAATAGTGGGACCCTCCAAGCTTTGTGACTCTTTATATTTTGGCCACACATAATCAAGTGTTAAAGTCACCCCTTTGACACATAGATATACCCCTATGGTATAGTCAAAGGAGGTACATTTAGACTTCTCTCATAATTTTTTACATGAATAAAGATCCTATAAAAGTGGGTCGCTTCTACCTAATGGACTTTATATTTTGGTCACATAGATATGGGTGTTAAAGTCATACCTTTGACACATAGATGTACCTCAATGATCTAGTTACATGGGGGGGAGGGGGGGGGGGGGGGGGGGGCTGCGAGGGGGGGTATACTTGGACTCCTCTCATAATCTGGTATATAAATAAGGATGGGGGGGGGGGGGGGTATACTTGGACTCCTCTCTAGGGCTGGCAATTTTGGACCGGACACGGTAGACCCAACATGAAGTTAGCGGGTCTGGGTCAGGGCTAAACGGGTTCGGGTCATAAACGGGTCGACACGATAGACCCGTTTAATAAACGGGTCGGGTCTGGGTTTAGGGTCTGGACATAGTAGACCCGATAAGACCCGTTTAAAATTCAACGGGTCATGTCGGGTCGGGTCTACCCACAATCTGATACTGTAATATCTAGTGCCAGCGGGTCTATCGGGTCAGGTCGGGTCGAGTCAGATTGGGTCAGATCAGGTCAACTGAATAGATCCGTGTGGTAAACAGGTCTTACCGGGTCTTATCGGGTCTACCCGTTTATTAATAGGTCGGGTACGTGTTTAGGATCTTGACACTATTAGTTAAACGGGTCGGGTCCTGGTTTAGGAGTTTTAGATATGACCCAAAACTAGACACGACACGAACCCCGACCCGACTCGTTGACACCCTTACTCCTTTCATAATCTGGTATATAAATAAGTATCCCACAATAGTAGGATCTCTTATAGCTATGGGGACTTATATTTTGGTTACATATATGCGGGTATTAAAGTTACCAATTTGAAACATAGATATAGCCCCCTATAATATAGTCGGGGTGGGGGGTATACTTGGACTCCTCTCATAATCATCTATATAAATAAGGATCCCATAATTATAGGACCCATCTTAGCTATGTGAATTTTTATAATTTTGCCACACACATACAGGTATTAAAGGCACCCCTTTGACCAATAGAATACCCCCTATGATATAGTGGGGGGAGGGGTACATTTGGACTTCTCTAATAATCTGCTATATAAATAAAGATCCCATAATAGTAGGACCCCTCTTAGCTGTGAGATTTTTTATATTATGGTCACACACATTAGGGTATTAAAGTCACATATTTGACAAAAATATACCCCCTTGATATTGTTGAGGGGTGGAGGGGGTATATTTGGATTTCTCTCATAATAATAGTTGGACCCCTCCTAGCTATAGGATTCTTTATATTTTGGCAACACCCATTCGGGTGTTAAAGTCACCCCCTTGACATATAGATGTACCCCTCCATAATGTAGTAGGGGGGGAGGGGGGGTCATTTGGGCTCCTCTCATAATCTACTACATGAATAAAGATCTTACAATAATGGGATATTTCCTAGCTATAAAAGTTTTTATATTTTGGCCATATAAATACGGGTGTTAAAGTTACCCCTTTGACACATAGATGTACCCCTATGATGTAGTCGGCGGGGTACATTTAGACTTCTCTCATAATCTGCTATATAAATAAGAATCTAATAGTAGTGGGACCCCTCCTAGCTATGAGACTTAATATTTTAGCCACACACATATAGATGTTAAAGTTACCCCTTCATATAAAGTTGCACCCATCCATGTTGTATTCAGGGAGGGGGGGTTATACTTGGACTACTCTCATAATCTGTTACTTGAATTAGGATCCCATAATAGTTGGACCCCTCAAAGGTTTGGAATACTTTATATTTTGGCTACATACATACTGGTGTTAAAGTCAACCCTTTGATATATAGATGTACCCCCCATGATATAGTCGGGGATAGGGGGAATCACTTGGACTCCTCTTATAATCTGCCACATTAAGTAGGATCCCATAATTATGGGATACTTGATAGCTATGACTCTTTATATTTTAGCCACTTATATGTGGGTGTTAAAGTCACCCTTTTGATATATAAATATAACCCCCATGATATTGGAGGGTATACTTGAACTTCTTTTATATCTGTTACATGAATAAGAATCCAGTAAAAATGGGACCTCTCATAGCTATGGGACTATTTCTATTTTGGCTACATATATGCGGGTGTTAAAGTCACCCTTTTGACACAAAGATATACCCCAATGATCTAGTCAGGGGGGAGGGGGGTATACTTGGACTTTTCTTATAATCTGCTACTTGAATAAGAATCCCATGATAGTGGGACCTGTCCTAACTATGAGACTTTTTATATTTTGTCAAACATATACGAGTATTAAAGTCACCCCATTGATATATAAATATACCTCCCATGATGTAGCGGGAGGGGGTATACTTGGATTTCTCTCATAATTTACTTCATAAATAAGGATCCCACAATAGTAAGACCCTACTAGCTATGAGATATTTATATTTTGGTTACATGTGGGTGTTAAAGTCCCCCTTTTGATATATAGATATACCCCCCATGATCTTATTGTGTGTGAGGGGGTACACTTGGATTCCTTTTATAATCTGTTACAAGAATAAATATCCCACAATAGTGGGACCTCTCATAGCTATAGGACTCTTTATATTTTGGTCATACATAAGCGAGTGTTAAAGTCACCACTTCGATACATAAATATACCCTCTTAATTATAGGACACATGATAGATATGAGACTATATATTCCACGTATATGCGGGTGCTAAAGTTACGCCTTTGACACATAGATGTGCCCCTCATGATATAGTCGGGAAAGAGGGGTTATATTTGGACACCTCTCTTAATCTGCTACATAAATAAGGATCCTATAAAAGTGGGACCTTCATAGCTATGAGACTATTTATATTTTGGCCACACATATACTGGTGTAAAAGTCACCCCTTTGATACATAGATGTATAATCTGCTACATGGATAAGGATCCCATAATAGTAGGAATCCTCATAGCTTTAAGACTATTTATAGTTTGGCCATACACATAAGGGTCTTAAAATCACCTATTTGATATATAAATATACCCCCCATGATATAGTCGGAGGGTATGCTTGAAATCATCTCATAATTAGCTACATGAATATGGATCCCCAATAATGGGACCTCTCCTAGCTACGAGACTCTTTATTTTTTGCCCACATATATGTAAGAGTTAAAATCACCCTTTTTATATATAGATATACCCCCCATAATATAGCGGGGGGAGGGGTCACTAAGACTCATAATCTTTTACATGAATAAGGATCTATAAAAGTAGGACCGCTTCTAGCTAAGGGATTCTTTATATTTTGGCCACACACATGTGGCTGTTAATGTCACCCCTTTGATACATAGATGCAACCCCAATGATTTAGTCGTGAGGGGGGGTATACTTGGACTCTGCTCGTAATTTGG
Organism: Chamaelirium japonicum; assembly: GCA_947650365.1. Classification (NCBI taxonomy): domain Eukaryota; kingdom Viridiplantae; phylum Streptophyta; class Magnoliopsida; order Liliales; family Melanthiaceae; genus Chamaelirium; species Chamaelirium japonicum. The sequence goes on along the minus strand of OX393549.1, from coordinate 124,743,914 downwards.
TATATGAATAAGGATCCTATAATAGTAGGATCCCTTATAGCTATAGGGATTTATATTTTAGCCACACATATACGGGTGTTAAAGGTACTCATTTGAAACATAGTTGTATTCTCCCATAATGTAGCCGGGGTGGGAGGGGGGGTATACTTGAACTTCTTTCATAATCAGCTATATGAATAAGGATTATATAATAATGGGACATATCCTAGCTATGTGACTCTTTATATTTTTGTCATACACATACGGGTGTTAAAGTCATCACTTTGACCAATAGAAGTACTCCATACGATATAGTCAGGGGGGAGGGGTACACTTGGACTTCTTTTATAATCTGCTATATGAATAAGGATCCCACAATAGTGGGACCTCTACCAGCTATGATATTTTTTATATTTTGGTCACAAATATTCGGGTGTTAAAGTTACCCATTCGAGAGAAAGATATACCCCCTATGATATTATCAGGGGGAGGGGGTACATTTGGACTCCTCTCATAATCTGCTAAATGAATAAGAATCATATAATAGTTGGACCCATTCTAGTTATAAGACTTTTTATATTTTGGCCACACAAATATAGGTGTTAAAGTTACCCCTTTGATGCAAAGATATATCCCTCATGATGTAGTTGACGGGGTACAATTGGACTCCTCTCATAATCTGTTATATGAATAAGGATCCAATAATAGTGGAACCCCTCATAGTTAAGAGATTATTTTTATTTTGGCCAGACAAACATGGGTATTAAAGTTATCCCTTTTATATATGGATATATCCACCCATGATGTAATTGGTAGGGGGATACACTTGGACTCCTCTCATAATCTATTACTTGAATTTAGATTCCATAATAGTTAGACCCCTAATGGATTTGGGACACTTTATATTTTGGCCACACAGATGCGAGTGTTAAAGCTACCTCTTTAATATATAGATATACATCCCTATGATATAGTTGGGGGTAGGGGAAACACTTAGACTTCTCTCATAATCTACTACATGAATAAAGATCCCATAATTATAGGATACCTGATAGTGATGAGACTCTTTATATTTTGGCCACTTATATGTTAGTTTTAAAGCCATCCATTTGACATATAAATATATTCCCCTATGATATAAAGGGGGTATACTTGAACTCCTCTCATAATTTGTTATATGAATAAGGATTCAGCACTAGTGGGATGCCTCATAGTTATGCGATTATATGATGTAGTCGGGAAGGGGGTACACTTGGATTCTTCTAATAATTTTGCTATATGAACAAGGATCCCACAATAGTGGGACCCTTATAGCTATGGAACATTTATATTTTAGTTACACAAATACGGATGTTAAAGTCACCCATTTGATATATAGATGTACCCACCTATGATGTAGTCAGGGGGGTATATTTGGATTCCTCTCATAATCAGCTTCAAGAAAAATAATCCCACAATAGTGGGACCTTTCTTAGCTATGAGACTCTTTCTATTTTGGTCACACGCAAGCGGATGTTAAAATCACCACTTTGACACATAGATGTACCCTATTATTGGACACCTGATTACTATAGGAATCTTTATATTTTGACCACACACATTCGGGTGTGTTAAAGTCACCACTTTGACACATAGATGTACCCCCCATGATGTAGTCGGGGGAGGGGGGAAAGGGGGTTATGTAACATCCGCTCCAAACATATAAGATTTTATCCGCTTTGCCTGTACCCGCACAAGAACTTCCCAGGGGGTCACCCATCCTGGTACTACTCTCACCCGAGCACGCTTAACTACGGAGTTCTTATGAAATCCATAGCGGTGCACGGTTTTAAAATGCGTCTTCTATGTTTGGGAGGGGAAATTATATAAGTAGCTCAGGATCTCCTTCTCTCCAGGAGATGTGGAGCTAACTTATGGCCTTGTATACCTCACCTCACCTCATCCATCTTGGCATTCCAGCCTCAGGAGTCTTGGCTTTTGGCTATTGGATCTTGGTCGTCACAATCCACCCCCCTTAGGGCTACACGTTCTTGTGTAGGGTTAGACCCCCCATCCCGAGGAGTACCGGCTCTAATACCATTTTGTAACATCCACCCCAAATATATAAGATTTTGTCTGCTTTGCCCGTACCCACACGAGAACTTCCTAGGGGGTCACCCATCCTGGTACAACTCTCGCCCGAGCATGCTTAACTATGGAATTCTTATGAAATCCGTAGCGGCACACGGTTTTAAAACGCGTCTTCTATGTTTGGGAGGGGAAATTATATAAGTAGCTCAGGATCTCCTTCTCTCTAGGCGATGTGGAGCTAAGTCATGGCCTTGTACACCTCACCTCATCCATCTTGGCATTCCAGCCTCAGAAGTCTTGGCTCTTGGCTATTGGATCTTGGTCGTCACAGGTTATACTTGGACTTTTCTCATAATCTGTTACATGAATAAGGATCCCATAAAAGTAAGACCTTCCTAGCTATAAGACTATTGATATTTTGGCCACACATATATAGGTATAAAAGTTTTTCCTTTGACACATAGATGTACCCTTCATGATATAGTTGGGAGGGTACACTTATGCTCTAATAATCTGCTACATGAATAATGATCCTATAATAGTGGGACCTTTCCTACCTATGGGACACTTTATATTTTTGTCATACACATAAGGATGTTAAAGTCATAAATCTGAAACATAGATGTACCCCTCCATAATATAGTTGGGGAAGGTACACTTGTGCTTCTTTATTAATCAGCTATATAAATAAGATCTAATAATAGTAGGACCCTTCATAGCTATGGGATAATTTATATTTTGGCCATACACATGAGGGTATTAAAATCATCCATTTGACACATAGATATACCCCCTATGATCTAGTCAGGGTGGCGGGGTTATAATAGGTCTTCTCTCATAATCTTATATATGAATAAGGATCTCGCAATAGTGGGATCACTCCTAGCTATTGGACTTTATATTTTGGTCACATATATATGGGTATTAAAGTCACTCATTTGATAAAATGATGTACCCTAATGATATAGTCGGGGGGTACAATTGGAATCCTCTCATAATTAGTTACTTGAATAAGGATCTTAAAATATTAGGACCTCTCCTAGTATGAGACTATTTATATTTTGGCTATACATATACGGGTGTTAAAGTCACCCCTTTGATATATTTATGTACTCCCTATAATATAATGGGGGAGTTGCTTTGACCCTTCTTATAATTTTCTATATGAATAAAAAATCCTACAATAGTGGGACTCTACTAGCTATATTATTATCTATATTTTAGCCACAGATATACGGGTATTAAAGTCACCCATTTGACATATAGATTTACCCCGATGATATAGTTGGGGGAGGTACATTTGAACTCCTCTTATAATCCTCTACATGAATAAGGATCGTATAATAGTGGAACCCCTCATAGTTGTGTGACTCATTATATTTTGGCCACACATATGCAGATGGTAAAGTCACCACATTGACATATAGATGTACCCCCAATGATTTAAACGTAGAGGGGAGGGGGTATACTTGGACTCCTCTTATAATTTGGTATATGAATAATAATCCCAGGATAATGAGATCCCTCTTAGTTATTAGACTTTATATTTTGGCTATACACATATAAGTATTAAAGTTACCCATTTAAACCATAGATATCCCCCATGATGTAGTAGGCGCAGGAGAGGGGGGTATATATGTACTACTATTATAATCTGTGGCATGAATAAGGATCCCATAATAGTTGGATCCATCCAAGCTATGAGACTCTTTATATTTTGACTACATATATAGGTGTTAAAGTCACCACTTAGACAAAAAGTTATACCCCCTATGATATAGTTGTGGGGAGGGGTACACTTCGACTCTTCTCATTATCTGCTAAATAAAAAAAGATCCAATAATAGTGGGACCCCTTTTAGCTATGGGTGTGACGACCAAGAGCCAATAGCCAAGAGCCAAGACTCCTGAGGCTGGGATGCCAAGATGGATGAGGTGAGGTGAGGTGTACAAGGCCACAAGTTAGCCACATATCGTTTGGAGAGAAGGAGATCTTGAGCTACTTATATAATTTCCCCTCACAAACATAGAAGACGCATTTTAAAACAGTGCACCGCTATGGAATTCATAAGAACTCCGTAGTTAAGCATGCTCGGGCGAGAGCAGTACTAGGATGGGTGACCTACCTAGGAAATTCTCGTGCGAGCACGGGCAAAGCGGAAAATATCTTGTATGTTTGGGGCGGATGTTACAAAATGGTATCAGAGCCGGTTCTCCTCGAAATGGGGGGGGTCTAACCCTACACGAGGACGTGTAGCCCTAAGGGGGGTGGATTGTGACGACCAAGATCCAATAGCCAAGAGCTAAGACTCCTGAGGTTGGGATACCAAGATGGATGAGGTGAGGTGAGGTATACAAGGCCACAAGTTAGCCCTACATCACCTGGAGAGAAGGAGATCCTGAGCTACTTATATAATTTTCCCTCCCAAACATAGAAGACACGCTTTAAAACTGTGTACCGCTATGGATTTCGTAAGAACTCTGTAGTTAAGCGTGCTCGGGCGAGAACAATACTAGGATGGGTAACCTCCCTAGGAAGTTCATGTGTGAGCACAGGCAAAGCGGACAATATCTATTGTGTTTGGGGTGGATGTTACAAAATAGTATCAAAGTTGGTTCTCCTTGGGATGGGGTGTCTAACCCTACACACGGACGTGTAGCCCTAAGGGGGTAGATTGTGACGACCAAGATCCAAGAGCTAAGACTCCTGAGGTAGTAATGCTTAGATGGATAAGGTGAGGTGAGGTGTACAAGGCCACGAGTTAGTATCACATCACCTGGAGAGAAGGAGATCCTAAGCTACTTATATAATTTTCCCTCCTAAACATAGAAGACGCATTTTAAAACTGTGCGCCACTACGGATTTTGTAAGAACTTTATAGTTAAGCATGCTCAGGCGAGAATAGTACTAGGATGGGTGACTACCCTGGGAAGTCCTCGTGCGGGCACGGGCAAAGCGGACAATATGTTATGTGTTTGGGGGGGATGTTACAAAATAATATCAGAGCCAGTTTTCCTCACAATGGGGGCTCTAACCCTACACGAGAATGTGTAGTCCTAAGGGGGGTGGATTATGATGACCAATAGCCAAGATCCAAGAATCCTGAGACTGGGATACCAATATGGATGAGGTAAGGTGAGGTGTACAAGGCCACGAGTTAGCCCCACATCACCTGGAGAGAAGGAGATCCTGAGCTACTTATATAATTTCCCCTTTCAAACATAGAAGACGCATTTTAAAACCGTGTGCCGCTACGGAATTCATAAGAACTCCATAGTTAAGCATGCTCGGGTGAGAGCAGTACTAGGATGGGTGACCTCCTTGGGAAGTTCTCGTGCAGGCACGGGCAAAGTGGATAATATCTTATGTGTTTGGGGCAGATATTACAATGGGACTCTATATTTTTACCATATACATGCAGGTGTTAAAGTTACCTCTTTGACACATAGATGTACCCCTAATGTTGTAGTCAGGGAGGGGGTATATTTGGACTCCTCTTATAATCTGCTACATGAATAAGGATCTCATATTAATAGGACCCCTCCTAGCTATGAGATTGTTTATATTTTTGCGACACACATACGGGTGTTAAAATCAGCCCTTTGATATATAGATTATCTCCCATGATGTAGTAGGGGGGTGGTTAACTTGGAATCCTCTTTTAATCTGCTATATAAATAAGGCTACTACAATAGTAGAACCCTTATAGCTATGTGACACTTTATATTTTAGCCATATACATGCGGGTTCATAAAGTTACCTCTTTGATACGTAGATATACCCCCCATGATGTTGTCGGGGAAGATACATTTGAACTCCTCTCATAATCTTCTAAATGAATAAGGATCATACAATAGTAAAGCTTATCCTAGCTATAGAACTTTATATTTTGGCCATACATATACGGGTGTTAAAGTCACCTATTTGATATATAGATGTACCCCCATGATCTAGTCGCTGAGGGAGTGGGTATACTTAGACTCCTCTAATATTGTGGTTTATAAATAAAGATTCTATAATAGTGGGATCGCTTCCAGCTATGTGATTTTATATTTTGGCCACACACATGCAGATATTAAAGTCACCACTTTGAAGCATAGATATACCCCCTATTATATAGTCGGGGGGGGGGGGGGGATACTTGGATTCCTCTAATAATCAGCTACATGAATAAGGATTCCATAATAAAGGGACCCCTCTAGCTATGAGACTCTTTATATTTTGGTAACACGCATACATATGTTAAAGTCACCCTTTTCAATAATATATATACCCTCTATGATGTAGTCAGGGTGGGAGGGTAGGGGGGGCGAGGGGTACAATTGAACTCCTTTCCTTTCATAATCTGCTATATAAATTAGGATCTTATAATAGTGAGATCCCTTATAGCTATGAGATTCTTTATATTTTGGCTATACATATACGGGTGTTCAATTACCCATTTGAGACATATAAATACCCCCCATGATACTATCCTGAGGGTACTATATACTACTCTCATAATATGCTACATAAATAAGGATCCCATAATAGTGGGACTCTCCTAGCTATGAGACTCATTATATTTTTGCCACATATGCTGGTGCTAAACTCACCCTTTTGATATATAGATTTATCCCCTATGATATAATGGTGGTGGGTGTTCACTTGAACTTCTCTCATAATCTGCTATATGAATAAGAATCCCACATTAGTGGGACCCTCCTAGCTATGTTACTTTTTATATTTTAGCAATACATATACGGGTGTTAAAGTTACCCATTTGACACATAGATATACCCCTATGATGTAGTCGGGGGAGGTACATTTGGACTCCTCTCATAATCGTCTATATTAATAAGGATCCTATAATAGTAGGACTCATCCTAGCTATGAGACTTTATATTTCGGCCACACACATGCAGGTGTTAAAGTCACCCCTTTGACCCATAGACATACCCCCATGATCTAATTATAGGCGGGAGGGGGGTTTACTTGGAATCCTCTCAGAATCTGGTCTATGAATAAGGATCACATAATAATGGTATCCCTTCTAGCTTTAAGATTTTTTATTTGTGTCACACACGTACAGGTATTAAAGTTACCTATTAAAATATATATGTACCCCCTACAATGTAATTGGGAGGGGGCGTACACTTTGACTCATCTTATAATCAATTACATGAATAAGGATCCCATAATAGTGGGACCCGACCTAGCTATAAGATTCTTTATATTTTGGCCACACACATGTGGGTATTAAAGTCACCTTTTTGACCAATAGATGTACCCCTATGATAAAATCAGGGGGGAGAGGTACACTTGGACCCATCTCATAATTTGCTATATAAATAAGGATCCAACAGCAGTAGGACCCCTCCTTGCTATGAGATATTTTATATTTTGTCCACACACATACAGGTTTTAAAGTCACCGTTTTGACACATAGATATACCCCTATGATGCAGTTAGGGGGGGTATATTTTGACCCCTCTCATAATATGCTACATGTATAAGGATCTTACAATAGTGGGACATTTCCTTGCTATGAGACTCTTTATATATTGACTACATACTTGTGGGTGTTAGAGTCACTCATTCTGACACAATAATATACCCCCATGATGCAATCGGAGGCGGGGTACATTTGAACTCCTTTCATAATATGCTATATGAATAAGGATCCCATAAGAGCCTCTAAATTATGAGACTATTTATATTTTAGCCATATATATATGGGTGTTAAAGCCCTTAGTTTGACACATAGATATACCCCCCATGATGTAGTCGGGGGGAGGGGGGTACACTTATACTCCTATCATAATCTGCTATATAAATAAGGATTCCATAGTAGTTGGACAACTGCTAGCTATGAGACTCTTTATATTTTGGCCACATACATATGTGGGTGTTAAAGTTACCCCTATGACATATAAATATACCCCTCGATATTTTAGTTAGGGGGTGTAACACTTGAACTCCTCTAATAATCTGCTACATTAATAAATATATAATAATAGTAGTACCCCTTCTAGATTTGGGACACTTTATATTTTGGCTATATATATACAAGTATTAAAGTCATTCCTTGAACACATAGATGTACCCCATGATGTAGTCAAAGGGGAGGGGCACATTGGACTCCCTTAATAGTCTACTATATGAATAAAGATCCCATAATAGTGGGACCCTTCTAGATCTAGGACTCTTTATATTTTAACCACACATATACGGGTGTTAAAGTCACCCATTTGATACATAAATGTACCCTCTTGATCACGGTGATCACGTGGTACTGGCCGAAAGATAACCATGGTCCATCACAGCCCTTAGTTGGCAGATTTGGATAGGGTCAAGGAAAAGGCCCGTGTGAGCGGATTGACGCTGTATGATGCCCCCTAGGGCAGGTACAGTCGATTTTGAGATCTTACATACATGGTTAATTAATCCATGGTAATGACTTCGCTTGAGGGTAGCGTTGACATATGGATATAATTAGCTTGTTTTAAAAATCCATAAAATAAGTTTTTATGCATGCTCATTTTTCAATCTTTATTTTCAGATGACTAAGTTAGACCCCCTGTCCGCTATCCTAAATGACCACAAACTTACCGGTCCCAACTATGAGGACTGGAAGCGCAACCTGTACCTGGTCCTAAGGATTGGTAAACATATGTCAGCCCTTAATGACCCTGAGCCAGATTTGCCAGGACCCAATGCCACAGAGGCACAGTTAAAGGCATTCACTGACTGAAAGGAATCTAATGAGATATGTAAATGCTATATAATAGCATCCTTGCAAACAACTCTGCAGAAGCAAGTCGAGGAGATGCCCGACGCTTCTGACATGATGTTGTATTTGAAGGAGATGTTTGAAGGTCACAATCGCGTTACGCGATACCTTACCATCAAGAAACTCGTCGGCACTAAGATGTCCAATGGGACGCTGGTTCGGGAACACATGATGAAAATGTTTGGGTTCCAGAACGAACTAGCTACCATGGACATTGTGCTAGAAGGCGAGGTGATGACAGACATCTTCCTCTCGTCACTGTCTGGAGCCTTTGAAGGCTTTGTCACCAACTTTAATTTGAACAAGTTGGCTATGACAAATGCAGAGCTTCTGGGAGCTCTCCAGGCAGCTGAGGATGGCTTCAAGCAGAAGGGCGAAGCACTTCACGTGCAATGCAGATCCTTCAAGAAGCCTGGCAAACCTCAGGGCAAGAAACATAAAAAGAAACCTAAGTCACTGCCTGTGCAGGACTCTGCTGGAGCCTCTGGGTCTGGAGAATCAAAGAAACCGAGCACGAAGTGCTTCCGGTGTGGCCAGAAGGGTCATTGGAAGAAGGACTGCAAGAAGCCTCAGAATGCTGGTGAAGGTAATCTACAACTCTTAGTTGTTGAATCATTTCTTTCAAGTAATAGTACTTTTGCTAGTTGGATTGTGGATTCTGGATCCACTAACCATGCCTGTAACTCTCTTCAGGGGTTTCGGGAAAGCAGAAGATTGCTTGATGGAGAGGTGACCTTGAGCATGGGAACTGAGGCCGTAGCTGCAGCTGAAGCTATTGGAGATGTTAATTTTAGTTTTTCGAATAATAAGACTTTGACACTTAGAGATGTCTTTTATGTACCGTCCTTGCGACGTAATTTAATTTCTGTTTCTTCTTTAGTTAATGAAGGTTATTCAGTTTATTTTGATGCTTCTGGTGTGTCGTTTAAACTGAATGGAACTTTTATAATAAGAGGAATGGTTCAGAATCATCTCTATGTTGTAAGTCCTAAATTTGAAAAAGATAACATAATAACTTCAGCATTTAATGTTAATTCATCAAAGCGTAAGAATCCTTCGGAAAATTTAACCCACCTGTGGCACTTACGACTTGGGCATATTGCCTTAGATAGGATCCATAGAATGGTGAAGGCCGGGCTTCTGGAAACAGATCCTACGGAGATCCTTCCCACCTGTGAATCCTGCCTGGAAGGCAAGATGACCAAGAGGTCCTTTAAAGGTAAAGGAGTAAGAGCCACTGAGGTATTAGAGTTAATCCATTCGGATGTCTGTGGACCCATGAACGTCAAGGCGATAGGAGGCCATGAGTATTTCATCACATTCATTGATGATTACTCAAGATATGGTTACATTTACCTGATGCATCGGAAGTCAGAATCCTTTGACATGTTCAAAGAGTTCAGGGCTGAAGTAGAAAAGCAGACAGGTAAATATATAAAAACCCTTCGATCTGATCGAGGAGGTGAATACCTATCTGACGAGTTCCTAGGGTATTTGGTGGAGCATGGGATAAAATCCCAGTTAACTGCTCCAGGTACCCCACAACAGAATGGAGTTTCCGAGAGAAGGAATCGAACCTTGTTGGACATGGTTCGTAGCATGATGAGTTACGCCAGTTTACCAATGACCTTTTGGGGATATGCCCTACAAACAGCAGTTTATATTCTGAATCACGTTCCGTCTAAGTCAGTGCCTCAGACCCCTAGAGAACTGTGGTCAAAGCGAAAGCCATTGATACAGCATTTCAGAATATGGGGATGCCCTGCACATGTGCGAAGGGATAAGAGGGAAAAGATGGAATCTAAAACCAGAGTATGCTTATTTGTAGGGTATTCCAAGGAGACCAAAGGTGGTCTATTTTATGATCCTGAGGAAAAGAAGGTGATCGTTTCTATGAACGCCTATTTCCTAGAACATGATTATATTGTGGACCACAAACCTACTAGTAAGGTAGTTCTGGATGAGCTACTGGGTACTAGATCAGAGAGCGCATCCAAAAGCATAGTGGGAGCTGACATTACAGATAATAATATACTAGATACTGTAGAACCTATTAATCCTATAACACCACCACCACCTCGTCGCAGTGGGAGAAACATCAGAGCTCCTGACAGATACTATGGAGAAACCTTATTGATTGATCCAGAGGGTCAGGAGGATGACCCACTGAGCTACGATGAGGCAGTGGGAGCTTCTGACAGCTCTGACTGGCAAAAGGCTATGGAGGCAGAAATTGAATCAATGTCCCATAACGCAGTCTGGACTCTTGTTACACCATCATCCAATATTAAACCTATTGGGTGTAAGTGGGTGTATAAGAAGAAGAGAGGATCCGATGGTACAATAGAGACTTATAAAGCTAGATTAGTTGCCAAGGGTTATACCCAGAGAGAAGGGATCGACTTTGACGAAACCTTCTCGCCGGTAGCTATGATAAAGTCTATTCAGATCCTCCTATCCATTGCAGCCCATTACAACTGGGAGATCTGGCAAATGGATGTCAAGACAGCATTCCTTAACGGAAATTTGGAAGAAGACATTTATATGATTCAGCCACCAGGCTTTGAGTCAGAGGGTCAGGAACATCTAGTTTGCAAGTTGCAGAAGTCCATTTATGGACTAAAGCAAGCATCTAGAAGTTGAAACATCCATTTTGATCAGGCAATCCAGTCGTATGGATTTAATCAAAACGAGGATGAACCATGTGTATACAAGAGGACTGATAAGACCACAGTAGTATATTTGATACTTTACGTAGACGATATTCTACTCATTGGAAATGATGTAGGAATATTGTCAACGGTAAAGGTCTGGTTGTCAACACAGTTCGATATGAAAGACCTAGGTGAAGCGAGTTATGTTTTGGGGATCAAGGTAACACGTGATCGCCAGAACAGGATTCTCTCGCTGTCACAGGCCGCGTATATAGATAAGGTTATGGCTAGGTTTGACATGCAAGACTCCAAGAAGGGTTTTGTGCCATTTAGACATGGCATAAAACTGTCTAAGGATCAATGTCCTAAGACACCTGAGGAGAGAGCAGAAATGCAGAAGATACCTTATGCCTCGGCATTGGGTAGTCTAATGTATGCTATGCATTGTACAAGGCCAGATATCTGTTTCGCAGTAGGCATGATGGGTCGGTTTCAGTCGAATCCGGGTCCAGATCACTGGACAACAGTGAAGTGTATACTCAAGTACCTTCGTAGAACAAGGGACTATGAGTTGGTTTACACTGGACAAGAACTGACGCCGATTGGATATACAGATTCTGACTTTATGTCAGATTTGGAATCCAGGAAATCGACATCAGGTTTTGTGTTTATGTTAGGGGGAGCAGCGGTTAGTTGGCAGAGTGTGAAGCAGAAATGCATCGCAGACTCTACCACAGAGGCTGAGTACGTTGCAGCGTGCGAGGCAGCCAAAGAGGCGGTATGGCTCAAGAAATTCCTTACGGATTTAGGGTGCGTACCAGAGGCCCAGTTACCTATTGTGCTTTACTGCGACAATAGTGGGGCGGTAGCACAAGCTAAGGAGCCAAGACATCACCAAAAGGGGAAGCACATCGAGCGCAAGTTCCACTTGATTCGGCAGTTTCAAAAGCAAGGGCGAGTAGCGGTGACCACCACCACCTCGTCGCAGTGGGAGAAACATCAGAGCTCCTGACAGATACTATGGAGAAACCTTATTGATTGATCCAGAGGGTCAGGAGGATGACCCACTGAGCTACGATGAGGCAGTGGGAGCTTCTGACAGCTCTGACTGGCAAAAGGCTATGGAGGCAGAAATTGAATCAATGTCCCATAACGCAGTCTGGACTCTTGTTACACCATCATCCAATATTAAACCTATTGGGTGTAAGTGGGTGTATAAGAAGAAGAGAGGATCCGATGGTACAATAGAGACTTATAAAGCTAGATTAGTTGCCAAGGGTTATACCCAGAGAGAAGGGATCGACTTTGACGAAACCTTCTCGCCGGTAGCTATGATAAAGTCTATTCAGATCCTCCTATCCATTGCAGCCCATTACAACTGGGAGATTTGGCAAATGGATGTCAAGACAGCATTCCTTAACGGAAATTTGGAAGAAGACATTTATATGATTCAGCCACCAGGCTTTGAGTCAGAGGGTCAGGAACATCTAGTTTGCAAGTTGCAGAAGTCCATTTATGGACTAAAGCAAGCATCTAGAAGTTGGAACATCCGTTTTGATCAGGCAATCCAGTCGTATGGATTTAATCAAAACGAGGATGAACCATGTGTATACAAGAGGACTGATAAGACCACAGTAGTATATTTGATACTTTACGTAGACGATATTCTACTCATTGGAAATGATGTAGGAACATTGTCAACGGTAAAGGTCTGGTTGTCAACACAGTTCGATATGAAAGACCTAGGTGAAGCGAGTTATGTTTTGGGGATCAAGGTAACACGTGATCGCCAGAACAGGATTCTCTCGCTGTCACAGGCCGCGTATATAGATAAGGTTATGGCTAGGTTTGACATGCAAGACTCCAAGAAGGGTTTTGTGCCATTTAGACATGGCATAAAACTGTCTAAGGATCAATGTCCTAAGACACCTGAGGAGAGAGCAGAAATGCAGAAGATACCTTATGCCTCGGCATTGGGTAGTCTAATGTATGCTATGCATTGTACAAGGCCAGATATCTGTTTCGCAGTAGGCATGATGGGTCGGTTTCAGTCGAATCCGGGTCCAGATCACTGGACAACAGTGAAGTGTATACTCAAGTACCTTCGTAGAACAAGGGACTATGAGTTGGTTTACACTGGACAAGAACTGACGCCGATTGGATATACAGATTCTGACTTTATGTCAGATTTGGAATCCAGGAAATCGATATCAGGTTTTGTGTTTATGTTAGGGGGAGCAGCGGTTAGTTGGCAGAGTGTGAAGCAGAAATGCATCGCAGACTATACCACAGAGGCTGAGTACGTTGCAGCGTGCGAGGCAGCCAAAGAGGCGGTATGGCTCAAGAAATTCCTTACGGATTTAGGGTGCGTACCAGAGGCCCAGTTACCTATTGTGCTTTACTGCGACAATAGTGGGGCGGTAGCACAAGCTAAGGAGCCAAGACATCACCAAAAGGGGAAGCACATCGAGCGCAAGTTCCACTTGATTCGGCAGTTTCAAAAGCAAGGGCGAGTAGCGGTGACACAGATTGCATCTACAGATAATGTTGCTGATCCTTTCACAAAGGTAATACCTACCAAGGCATTCGAGCGACATGTGGACGCGATGGGAGTCAAAACCGTTTTGCTTCGCTAGACCAAGTGGGAGATTGTTAGGATTGATGTGTTCTAAGCTTGTAAAACTTTATGTTTTGGTCTAATAAAGATTGATAGTTATTATTACATGAGATGCATATAGGTGCGTAACATAGTTACGTGTTCTTTAGAGAACAGAGAGCCATGGTTATATGGTAGTCCACTGAGTTGAAGACTAAGTGGATTGGTCCCGTATAACCTAAATATGTTCGCAGCTATGATCAGGTTGGTCGCCTCATCATGGTAAGCTGTTGGCGATGACAGTTCATGGGATGTCTTCACCATGGTCATCACCAGGCACAGTGTCTGTGGCTGAACGGAACTAACACGGTGTACAGATCAGTGAGCAGACACTGGTACACTAAGCCGTGTTTCTGCTTAGGGTAAAACGGTCCTAAACCCTGAGGAACCACGACTGATGGACTAACCAGTTGCGTGGTGCTTTGGCGCACCAATGTGTGAGGATCCATATGCAGTGATCCAAAACCACGGTGTACTGGGTTACCCGGCTGGCGTTGCATTAGCGTGTCACTCCTGCAGGCCATCCACACCCCTGATGGGAGGTGCGTTCCTTGGTGTGACTTACACTGTACCAAACCCAGGCCTGGTGGTCATCAGTTTGACTGTTGACCGGGTTCGGTTACTCGACGGGGTAATCAGAGGTACGATGTATAGGTCAACCTGGAAGGAACCAAGTCATATGATCATTCGAGTCTGACGGTAGTCTTCACCGCTCGAAGTGAATCATGGCATCAAGTGGAGGGACAGCGGGTTTACCACTACTAAGCGGAGAGCAGGGGTATGATGGAGAACATAGTAAGTCTGGGTGAATTGGAGTGCAGCCTGCGTCGCACTCTGGGTGGCTACGCAGGTTAACTCGAGCTCAGAGGATCGATGGTACACTCGGGTAGTGTGTCGATCGAGCTTGAGTTGGAAGCCATGAACCCCGGTCCCTGATGGTTCCACCTTATCAACATTATGTACGGTTCTTGAACCGTCTCCTCGGAACACCATAAGCATGAGGAAGAAAAAAGTTTACGCTCCATGTGTGCATGGCACTAGAGCACGGTAGATGCGTAACTACATACGAGTACTAAGGGTTGAGCCCGAGACTAGTGCAGAGTCGTATGTAGTAATCCCTAGCCATAAGTGAACTTCGCTGCATAGGTGCGATGCACCGGGGTATGTTGCGAGTTGACTAGTTGACTTTGCTAGAGGCACCCTCCGGTGGCCTCAGTTAATAGTAGGTAACTAGTAAAGATCACTTAAGTAATGGCCGCTAGGCATCGCACGCTAGAAATGATCAAAATGAGGCGTCGGGGCGTTTTGGTAAAAACCTCACTCTGCCGGACCTCACTGTTGGCCGACCTCACTGGTGTGACACCTTGCTAGGGCCGGCCCTATGATGTAGGGATAAGAATCCCTCATCTATAGGGCCGGCCATATGGATAGGGATGGGGCGATAAAAACGGTTAAGATCGAGCCCTAAAAAGTGGGAAAACGGATAAATACGCGGAGAGATAAAAAGGAGATAATGGAGAGATGAGATAAGGGGGTCATTATCCCCTTGGATCCTTATCCAAGGGGGGGTGGCCGGCCCTATAAAAGCACCTATGGGCGCCGGCCCCAGAGGATGCAAAATCCGAACCCCCTCCTCTCTCTAATCTCTCTAGTTCTCTCCCTAATCTCTCTCCGTTTCCCGCTTGCTACTTCGTCTTCCTCGCGTGGAGTTCTGGAGAAGGAGAAGGGTCGTTCTTCGGAGGCACTCAGAGATCCGAGAGCGACGTTCCGTGCATCGTGTGAGATCGGGTGAACAAGAAGGTAACATCTCCATTCGTACCGTCGGCATCTTCGCGAACGATCTTCCGTCTCCATCGACAAAGAAGACAATTCTCCGCGGTTAAAAGATCCGTACGAAAGGTATGTGTAATCTAACATGTAGATCTAGCGAGCATTATGATTTGCATCCATGCTAGTTAATCATTACGCTAGATTGCCGTTAGGGGTTTTCGATTCTCGTTCATACATATGCACACATATGTAGATTAGTTTCCATGAAAAGTTAAATAGTGTAACGTGCACCATGAACGGTCTTTCGACCGCCAAATCGTTTCCGCTGCGAGCCTCTGACCCGGATTAGATTCCAACATAAGGATCCCACAATAATTGGATGCTTCCTTGCTATGAGACTCTATATTTTGGCCACACCCATGCGAGTGTTAGAGCTACCCCTTTGATATAGAAATGTACCCCCCAATGTCGGGGGGAGGGGATGTACACTTAGACTCCTTATAATTTGCTACATGAATAAGGATCCCATAATATTGGGATCCTTCCTAGCTATGAGACTCTTTATATTTTAGCCATACACATGTGGGTGTTAAAGTCACCCCTTTTACATATAGATGTATCCCCCAATGTTGTAGTCGGGAGGGAAGGGGGTACAGTTGAACTCTTCTCATAATCTGCTATATGAATAAAGATTCCACAATAGTGGGACCACTCCTAGTCATTTAACTCTTTATATTTTGGTCACACATATGTGGGTATTAAAGTCACCCCTTTGATACACACTCCATGATGTAGTCTGAGAGGGTATACATAGATTCTTATAATCTGCTACATAAATAAAGATCCAACAATCATGGGACCCCTCCTAGCTATGAGACTCTTTATATTTTTGCCACACATATACAGGTGTTAAAGTCACCCATTTTACACATAAGTGTACCCCTTTATGATGTAGTGAGGGTACACTTGGATCCCTCTCATAATCTACTACATGAATAACGACCCTACAATAGTGGGACCCCTCCAAGCTATGGAGCTCTTTATATTTTGTCCACACACAAGTGGGTGTTAAAATCACCGCTTTAACACATAGATGTAACCCGCCATGATGTAGTCGGGGGGGTACATGGGACTCCTCTCATAATCTGCTATATGAATAAGAATCCCACAATAGTGAGACCCCTACTTGCTATGAAACTCTTATATTTTTGCCACACGCATGTGAGTGTTAAAGCCACCCCTTTGACATATAATTGTACCCCTCCATGATGTAGTCGCGGGGGAGGGATACACTTGGACTCCTCATAATTTGCTATATGAATAAGGATATCACAAAAGTTGGACCCCTCCTAGCTATGGGACTATCTTTTGGCCTCACACATGTATGTTTTAAAGTTACTCCTTTGATACATATAGATGTACCCCCCCCTCCCCCATGATGTAGTCGAGGGGGTACACTTGGACTTCTCTCATAATCTGATTCATGAATAAAGATCCCACAATAGTGGGACCACTCCTAGTTATGAGACTTTTTATATTTTTGCCATATAAATATGGGTGTTAAAGTCATATCTTTGACACATAGATGATCTTGGTTGGGATTTTTTTTTCTCTGTGTACGTCCGTTGGAGTGCGGTGGTGTTGTGGGTTTTTCACTGGTGTGCGGTGTTATGTTCTCTTGTTGTGGCGCCTCCACCCCTTCTTCGGAATTTCCCGCCGGAGTGCGGTGCTGTGATGTTGCCGACTGTGGCGTCTCCTTCCGCCCTTGCCGCAGGGTTGCGGTGTTGCACCAGCTTGTGGCGCCTCCCGGGGGTCTGATTATGACCTCCCTTCTATGAACCTAAAAAAAAAACTCCTTCAGTATGACGTTAAGATTTAAAAAGAAAAAAAGGGTTAATGTGTGATACGTCTCCAGCAACATATCACTGGTACGGAAAGGACCCGCAAGAGATCCAATCAATGTAAGGTCCCTGATCTTTTGCAGAACTCAGAAAATGCCGTCACTGCACTCCTCCCTTCTCTCTCAAGCGTGACCAGATGACGGAGGCAGGTACGAGCAGCAGAGGTGACGGCGGGCGCAAACGTGACCTCAATTTGCAGCTGCTTGCTGTTACCACCCGGCAATGGCGAGTAGCGGAGACGAGAATGTACGAGATTCTGATGGGTTCGTTATAGATCCCAGGTCTAGAGTTCATTACATTGCCCATAGATCTTGGGTTTAGGGTTACGTTTAGGTTCGGTTCAGTGGCAGGCTTCGGTGGTTGGTCGTTCGAATGCATTGACAAAAAAAAAAAATTGAAATGCTAGAGGCCATTTTTGTCCACATCATTTCAAAGTCTTTTAGCTCAACCAATCTCTTTGTCAGCTACAGCTCACCAAGTCCCCTTACCTGCTGCTTACGACCCGACCGGACCTGTTCTCACATTTTGTCAGATCAAGGGTTTGACCTGTTCACATTTTGTCGAATAAAGGGTTTGTTAGCTCACCTGACCTGAATCCACCACCAGATATCAGCTCAAACAGACCGGGTCGAGTGATGTGGGTCTGGGTCAGACACCACCAGCCTGATCCACATTGGCATCCCTTGAACCACACACAAATGCATTGAGTAGGTTCTTGGATTCAAAACACCCTACCAGACAGTAGTAGATTCAGTCAGATGCGCAAAATACGTGATTGCAAACGATTCCGATCATCCGTGATCTTTACAACTCAATCCAATCACATTATTTTTCTATATGATCATCATCACTTCATCAAAGCTAAGTTAGTAACCATAAACATAAGGATGACAAAAGCAAAAAATTGCCCGCCCCCCCTGACAATTCATAAATGCCAAAAAACTATTGGCAACCCAAACATGCTGACATCGCTCTCATCGAACAATCCTCTCCCGATCTCCAATTTTTTGCCTGTAGAAACTGGATAAGCAAGAAAAGGTCAGCCGATGCCGTGGTCCAGCTGATTCCAGAGATCCCAGCGGTGACGATGCTGAATCCTTCAAGATGGCACTCAACTCCTTCATCCTTGAGCCGTTTGGTTGGTTCCGCCACCCACCCAGTACTGCTTCACGGCGACCAATATCTTCTCTGGGACTAGGGGGCCGTCCTCGTGATCGACCATCTTTGTATTCCATCGCATGCCACGAACCATCCTTCTCACCTTTGTGAGGACGTCGACGTCATCGCGGAATATGACAGCACCTTCCGGACGCAGAATCCGGTCCATCTCTATCAGGATGTCCTCCATCTTGCACCTGTTTCAATATTGCACAAACATGTAAGAATATAGTGGGAGTGACATGTCACAGCTAATTCCCCATGCCCGTTAGTTAAGTCGTATCCTGTCTATTTGATAGCAGCCAAGTCTTGTCCCATCAAGATGGGGTCTTGACTCTTGACTATAATGAAGATTGACACGAATTTTCCAACTGGCTGTCAAGCTAGCATAACCCTCTAAGGTTGGTCCCGAAAAGTAACCAAGGCAACGTGAGGGGCATCGCCAACAAAACTAAAAGGTCAATTGACGGATAGAGAGACCTACCTTGTTGGTTCTGCAGATTAAACTCATGAAATCAGGGCGCAGCCCTACAACATTCCCACATAGTAGGAAAGAATCTAGAACAAGTGGGTAATGAGAAGATTTGATATAGGGAAATGCATCCATCGTTGTCTTACAAATTGTAAGCCGGAGAACTCAAATGGAACAACATACCAACCTACTTGATGTGGTCTACGAACTCTAAATCCATAGTCACATAATGTTCAGTTTTGTTATCATGCATGTGATGTGAACTATACATGAACCCTAAAAGCCACATCAACTTACTTGTTCTGATACAAGGTGAAAACACCACTGGCATGTATAAGATCGTATGTCCTCGGATACGTAGAGAAAGCTTCACACCTAAAACAAGACAAGAAATCAAGAATGCATGTTAAATGATACTGGAAGCAGCTTATATGACTGATGATACAAAAAATAAGATAAATGAATGAAATGGAGTGCTAGCTGCATTCTTATGCAAGAAAACAAATAATGATCAGCCAAAGAGTGAGGCAAAAACAAATAGTATAACGTCAAAGCATTTAATTGCAAGAATTAGGGTTCATTCGAGGTTCACCAAGCCAGTTCTGATTTCGCACGATACAAAATCAAAACACCTTTGGAACCCGAAATTAAGATTCGGACCCGTTCAACTGAATCGAGTCTGATTCGGCCTGGTTAGGATTCGGACAGATCAAACCTTCTGTAGAATCAAAACTCAAATCAGCCGAACCAGACTCGAAATTCTAGTCTTTTTCTTTTACCGAAACAGCTGAACCTGAGCTGCCAAATCAGTTCATTTTTGGCCCGGTCCGATCCCGAACCCAAATCCTCAAATCTTGTTTAAGCATAAAAAATGAACCAAAACTTCGACCAAAGAGAGAATGCATTACCAGTCATGATATATGCCGATCAACCCTCGCTCATATATAACACCCAAAGTCGATATCTCAGCAATCGTAGGCACGACATTCATAACCCACAGTTTGGGAGACTCAATCGCAGCAGCAAAACTACCCAAACCTGCATTCATATCCATTATATTGCGGTACCTTCCACTATCCAGGTACTTATTGATCTTCTTATAAGCATTAACATGCTTTCTCCAGAGTCTGTTGTCTTCTTGATATGACTCAACCGAGAAGCCAGGTACAAATCCTCTAGCTATTCTAGGGGGAATAGCATTTAACCTATCTGGGAATGGCTTCAGTTCCCCTCCAGCAACCTCTTCAGGACTGTTAACCTCCGGATAGCGGTTTGTGCATGCCTCCATCTTCTTGTCCCTAAGAAGGTTGTATATCAGATATAACAAAAGAGATAAAATGAAAAGAAAGAAAAAACAGCAACTCATATGATAGTAGAGAGGAAGAGACAGCCAGGTAATCAACCAGTCCAATATACGCTAGTCATCTGTTTAAAGATTTCCCAAAATAAAAGTGCTTAAAACAGAAACTAAAAAATTATAATTATCTTGTAACTCAGTTTAAGAATGGAAACAAAAATAGAAAAAAAGCATCTAATACAACTGTGTTCTTAACTTACAAATAACAGATGCACAGAGATGATCGCCCTTGGAAAAGATGAAAGATGAAACTAACCCGTCATCTACCCTTGGATGCTCACACGTTTAGGGTACAACCATCATAGAAACAGGGTCTGCGGTCAAGCACAACTTTGCAATAAGGCTCCACCAAAGGATTGAGCAGGATTTTTACAAATAGTTATCGACATCAGGTCAACCCTCCCACAGATTGTCAAGAGGCAAGTGTCCAGAGACATGGCGGACAAGAGATAGGATCAAAAAAAAAGAAGCAGCAAAATGGAACATAGGAACAAAAAAAAAGCAGCAGCAAAATAGATGAATGGCACATAATAACAATAAACTATACATAGCAGAAGCAAACTAGCAAAATCCTACGGTCGTCCGTCGCACCAACTCTACTCTATCCTTACTCCATCCTTTGATTTTGGGACTATCCTCACTACAGGCCCTAAATAGAAACGAATGACGAAGAAGGATTCATAAAGCAGACCCCAAATAGATGGGACATGGCTAGATGGTTATTGTTATGGTACTATTCACACTACAACCTACGATATGAAGTTAGCCACAAACTCTAATTAGAATCAGGTCCCTTCAACCTTCCTTGCAATTCATTTCTAGTAAGTCTTATGACTGTTGACTCAAGCCTCCTTGGATCCTTTTTGCATCACCTCTAAGCATGTAAACCTCGTCCTACCTATCTTTGCTCCTATGATCCAATGTGAACCTACAAACCTCTTCTTACAAGTACATTCTCTGGTCCTACCTAGCTTAGCACCACATGTCGATATCAATTATCCAAAATAGATCTACTTATTCAATAAACCAACCTCTATAAAACATGGAGTCCTTATAACTATTGTATAATCTTTCAATTACTCTTCGGTGTGTGTCTATCACATATCAGCCTAGCAGTGTATATAGTACAACATATATGGTGTAGATACATAGCTTTTTTTTATTAACTGTCAATATTCTAAAAAGTGCTACGCACTAGTTGGGCGATGGGGGACCTTCTCGCGCCTAAGCGTTTTGACTTTCAAAATTTATTTTAATTATTTGTTTTAAAATTATTATAAATTCGAGACTAACCCAACAATTATTTTAAAAGAGCATGTATCATTTACATAACCATAAATTCAATATTAACGAACAAAAGCAAGTATGATATTATGAGATAATATCATAATATCTATGATTTTAGTACAATCAAAACCATAAATTCAAGATTACCAACAATAGAATAGCATCTATATATGTTATAGCACCTAGGCTAGCCAAGCCCGCCTAGGCACCCGCCTAGCGTTCTGGTCGCTTTTCTACACCGCATAGGGGCTAGGCTGGGTGGTGTGGGGGGCTTCTACTTCTAGTGCCTAAGCGACCGCTTAGACAACTTTTTAAAGCATTGTTCACTATACCGTGGCATTCTTACATTTGTCAAAATCCACTTTATAAGGATTTCCTTTATATTTTAGGAGTCCTATGTCCATACTCATTAGGAATACCAGTCCTATGGTGTTTTGTATTGCTTCATGGCTTATAAAAAGATTTTCAAAGCTCTAGTTTCATTAAAGTTACTAATGAATAAAAATATGACAAATTACAAAAACCTTCCTTGAACTATACACCGCATTTCATATTGGTCCCTCAACTTTTTTTTTGAACAATTGATCCCTGAACTATACTCCATCTGCATTTATCCCCCTCCATCAACTTTTTATCCCAAAAATACCCTTTATCAATTTCCTATAAGACTCAAAATTATTTCACAATATTTAACTTATGCTTACTAGGACAAGGGCATTTTCGGAATAAAAGTTGACAAAGGTGGCTAAATGCATATGGAGCATAGTTCAGCGATCAAATTGTTCATAAAAAAAAAGTTGAGGGACCAATATGAAATGAGGTGTAAAGTTCAGGGGAGGTTTTATAATTTGCTCATAAAAATATTATGAAGCTCTTCCTTTAAAACGAGATATGATGGCTTGCTTCCCAAACGGTGAGAAGTCTAGGAACAATGTTCTAAAAAGCGCTAGGCACTAAGTGGGCGGTGGGTGTCCTTCTAGCGCCTAGGGCGTATAGGCGATGCCTAAGAGTTTTGGATTTTTTTAATTATTTTAATTATTATTTTGATGTTATATATAATATATGTGTTAAAATTACTATAAATCCAAGATTATCCCAACAATTATTTTAAAGAACAATTATCATTTATTTAACCATAAACTCAAGATTAACAAGAACAAAAACAAGCATGATGTTATGAGACAATATCATAATATCCATGATTTTAATACAATCCAAACCATAAATTTAAGATTACCAAAAATAGAATAGCATTTATATACGTTATAGCACCTAGCCCCGCCTAGCGGGCTGAGCCGCTTTTATGCACCGCCTAGGGGCTAGGACGGTGGGGGGCCTTCTAGCGCCTAGGCCGCTTTTTAGAACACTACCTAAGGACACCCATTGAGAGGTAATAGGGTGTGATGTCCTAGTAATCATCTCCTTATTTCCCCTCTCTTTCTATCGATCATAACATTCACGGATTCACCCCATCACCTATTTTCGGATCCCAAACAAACATAATCATAATAGCCCTTAAAACCTTTGAATCCCATCTAAATCTCATCAAAACCTAACCACCTTCGCCATCTATTCCCCAAAAGATCCCCCACGTTCGATCACCAAAATCCCCAAAAAACCCAATCTGAATTGGGCAATCAAGATTTGGATAACCATAGATATCTCAACATCCACTTTCCCGATCATCTTCAAACTTTAGCCCTATTTAGCTAACCCTTAAACGTACCTCGCCAGCAAATATCGTCAACATCTGACCTCTAGGTCCTCATCAAACAACTAAAACCCACCCTGCTGTCAACAAAATCTGCACTTTTCCTAAACCTCCACACCTATAGAGATTCCTTTATTTTGGTGAAACCTCCTCACCCATCCCTCATCACACCCCCACACCACACAACCCATGCACACCCACCGACCCTCCTCTTTTCCCAACACACATGAAATTGAAATAAAAAAAAGGCTTTGTACATAGATATGTCTCAATCAGGTAAAATATAGAGTAAATTTAAAAATATAAAATCAGAATTGACATAGGTTATTCCTATAGAGGTCATCTAGTACTGAGAAAAAACAAAAACCAACGCGATTAGTTCCTCCTTGCAGATGCAGCAACTAATACTAACGTGCAGAGAAATACCATTTTCTCAGTGTCATGATCCTAATGATAAATTGTACCAAATAAAAGAATGCTAAGCTAATTTATGAATGATCACTTTTCCTGTTTGGCATTATATCTTCCTTGTTTTTCAGGATTCATATGCTGTACATATGTCAGAGCAATCACACAACCAGCACTATATGAAGCAAAAATCCAACAAAGGTTATGAAGGCATCAAACTATTCCAAATATCCTACACTATTATAAGAATTCAAAGATATTCTTTATATTTATCCTACACAACAATGGTTCTCATTTCAGATATACTACGAAGATGCAAATAGACAATACCAAGTGCAAAGTTTTACCAGACATCATCTGCATTTGTTGATTCACACATACGAACACGGGGCTCGTCTTGCCTCCCAGGACAAGAATCAGCATTTATTCTCTTTCTCCATATTGCAATTTCACCCTTCTCAGAAAATTTTTCCCAGCATAGAAGTTCAGCAATTTCTTCAATCTTTCTTTGTTCTTCTTCAAGATCCTCCTTAGTACGCTGCCATGCCTGGTAATTATTCTTCCAATTGATGGGAGGGCCTGAAAGTACCCAATATCCACCAGGCCTGAGAACTCGATCCACCTCCATCATGTACATTCCATCTGCAGATAGAGAACCCAAGTAATATAGTGAGAATAGATTGGTTGGTGAACCTAAGAATTATTGATGCAAGTATGGCATTCTATTAGGAAAAAAATACCAAAAAAAAAATAAAAAGAAGTCAAGCCCCACCGTTTGCTCCCCAAGGAATTAAACACCGTGAACAGTGAGCCATATCAAAAGCTCTGGATGGGTACGGGAGCTTAATGGATCCAAGAACACCAATAACAGCAGGCACACCTCTTTCCAGAGCAAACTGAACCTGAGCTTCATGCGAGTCCCTGGGTGCAAAAGACATAGCTAACACATTCCTCTTCAATAAGTAAGCGCCCCAGCTTGCAACCTAAAAGTAATTGGAGGAATCGAAGTAGTTATCAAAAAAATTGAAGAACTCCATAGACTACGTAGTAATGCCTGCTTACTAGAAAAATACATAAAAGAATGAGCCGAGAATGCATATAATGAGAAGGGCGGGAAGAGCATTCATCAAAGAGAGAATTTGCATACCCCACAACCAGTGTCCAGTGCAGTTCTGACTGTCCCATTAGCAATTGGGATAACAGATGCAAGTTGGTTAATATACGTGTCTGCCCCTTGAGGAAACTGCGTGCCTCCACCAGGGAATCTAAACACACTGCCCTCATACTGAACCCAGTTCTGAACAGCCTTCTCAACAGTCAAACTCTTGTAAGGAACATTTGCATAGGGAACATAGTCACGACTCTTTGGCCATGGAAAAGGGGCCACATATCCCTCCGGTGCCGGAATAAGACAGTGAAGCTTGTCTTCCTTCGGGGGGCAATGCCTCTCTCTGTAAATCATATTGTTTCTAGGAAAGGTCATCGCCCGACTTTGATCTTGACAAGGAGTATAATCGGTGTAGCGGTCATCGCATGGCTTGAAAGTCTTGGCTGTGGAATCAGCAAGACCTTCAGAAATCCCTGTTCCACCGTGATGGGTCTCGAAATTAAGATTAGACAATACGGTGCAATCTGTCTGCTTTGTGATTTCAACAGCGATGCTATCCCCCTTCCCAGAGCCACTCTTCTGCAATGCACCCAACACGTAGAAGAAGCAACATAGGCCAATCACAATAATAATAGATAGAGAGCTTCGCGTTCTGCTGTCACCAGCATTTCCTTTCACAGCCATAACGAACCTGAAAGAATTCTCACGCTGCTTAGTATAATGCAGTTTCCACTAAAATCCAAAGTTATTTTGATTATTCTTCTAAGAGACAAACTGATATGTAAAATGTATATAATAACTAACTAGAATAAGAAAAAATTGTCCAATTAACACCAATCCAGAAGAACGATAAAGAACCGAAACTCATGCAGCCTCCAAAAAGCTTGAGAGGGAAACTGAGATATGCAAAGTCCCAATCCCGTTCCTTAGAGCATCTCCAATCCTATATCAAAATTTTCATTAGATTTGATGTAGGATTGGGTTAAAAGGTCAGTTTGATGTGGAGTGTTCCAGCCCTACATCAAATCTGATGAAAACTAATTTGATGTGGAGCACTTCAATCCTACACCTAATCGTTTGAGGGGATCGTGGTCGCCGGAGTGGAGATGCATGTGCTCGCCGGAGGAAAAGGAGGTGGGGGATGACATGGGCGGAGGAGGAGCTCGAATATGACTGTTGGGGGTAGAATATAGCCATTGGGATTTGATGTAGAAATTTGATGGGGGCTCCCAATCCTGCCAATGTGATGGAGAAATTTGATGGAAAGTTAATTTGATGAAAATTTGGTGTAGGGCTGGAGCCGCTTTTTAGCTCTCCTGCTATCAAATTTAAACTTAATGGATCATTTGATATAGAATTGGAGATGCTCTTATGGAGTACTACAAAGAACTGAGACTAACGGAATAATGTTTGATAGATAGAGTAGTATGGTATGAGTCGTATGACATATGTCACATATCATATTTAGAAGATTATGATACACCATATATTCATAATGCTTTTCATTTATTTCTACATGATCGAGGGATCTGATTGCCCTTTAAGGGAATTGATGCTTTACAATCCCACAAGGTGAATGAGAAATATCATGAAATCTCTCAAGTGATTCAAGCAAGCCCATGAATCCCTCCTTATGAGAGAGAGAGAGAGAGAGGGAATTGAGTATGAATACGTAGCTTCAACAAAAAAAAAATAGGGGTTATTAGTCTAAGACCCCTTTAACCAACCCCACATTAGGTTAAACCCACCAAAACTTTTCATTTAAGCTCCAGCCCCTCTAAACCAACACAACTTTAGGAAAAACCTTTACCGTTTTTTTTTATCCCCATACCACCCTCACCTGCCCTCCTCCCACTTCAGGTTCAGCGGCGAACGTGGAAGCGGCTGCGGGTGCGACGGCGGTGGCGGCAGCGGAGGCGGGCACGAGCGGCGGAGGCAGCAGCGGGCCCGAGAGGCGAAGGCAAAGGCGGCAACAGGGATTTGGTTAGGTCTAGGGGTAGGTCTAGATTTCATCTCATGGCCTATAGATTAGGTGCGGTCGGGGGGCGGGGTGGAAGGGGGGTTCGGTTAGGTCCGACGGCAGCGTGTGTGGGGGGGGGGGGGGGGGAAGGGGGGTTCGCTTAGGTCCGACGGCAGCGCGAGGGGGGGGGGGGGGGGGCGGGGGCGGGGGAGGGGGGCAGGATTTCTAAATTCGAAGGGGGACGAGGGGCATTTTCGTCCACATGGGTTTTAGATCAAATGAAAAAGTGGTCGGGACTGCTGCTCGAAAAGGATATCTAAGATGGGGTTATTGCTAATTCCCCCAAAAAAATACTAGGGTTTAATCATCAAAGGTATCACGAGATAGGTGATTGCCGAAGCAGAGGCCTTCAAAATGGCACGGATCATTGACGGGGATTCTCTTCCATCACTAAACTACTTTCATCATATCGGGACAATTGAGCCCCCCATGGAGAATTCGGTCTGTCGTATTGTATCGCAGAAACTAGATTACCTCAGTTAAAGATGTCAATCAAATTTGCTCAGAGGGAACGCAGTATGGCAGTGCATAGTCTAATTAGATTTTACTCTTCATCAACCTCTTTTTGAGTGCATTTTTGCTGCCGGATTGATTTGCTACACTTGCTTACGGCCCAATCATCAACCGCACACGGAGATTGGGGGGTAAGTAAGCGCAGCAAATCAATCCGGCAGCAAAAATGCACTCCAACTGTTTTCCAGCAATGGGGTGATGTTTCTCTTCCCACTTGTATTCGAGATTTCAGTTGTAGAGATTGCTTGAGAGGTAGCTGAATGTAAATAATGATAAAAGATTTTTTTTTTTTAAAAAAAAGAGAGAAAACATTCGATGGATAATCTAAGGGAAACAAAAAAGAAAAAGAAAAGAAGATCTGTGAGAAGAGAGGGGTTCCGAACCCTGATTGAGATTTGAGAGCTACCGGTGCTGATCAGTCCGAAAGAATGGGCAGTTCTGAACCCCCGGAGCTTGGATGTGTAGATCTGAACCCTAATCGACGATCGGAACCCCTCGCAGGTGGTCGGTTCTTCACCGCCGGAGCCTCACGCCGAAGGTCAAGATGATCTGAACCCCACCTCGTGTAGATCTGTACCCCCGAGGTCGGATCTTCACGCCTTTTTGCAGATCTGAAAAGTGGTCTCAACTCTCAAAGGAAACCATGGCTTCCGACTTCAGATCGACGGAGAGAGTGATACATTCTGATGAGAGAGAGAGAGAGAGTTTCTAAAGTCCGGAAATGACGACCGGCCAGTGGCATTACGCCACATACGCCAAAACCCAGAAAATTACCTCTTAGCCCTTATGTGGCCTATGTGGCGCAATCCCACTGGCCTGCCGTAATTCTGGTAGTCAAAGCCGGTAGTCAAACATTTTCTCGAGAATCTGATTGATAGAGAGAGAGAGAGAGAGAGAGAGAGAGAGAGGGGGGGGGGGGGGGGGGGTGTGGGGGGAGAGGTAAAATTTTAGCCTTGGGTGGCTATGGGTCGGGTTGGGTCGGGTTGGGTTGGGTTGGGTTCGGGTCGGGTTAAGACAAAGGTACAATGGCAAAACCCCAAACCCGAACCAGACGACCCGTCTAATAAACGGGTTGACCCGATCCGACCCGTTTAACCCGTGTAAATTGGGCGAGTTGGTCGGGTTGGGCCAGGTTTGATCGAGTTGGATCGGGTTTGATCATGTTGAGTCAAGTTGGGTCGGATTTCGCTCGGGATGACTCCGTTCAGGTCGAGTCGGGTTTGTTGACGGGTTGACACGACCCATTTATTACACGGGTCAATCGGGTCACACGTATAAACCCAAACCCAATCCATTAAATAAACGGGTCAGTCAGATCGATCCGGTCGTTTATGACCCAAATCTGTCTAGGCCAAACCCAAACCCGCTATCTTCGGGTTGAGTTGGCGGGTCGGGTTAAGAACAATCTAATTCCAACATTTTCATTCTCCAAAAAGAAAAGATTGTCCGAACAACAATCATGTTGGTATTCTTTAACGGTGCAATAGCTTGATCAAGTCACCGATGGGCTCTTGGCCTAGTGATACTTCCTCTCTCTTATGTTGGAGAGGTTTCTTGTTCGACTTCTGGTATGGGCACCGTGGAGTAAACTTTTCGTCAAAATCGTTGTGCCTTGTTCGTGCGTGTGAATCTTGATCGTTATTGTTATGTTTACGGGATTATGGAATTAATAAATAGCAGGTGTTGTATCTCCTGTTTCGATCTTCGGACCTTTTTGAGCTCTTGTTCTGACGCCCTGTCGTATGACCGCCTGGTCGGTCCAACAAAAAAAAATATTAGTGAAGTCCAAATAATATTTATAATTTTGTTTAGTCACTGTATTAGGGTAGAAGGAGGAAAGGAGGAGGTCCATCTATCAGCAAACGATCACGCCACCTGCTCCAAGGTATGCTCTTGAGACTTATTACTAGGGCCGGCAATTTTGAACCAGACACGGCAGACCCGACACGACTTAACACGAAGTTAGCGGGTCTGGGTCAGGGTTAAACGGATTCGGGTCATAAACGGGTCGACATGATAGACCCGTTTAATAAACGGGTCGGGTCCGAGTTTAGGGTCTGGACACAATTGACCCGGGAAGACCCGTTTAAAATTCAACGGGTTGGGTCGGGTCTACCTGCAATCCGATACTGTAATATATAGTACCAGTGGGTCTATCGGGCCAGGTCGGGTCAAGTCGGATTGGGTTGGATCGGGTCAACAGAATAGACCCGTGTGATAAACGGATCTTATCGGGTCATATCGGGTCTACCCGTTTATTAGCGGGTCGGGTTCGGGTTTAGGATCTAGACACGATTAGTTAAATGGGTCGGATCTGAGTCTAGGGGTTTTGGACCCGATCCAAAACTAGACCCGACCCGAACCCGACCCGACCCGACCCGACCCGCTGACACCCCTACTTATTACCCCTTTTCAGAAGAAGATAGATCTTTTCAAACACTTTATGTACCACCTTAGTTTGGGTATTTAAAAACCCACAACCACCTAGTTGTTAATAAAACTCCTACAACCAGAACAATTACTCCTACAAACACTCCACTCCCACTTATACACAAACCACTAGGTGGTTGAGTGTAAAGGGTTAGGTCGTTCTTTAGGTGAGACATAAATGAAATAGGGAATCCATCTGCTAAACATTCATGAACTAGGACAAAGATGTCTCGAAAAATTAAATATCTTATGTTTTTTTTTAGCTAGACAAATCCTTCTAAAATTTCAGTGGTTCAGATAGATCTCGATAAATAACGTTTCTTCCGCAGTGGGCAAATGTCTAACCAATTTTGGTGAGACTCTAATGTGCTACCAAACTAGTAAAAAAAAAAGAATCTTGAAAAACCATTTACCCGAGACATTAGATAAAAAAATATGACATAAAATAAGATTATCCGGATAAATCAATGTCCAACCTAATTTACTCACCAAAAGAACAGATCCTAAATACTCAAACTAAGGTGGTACTTTTACATTCAATCATTGCTTTCATGGCTACTGGTACTCTAAACATTACCTTATTGGTTTCAATCAAGCTTGATAGTCCCAATTACATGTTATGGCTTGCTCAATTTATACTAGTATTGAAGAGTAATGATCTTCTTGGCTATGTTGATGGAGCAAAGCCATGTCCACCCAAGTTTGAACTTGACAAAAGTGTTGTGGGTCACCACTAAGATCAGTTCATTCTATCTTGATTGGCAAAACCAAGATAGAATGAACTGATGGTCGATGGCAGAGCGGCGATGGTTGTGAATTTTGGTTTAGTCTGTGTCTCTTGGGTTTGTGGCCGATGGGCCGTGGTGTATGTGGCGCCAATAGAGGCGCCCTCCCCTTTGTTGTGATCTATGTGCCACCGTCTAGTGGTGGTCTCTGTAGGTGTACCAGTTGTGGCACTTTTGTCTGTATCCCGACGGATGACGATCGTCTTTTCCCACCTACTGGTGGTTTCCTATATAGCACCGGCATGTGACGCCTCCCGGGGGTCCGTTTGTGACCTCCCCTCTGAAATGTACAAAAAAAAAAAAAAAGAAGCAACCTAGTGTGTTATCAACGGTGGGACAGTGTGCCACTTCTCGAGATGCATGGCAATTTCTTGAGAAGAGAGATGCCTCCCAATCATGGTCTCGTCTTCTACAACTGAAGCATCGATCAGTTGCAAACAACAAAGCGAGGTAATTTGTCTATTACCACTTATGTTGATAAAATGATCAATATTTCTGATAATCTCGCTCTAGCCAGTAAACTTTTTGATGTCGATGAGTTCATCGGCCTCATTTTGAATGGTGTTCGTCCTACCTTTGAGGCATATGGCGCCTCCTAGGGTC
This sequence comes from Chamaelirium japonicum, assembly GCA_947650365.1. Taxonomy (NCBI): domain Eukaryota; kingdom Viridiplantae; phylum Streptophyta; class Magnoliopsida; order Liliales; family Melanthiaceae; genus Chamaelirium; species Chamaelirium japonicum. Next base: position 124,712,260 of record OX393549.1, on the reverse strand, counting down.
CGATTGTGACCCTCCCCCTTAATGAAACCAAAAAAAAATATCTCTGATCAGACTGTGGCTACTTTGGATCCACAAAAAACTTGTGATGGTTCTTCTCGTGGCCGTGGTAGGTTCTTCTCCCAAGGACGTGGTTCAGGGCCTTCTCATGGTCGCGGATTGTGGTCGACTCCTAGCTGCAGTGCCGGCAGATGTGTTGCCACCGAAAAATGGCCCACTGTAGTGCCAACAAGTATGGCCATGCACTAGTTATACACATGGTGTGAGGAGGATGTCTTAGACCCTTTGATGTTATTCAGGCTCAAGAAAAAGATATACAAATATCTGGAATGCTTATAGAAAGAAATATTTTGTTTTTGGGTAGTTATAGAAAGAGATATTTGGAATGCTCAAAGAAAGGGCTCTGCTATTTAGCCACACTCTTTGTACATGTACTGGTGACTAGAAACAATAAGGAAACCATCAAAGAAGAAATTTGGTAATTTACTGCCACCCAGAGAATCACTCTTCTTTTTTTTTGAGAAATCCCTCTCAAGAATGAGGGGGGGTTCGGCCTGGACCCCTACCTGTTTATTAAAGAAGAAAAGAAAAGATTACATCTCAAGGGTTACTATTACAGAGGTTCAAAAGAAAACATCTGGCACCCATCGAAGCACAAGACGCTCAAAGATGGATCAATGACGTTGTCGTGGAGATGACTCTCTCCGACGTCAAGGACTTGCCTTGAAAGAATCACTCCCCCTTCCCCATTTATCAACCCACCCCATGTATCACTCTTTATGTTGATACTTCAATCTTTTATATTGGGATAGATAAATGTTTTACAATATAGTTCTTTATTGATATATTTTTTAGAGAAATTTGATATACTTGACTATTAATTTGAATAGTTCTCCTACATTTTAGCCTTTTGTTTTGAGAAAATGGAGTTCAGTCTGAAAAAAAAAACTACACATAATTAATAGCCTATGATTTAAAAAACATATATTCATATATTGAAGTGTAGAAGATATATATTATAAATAAAAAATTAACCTGAACAACCCAACCCGTCAAAGCCACTTGGGTTGGGTTGAGAGTTTTCAACCCGACGTCGGCTTGGGTTAGCATTGGGTTAAGGTAACCCGGCCAACTTTGGGTTGGGCTAGGGTTGAGCGCCAACCCAACCCGCCCTGAGTTTCATCCCTAGCACCGGTTTTCCTCTATGGAGAGGGATTTACCTTTCCCAAGTAGGGGTGGAACCAGAGAACCAAACCGAACCGGTCCGAACCGTATTATTTGGTTCGGTTTCTAGCAGGATCGGTTTGGTTCTGATTCCCAAAGTGCAAAACTGTATGGGATCAGTTCGGTTCTCGGTTGTTGGTGTCGGTTATCCAAACCGAACCGAGTCGAACCGGTTCATGTATATGAATAATGCATTCACGGATCGGGTAATTCAGGTGATGCGGGACGGGTCATTATGCAATGAGCCCTACTGATCTCTACAACAATATCATGTATCTGGCTTCAGGATTACTTATTGCTTCCTCGGTTTTAAAATATTTTTTATTTCTATATGCTCCAATGATGGACCTATTTTGACTTCTAGAGAAGCACAAAAAACTAGTGGAACCGGAGAACCAAACCGAAACGAACCGGTTTTATATGGTTCGGTCTGGTTTGGTCCCATGCTCCCAATGGCCCAGTTCCGATTCCAAATATTTGAGAACCGTTAGGATCGGTTCGGTTCCTGGTTCATCCCGGAACCTATCGATCCAAACCGAACCGTGTGCACCCTTTTTTTTTTTTGGTAATAGCAAAGGTGGAGGTCACAACAGACGTCCAAGCCCAAGCTCATACACGGAGCCCAAGCTCCGACCGCCACCACACCAGGAGCCACCAGCCCACCGGCGGACCCCAAAACACAATCCAACTAAAAACACAAACAAAGAAAGGGACCTCGTCACCATGAGTCGACGGGACCTCCGACGAGCCCTCCGGTGCCTCCATGCCACACTGAGCCTGAGCCACCATCCACGCCGAGACCAAGAGCTGGCGAATCGAGCAGGGGCGAGGTCAATGATCTATTCAAGGTCGCTGCAACGAACACCCGAGCCGCCGCACCTCATCGGAGAAGGTGACCCCAGCCACACGTTGCCGAAGCCGGAGGGGACATCCCAAAATCGATCATCCACAAAAACACTATCTACAAGGGGGGGGTGGGGGGGGGGGGGGGAGAACCCAATCTACAAGGGGGGATGTCCCCTCCGGCTTCGGCAACGTGTGACTAGGGTCACCTTCTCCGGTGTGGTGCGACGGCTCGGGTGTAGTCAGGTCGGGTCGGGTCTACCCGCAATCCGATACTGTAATATATAGTATCAGCGGGTCTATTGGGTTAGATCGGGTCGAGTCGGATCGGGTCAACTGAATAAACCCTTGTGGTAAACAGGTCTAACGGGTCTTATCGAGTCTACCTGTTTATAAACGGGTCGGGTACGGGTTTAGGACCTAGACACGATTAGTTAAACGTGTCGAGTCTGGGTCTAGGGGTTTTGGGCACAACCCGAAACTAGACACGAAACGAACCCGACCCGACCCGACCCATTGCCACCCCTACTTGGACCACAATGCAGGAAAGGCCTAGAGTCCCTACGGGGAACCTAGGCAACGGCGATGTTGCAGATCCCATGCTACTGCTGCGCACCGGGGTGCCGGAGCAACAGTAATCACCCAAGATCGAAGCTGTTGAAGGCTTAGGGATCCACCTTGCAGACCCACTACAAAGAGTAAGCACGGAATCAACCTGTTCATGTGCCGGAAGTGTGTTTTAAGCCTTTGCGGTGCGGGGTGTTGGGTTTAGTCCCACATCGGCTAAGGGCTGGACAATGGTGTGATTAAATATCCTCTGGTGGACCTCCTCTTACGACCCGGGTTTTGGGACGAGAGGATACCAACAAATGGTATCAGAGCCAGGTTTAGTCGGGTGTGGGTTGGTTGTACCCATGGATGTCTCGTCCCTTGGTGCCACACGAGAGGGGGGGCTGGTGGGTGGTTCAGCCCTAGCCTCGTGTGAGGGGGGGGGGAGGTGGGGGGGTGTTGGGTTTAGTCCAACATGGGCTAAGGGCTGAGCAATAGGGTTTTTCTATATTATTGACGAAGAAAACAATAAGTGGTTTTGCCATGAATACTAATGAAAGGATCTGGCTTTAATACTGTCTCTTGCCCTCTCAGATCCATCAATTAATTAAGGATCTGGCTTTAATACTGTCCATGAATACAATTAAGCACCTCACTGAATCTTACTGAATCACAGTGCACGCTTGCATGCAATCACCTCACTGAAGTGCACGCTTGCATGCAATCGCATGCACCCCTGCAACCAATCCCAAAGCCCACGAAACACACGTGTCGAAGCCAGCCATCCTCTCTCCCCCTCTATAAATACACCCTTCCGCTCCTCCTGCCACTACAAGTCGAAGAGAGACGAGACAAGGCCGGATGGCAAAGATTAGCGTGCTCTACTTCGTGCTAGCCCTCACCGTCGCCGGAACCCTACTGCTCTCAGGCGAGCGCGTGGTCGCCCAAGTTTGCCAGGTCGATATCCCGTCGCTGGTAATGCAGTGCAAGGATTATGTGACGATCCCGGGGGCCGTTGGTCCCGCCATCGGAGTCGTGCTGCTCTGTGGTCCAGGGCATCGACATCCCCTGTGCGTGCAAGCTGGTCACCCCGGATATCGAGAGGGTCATCGACATGAGCAAGGTGGTGTTCGTGGCCGAGAAGTGCGGCCGGCCTCTCGACCATGGCAGTAAATGCGGAGGTAATTAAGGCTGCCCTCCTGAGAGATATATATGCATCATTTTTTTTATTTTATTTTATTCGTATAATCTCTGTATTGATCTTTCTCTCTTATATTCGTTTCAGACTATATCATCCTGAAGGCATGATTTAAGGGTGGAGACAGGGAAAGAGACATAGATTAATTATGCTTTTAATTAATATTTTACTATGATTGTAGTTGTAATGGGTGATATGGTACTATTGAAGTGGCTGCAGGCATTGTCCTCTCTCTCTCTCTCTAAAAAAAAAAGAATAAAAAAATGATATGCAATAAATAATTTGGTTCTGAGTTAAGTTCTAGGGCGATGGAAACATTCTAAGGGGGTGATAATATTTAAAGGGTGGCGGCAATTTTTCGACGGAGACAATGATAGTTCATGGGCAACGATATTATTTCAAGAGGAGGGGAGATAATATTTCGAGGGTGGCGATGAAATATTTCGAGAGCGATAACAATATTATTAGGGGGTCCAATAATTCGAGGGTGGCAATAATATTTTGAAGTTGGCAACAAAACCCTGACGGCTGCCGACCCCACTCAGCCCGACTGCCATGCAAACTAATGATCATGGTGAGGTTTTAACTCGGAACGCCCCTCCCTCCAGGTTGCTCTCTCTCTCTCTCTCTCTCTCTCTCTCTCTCTCTCTCTCTCTCTCTCTCTCTCTCTCTCTCTCTCTCTCTCTCTCTCTCTTTGTCGGAGGGGACAACCCTACGATGACCCGACCCAAGGCCTCACCAATGCTATAGTGGCATTCGACAGTTTCCGACTATTTGCAGCCCCGACCGGCATGTAAACGAATGACTGTCTCTAATTGACAACATGGCAGTCCCCGATTGGGCCATAAGGAAGTGCATCAAAGCATAACCGGAGTTCTCTCTCTCTCTCTCTCTCTCTCTCTCTCTCTCTCTCTCTCTCTCTCTCTCTAACTACTATAGAGACGGTGGGTAGCTGCAACGTAAACATAATCTAAATGGGAAGAAGATGACACGCGACATAGGTTCATGCTCGATGGGCAGCTCCTTTCATCTAAATGGGATTGATGTAAAAAATTGAACAATAAACTGATCATTTAGTTTTGTCATAAAATAACTTATGATGATAAAAGGTTCAAATTTCTCATATTCTGAATTATTCTTATAATTATAAGTTGACCCAATTAGTATTAACGTCATGTTCAGAGGTTCGGATTGGACAAAATCGATACCCTCTCTACTAAATCAACTTTGTGTATTCCCTAGCCAACAAATTTAGCAATAATATCCAAAATTAGAGATAATCTACAGGATTAGTGTGTACAACATCGGCTATTGGCTCGATAAAAAAACCCACGCATCAAGTCACTCCATTAAACTTGTTTTTTAACCTTAAAAAAAATTATCTTTCAAAAAAACTGGTATATTAAAATAAAGCACTTGATGCAAGTGGATAAAGTGGGAGAAACAAAACCTAGCAAGTGGATAAAACTAAAAGCTTATTAAAATAATTTACATACCAAATGGATAAAATCATTGGAAAAAAAACATTATCCTCATCCCAAATCAGATCTTTTAGGAATGAATAATTGCTAACTCATAAAAAGAATTCACATATCCAGTGGATAAAACCATAAAATAAAACCAAAAATACACATATCCAGTCGATAAAACCACAATTACAGTTTTAATGGATATTTATGACCTAAACAAATGTTGACACGAACATACAAACGTTGACATGGACATACAAACGTTGATTGATTCATCAAGCCCAAAAACAAACCTCAATTAATTACCTATGAGAGAGGGGGATTTTGTTTATTTTTTTGGCCGTTGAATGCCTGTGAGAGGGGGATTTTTCTTCTGGACTAAGAGTGGGGGATCAAGAGAGAGAGAGAGAGAGAGAGAGAGAGAGAGAGAGAGAGAGAGAGGGGGAGGGAGGGAGAGAGGGAGGGAGGGGGGGGAGTGGTTAGGGTTCCCCTTTTTTTTTTCTGGATCGAGAGTGGGGGATCGAGAGAGAGAGAGAGAGAGAGAGAGAGAGAGAGAGAGAGAGAGAGAGAGAGAGAGAGAGAGAGAGAGAGAGAGAGAGAGAGAGAGGGATGAAGGGGGAGGGGTTTGGGTTCGGCTTCAAAATAGGGGGGGGGGGGAGAGAGAGAGAGAGAGAGAGAGAGAGAGATGAGAGAGAGAGAGAGAGAGAGAGAGACCTATGGCTGCCTAGCGTTTCGTTGGTGATTGGAGAAGAGGGCATGTAGGAGCTCCGTGCGGTGGATCGCAGCCACATAGAACATAGAAAGAAAAAAAACCCATATACCATAGAACCTGAAACCACAGATCAGAAGAACCGAGAGAGAGAGAGAGAGAGAGAGAGAGAGAGAGAGAGAGAGAGAGAGAGAGGACCTGAGACTGCATCACACCTCTGAACGTCGATCAGCCCATTGCAAGGACCTCGAGGTCTACCATCAAACCTCCGGCCAGAAAAGAGGGGGGCGATCGGGAGCGGCTCCATGAGCGCCGATTGCAGGCAGTGATCACGTCCATCAGTGGATCCATCAGGGCGGCGGTCTACGACTCTGGGAGCATCGGATTAGGAGGATGGGTGAGATGTTAGGGGAAGAAAGACAGAGGTGGAGAGGAGATTAGGGTAGAGAGAGAGAGAGAGGGGGGGGGGGGGGGGGGGGGCGTTCGCCAGGAGGGGGCTCGAGTGAGGGATAATAGAGGGGACATGGCTCGGGGTTCGAGTATAACAGTGGAATGGAAAGGGCTAGGGCTCAGGGATCGAGGGTATTTCCGGCTCTAGCAATGCTATTCAAATCAAACTGTTATGATTGCGTATGGCAAGTCCTCAACAACTATCTCCTCTGTAGCCGTACCAAAGATTTAAAATTCAAATTTAAAAAGAAGGATAAGAAGGGAAAGAGAAGGAGAATGAATCCTCACCATTCATGTTTATCCCTCCCTTCAAACGAATCTGAACCGATAATTAAGTTTCAAAACTATCCCCCATCATTCACATGCTGTAGTAGATATAAAGATCTAGAAAGTTTATAGTTTCAATGGACATGGTTGTGCATTTCTTAAAAGGCCATGGATATTTTCAACTTCAGTAGAGATTATCATATGCATATTTACTTACTAACAAATTGACCTTTAGGTTTCCTAAGTTCAATGAATGTGTCATTGAGTTTCTTGTAAAAATTAGGGGTGGGACTTGGGCGCACGGGTTGAAGGGTCTGCCCATGCCCAACCCGACTTGCACAAACCTTAACCCGTTTTGCCCGTGGAAGCCCAACTTGTGCTTGCCAATTCTAGTTGCTCGGGTTTCTCGGGTTGCCCAATTTGCAAAATAATGGGCGGGTTGTCCAATTAGAAATGCTTGTGCACATAAAAGATGGGAAAAAAACCAATTTTTTTTTTGAATTGGATTAAAAAAATCTTTGAATTGCATAATGAAAACATAAAGTCCAACCCATATCCTCACATATTTCAAATGAATTCTTAGCATTCAACATCAAACACTATCTTTGATTTCCATAAAAAAAACTATCAAAGCATTCAACCTTAGTGTGTCACTTCCTCGGGTTGGGAAGATCGGTGCCCAAACCCGTCCAAATTGAAATCGGGTTGATATTTTTTTGTCTAAATCCGTCCAAGTTTTTAACTAGCTTTGCTCATGTTTGTCTATTGTTCGGGTTGGGCGGGTCGGGTTCAGGGCTAACCTGCCCAAGTCCCACCCCTAGTAAAAATCCCTTTAGATCTTCTAGGTTTGATGTATATACGCAAGTGCCTCGTAGAATCCATTGAATACTGAATGTCCATAAGGCCTAAAAGCCCAATGCCCATGGCCCATGGACCAAGCTCAAAAACCATGAAATATCGATCCATGACCATATGGACAAAGCCCATCAACACTATCAGAAATCAATGAAACTTGCATATTTCTCTATACTTTCTACCAAAAATACAATATTTTCTTCCTTCCTATATTTTTTTCCAAGATTTTAACAGTTAGGATCTTATCATGGTCCACCACCAAATCACCAATACCATGAAAATTTGAACCTCAATGTTTGACGTTGGTTTTGAAATTATGGCCTCCCTAGAAATGCGTATAAAATTTTAAATTAAGTTTCCAATAATCCCCCACTTAGTTTATTTTTTTTTAAATAATAAAAATAATTAAAGAATACTAGGTTCCTTGTACTATGCAAAAGTTCACGTACCTTTCGGTTCGAACTTTTACTTAGTGATAATTATTTTCCTATGTGGTGATTAAGTTGGTGGTCTTTACCTTGACCTAGGCTCATGTTTCAGTTTTCAATAATAGCATACATAGTATAGCTTATTAGGATTCTAGGCGGTTTACGCATGTATCGTATATGAGTTTTAGGGAACAAATCACTTTCCATAGTCGCGGCCTCACGACTATACACATATCAATAAATCCTTAAGGGAGAGTGCAAGGTGGCACCCTAACTCTTGGGTCTTGAACTCATCTGGAGTTTAAAGCTATCATTTCCCTACTGTGTTTATGAGCGCTTTCACCCTAGGGATGGGAAGAGAAAAAATCAATGCTACTCATAGTCATCGGTACAACTTGTTTCTACCCTTTGAACTAAGGTGAAGATGAGTTACCACAATTGTACGTGATCTTTTTGTGAGGTTGAGCTCTTACTCTCAAATCCGAATATGACAAAAATCACCATGTGTATAGTACGAGAAGAAATATTTTCTTGGAGTGACTTGGAAGGAGGCACCAAAATCAATAAGCTAACTTGTGCTATCACATGTGAGTCCAACAAAAATCTCACCACTAAGACTGATGACATGTCCATCCAAAGTGGCTACAACAGTGGACTTATCTTCTTTTATTTCACCATCATTTTTCTTCTTTTGTTCTCTTTTGAAGTTTCCAAACTCTCTCTTCATATGCCCCATCGATCTTGTGACAATAGTAGCATCCTATCCCTTTTCTTGATTTGGATCTCTCTCTAAATCCTTCACAATGGGTAGGCTTTCTACTCACTTCCCCCTCGCTTTTGCAGGGCATAAGTGTTTCTGAGTGTGAAGAGGAACCGAAGTCCTTCTTTCTTGTTTCTTCATTCAACAAACTACCAGCCACTTGACTTATAGTGACAAAACAATTCAGAGTCAAGTTAATTACTAAGTGACACCACAAGAGTTTACCAACTACCAAGCAATGAACTAAGGAGCAACAATATCTGTAACTCATCTTTGAGCACCATTTTCATGGAGGAAAGTTTGTTCACAATAATTTGAACTCCATTCAAATACTTTTTTTTTTTTTTGTGGAAAAACTCTATTCAAATACATGGATATGGAGCTACCATATATATATATTTTTTTGAGAATTCCCACTTGGAGAATGGGGGGGGGGGGGGGGGTGTTCGGCCTAGACCCCTACCAGTTAATTAAAAAGAATAGAGAAGTACAGCTGGGGTTGGGAAACAAGAGTCGAGGAGGCCCATGGGTCGACCTAATTACAGAGATCCAAAAGGAATGCCTTCTGCCCCGGCAAAAGGTTGCAAACCCAGAGGTGGATCATAGATTTGGAATGAGAGATTACAATCTCCGCCTTTCTTTGTATTTCAAATTATTGGCCTTTGGAACAAAAAAGCTTTATTTATGCTCGTCTTTCTTTCGTAGAGATTTTCCTACTTATTCCAAAGAAAGTGTACAGTGGTCTTGGTGGATACATGGTGGAACACTATATCATCTAGCCATTGCCAAATGAATCTCATGACTTTTTAATAAAAGTTTTTTCTATTCTTCATTGATCTTGTTCTCCGACATTGCTCCATCACCTTCAATATATAGTTCCATACAAGTCTTTGCAATATAATAGGTCCGGTCCTCCATTTTTTTTATTCCGAATCACCCAATTGTTCCCATTCAAGCCAACCATGTGGCTCATCCTAGATGACTCCATAGCTTCACAACACAACCCAGTTGTTCTGATACCAATTGTTAGGAAAACATCATTTTGCCTTCTTTGTGCAAACTAATGGGGAATGTGAGCAACAAACATAAGGAAATCAAACACACAAAGACACCGATAATTTTAGGTGGAAAACCCTTTCGATCTGAAGGGAAAAAACCACAAGACCAAAGTTCATCCCAAATCTTTCCCTATTTTTAAATGAGCTTTCAATTATTCTTCTCTAGACAAAGCTAGAGGCTACCATATCTCAAGAGGAAGCACTCTCTTGGATGCACAATGATCTTCACCCACAAATATTGAATAAACAACAATAAAGATCTCACCGAAGTGGAGAACTCTTCCAAAACACTTTGCAGAAACCGATCAATCGTCCGTTCATCAGGATGAAGCTTCAGTCGCTGGAGAAGTGTGAGCCACTAGCCCACCGCTGGAGAAGTGTGAGCCACTAGCCAAGCTCCGACCGCCACCATACCGTGAGCCACTAGCCCACCGGTGGACCCCAAAACACAACCCAACTAAAAACACAAACAAGGAAAGGGACCTCGTCACCATGAGTCGCCGGGACCTCCGATGAACCCTCTGGTGCCTCCACACCACGCCGAGCCTGAGCCGCCATCCACGCCGAGACCAGGAGCCAACGAATCGAGCAAGAGCGAGGTCAATGACCTATTCAAGATTGCTGCAACGAACACCCGAGCCGCCGCACAACACCGGAGAAGGTGACCCCAGCCACACATTGCCGGAGCCGGAGGGGACATCCCAAAATCGATCATCCAGAAAAACCCTATCTACAAGGGGGGGAGAACCCAATCTACAAGGGGGGGAACCCCAGATCCGAAACGGGAAAGGGCAAACACGTCATTCGCCCAACCCCCCCGGTGCCACGGCACCGGTGACCGAGGGGGCTGAGAGATGATCGTTGAAACCCTAGCCGGATAAGAAAAGGGAGAAAGGGGAAAGGCGCTCAGAGCCCGTCTTTCGCAAGATTTCACCTTGGTTGTGCACCCTATTACCAAGGATACTATGTTTGACACAAGTCCTTTGATATATTATATGTCCATGTGCATGCATTGGCTCTTGAGAGGAATCCGTCAAGGACATGTTCATTGGACAATACACTTTCATCCTAAAAGTTGCATACAATATTCATGGAAAGATCATAGTTTAATACTTGATAGAGCATGCTCGGACAATGTCAGGCAAAACCACTGATTTTAAGAGAAAGAGAGAGAACATTTCTCCGTCAATAATATTGAAAAACCTACAATATCTATGTTACAGAATCCAATACTCTATTGACGGATTTGAATAATATCAAATAAAAAAATAAAATTGAGCAGATCCCCAAAAACTCACCTGAAGAAAGATCCCAAAAAACTCACATTAAGATCGAATGAAACCAATACCACACATGAAAGAAGAAAGTCAAAGAAAATATCATAAGTTTAGAGGTGAGCAGTAATAGAGTTCTTTCTCACTCAATGTTGTAAATAAACATGATTGTTTTTCCTCACTCAATGATATAAACTAGTCGCCCCACACCGTAAAAGGTTCATTCTTCTCGTGGGTCCACCAATCGTCCCGTGTAGATACCTTCTCGCCCCATAACCCGGGTCGTAAGGGGAGGTCCACCAAAAGATATTTAAGCACACTATTGCTCAGCTCTTGACCGAAATGTGGGACTAAACCCAACAATCCCCCCCACACGAGGATTGGGCTGAACCACCCACCAGCCCCTCCTCTCGTGTGGCACCAGGGGACGAGACATCCATGGGTACAACCAACCCACACCCGACTAAACCTGACTCTGATACCATTTATTGGTATCCTCTAGCCCCAAAACCTGGGTCGTAAGAGGAGGTCCACCAGAGGGTATTTAAGCACATCATTGCCCAGCCCTTAGCCGATGTGGGACTAAACCCAACACCCCGCATCGCAAAGGCTTAAAACACACTTCTGGCACATGAAAAGCTTGATTCCGTGCTTATTCTTGTAGTGAGTCTGCAAGGTGGGTCCTTAAGCCTTCAACAACTTCGATCTTGGGTGATTGTTGTTGCTCCGGCACCCCGGCGTGCAGTGTGGGGGATGATTTTCGTGCCGATCCGAAGACTTCGCCCAACTAGTCAATTGAAGTTGAGTCAAAGATCTTTAATCGATCTATTGGCTGGAAGGTAGGTTCGAAGGTTGGTGCTTAGATAACTGAGTTAAAACTTTCGATATGCAATCAAAAAGGAGATTGACACAAGGTATGATCTCGGAGTTCAGCCGAAGCCTACGTCTTCATGCTATAGGATGCAACCCGAATTCACTAACACTTTACTTGAAGTGACCTCGACAGGCCGAGTGTCACTGATCTCTCTCTTCGTAAAGAAGATCGAAAGAGATGGAATATCTAATAAGTCAAAGCTCTCGGTTTTTGGATTCTGGTTCTGGATTTCAGAATTCGATCCTTTTACATTTGAAGGGTCTGCTATTTATAGAAAAACACTGGGAGGAAATCCAGGGCAAATGACGGTTTTTGCCTTCGTATCTGGGGATTCCCCAGGTAGGGCTGGTGGGTCCCGCTGTTGTATCCGGGGACTCGCCAGGCAGAGCTAGTGAGCCCCGTAGTAGCCTCAATGGGTCCCCCAGGCAGGGCTGGTGAGCCTCGTAGTTGCTTCCGTGGGTCCCCCAGGCAGGGCTGGTGGGCCCCGTAGTAGCCTCCGTGGGCCCCCCAGACAGGGCTGGTGGGCCCCGCAGTAGCCTCCGTGGGTCCCCCAACCCCCCAGGCAGGGCTGGTGGGCCCCGTAGTAGCCTCCGTGGGCCCCCCAGACAGGGCTGGTGGGCCCCGTAGTAGCCTCCGTGGGTCCCCCAGACAGGGCTGGTGGGCCCCGTAGTAGCCTCCGTGGGTCCCCCAGACAGGGCTGGTGGGCCCCGTAGTAGCCTCCGTGGGTCCCCCAGACAGGGCTGGTGGGCCCCGTAGTAGCCTCGATGGGCCCCCCAGACAGGGCTGGTGGGCCCCGTAGTAGCCTCAGTGGGCCCCCCAGGCAGGGCTGGTGGGCCCCCCAGGCAGGGCTGGTGGGCCCCGTAGTAGCCTCCGTGGGCCCCCCAGGCAGGGCTGGTAGGCCCCGTAGTAGCCTCCGTGGGCCTCCCAAACAGGGCTGGTGTGCCTCGTAGTAGCCTCCGTGGCCCCCCAGGCAGGGCTGGTGGGCTTCGTAGTAGCCTCCGTGGGCCCCCCAGGCAGGGCTGGTGGGCCCCGTAGTAGCCTCCGTGGGCCCCCCAGACAGGGCTGGTGGGCCCCGTAGTGTGTGAAGCACTTGGTCAAAATTTGCACCCACACGCTGCAGTAGCATGGGATCCGCAGCATCACTGTTGCCTGGATTCCCCGTAGGGACTCTGGGCTTTCCCTGCATTGTGGTCCAAGTAGGGGTGGTAGTGGGTTGTGTCGGGTCTAGTTCTTGTCGTGTCTAGTTTCAGGTCGTGTCCAAAACCCTACCCGGACTTGACCCGTTTAACTAATGGTGTCTAGATCCAAAACCCGTACCCGATCCGTTTATAAATGGGTAGACCCGATAAGGCCCGTTTACCACACGGGTTTATTCAGTTGACCCGATCCGACTCGACCCAATCTAACCCAATAGACCCGCTGATACTATATATTACAGTATTGGATTGCGGTTAGACCCAACCTGACCTGACCGACACGACCCGTTGAATTTTAAACGGGTCTTCCCGGGTCTACCATGTCCAAATCCGACCCTTTTATTAAACGGGTCTATTGTGTCGACCTGTTTATGACCCGAACCCGTTTAGTCCTGACCCAGACCCGCTAACTTTGTGTTGGGTCATGTCGGGTCTGCCGTGTCAGGTCAGAAATTGCCAGCCCTACCCCACGTACATAAGCATCTGTTTTGATTAAACCGGATATGGATGGAGCCAAAAATAGTAAAGGGTTCACGGATCTATACCATCATTGATTGTTTGACATAATTGAGATTCTATGGGAGCTAGATTTTCATCAAAGAGAGATTAATTAAGTTCTTATCAGTGAAACTGTTACAAATGTCCACTTTGCTTTATTTTTTAATTTTCTTTCACACCAAAAAAGCAAAAAAAAGCTACTACAAAAGTTAAGACTAAGCCAAATAAATATAATAGGGCAGTATGCTGCCTCGAACAACTCACATGTGATGGGATTTATTTTTTTTTTGGTATTCAGCCAAGGAAGGATCAAACCTGATCTTCAAGAGGTGCCATATGCCGGCACAAGCACTTAAGCCCACCATCTGGCGAACAGCGGGGAGAAACCCCACCGGCCCATCAGCCAGAGCAACACCAACCGCCATCCAGACAGTACAAGACATAAATACCTATCATTTAGCAACAACCCAGCACACAGGCTGACCATACCGGTGCCGAAGAGGAAGAAAGATCAACCAAAACAAACACAAACAGGGGAATCCAACAAACAAACAAACCCCAGAGCAGATCTCCCACTAACTCCAATAGTCGTACAGGAAAAAGAGGATCCACTACCACCTGTCGTCAATCGCCGCCCCCACCACAGCGTCGAGACCCACACCGCCAGCCAGTGGAGGCAATCCGAAAATCCTCCTCCGCCAACAAAGGAGGACGGGGCCAGATCTGACGCTCCATCTGCACCTGACGGAGAAACATGCCCCCGACGTCGAGAAGAACCCAACAAACCGAAGGAGAAGGCAATCGCCACGTCCCAACACGACAAGCACAAAACCTGGCCAACGGAGGATCCCCTATCTACACGGGAGGAGAAACGGGGCCAGATCTCACCCAAAGAAACGCATCGCCCCAAGATCCAGCCTCCCCGGAGGCACCACCGGTATCAGAGGAGGCCAGAAGTGATGGTCGAAACCCTAACCATAGGGGGGAAAGTGATGGGAAAACCGCTCCGTCTCAACCACGAAACTGACGATCTGTTCCCTGTGAGATGAACCAAAGAGAACAAACAACAACCAACTCATAAATGCAAAAACAAATCAATCACAAGCAAAGAAGACGACTCGGGGATTTACGTGGAAACCCTTGCGGAAAAAACTACGGTGAGTAAATGCTTGGAAGAGGGCTTCACTATCAAAGACGACAAGCATGACGAGAGTACAACTCGACTCCTTCGTCTCTCTCCTTCTAGATATACACCTGCCCCCATTCTAGCGCTCAACAAGGAGACCCTAGCAAGCTTCAAAGAACATACCTCCTTGCAAGCTTTAATCTGATCAATCCGCCGAAGATCGATCCCCAAGGAAATCTCCTAGCCTTCTTCCTTGTAGAAGAAAGGTCTTCCTCTCCCTTAGAAAGATCTACCCTCAAATCCCTCTCCAAGGTCTCTCAACGCCAACACAAGCCACACATCAAAAGCCCTTTCAAAAAGCCTTAAACCCCACTAAATCTTACTGAATCACAGTGCACGCTTGCATGCAACCTCATGCACCGTGCAGCCAATCCCAAAGCACACAAAACACGTGTCGACGTCGGCCGGTCGATCGGTGTGGAATTGAACGGCACAAATCCATCCCCTACCGGCTCAAAAGTGTAGCCGTTCGATCAAATGATCCAACGGATGGGATCCATGGAAAACAACCGACAAAAAAAATTCATGGTTACTATAGCACTACAGTAACCACAATTTTTTTTTGTCCTATTCGGTTGTTTCCCACGGATCCTATCCGTTGGATCATCCGATCGGATGGCTACACTTTTGAGCCGATACGGGATGGATTTATGCCATTGCATTCCCATGGGGATGGATTTGTGCCGTCCGCTTGCATGCAACCCCATGCACCGTGTAGCCAATCCCAAAGCCCGAGAAACACTTGTCAATGTCGGTTGGTCGATCGATCGGTGTGGAATCGAAGGACATAAATCCATCCCACACAGGCTCAAAAGTGTAGGCGGCCGATTGGATGATCCATCGGATGGGACCCTTGGAAAACAACCAACAAAAAAAATCATGGTTACCGTAGCGCTATAGTAACAACGATTTTTTTTCTCCTATTCGTTTGTTTCCCACGGATCCCATCCGTTGGATCATCCGATCGGACGGCTACACTTTTGAGCTGGTGTGGGATGGATTTGTGCCGTTGGATTTCCATGGATCCATCATCCGATCGGACGGCACAAATCCATCCCCATGGAAATCCAAGGGCACAAATCCATCCCGCACCAGCTCAAAAGTTTAGCCGTCCGATCGGATGATCCAACGGACGGGATCCGTGGGAAACAACCAAATAGGAGAAAAAAAAAATCATAATTAACCGCTTTTTTTTTTTTTTTTTCATATTCAGTTGTTTCCCACATATCCAATCCATTGGATCATCTGATCGAACGGCTACACCTTTGAGTCGATGCGGGATGAATTTGTGCCATTTGATTCCATGCCGATTAGACGACCGGGGTTTGCAGTGCACTTTCTGGCGGGCAACTCTCTCTCTCTCTCTCTCTCTCTCTCTCTCTCTCTCTCTCTCTCTCTCTCTCTCTCTCTCTCTCTCTCTCTCTCTCTCTCTCTCTCTCTCTCTCTCCTGTGGCCCCCCCTCTCTCTTTCTCTCTCTCTCACGCAGTACACCCCCCCCCCCCCTCTCTCTCTCTCTCTCTCTCTCTCTCTCTCTCTCTCTCTCTCTCTCTCTCTCTCTCTCTCTCTCTCTCTCTCTCTCTCTCCACCCCGGCCGCCACCCCTCCACCTGATTCCTACTCAGCCACTGATACAAGCACGTCACTGAATCTTACTGAATCACAGTGCACGCTTGCATGCAACCGCATGCACCCCTGCAACCAACCCCAAAGCCCACGAAACACGTGTCGAAGCCGGCCATGCATCCTCTCTCCCCCTCTATAAATACACCCCCTTCGCTCCTCCTGTCACTACAAGTTGAAGAGAGACGAGACAAGGCCCGATGGCAAAGATTAGCGTGCTCTACTTCGTGCTAGCCCTCACCGTCGCCGGAACCCTACTGCTCTCAGGCGAGCGCGTGGTCGCCCAAGTTTGCCAGGTCGACATTATGTCGCTGGTAATGCAGTGCAAGGATTATGTGACGATCCCGGGGCCGTTGGTCCCGCCATCGGAATCGTGCTGCTATGTGGTCCAGGGCATCGACGTCCCCTGTGCATGCAAGCTGATCACCCCGGATATCGAGAGGGTCATCAACATGAGCAAGGTGGTGTTCGTGGCCGAGAAGTGCGGCCGGCCTCTCGACCATGGCAGTAAATGCGGAGGTAATTAAGGCTGCATGCTCTCCAGATAGTATATGATTCATTTATTTTTATTTTATTTTATTCGTATAATCTCTGTATTGATCTTTCTCTCTTATATTCGTTTCAGACTATATCGTCCCGAAGGCATGATTTAAGGGTGGAGACAGGGAGAGAGACAGAGATTAATTATGCTTTTAATTAATATTTTACTATGATTATAGTTGTAATGGGTGGCATGGTACTATTGAAGTGGCTGCAGGCATTGTCCTCTCTCTCTCTCTCTCTCTAAAAATAAAAATAAAAAAATTAAATAAATGATATGCAATAAATAATTTGGTTCTGAGTTAAGTTCTAGGGCGATGGAAATATTCTAAAGGGGTGATAATATTTAAAGGGTGGCGACAATATTTCAACGGAGGCAATGATAGCTCATAGGCAACGATATTATTTTGAGAGGGGGGGAGATAATATTTCGAGGGTGGTAATGAAATATTTCAAGGGCGATAACAATATTATTAAGGGATCCAATAATTCGAGGGTGGCAATAGTATTAACGTCATGTTCAGAGGTTCGGATTGGACAAAATCGATCCGGATTACAGGATTAGTGTGTACAACATCGAATATGTGGTCGATAAAAAACCCACGCATCAAGCCACTCCATTAAACTGGTTTTTTACCATTCAAACAAAATTATCGCTCAAAAAACTGGTATATTCCAACAACTACCTACCATTAATCTAGACTTGATGCAATCCTAAATAAAGCACTTGAAAGTGGATAAAACTAAAAGCTCATTAAAATAATTCACATACCAAATGGATAAAAGATCATTGGAAAAAAAACATTAACCTCATCCTAATTAAATCAGATTTTTTAGGAATGAATGATTGCTAGCTCATAAAAAAAAATCACATATCAAGTGGATAAAACCATAAAAAAAAAAAAATACACATATCCAGTCGATAAAACCACAATTACAGTTTTAATGGATATTTATGAACTAAACAAATATTGACACGGACACGTTGATTGCTTCATCAAGCCCAAAAACAAACCTCAATTAATTACCTGTGAGAGAAGGTGAAGTTAGGGCTGGCAATTTCGGACCCGACACGGTAGACTCGACACGACCCAACACGAAGTTAGCGGGTCTGGGTCAGAGCTAAACGGGTTCGGGTCGTAAACAGGTCGACACGATAGACCCGTTTGATAAACGGGTCGGGTCCAGGTTTACGGTCTAGACACGATAGACCTGGGAAGACCCATTTAAAATTCAACGGGTCGTGTCGGTTCGGGTCAGGTCGGGTCGGGTCTACCTGCAATCCGATACTGTAATATATACTATCAGCGGGTCTATCAGGTTAGGTCGGGTCGAGTCGGATCGGGTCAACTGAATAAACACGTGTAGTAAACGGGTCTTATCGGGTCTACCCGTTTATAAACGGGTCGGGTACGTGTTTAGGATCTAGACACGATCATTTAAACGGGTCAGGTCCGGGTCTTGGGGTTTTGGACATGACCTGAAACTAGACACGACACGAACCCGACCCGACACGACCCATTGCCATCGGTTATAGCCATGTGCACGAATTCTCACAAATCTGGCTCTCTGTGGATAGAACCCCTCCATAAAACCTGGACTTTCTTGTAAAAACCTTGAATTTTCATTCTAAATTAAAAGGGAAAAGAAAAAAAATGGGTGAAATTAAAACAAAAAGTGGTTTCAATTAATTTGGGAGATCGAGCATGCAACTGAGACCACCCCTACTTTTTGGTTCTCTCTCTCTCTCTCTCTCTCTCTCTCACCCTACTCTTACTATCTGCTGCTGCACAACCCGATTACCACTTCACGAACAACCTCGACCCCCTGAAAAAATTAAAAGGAAACAAAATAAGAGTCTACAATCTTAAAACAGGGGGGGGGAATTCAGTTGAGATAGGGAAAAGAAAATGAGGACGACATAGTCCAGCCCCGCCACAGGCAATATCCCAGTTACCATTCTGTCCGTAGTGATTGAAACAATGGTCTTTGATGTTTTTTAAAATAAGAAAATCAAATGGTTTAAATCAAAATGTATATAATGTTAATTGTTTAATCTACCCAACATAAGCTTGAGAAAATGGAGGATCAAGGACGGGAAGATAATGGAAAACATAATCTTGAGAAAATAAAAGATCAAGGGCGGGAAGAGAAACACCCCCCACCCCACCTTCCACCTCTAGCTCAAAATTTGGAAAATCACATGCATCCACAGACTCATCCAAGTGAGAAGAAAGAGCGGGTAGCTCAAAAATTGGGATATAACTGGCTTTAACCCTACCTATTGTACAGGCAGATAGCTTATTTTTTAAAAAATAAATAAATTACCCCGCCTGTTGTACAGGCGGGTAGCCCTCTTTAAAAAAAAATCCCACTAATTGTACAGGCGAAAAAATTGATTGGCTCAAAAAAAGTAAATTATACTTTGCCCCCCCTGAAGATTGGTTCAAAAACACTTAACCCCCCTATCGTTTTAAAACTACATTTTGTTCCCTTCAATTAAGCTTTTATCAAATAAAAGTTACCAAATGAGGAAATTAAGTACTTGACAAAAGGGGGTATTGTGCTAACATTTCAAACTTTATGGTGCAATTTGGAACAAAATAAACTAAAGGGGGTTTATGTGTTTTTGAGTTAAAATTCAAGGGGGCAAAGTGTAATTTACTCTTTACTCGCTTGTACAACAGGCGAGGCAATTTTTTTAAAGGGTAAATTACAATTTGCCCCCCTGAAGATTGGCTCAAAAACACTTAACCTTCTTATAGTTTATAAACAACGCGGGTAGCTTATTTTTTAAAAAATAAATAAATTATCCCACCTGTTGTACAGATAGTTAGCCTTCCTTAAAAAAAAAAAATTCCATTGGTTGTACAGGCGGAAAAATTGATTGGCTCAAAAAGAGTAAATTATACTTTGCCCCCTTGGAGATTGGTTGAATTCCGCCAATGAATCGTGTCGGAGAAGGAACCGACATCAATAAGAGAGATTGGTGCTCATGATGCAACCGATAGCAATAAGGGACGCTGGTGTTCATGATCCATGATTTACTGGAGCTATGCTGGCAAACTCACTGACATGGAAAGACTTGCATCGCTTGTCACTCAACTAAGTGAGAAATATAGTTCAGAAATTATATCAGGCGTTATCTTGACATCATCTATATACGGAACCTCCCTAAAAATGGCATAAAATAATTTATATTAAACAAGTTTTAATATATTAATGATTACAAGCATCTAATCGGAAGATACTTACAAGTTATTTTTATTTTCATCCATGAAATTAAGCAAAATATATTTTTTTCTTCTGAGAGACTTTTCATCCATTTATCGCTTGTGATTGGTGGCTCTGAAATGTACTCTTTCTTCATATGTTTCTTGTGAAGATTTATCCATGACGATCTACAAAATTGACTAGCCTTCCTTATCCTCCTCATGCCGTTATCACCCTGTATTATATAATACATAACAACATAAATTTTTTATCTAACTAAAAGTACATACTACAAAATTTAATTAGGCTTAGTAGTGATTACATCAATTTCTTCTTGTGAAGATAGACCGATGACATTGTCTTCTTCATCCCTATCCTTCTCTTTCTCCCCCTTCTCATCTTCTTTCTTCTTATTTCTATTTTTCTAATCCTTCCCCTCCTTTTTCAAATCATCACTTTTCTCTGCTTCTATCTTCTCTTTCTCATCTTCTATCTCCTCATGCCTCTTCTTTTCCTTCTTCTCCTTTTTTAAATCCTCACCCTTCTCCGCTTCCTTCTCCTCCATATTCTCATCCTTCTTCTTCTCCTCTTTTATATCCTCCTTTCTCTCCCCCTCCATCTCCTTATGCTTCTTCTCATTCTCTTCCATATCCTCTATCTCCACATGCTTCTTATTTTTCTCTTCTCTATCCTTCCTCTTCTCCTCATCCAAATCACCCATATTAGTAAAGGTAAATAAACCTCCATCAAAAATTTCTTATGCAAAATCAACGAGATGGTTCAATTCATTTATGTCACCTTCTTCCAATGGAAGGAAGACTCATGAGAAACCTCTTGCTTCTCTCTTTTAAGCACCCTAATTTTTTTTTGTAGAGAATAAACTATCGTTTGCAGCATGGAGACATACACGAGAAGTTTATGTAGTTTCTTCTCTAACTCGACAATTCTTCTGCCCTTGCCCCATCTCTTCTCACCCTTAGGCTTACCTGCATCAATCATCACAGAGGCCTCTTCTCCACTCACCAATAAAACCCTAGGCAGCGATAGGTCTCTCTCTCCTATTTTGAAGCCGAACCCAATCCCCTCCCCCTTCATCCCTCTCTCTCTCTCTCCCTCGATCCCCCACTCTCAGTCCAAAAAAAATAAAAGGGGAAACCCTAATCCCTCCCCCTCCCTTCTTCTTCTTCTTCTTCTTCTCTCTCTCTCTTGATTCCCCACTTTTGGTCCAGAAAAAAAATCCCACTCTCACAGGCATTCAACGGCCAAGCGACGGCCAGCGAGGTGAGCAAAAGAGGAGTAGTGACCAGATGAAAGGAGGAGCAGCGGCCATGGTGGATCCCAACAGCAAAAGGGAGTCCCCTCTTCTTCTCTAGTGGATTAATAGCAAAGAGGAAAGGACAGATCGGCTCCCCTCCACCCTCCTCATCGATCAGCTCCGATGAGAGTCGTACCAGGAGCCACGGAGGGGCTGGATCCAGATCCCCCGTCACCTGATCTCCTCAAGGATCGGCTTCGGTAAGGGTCACACCAGCAGCCTGGAGGGGTTGTTTCCAGATCCCCCGTTACTTGTTTTTACCTTTTTCGGATCGGGTTCGATAGAGCAGATCGAGTTCCTGCTTTGAGATGGGTCAGCTCCCCTCTCTCTCTCTTTGTGTATATATATATATATATATATATATATATATATATATATATATATATATATATATATATATATATAGAGAGAGAGAGAGAGAGAGAGGAATGTTACAATGAGCTATGAGCTACGGAAGGGGAAAATGAACTATGATCATTTTGACCACCCTTTGGAATTTTATGAAAATTGGTGGGTGTGTTGTCTATGGTAACATGATCATCCTCACCAATTTTCAAGGAATTCCAAAGCTTCTAGGGTCATCAAATGGTAGAAGCAAGATTAATAGTTGCTACGGATGGTGGATAAAACTTCTACCGTTTGATGATTCTAAAAGTTTTGGAATTCCTTGAAAATTTTTGAGGATGATCATGTTACCCTATACAACACACCCACCAATTTTCACAAAATTCCAAAACTTCTAGGGTGATGAAAATGATCGTAGCTCATTTTCTCCTTCCGTAGCTCATAGCTCACTGTAACATTCATATATATATATATATATATATATATATATATATATATATATATATATATATATATATATATATATATATATATATATATATATATATATATATATATATATATATATATATATATATATATATATATATATAGTGAGAGAGAGAGAGAGGAATGTTACAGTGAGCTGTAATTAAGCTGCCATTTTGAAAAGTGAGTTGTGGGTATTTTCACCCCCTAAAAGTTTTGGAGTTTGATGAAATTTGGTGTGAGTGTTGTCTAGGGTAAGATGATCATCCTCACCAATTTTCATCAAATTCCAAAACTTCTAGGGTCATCAAATGGTACATGCTAAATCTGTCATCCACAGTCACCGTTAAATCTTCAAATTTTGCTTCTACCATTTTATTACCCTAGAAGTTTTGGAATTTGATGAAAATTAGTGAGGATGATCATCTTACCCTATACAATATTCTCACAATATTTTATCAAATTCCAAAACTTCTAGGGGGTCAAATCAATCGCAGCTCATTTTCTCCCTCGACAGCTCATAGCTCAATATAACAGCCCTATCTCTCTCTCTCTCTGTATATATATATATATATATATATATATATATATATATATATATATATATATATATATATATATATATATATATATATATATATATATATATATATATATATATATATATATATATATATATATATATATATGGGAAATGAGTTCCCATGACATGTCATAGGGAGTACCCTATGACATATGGTGAATTAGTAACCCTAGAATATTTAGAATGTTCTAAATTTTTATGAGGATGATCACCCTATCTTAGATAGGACCTCCGAAAAATCGGCTCATTCTAAACCTTCTAGAGGCATCAAATATGATTTTCAATTTAACGGTTAAAATGGATGGCCGATAAAGCTACAAGCATTTGATGCCCCAACAAGTTTTAGAATGCTTTGATTTTTTGTGGACATTCTATCTAAGGTAAGGTGATCACCCTCAAAAAAATTCAGCACATTCTAAACATTCTAGCATTACTAATTCACCATATGTCATAGGGTACTCCCTATGACATGTCATAGGAACCCAGCCCTCTCTCTCTCTCTCTCTCTCTCTATATATATATATATATATATATATATATATATATATATATATATATATATATATATATATATATATATATATATATATATATATAATAAGAGACACAGTTGTGGAGGGGACAAATGAACTAAGACAAAGCAACGACTGTTGAGAGGAGGGGGATAAACAGGAAAACTCGATCACAGTCATCCGTGAGGAATACGGTGAGAGTGATTCACCTATAGAGGAGGAAAATATAGTTATTCCAGAATGGGTTTTATGTAAAAAATATAATTAAAGATGCCAATTGTACCCGAATCGAGTCACAAATGCACCGATTGAATCTCTCTCTCTCTCTCTCTCTTTCTCTCCGGATTTAATCTCTCTCTCTCACTCACAAAAATATATATATCTCTCTCTTTCTCTCTCTCTTTATCTATCTCTCTTTCTCTCTCTCTATCGGAGGTGAGCTCGGACGTGGGTTCCAGTTGGGGAAGGAATTAAAGAAAGAGAAATTATAGCGAGGAGAGGCTGCGGGCTCGAGATGGTAGGAAATGGATGGCTGCGATTAGTTTTAGAGGGAGAGGTTTTCAGATGAAGAGAGAGGGCTTGGGCTTTGGTTTATGAAAGAGAAAAAGAGTCGAATATAGAGAGATTTAGAGAGAGAATGTGAGATAAGGAAAGAGAGAGAAGAGAGAGAGAGACGATCGGAAGAAGAGAGTGAGGTGTGTGCGAACATCTGTAGAGGAAAGAGATGATCACTAGAGAGAGAGAAGTTATAACGCCCCGATATTTTACGGATTAATTCAACCCGTATAATACTGGGGTGTTAGAAATAAAAACTTGATATAGATTAATTCCATCAATTATGGAATTTAACTGAGCCACTTTATTCAAAAACATAAGTGTTTGATACATTTCTTGAAAAAAAATATAAAAGCGTAAGGTTTAATTTTTAACATTAGCACTTCATATTTCTGCTCCTGCATCCTCATAGTAAGGTGTGTAGAGCGGGTCTTCAACTCCCTCTGGTTCGTTCTCCATTCGCTCCTCACCTTCTTCTGGTCCTGCATGATCGGTCTCTGTAGGGTGCATAACATCTGTAGGGGGGTGAGTCTAATCCACGGACTCATCTAATGACTTAGTTTTTATTCATGCTAAGATATATATATTGAAAAGCAGTGAACATGACTATGAATAATAAATAATAAAAACATTAATCACCCGATTCTCTTTTTGGCCATCAGCCAGGGTAGGAATCTCAAGCCTTACCTGGGTACTTTTTGTCCGCAACAAGGCTAGTCCCACACCTATATTCTTTTAATCCTCAAACTAGGCTAGCCCCACACCTAGGTAACTTTTTGGCCTCAGCCAGGGCTAGACCCACACCCAGGTTACTTTTTGGCCTCAGCCAGGGCTAGACCCACACCCAAATAAGTGATCATATATCTCAAAATTTATAACACCATAGCAATCTACTGATATTCTATATCATATACTTAGCATGAACAAACTTAGTTTAAATCCCCTACCAGAAGCGTTGAAGACTCTTTCTCCTGATGAGGAAGCCTTAGGAAGCTCACTACCTGAAAATATGTTACTTTATTTTGTTAGTTTTTACCCTAACTTTTACAAGGATTTGCCGAAACGATTTCCGATGAGGACTAATAGGTTTTATTTCTTTAGGAGTATTTTGGTCATTTCTAAAATATTTTGATTTTATACTCAGTTTGTAGAGTTTTTCATTCTAAAATCGTGGCCGCAGACGAAACTCAATTCGTAGTTCGTTTGCTCCCGGTATGGCCAAAATAGTCGGCATTAGCGGATTTTAAATGGTTGGTCTGCCCTTAGTAAAACGATCCGGTTGTTTTCAGTAATAACGTTTCCGTTAACGAGGGCAGAGTCGTTTTATCATAACTTATTTGGGCTTAATGGGATTCGGCCCACAAAATTTTTTTAGGCTAAATGGCCTTCGGCCCACAGGGTTTTAATGGTTTAAATGGGCTTCGGCCCTCAGGATTAGATAGTCTTATTGGGCTTCGGCCCTCAGAAATTAATAATAAAATAAATAAAATATGGTTAAAGGCTGACCAGAGATGGGTGTCGGGAGGCAGTGGCCGGTGGCGGACGACCGGTGGCGGTGTGCGGCGTCGGGCGGTTGCCGGCGACGGTGGCCGGCGGCGGTGGCTAGCGGCGGACGGCCGGCGGCGGCGGCGGCGTCGGGCGGTTGCCGGTGGTGAGCGGTGGACGGCCGGCGGCATTGGTGGCGTCGGGCGGTGGCCGACGGCGGGGGGGGGGGGGGAAGATTTTTAGGTCGTGGGTGGCGCGGATCCCGAGATGGGCTTGGGTGAAGAACTCTTTGTTGAGGGGGGTTTATATAGGCCTTTCGGGAATACCAAAAGTCCCAAGGTCTTAATTGTGAAATAGTCATTTACTATTTCTGTGCGACCGCTCCCGTCCGATCGGAAACGAAGGGTCGTCAGTTACTGTTTCAGCTGCGCGACTGTTCCCGTCCGATCGAAAACGAAGAGTCGTCGGTTGAGATGTCTTTTGATCTCCCTATCTTTACTCTAATAATTATTTTCCTTGTATTTAGTTAGAAAAGCATTACGGATTTACTGGTTAGAGGGAACAGTGTTAAATACTTTTACTAGGTCCTCGGTTCGAATCCTTCTATTGGCTATATATATACATATATATACAATTTTTTTCTTTAAATTTTTAATAGCTCTAAATGAGTTCAAAACGCAAAAGTTTGTATAGGTTTTTTGATTGTTTCGACAAGACGGACGCAATGGCGCCTTCCGATTTTTATTTTGAATTTATTATATAAAAATTTCTTATAATGACCTTTAAATTATTAATTTATTTTGGGATGTTACAGAAGTCCGGGAGAGAGAGTGATCGCCGGGAAAGTAGGGAAAGAGACTGGTTCGTGCGGCTGAGGAAGGAAGCATAGCTGGGATGAGCCGCGGGTAGAGAGAGAATCGGATGAGAGTAGGTTTTGAGAGAGAATGAGAGATATGGGGACTGATAGGGTTGCTTCGATTAGGTTTTGAGAGAGAATGAGAGATATGGGGACTAATAGGGTTGCTTCGATCAGGTGAGAGAGAAGAGTTCGCAGAAAAAGAAGGGGAGAGAGACGTTCGGTTTCAGAGAAAAAACGGACGACTGCTGGGGCCTGCATGGGTTCCGGACGGTTGTGATTTCGGTTTCAATTAGGAAAGAAGGAGAGAAATGAAACAGGATTAAAGAGAGAGAGAGAGAGAGGGAAATTGGAACACGAGAAAAGAGGGAGAGTTCGGTTTATGCATTTATGGATTTCATGCATGCATGTTTGCGGTTTTGATTAGATGCAATGGGATTCTGGGTAGGTTTGAGAGCATCGACGGCTGCGATCGGGTCAAATTTGGATCGCGACCTGAGGGTGGATGACTTGAGCGGGTCAAATGGAATTATTGAATTAAAGGGACTTGAATGAGCATGAGGGCTGCACATGCATGGCTTTGCATGTGATCATGAATTATTGGGTGTAATGCATGGGTTTTTGGATGTGAATAGGTAAGATCAAGGGAGGGTGTATGCTGTGCATGCAAGGCGGAGTGGCATGTGCATTAGGGTCTCAAGCGGTTGAGATCATGAGGTTGCATGAGTTTGGAAGTAGGTGTATGCATGCATGCATGACTGTGGAGATAAGGGGGATGTTTGAGAGAGATTTGTATAGAGGTTTGAGAAAGTGGACGGTTGTGATCGATCAGTATAAGAGAATAAGAGTGGAAAAGAAAAAGAAAGAAAAGAGAAAATGATTGGTGCGAGCTAGGGTTTGTTCCAGGCCCTTTTGCCTATCATCCCATGCTGCATTCGGCTTTATAAAATGCTTGGGGTTCTTCTCTAGTTTGAATCATGCGTTGCATCGAACCGGAAGCATTGTCTTTCCATTGGATTATCGTATTTATCCTTTGTTTCCTTATTCTTCAGAAAATGCTTCAAAACAAGCTGTGCATGCTCTATCGACTCGCCATGAAAATCTCCACCGCTCCATCATGATGCATTTTATCTGACTGCGTCGAGTATCGGGTCAATTCCCTGAAAATCACACATGAAATGATGCGTATTAATTAGGATCCAATGCGATTATCGATAAAAATGTTAATTTTGACTATCAGGCTCCGCATTTTTCATGCTTGCATCGTATGAGTGTGAACTAATATACTGTTGTGTTCGTATGGAAGTCTACTAAGCAGTGGTGTAAAAAGAATCATGCAATTTACGTGTAGTATGAAAGTTTTACGTAGCAAAATGATGATAATTCCGTAGCGAATAGGCGATAAAATGCAGTATTTAGAGACTTAACAATCGTGGACTCCTCCGATTCCCCGGGCGACGGTTCCCCAGACCTCTCCATCGCCATCGCCTCCCGTCGCTTCTTCACCGTCGCCCCCGGCAGATCCAACTCCATCGTCGACTCTGCCGCAGTCGCCTTCGGCAGCGCCGACCTCGCTGTACGTCCCGATCCATGAAGGAGATGATGGCGGCACTGGGGCTCGACCCCCCGGTCCCACTGCACCGACCTTCACGAGCTCCTCCTCTGCTACTACGCCCTGTCCTCCTCTTGCACCTCAGACTCCTCCTCCGACTCCCCGGGCGACGGCTCCCCGGACCTCTTCGTTGCCATCACCTCACGCCACTTCTTCGTTGCCGCCCCCGGCAAATCCAACTCCATCATCGACTCTGCCACCGTCGCCTTCGGCGGCGCCGGCCTTGCCATCCCGACCTACTCCCCAGACCCCTACTGGGACTTTCGCCGGTCCATGGAGGAGATCGGGCATATAGGAGTTCCGTGCAGTGAATCGCAGCCTCATAGAAAAAAAAACCCAAATACTATAGAACCTCAAACCACAGATCAGAAACACTGTGTGTGTGTGTGTGTGTGTGTGTGTGAGAAAGAGAGAGAGAGAAAGAGAGGACCTGAGACTGCGTCACACCTTCGGACACCGATCAGCCCATTGCAAGGACCTCGAGGTCTGCCATCACACCTCCAGCCAGAAAAGAGGGGGAACGATTGGGAGCGGCTCCATGAGACCCGATTGCAGGCGGCGATTGCGCCCATCAATGGATCCATCAGGGTGGTGGTCTACGACTCTGAGAGCATCGGATCAGGTGGATGGGTGTGACGACCAAGATCCAATAGGCCAAGAGCCAAGAGCCATGATTCCTGAGGCTGTGATGCCAAGATGGACGAGGTGAGGTGTACAAGGTCATGAGTTAGCCCATATCACCTGGAGAGAAGGAGATCCTGTGCTATTTATATAATTTCCCCTCCCAAACATGTAAGACGCATTTTAAAACCGTGCGCTACTATGAATTTCGTAAGAACTCTGTAGTTAAGCATGCTCGGGCGAGACAAGTACTAGGATAGGTGACCCCCTAGGAAGTTCTCGTGCGAGCACAGGCAAAGTGGACAATATCTTGTGTGTTTGGGGTGGATGTTACAAAATGGTATCATAGTCGGTTCTCCTTGGGATGGGGGGTTTAGCCCTATACAAGGACGTGTAGCCCTAAGGGGGGTGAATTGTGACGACCAAGATCCAATAGGCCAAGATCCAAGACTCCTGAGGCTGTGATGCCAAGATGGATGAGTTAGCCCCACATCACCTGGAGAGGAGATCCTGAGTTATTTATATAATTTTCCCTCCCAAACATAGAAGACGAGTTTTAAAACCGTACGCCACTACGGATTTCGTAAGAACTCCATAGTTAAGCGTGCTCGGACGAGAGCAGTACTAGGATGGGTGACCCCCTGGGAAGTTCTTGTGTGGGCATGGGCAAAGCGGACAATATCTTGTATTTTTGGGGTATTTTACAATGGGTGAGATGTCAGGGGAAGAAAGAGGGGAGGGCACAGGGCTCGGGGTTCGAGTGGGGGATAATAGAGGAATGGAAAGGGCTCAGAGCTTGAGGGTATTTCCGGCTCTATCAATGCTATTTCAAGTCAAACTATTGTGATTGCATATGGCAAGTCCTCAACAACTATCCCCTCTGTAGCCGTACCAAAGATTTAAAAATTCAAATTTTTAAAAAAAGGATAAGGAGGGAAAAAGAAGGAGAATGAATCCTAGCCATTCATGTTTATCCCTCCCTTCAAACGAATCTGAACCGGTAATTAAGTTTCAAAACTATCTCCCATCATTCCCATGTTATAGTAGATATAAAGATCTAGAAAGTTTATAGTTTCAAAGGACATGGTTGTGCATTTCTTAAAAGACCATGGATATTTTCAACTTCAGTAGAGATTATCATATGCATATTTACTTACTAACAAATTGACCTTTAGGTTTCCTAAGTTCAATGAATGTGTCATTGAGTTTCTTGTAAAAATTAGGGCTGGGACTTGGGCAGGTTGAAGGGTTTGCCCATGCCCAACCCGACTTGCACAAACCTTAACCCGTTTTGCCTGTGGAACCCGTGCAAGCCTAACCTGTGCTTGCCCATTCTAGTTGCTCGGGTTGCCCAATTTGCAAAATAATGGGTGGGTTGCCCAATTAGAAATGCTTGTGCACATAAATAGATGGGAAAAAAACCATTTTTTTTTTGAATTGGATTAAAAAAATCTTTGAATTGCATAACGAAAACATAAAGTCCAACCCATATCCTCACATATTTCAAAGGAATTCTTAGCATTCAACATCAAACACTATCTTTGATTTTCATAAAAAAGAACCTACAAAAGCATTCAACCTTAGTGTGTCACTTCCTCGGGTTGGGAAAATCGGTGCCCAAACCCGTCCAAATTGAAATCGGGCTGATCTTTTTTTGTCCAAACCCATCCAAGTTTCTAACTAGCTTTGCCCATGTTTGTCTTGTCACACCCCGGATCCAACTACAAGGGTAAACCAGTCAAACCCGGGGGTGATGGGGTTATAAAGGTAAGTCAATGTTATAAGGTCACGAGGTTAATTTTATTATTTAATTGTTTATTACTAATTTATCATGAACTAGTTACTAGCTGATGATGGATGACTTTGAGGAGAAGCCTACCAATCGCTTGGCCTCTAGAAAAGGCCTACCGGGAATGAAGCTTGAGGAGAAGCTTACCAGGGGAAACATTACTGATTCTGGCATTATTCAGAGCATCTAAAATATTGTTCCACAGTTATTACCTAACCAACTAAAAATAATAGAAACTAGCTAACAGCTCTAGTGTCCTTTCTTGATAGCTAATTAAGCTCCTCTAGGAAGCGTCTGAGAAGGATCTACAGTACCTGAAAAGAGTGTGCAACAACGGGGTGAGTTTACTAGGTAAACTCAGTGAACAGT
Organism: Chamaelirium japonicum; assembly: GCA_947650365.1. Classification (NCBI taxonomy): domain Eukaryota; kingdom Viridiplantae; phylum Streptophyta; class Magnoliopsida; order Liliales; family Melanthiaceae; genus Chamaelirium; species Chamaelirium japonicum. The sequence continues at coordinate 124,681,543 of OX393549.1, read as the reverse complement.
TAACCCTAAACTAGCTAGGGTAAACCATAGTCGTACCCCGCCCTTATAGACATCTATAAGGGCGGCAACCTATATATACACACACATTGCAAGTAAGTGAAATAAACTAGCTACACATGGCAATTCTATTATATTACAACTACAACTAGTACATATAAGACACGTAATCATTCAGATCAAAAGTATGCAACTAATTACCAAATGTTAGTTCTACCTACTCCTAAAGTGAACCGACAGTTTTCTAACTGAGTCTGCCAACAGAACTTGGGTCCAAGTATACCTAGAGAGCCAGAAATACCCATATGGCCATAAGGGGGGCTTGGTCTTTCACCATGGGGCACTCCCGCCCAACTTGCTTCTTCGGGGTCATTACCCAGGGGTGGACTACTAGGCCATTAGGGGATTTACCGCCTGCCCAACCCTGTGACCCTACCTACTTGATTCGGATTATGCACAGGCGGTGGTTCACCTCCCATCTTGTGCACTCGGGTCCCCTACCCATGCCCGTGAGTAGTGAGTCTTTCCTCTGGGAAGAGAACCTTGATTTAGGAAGTACAACCACCGGTCTCTCCACTGAGACCACCCGTCTCTCCACTGAGACCGCCAGCCCTCGTTGCTCAGTAGCAACTGGACTGCACCATGAGACCCATAGTCACCAAACACAGTCATTTAACAGAATATCAATAATTAATCAGTACGCGTACTTACTTGTTTGCATACATCCTAGTGTGTTGAGCTAATTACAGTTACAGCTATCAAAATATTATATGATTATTCAGAGGCAAAGAATAGTATGCCCACCTCCCACATGTAGTACCGGTTTCCCGCCTGGATGTATTGGACATACTATACCACATACGGTTTTATTAATTATTTACAAATATAACTACAATCTATTCTAACCAGAATAGAATTAATCATGTTCACCTGAAAAGTAACTCGGTTGTCCATGCTCCTCCTGCTTATCGGTTCGGTGTATCGTTGGTTCTTCACAGTAACTACATTTAGTTTTCTATAATCGATGCACAGCCTCTTTGAACCGTTCTTCTTCTAGGCAAACAAAATAGGGGCAACCCATAGAGACATTGGGGCGAATATACCCGAGACTCCACAATTCTTCTAGCTGAGTACTTAACTCCCGTAGCTCCACTGGTGCTATCCGATATGGGGCCACTGAGATCAGTGTCGTCCCCGGAACTAGCTTGATGTTGAACTCTACCTCTCGAATAGGAGGAAGGCCTGGGAGCTGGTCAAGGAATACATTAGGAAAGTCTCGAACTACTGGGGAGCGCTCTAATAGATTCTCACCCTCAATCTCGTTGCCCAACAATGCAAGGAGGCTAAGATAGGTCCCTTGTCGGGGTATCGGGTATAGAATAGCCAACTTAGCTCCCATAAAGAAGAACTCCGTATTGCCAAGTGGACGGAAGGTGATTTTCTTGGAGTAGTAGTCTAGTGAAGCATAGTACGCCACCATCCAGTCTATCCCAATTAGCACATCCAACACTTCTAGGTCAAGGATGATCAAGTCGGCCACGAGTTCATTGCCTCCAATGGAAAGCACACATCTCTTACATACTCAGTCCACATCGATGCTAGCCCCAAGTGGTGAGACGACCGATAGGACATAACCAAGTGGCTCCGACTGTAGCCACAAGGTAGCCACAAATCTGGGGACTATGTAAGAGTGCGTCGATCCAATATCGAACAAGACTCGTGCATGGGTAGTGAACACAGTTACAACACCAAAGGCAATATGCAATAGTTATTAGCATATGTCTATCCAAGCTATATGAACTACCAGAGGTGTGAACTACTAAACTATGCAAGGTAAAGCTATACTACGAGAAATGGGTCTATGGTAATTTCTATGGCAGATATAAAAGCTCTAATGTCCTTCTGTCAAGCATATAACAGAATTCTCTCCTATGACTCACAACATCTACTGATCTGAGAACTATAGAATCTATGAGAAATACATACATGCGGGATAAAGTATCCACAATAAACACAAAAGACACTATAATATTAAGCCACAATTGTAAGAGGGATACAGAACAACTCAATAAGTATATCTCTCAATGATCACATCATCTCCTATAGTTACAATCCCAAAAGTATCCACTGATAAAAATTATAAACTAAAAGGTAAAGCAAAAGCGCCTAGTACAAGTGGGTCTTATCATGGTAAGTCTCATACATTACCAATAACGAGACTCTTAGACTAGATCCTAAGCTAGAGAACTTACTAAACAATAACGGTAAATGCTGTAAACTACACACCTTATACAGAAACTGTCAAGAGATTATAATAATCTAACACATCTATAGGGTTGGGATCCAAGTACTCACCTTACCAAGTTAAAAAGTGCATCTCTTAACTGTTTCTATTGAAAGGCGTCTCCTTCAGTAGGGTAGAAAGGTAATTAAATCCCCAAAACTAAAATTTTAAAGATAGATCCCACTATTCACTGGGAACTCTTACAACAAATCCTAATACAATGACTAACAACATAAAGATAACCCTAGGATCATATCCATAAGCTATGATACCAGCTGTCACACTCCGGATCCAACTACAAGGGTAAACCAGTCAAACCCGGGGGTGATGGGGTTATAAAGTTAAGTTAATATCAAAAGGTCGCGAGGTTGATTTTATTATTTAATTATTTATTACTAATTTATCATGAACTAGTTACTAGTTGATGATGGATGACTTTGAGGAGAAGCCTACCAATCACTTGACCTTGAGGAAAGGCCTACCGAGCATGAAGCTTGAGGAGAAGCTTACCAGGGGAAACATTACTGATTCTGGCATTATTCAGAGCATCTAAAACATTGTTCCACAGTTATTACATAACCAACTAGAAATAATAGAAACTAGCTAACAGCTCTAGTGTCCTTTCTTGATAGCTAATTAAACTCCTTTAGGAAGCGTTTGAGAAGGATCTACAGTACATGAAAAGAGTGTGCAACAACGGGGTGAGTTTACTAGGTAAACTCAGTGAACAGTTAACCCTAAACTAGTTAGGGTAAACCATAATCGTACCCCGCCCGTATAGACATCTATAAGGGCGACAACCTATATATACACACATTGCAAGTAAGTGAAATAAACAAGCTACACATGGCAATTCTATTATATTACAACTACAAGTAGTACATATAAGACAAGTAATCATTTAGATCAAAAGTATGCAACTAATTACCAAAGGTTAGTTCTATCTACTCCTAAAGTGAACTGGCAGTTTTCTAACTGAGTCTGCCAACAGAACTTGGGTCCAAGTATACCTGGAGAGCCAGAAATACCCATATGGCCATAAGGGGGGCTTGGTCTTTCACCATGGGGCACTCCCACCCAACTTGCTTCTTCGGGGTCATTACCCAGGGGTGGACTACTAGGCCATTAGGGGCTTTACCGCCTGTCCAACCCTGTGACCCTACCTACTTGATTCGGATTATGTACAGGCGGTGGTTCACCTCCCATCTTGTGCACTCGGGTCCCCTACCCATGCCCATGAGTAGTGAGTCTTCCCTCTGGGAAGAGAACCTTGATTGAGGAAGTACAACCATCGGTCTCTCCACTGAGACCACCCGTCTCTCCACTGAGACCGCCAGCCCTCGTTACTCAGTAGCAACTGGACAACACCATAAGACCCATGGTCACCAAACACAGTCATTCAACAGAATATCAATAATTAATCATACGAGTACCTACTTGTTTGCATACATCCTAATATGAATCTAGGTTGAGCTAATTACAGTTACAGCTATCAAAATATTATATGATTATTCAGAGGCAAATGATAGTATGCCCACCTCCCACATATAGTACCGGTTTCCCGCTTGCATGTATTGGACATACTATGCCACATACGGTTTTATTAATTATTTTATAAATACAACTACAATCTATTCTAACCAGAATAGAATTAATCATATCACCTGTAAAGTAACTCAGTTGTCCACGCTCCTCCCGCTTATCAGTTCGGTATATCGTCGAATGAGAAACTGACAACCATAGTTTAAAACGTATTAGTTGTTACCTCTATAAATTACTCAAATCAGGGATCTATATAGGTTGGTCTAGGGATGAGGGACCCATTGGATCCGGTCTTGCTCGAATCTGACTTTGGTCGGAGGTTTTAGGGTTGAACCGGTAAAAACTGGTCTATGTTCAGTTCAATAGGATAGAAGGGTCTCTAGGGTCCTAATCTAGGTTCAATACATCTGTATCGAAGATCTGAGCACAATGCCACCGGTTTTGTCCAATTCTGAGATCGGACAGGGAAATGGCGATCAAACCACGATGCACCGACTAGATCGGGCTCTTGGATAAAATGGGATAGTAAATAGTATATACAAAATATGGCCAACATATAGAATTTTCCAAACCGGTCGCAATGGCACTAGTTTCGTCTGATTCCGAGCTCAGACGAAGAAATGGCGGCCGAACCAAATCTGCTGGTTTGCAAGTCTGGTTTAAGTTGTTAATGAGTTTGGGTTCAAATAATCTCAACTTAACAACAATTCAAAAATTCCTTTGCAAGTCCCATTCTTCTTTATCAAATATAAAACAGAGGAATGGGTTCTCTTGGAACCCATTGCCATGGCACTTATTTTGTGATCGTGAGCTACTAGGAAAGTGCATGGATTTGCACCTCCTGCAATTGACGTGGCCATGAGTGGCATTGGAGATGGCCAAAGTGTGGTCCCAATCCGGGGTTTGGCCGCGGCCAAGGAATTTGAGGAGGTGTGGTGATGGAGGTGGTATTTTCTGTGAGGTTGTCGGGGATGCCTAAGATGGCCTTTGGTGATGTCTCCACCCAGATTGGTCGCGGGTGAGGAAAGACAAGGGGTGGCCACACGGGTTGGGTCGTGTGGAGGAGGAGAGGGAAAAGGGCTGACCTTGGTTTGGTGCTCGCCGGAGTCGGGGGAGGAGGCGGGTCCGCTATACCTCTATCTCTAGTTCTTTCCTTTGATCTCTCTGCTCTTCTTCTTCCGATATCTCTCTCTCTTTTCTTTTTTTATATTAATACATTTACTATGTCGTTCTTTCTCTCCCATTCTCTCTTTCTTGGTTCACAATAAGAAATGAAGGGGGCTGCTGTTATGGTACTAAAGTGTTTTCACGGTAATAAAGAGGGTTGGGGGAACAAGTTGTTAGCCCCTTTAATTCATAATAACGATAAAGGAATAAAGGAAGAAGAGATCCGGTTGTTAAGGCTATCAGATTGTTAAGACTTTTAACTCCTAATAAAGAGAATGAACTAAGAGAATAAAAGATTCAGTTTTATCATCTTAACTCTTTCATTTCTTCCCATCCGAAATTAAAATTTTAAGTCACGGAGAGAGAGATCTGGTTGTTAAGGCTATCAGGTTGTAATGGCTTTTAACTCCTAATAAAGAGTAGGGAATAAAGGAAGAAAAGATCCGGTTTTATCGCCATAATTCTTCTCTTTACAACCTATCTGAAATTAAAGTTTTAAATTCAGAGGAGAGAAATCTAAGAAACTTAAATCCAGCTACAAGGTTAGGAGACAGGTCCTAGGGATGGTCAGGCTCGGTCCCGTGCCCTGAAGTGAGCTCAGTAGGAACCCGGGTGCGATTCGTATACTTACCGGGTTGAAAATAATAATTAGCCATAACTCACAAATCGGATGCCAGAATTGGGCCTAAGAGAATTCGTTGTAAAGCTCTCGTCGACATGAACGCGTCGGCACTTGATATATATTTTTCTAACTTTTAGATCTCCCAAAAAGAAGAAAATACTCCAAAATTTAAAATAAGAATAACTTATCACCTGGGTGTCGGATCGACCCTAGCGCAGGCGATTTGAAAAGCTCTCTCAGAGCCCCACCCAATGTATCTAGCCTTGCTACGATCCAATTACCCGAACTTCTGTGGTAAACAAAACAATATCGAAGGTCAGCTAATTTATTGATATTCTAGGGTATAACCATCGAACTGTCGAAATTAGCTGTGTATACACCCGATTACTGCACGGGATGCGCCATTGCGACGTGTTCGAACCCATAGAGAAAGTGAGCGTAAAACATTTTATTGGTTTATAGCTTATTCTTCCAGAACAAGCCCAGAAAAAAAGTTTGACTAAGAATGACGAAAACACCCAAGGCGGACTTTTATTATTCCTAAATTTAACACCACAGGTGTTACAACCTACACACCTTAAAGAAATTTTCGTCCTCGAAAATTAGTTAGAATCAGAAATCAAACATCAAAAAGATCATGGTACAATCACAACATATCGGACTCCACTTCCTAAGTGGCCTCATCCTCACCTCGATGACTCCATAAAATCTTGACCATCCTGATAGTCTTGGTGCGAAGCATCCTATCTTCGGAAGCCAAAACACAGATCGACCGCTCCTCAAAAGTGGCATCAGTATTAATTAGCTCCAAGTCTTGTCAATCTAGCACGTGTGTCGGGTCTGGCATGTACCTCCGGAGCATCGACACATGGAAGACTGGGTGCACTGCCGAGAGCCGTGGTGGCAAAGCCAGATGATACACCACCTCTCCGACTCGATCTAGAATCTCGAACGGACCCGTAAACCTCGGTGCTAGTTTCCCTTTCTTTTCGAACCGAAAGACGCCACGCTTAGGGGAAACCCGCAGAAAGACATGATCATCAACCTCAAACTCAAGGGGCCGTCTAAGAACATCTGCATAGCTCTTTCGTCTGCTCTGAACTGTATGGAGCTTTTCTCTAATAACCTATATCTTATCTGTAGTCTCTTGCACCAAGTATGGTCCCAGAAGACTACGCTCTCCGACCTCTGCCCAATAGATAGGGGATCGATATGGCCTCCCATACAGAGCCTCGTAGGGAGCCATGTCAATGCTCGCCTAATAGCTATTGTTGTACGAGAACGCTACCAAGGGCAAGTGCTCATCCCAGCTACCTTTGAAGTCTATATAACACACCCGAAGTATGTCTTCCAAGATCTGGATGGTCCACTTTGACTGACCATCGACTGTCTGGGGATGGATGACTATGCTAAAGCTGAGCTGGGTCCCCAACGTGGTTTGCAAACTCTTCCAGAACCCTGAGACAAACCTGGGATCTCGATCCGAGACAATGGTCACTAGAATTCCATGCAATCTTACTATCTCTGCAATGTAAAGTCTGCTCAGCTCCGATAAAAAGGAAGTTGTTCGGACTGGAAGGAAGTGGGCAGACTTGATCAGTCTGTCCACAATCACCCATACCGAATCATGCTTGCTCCTGGTCAGTGGCAACCCCGAGATGAAGTCCATCATGATGTGCTCCCACTTCCATTTTGCTACAGGAAGGGGATGAAGGAGTCCCGCAGGCTTCTGGTGTTCTGCCTTAACCTACTGACATGTCAGGCACTTGGCCATGAACTCATCTATATCTCTCTTTATACCATTCCACCAGAACTGGCTCTTCAAGTCCCGGTACATTTTGGTGCTGCCAGGGTGTACCATGTATCGAGAGCGATGCGTCGCTGTTAGACCTCCTCTCGAATCTCCAAGTCCTTCTATAGACATAGCCTCCTCTTATACCTCAGTTCGCCATTAGAATCAAGTGACCAGTCCTCTACTGCATCTCCCCTTATCAGTCGAGAACGTATCTCTTCCAACTCCTCATAATCTGCTTGGGAGGCTATCACTTGTTTGACCAGCGTAGGCTGCGCTTGCACACTGAATAATCAAGTACTAGCGGGATCTTCTCGCACCAACATGTCATACCCTTCAACTACTACAATAAAGCTCTGTTTATCTGCAGTCAGTCGAGACATCTTGCTCCTGACCTTCTTGCTGAGCGCATCCGCCACTACATTAGCCTTCTCAGGGTGATAGAAGAAGTTGTAGTTGAAGGTCTTCAAAACCTCAATCCACCTCCTCTGTCAAAGATTCAGATACTTCTGAGTACAAATGTGTCTCAGACTCTTGTGATCAAAGTACATCTCAAAGTCTTCTCTGTACAGATAGTGGCGCCAAATCTTAAGCGCGAACACTACCGCTGCAAGCTCTAGGTCATGGGTCGGATAGTTATGCTCATGGGGATTCAGTTGTCTCATTGCATAGGCAACCACTTTACCATCCTGTATTTGCACGCATCCGAGTCCAGATTGCGACTCATCTGTGTATACTACATATCCCTTCCTACTAACTGGCACCGTGAGTACATGGGCAGTGGTGAGTCTCCACTTCAGCTTTTGAAAGGACTACTCGCACTCATCCGACCATACAAACTTCACCTCCTTCTTTGTTAACTGAGTCAATGGTAATACCAGCCTTGAAAAAACCCTCAACGAATCTTCGGTAGTATCCTTCCAAGCCCAGGAAACTCCGAATCTCAAAAGCATTCCTTATTGACTCTCAGTTTAGTACTACCTCAATCTTCGCTGGATCCACTGAGATACCTCCTTCTGAGACCACATGGCCTAAGAATTTCACCTCCCTCATCCAAAACTCACATTTGCTGAGTTTAGCATAGAGCCGATGATCTTGGAATGTCTATAGGGCAATCCTCAGATGCTCTGCATGCTCCTCTTTTGACTTCGAGAAGATCAATACGTCATCAATGCAGACCACGATGAACCGGTCAAGGTAAGGCCTGAAGACCCGATTCATCAAGTCTATAAAAGCTGCTAGGACATTCGTTAGACCGAACGACATTACTAGAAACTCGTAGTGTCCGTACCGCTTTCGGAATGTTGTCTTCTGGATATTATCATCCTTCACTCTAAGCTGATGGTACCCAGTCCTGAAATTAATCTTATAGAAGAACTGAGCACCCTTCAACTGATCAAATAGATCCTAGATCCTCAGAAGAGGATATCGATTCTTCACAGTAACTGCATTTAGTTTCCTATAATCGATGCAGAGCCTCTTTGAACCGTTCTTCTTCTGGGCAAACAAAATAGGGGCAACCCATAGAGACATTGGGGCGAATATACCCGAGACTCCACAATTCTTCTAGCTGAGTACTTAACTCCCGTAGCTGCACTGGTGCTATCCGATATGGGGCCACTGAGATCAGTGTCGTCCCCGGAACTAGCTTGATGTTGAACTCTACCTCTCGAATAGGAGGAAGGCCTGGGAGCTGGTCAAGGAATACATCAGGAAAGTCTCGAACTACTGGGGAGCGCTCTAATAGATTCTCACCCTCAATCTCGTTGCCCAACAATGCTAGGAGGCTAAGATAAGTCCCTTGTCGGGGTATCGGGTATGGAATAGCCAACTTAGCTCCCGCAAAGAAGAACTCCGTATTGCCAAGTGGACGGAAGGTGATTTTCTTGGAGTAGTAGTCTAGTGAAGCATGGTACGCCACCATCCAGTCTATCCCAATTAGCACATCCAACCCTTCTAGGTCAAGGATGGTCAAGTCGGCCACGAGTTCATTGCCTCCAATGGAAAGCACACATCTCTTACATACTCAGTCCACATCGATGCTAGCCCCAAGTGGTGAGACGACCGATAGGACATAACCAAGTGGCTCCGACTGTAGCCACAAGGTAGCCACAAATCTGGGGACTGTAAAAGTGCATCGATCCAATATCGAACAAGACTCATGCATGAGTAGTGAACACAGTTACAACACCAAAGGCAATATGCAATAGTTATTAGCATATGTCTATCCAAGCTATATGAACTACCAGAGGTGTGAACTACTAAACTATGCAAGGTAAAGCTATACTATGAGGAATGGGTCTATGGTAATTTCTATGGCAGATATAAAAGCTCTAATGTCCTTCTGTCAAGCCTATAACAGAATTCTCTCCTATGACTCACAACATCTACTGATCTGAGAACTATCGAATCTATGAGAAATACATACATGCGGGATAAAGTATCCACAATAAACACAAAAGACACTATAATATTAAGCCACAATTGTAAGAGGGATACAGAACAACTCAATGAGTATACCTCTCAATGATCACATCATCTCCTATAGTTACAATCCCAAAAGTATCCACTGATAAAAATTATAAACTAAAAGGTAAAGCAAAAGCGCCTAGTACAAGTGGGTCTTATCATGGTAAGTCTCATACATTACCAATAACGAGACTCTTAGACTAGATCCTAAGCTATAGAACTTACTAAACAACAAGGGAAGATGATGTAAACTACACACCTTACACAGAAACTGTCAAGAGATTATAATAATCTAACACATCTATAGGGTTGGGATCCAAATACTAACCTTACCAAGTTAAAAAGTGTCCCTCTTAACTGTTTCTATTGAAAGGCGTCCCCTTCAGTAGGGTAGGAAGGTAATTAAATTCCCAAAACTAAAATCTTAAAGTAGACCCCACTATTCACTGGGAACTCTTACAACAAATCCTAATACAATGACTAACAACATAAAGATAACCCTAGGATCATATCCCTAAGCTCTGATACCAGCTGTCACACTCCGGATCCAACTACAAGGGTAAACCAGTCAAACCCGGGGGTGATGGGGTTATAAAGGTAAGTCACTGTTATAAGGTCGCGAGGTTGATTTTATTATTTAATTGTTTATTACTAATTTATCATAAACTAGTTACTAGCTGATAATGAATGACTTTGAGGAGAAGCCTACCAATCACTTGGCCTTGAGGAAAGGCCTACCGGGCATGAAGCTTGAGGAGAAGCTTACCAGGGGAAATATTACTGATTCTAGCATTATTCAGAGCATCTAAAACATTGTTCCACAGTTATTACATAACCAACTAGAAATAATAGAAACTAGCTAACAGCTCTAGTGTCCTTTCTTGATAGCTAATTAAGCTCCTCTAGGAAGCGTCTGAGAAGGATCTACAGTACCTGAAAAGAGTGTGCAACAACGGGGTGAGTTTACTAGGTAAACTCAATGAACAGTTAACCCTAAACTAGCTAGGGTAAACCATAGTCGTACCCCGCCCTTATAAGGGCGGCAACCTATATACACACATATTGTAAGTAAGTGAAATAAACTAGTTACACATGGCAATTCTATTATATTACAACTACAACTAGTACATATAAGACAAGTAATCATTCAGATCAAAAGTATGCAACTAATTACCAAAGGTTAGTTCTACCTACTCCTAAAGTGAACCGGCAGTTTTCTAACTGAGTCTGCCAACAGAACTTGGGTCCAAGTATACCTGGAGAGCCAGAAATACCCATATGGCCATAAGGGGGGCTTGGTCTTTTACCATGGGGCACTCCCGCCCAACTTGCTTCTTCGGGGTCATTACCCAGGGGTGGACTACTAAGCCACTAGGGGATTTACCGCCTGCCCAACCCTGTGACCCTACATACTTGATTCGGATTATGCACAGGCGGTGGTTCACCTCCCATCTTGTGCACTCGGGTCCCCTACCCATGCCCGTAAGTAGTGAGTCTTCCCTCTGGGAAGAAAACCTTGATTGAGGAAGTACAACCATTGGTCTCTCCACTAAGACCACCCGTCTCTCCACTGAGACCGCCAGCCCTCGTTGCTCAGTAGCAACTGGACTGCACCATGAGACCCATGGTCACCAAACACAGGCATTCAATAGAATATCAATAATTAATCAGTACGAGTATCTACTTGTTTGCATACATCCTAGTGTGAATCTAGGTTGATCTAATTACAGTTACAGCTATCAAAATATTATATGATTATTCAGAGGCAAATTATAGTCTGCCCACCTCCCACATGTAGTACTGGTTTCCCGCCTGTATGTATTGGACATACTATGCCACATACGGTTTTATTAATTATTTTATAAATACAACTACAATCTATTCTAACCAGAATAGAATTAATCATGTTCACCTGAAAAGTAACTCGGTTGTCCACGCTCCTCTCGCTTATCGATTCGGTGTATCGTCGAAGTAGAAACTAACAATCATAGTTTAAAAAGTATAAGTTGTTACCTCTATAAATTACTCAAATCAGGGATGTATATAGGTTGGTCTAGGGATGAGGGACCTATTGGATCCGGTCTTGCTCGAATCTGACTTCGGTCGAATGTTTTAGGGTTGAACCGGTAAAAACTGGTCCATGATCAGTTCAATAGGATAGAAGGGTCCATAGGGTCCTAAACTAGGTTCAATACATCTGTATCGAAGATCTGAGCACAATGCCACCGGTTTTGTCCAATTCTGAGATCGGACAGGGAAATGGCGATCAAACCACGATGCACCAACTAGATCGGGTTCTTGGATAAAATGGGATAGTAAAGAGTATGTACAAAATATGGCCAATATATAGAATTTTCCAAACCGGTCGTAATGGCGCTGGTTTCGTCCAATTCAGAGCTCAGACGAAGAAATGGCGGCCGAACCAAAATCTGCTGGTTCGCAGGTCTGGTTTATGTTGTTAATGAGTTTGGGTTCAAAAAATCCCAACTTAACAACAATTCAAAAATTCCTTTCCAAGTCTCTTTCTTCTCCATCAAATATAAAACAGAGGAATGGGTTCTCTTGGAACCTATTGCCATGGCACTTATTTTCCGATCGTGAGCTGCTAGGAAAGTGCATGGATTTGCACCTCCTGCAATTGACGTGGCCATGAGTGGCATTGGAGATGGCCGCAGTGTGGTCTCAATCCGGGGTTTGGCCGCGGCCAAGGAATTTGAGGAGGTGTGGTGATGGAGGTGGTGTTTTCTGTGAGGTTGTCGGGGATGCCTAAGATGGCCTTTGGTGATGTCTCCACCCAGATTGGTCGCGGGTGAGGAAAGACAAGGGGTGGCCGCATGGGTTGGGTCGTGTGGAGGAGGAGAGGGAAAAGGGCTGACCTTGGTTTGGTACTCACCGGAGTCGGGGGAGGAGGCGGGTCCGCTATACCTCTCTCTCTAGTTCTTTCCTTTGATCTCTCTGCTCTTCTTCTTCCGATATCTCTCTCTTTTCTTTTTTTATATTAATACATTTACTATGTCGTTCTTTCTCTCCCGTTCTCTCTTTCTTGGTTCACAATAAGAAATGAAGGGGGCTACTGTTATGGTACTAAAGATGGTGTTTTCATGGTAATAAAGAGGGTTGGGGGAACAAGTTGTTAGCCCCTTTAATTCATAATAACGATGAAGGAATAAAGGAAGAAAAGATCCGGTTGTTAAGGCTATCAGATTGTTAAGACTTTTAACTCTTAATAAAGAGAATGAACTAAGAGAATAAAAGATTCAGTTTTATCATCTTAACTCTTTCATTTCTTCCCATCCGAAATTAAAATTTTAAGTCACGGAGAGAGAGATCTGGTTGTTAAGGCTATCAGGTTGTAATGGCTTTTAACTCCTAATAAAGAGTAGGGAATAAAGGAAGAAAAGATCCGGTTTTATCACCATAATTCTTCTCTTTACTCCCTATCCGAAATTAAAGTTTTAAATTCAGAGGAGAGAGATCTAAGAAACTTAAATTCAGCTACAAGATTAGGAGACAGGTCCTAGGAATGGTCATGCTCGGTCCCGTGCCCTTAAGTGAGCTCGGTAGGAACCCGGGTGCGATTCGTATACTTACCGGGTTAAAAATGATAATTAGCCATAACTCACAAATCGGATGCCAGAATTGGGCCTAAGAGGATTCGTTGTAAAGCTCTCGTCGACATGAACGCGTCGATTCTTGATATATATTTTTCTAACGTTTAGATCTCCCAAAAAGAAGAAAATACTCCAAAATTTAAAATAAGAATAACTTATCACCTGGGTGTCGGATCGACCCTAGCTCAGGCGCGTTGAAAATCTCTCTCAGAGCCCTACCCAACGTATCTAGCCTTGCTACGATCCAATTACCCGAACTTCTGTGGTAAACAAAAAAATGTCGAAGGTCAGCTAATTTATTGATATTCTAGGGTATAACCATTGAACTGTCGAAATTAGCTGCGCATACACCCGATTACTGCACGGGATGCTCCATTGCGACGTGTTCGAACCCATAGAGAAAGTGAGCGTAAAACATTTTATGGGTTTACAGCTTATTCTTCCAGAACAAGTCCAGAGAAAAAGTCTGACTAAGAATGACGAAAACACCCAAGGCGGACTTTTATTATTCCCAAATTTAACACCACAGGTGTTACATGTCTATTGTTCTGGTTGGGCGGGTCGGGTTCAGGTCAAACCCGTCCAAGTCCCACCCCTAGTAAAAATTCCTTTAGATCTTCTAGGTTTGATGTATATGCGCAAGTGCCTCATAGAATCCATTGAATACTGAATGTCAATAAGGCCTACAAGCCCAATGCTCATGGCCCATGGACCAAGCTCAAAAACCATGAAATATTGATCCATGACCATATGGACAAAGCCCATCAACACTAACAGAAATCAATGAAACCTGCATATTTCTCTATACTTTCTACCAAAAATACAATATTTTCTACCTTCCTATATTTTTTTCCAAGGGCTTAACAGTTAGGATCTTATCATGGTCCACCACCAAATCACCAATACCATGAAAATTTGAACCTCAATGTTTGAGGTTGGTTTTGAAACTATGGCCCCCCTAGAAATGAGTATAAAATTTTAAATAAATTTCCAATAATCCCCCACTTAGTTTATTTTTTTTAAATAATAAAAATAATTAAAGAATACTAGGTTCCTTATATTATGCAAAAGTTGACATACCTTTCGGTTTGAAGGTCCACTCAGTGATAATTATATATTTTCGTATGTGGTGATCGAGTTGGTGGTCTTCACCTTGACCTAGTCTCATGGTTCAGTTTCAATAATAGCATACATAGTATGTCTTATTAGGATTCTATGCAGTTTATGCATGTATCGTATATGAGTTTTAGGGAACAACCCACTTTTCATAGTCGCGGCCTCACGCCTCTATGCATATCGATGAATCCTTACGGGAGAGTGCAAGGTGGCACCCTGACTCTTGGGTCTTGAACTCATCAGGAGTTTAAAGCTATCATTTCTCTATTGTGTTTATGAGCGCTTTCACCCTAGGGATGGGAAGAGTAAAGATCAATGCTACTCATAGTCATTGATACAACTTATTTCTACCCTTTGAACTAAGGTGAGGATGAGTTACCACAATTGTGATATTTTTGTGAGGTTGAGTTCTTACTCCCAAATCCGAATATGACCAAAATCAACGTGTGTATAGTACGAGAAGAAATATTTTCTTGGAGTGACTTGGACGGAGGCACCAAAATCAATGATCTAACTTGTGCTATCACATGTGAGTCCAACAAAACTCTCACCACTAACAATGATGACTTCTCCATCCAAAGCGGCTACAACAGTGGACTTATCTTCTTTTATTCCACCGTCATTTTTCTTCTTTCGTTCTCTTTTGAAGTTTCCAAACTCTCACTTCATATGCCCCATCTTGTGACAATAGTAGCATCCTATCCCGTTTCTTAATTTGGATCTCTCTCTAAATCCTTCACAATGGGTAGGTTTTCTACTATCACTTCCCCCTCGCTTTTTCAGGGCTTAAGTGTTTCCGAGTGTGAAGAGGAACCGAAGTCCTTCTTTCTTGTTTCTTTGTTCAACAAACTACCAGCCACTTGACTTATAGTGACAAAACCATTCAGAGTCAAGTTAATTACTAAGTGACACCACAAGATTTTACCAACTATCAAGCAATGAACTAAGGAGCAACAATATCTGTAACTCATCTTTGAGCACCATTTTCATGGAGGAAAGTTTGTTCACAATAATTTGAACTCCATTCAAATACTTCTTTTTTTTTTGGTGGAAAAACTCTATTCAAATACATGGATATGGAGCTACCATCTTTGTTTTTTTTTTTTTTTTGAGAAATCCCACTTGGAGAATGGGGGGGGGGGGGGGGGGGGGGGTGTTCGGCCTAGACCCCTACCAGTTAATTAAAAAGAATAGAGGAGTATAGCTGGGGTTGGGAACAAGAGTCGAGGAGGCCCATGGGCCGACCTAGTTACAGAGATCCAAAAGAAATGCTTTCAGCCCCGGCAAAAGGTTGTAAACCAAGAGGCGGATCATAGATTTGGAGTGAGAGATTACAATGTCCGCCTTTCTTTGTATTTCAAATTATAGCCTTTTGGAACAAAAAAGCTTTATTTATGCTCGTCTTTCTTTCGTAGAGATTTTCCTACTTATTCCAAAGAGAGTGTACAGTGGTCTTGGTGGATACATGGTGGAACACTATATCATCTAGCCATTGCCAAATGAATCTCATGACCTTTTAATAAAAGTTTTTTCTATTCTTCATTGATCTTGTTCTCCGGCTTTGCTCCATCACTTTCAATATATAGTTCCATACAAGTCTTTGCAATATAATAGGTCCTCCATTTTTTATTCCGAATCACCCAATTGTTCCCATTCAAGCTAACCATGTAGCTCATCCTTGATGACTCCAGAGCTTCACAATACAACCCAGCTGTTCTGATACCAGTTGTTGGGAAAACACTATGTTGCCCTCTTTGTGCAAACTAATGGGGAATGTGAGCAACAAACAAGATAAGGAAATCAAACACACAAAGAAACGATAATTTTATGTGGAAAACCCCTTCGATGTGAAGGGAAAAAACCACAAGACCAAAGTTCGTCCCAAATCTTTCACTATTTTCAAATGAGCTTTCAATTATTCTTCACTAGACAGAGCTAGAGGCTACCAAATCTCAAGAGGAAGCACTCTCTTGGATGCACAATGATCTTCACCCACGAATATTGAATAAACAACAATACAGATCTCACCGAAGTGGAGTCTATAACTCTTCCAAAACACTTTGGAGAAACCGATCAATCTTCTGTTCGTCAGGATGAAGCTTCAGTCGCCGGAGAAGAGTGAATAGTCTTCTTCCCTCTTGAGAACAAAGTGGGTAGAACACTTCCCTACCAAGATCCAACCTCTCCAAATTCGGATATTGCCCCTTCTCACCACTTTTACAAGGCCCAAAACTACTCCAAGAGGTGGTCAAGCATGCATGAAGGAGAGAGAATGAGTGGAAAAAGATGAAAAAATAAAAATCAGGGTGCTTGCGACCTACATCACTAGTGGGTTCGCCAGGGCAGGCCCTGAGGTTTTGGGGGCCCTAGGCGACCTCCAAAAATTGGGCCCTCTTCTTTCTATCCCGCAGACGAGTAGACAACAACCCTCTCCTTCTTCCCCACAGCTCGCCACACGGTTTTTTTTGTGGATGAAGCCCAACCGCACATGTTAGGTCATATGGTGTTTGGACTTGGCGGTTGGGCCTCAAATGGTGTTTGGACTTTGATGTTGGGCCCCCCCTCCCTTAGTGTTTGGAATTTGCTGTTGGGCCTCCCCTCCCTTATTGTGTGTACTTTTGCTGTGGGGCCTCCATTGGTGTATATTAATTGGGGGCTATAGGCAAATGCCTTGGCTGCCTACCCCCACGGCCGAGCTTGGGGTCCACTTTCACATAGGAGACGAAAACCCAACACGGTGTTCATCATCATTTCATCCGAGAGTGTGTGGCAAAGGAAGAATTGGAGCTGAAGTATTGCAACACTAAAGATCAGTTGGCGGAAATATTTATGAAGGCATTACCATAAGAAAAAATCAAAAAGATTTGTGATTTGATGCAAATTCAACCACATGTTTGGATTAGGGGGGTGTCTTTGGATTACTTCAAATGCTATACGAGTTATTAGGTGTTTTTTAGTTCGTCTTTTATTTCGATGTCTTGAATATTGGATCGTTGTTAGTTCTTTTTTCTTCTTTTTTTTAATTGAAAATTAGTTGTAAGTTCTTCTTGCACATGTAATTGAAAGCGTTTGGATTCATAAAAGCATCCAGAGTGAATGTGTTAGCGCATATAGAGCCGTCAATGTGTTTTTGGCACAACATGTCACATTGGACAACTTGGACAAAGTGTTGTAAGTATTGAGTTGTAAGTACATCTTGAGTCTTAATTCCTGCGAGTTAGAAAACAAGTCCAAATGAAGCTTCAGAGAAAGATACAGATGAAGGACTCTGTTTGGGGATATTTTTCGCTGGCTCGTGCGCTCCTCCTGCAAGACAAAGGAAATGTGAGAATGACTGGCTCCCTTAGGAGCGCAGACCCTTCGGTGCTCAAGTCAGCCCAGGTGTGAACAAGAGAGAGCTGTCGTAGTAGGAAATGACCAGGGTTTTTGAGTTTCGAACCTGTACTTTGGAGCTAGGGTCGTACCTTTATAGACTTTTTGCAGACCGCCAGAGTTTGACACATGGCGGAGTCTTTCCGCCCCTTATACGCCCCCATGTGTTAGCCCACATGGATCTTTAATTGCCTTTGTCGTTTAGCCTGCCAGGCGGTGGCGAAGGGGGGCTCACCGGTCTTGTCCATGCCAGGTGAAGATTCTGAAAGGCTCCAGTCTGGGAGGTCCTAGACCAACTTTGGGCGGCTTTTGCAGCCAGCAGCCATCCACGTAGCTTCATGGGGGTGGTGACACATGTTGGTTCGTTACCGCCTTACAGTGGGTGACCTCTACGAGAGAGAGGGCGAGCTCCTGGTCAGGGGGGAGGGACCTTCAGAACCTCTTCTACCATCATCAAGCGGACTCTTTGGCCGTTGCATGATCGGACGAGCTTCTGAGCGAGCTGTGGGTGTTACGCCTTCTGAGGGGTTCTTTGAATTCTACCAGGAGCAGTCTTTTCCGCGGGGGAGCCAATCGCATGTGGGCATAGCGAGATCCCTGGCGAGCTGCTGTTAAGAATTTTGACTCGCAGTACCTCATGAATGAGGCCTCGAGGAAGATACTGCTCTATCCAAAAGACGCAACGATCTGCTACTAAGCTTCGGGTGAATTACGAGCACTAGCCATGGGGCGACCGATTCCGCGTGCGAGCTAGTTGCATGTGGCCAAAGTCAGCCCCGGTAGGGCTGTGAGCTACGAACCTCTATTTTAAGCTCCGGGTGGGCTACGAGCACCAGTCGTGGGGCGACCTCTTCAGTGTAAGATCTGATCGCATGCGGCTAGGGTCAGCCCCGGGCAGGCTGTGAGCCACGAACTGCTATTGTATACTCCTGGCGGGCTACGAGCACCAGTCGCGGGTCGACCTGTTCCACGTGCGAGTTGGTCGCATGCGGCTAGGGTCAGCCCCGGGCAGGCTGTGAGCCACGAACAACTACTGTAAGCCCTGGGCGGGCTACGAGCACCAGCCGCAAGGCGACCTCTTCCGCGTGCGAGCTGGTCACATACGGCCAGGGTCAGCCCCGGGCGGTCTGTGAGCCACGAACCGCTATTGTAAGCTCCGGGCGGGGTAAAGCACCAGTCGTGGCGCGACCTCTTCCGTGTACGAGTTGGTCGCATGCGGCCAGGGTCAGCCCCGGGCGGGCTGTGACCCACGAACCGCTACTGTAAACTCCGGGCGAGCTACGAGCACCAGCAGCGGGGCGACCTCTTCCGCGTACGAGCTGGTCGCATGCAGCCAGCGTCAGCCCCGGGCGGGCTATGAGCCACGAACTGCTACTGTAAGCTCCGGGCGGGCTACGGGCACAAGCCGTGGGGCGACCTCATCTGAGTGCAAGCTGGTCGCATGCGTCCAGGGTCAGCTCCGGGCGGGCTGTGAGCACTAGCCATAGGCAGCCTCTTCTGCTGACGATCTGGTTGCGGTGGCCAGGGCAACCTATCTGGAAGTGTTCTTTGAATTCCAAGACATATCCTAATCATAAGGCTACCTGCCCAAAAATCACGGTTGACCTTGAGTCTCGAACCCACCCCCGGGGGGGGTTCCTGCTTTGATCACCCAAGGTTGCCTTGGGTGCGCCCCAAGACAGAGGCGACCTTCCTGGGGACTTCTGTTGTCTCATTGTGTTCTTTTTCCTTCTACTATCACGTGGATGATGAGCCGATGACATTTTTGGCACCATCATTATCACCTCCTGAGGGGGCGGTCAGCCGCAGCTCCGTCCACTCAGGAGCCCAGCGAGGTCATCCGTGTAGACCAGTTTGATCCTTCCGTCTACTGACCAGCTCCAGCCAAACTGTATTCCATTCTGTGAAGTCAGCTATAGGGTGTGACATCAGGCCACATATGGTGTCTTCATCGCGTATGCCCGTGATATCACCGTCGCTCAATAAGCTAAGCTGCGTGGCATCAGGCCGCGTAAGGTGCCTCCGCTGCATCTGCCCATGATGTCACCAGGTTGCTCAACAAGCTATGTCGCATGGCATTGGGCCGCGTAAGTTGTCTTCGCCGTGTTTACCCGTGATGCCACGAGGTCGCTCTAAGCTGCGTGGATTAGGCCGCGTAAGATGCCTCCGCCACGTCTGCCCGTGATGTCACCAAGTAGCTCAATGAGCTAAGCTACATGGCATCAGGCCACGTAAGTTGTCTCCGCCGCCTTTGCCTGTGATGTCACCAGGTCGCTCAACGAGCTGAGATGTGTGGCATTAGGCCGCGTGAGATGTCTCCGTCGCATCTGCCCGTGATGTCACCGGGTAGCTCAATAAGCTATGCCGTATGGCATCAGACTGCGTAAGTTATCTCCATCACATCTGCCCGTGATGTCACCAGGTCGCTCAACGAGCTGAGCTACGTGGCATCAGGCCACGTAAAATGCCTCCGTAGCGTCTGCCCGTGATATCACCAAGTCGTTCAACGAGTTGAGCTGCGTGGCATCAGGCCGCGTGAGATGTCTTCGCCGTGTCTACCCATGATGTCACCAGGTCGCTCAATGAGCTGAGCTGCGTGGCATCAGGCCGCGTAAGATGTCTTCGTCGCATCTGCCCGTGATGTCGCCAGGTCCCTCAACGAGTTGAGCTTTGTGGCATCAGACCGCATAAGATGCCTTCGCCGCGTCTGCCCATGATGTCACCAGGTCACTCAATAAGATATACTGCGTGGCATCAGGCTGTCTCCGTCGTATTTACCAGTGATGTCACCAAGTCGCTCAATGAGCTAAGCTGTGTAGCATCATGGCACTTAAAATGCCTCCGCCGTGTCTACCCGTGATGTCACAAGGTCGCTCATCAAGCTAAGCTGCATGGCATCAGGCCGCGTGTATGGTTTTCCCGACGATCCGAGGATCATAACCCGGATGAGGTAGCTAAATCGATAAAAAATAAACGACATCGCAAAATAATCGATATGCACGAAAATTCGACATGTGCGAAATAGTAGGGCTCTATAACTCGACAAAAAAACAAATCAATAGAAATTGAATCAAAACAAAGGCAAAAGGGTGGAAGTTCGACAAGCGATAAAAGAATCAAAAACTAGCTACCCCCTGTCCGGTTAAGGATCCTCAGAACCTCGGTTTTGCTTATCGCGTCGGTATGATAACGGACAGTGGCCTTGCCCCTAGCCTTCGACGTTAGTGGCTTTCGCATTTCTCTTTTGTGACCTCACCACGTTGTCAAGCTTTGAGGATTACCAATAGATTTTTAGGTCGCCTAAATGGGTGGTCGCCTATTTAGGTCCCCTTAGATCACCCCGGGGTGCTTCCTATCATGTCATATGAATGCGAAGGACCCTGGTCATATGTATAGTCCCCTAGACAGCGGACTACCCCGGCGATCTCAATGTTGTTCGGGACGGCCACTGATAACCCCGGTCTTGCTTTAATTCCACACGACGGCGGACTATTCTTTGAGGCAGTTGGGTGCAAGTTGATCGCGTGCAAGCTGTTTTGTTGGATCACTATCGAGCATAAATTCGAAAAGACTCATTCACTCCAAAGACCCTCTATTTCATAAAATGGTCTACAAGAGGGCTCCTATACGCACGGTAGGAGGAGGCTACTGTTCGATAATCTTTCCTTAATAATCTAACACCACATCTTCAAGGTTAATGTGTTACTGAACCAAGGCGAAGAGCTCGACCATGTTGCAGGGATCGAAAATAATAATAGCGACATGAAGCTCACCTCCTTAAGGGGGCGCACTCCGAAAGGCATTCACGGCTGTCCGATCTCACCCGGCTGAGTCCTCGAGGGCGAGATAGGAGTTCCGGAATCACATCGGGAAGCACTGAAGGGTCTCCCGTGCGCCCATGGTGAGAGCGAACAGTGATTCAATTTGCTTCGGAGGTTGTCGATTGTACTGGTACTGTTCCAAAAACAGCCCGGACAGAGCAGTGAAGCTCGGGATCAAGCCCGAAGGTAACTTATGAAACCAGTCTAGGGGCCAAACCTGTCAAGCTGCTCAGGAAGGCACGGCACAGAACATGGTCCTGGTTCTCAAAAAATAGCAACTTTCGGTAAGCCAGCACATGGTTGACTGGATCCTACTATCCGTCGAACAAGATGAACTTCGAAGGAGTCCAAAGCTGGGGAAAGTCTCCTCGATGCACCTCCCTTGTGAAGGGCGAGCTCCTTCCCCGAGCGGCCATGTCTTCAAAAAGGTCGACAAGCATGCTGGGTAATTGTCAGTGCCCAGGGTGATCCCCCAAGAGCGGTTACGCAGGCCCCAGGCGGTCTTGCATGTTTCCTCGAGGTCGGACCGCGCCTTCGCTAAGGCGATGTTTGGAAATGACGTCCCGGTATCTGCTACGCTACTTTATCGGTAATCGCCTCGGCGCAGGAAAAGGTCTGTGTAAGGCCATCACCTCACGGGTCTCCACAGGGGGTAACACTTCCATCGTGAGTTTCTCCTCACGCTGATAGCGCGGGTTACGATCTCTCCCTTGAGACCTTGCCTCTGGCTCGTCGGACCCTGCACTTCGGCTTTGCCAGCGAGGGGGGGCCGAAGGTGGAGTCGACTCATTACTGGAACGCTGGGTGACAAGTCACTGAAGTCGCCCGAGAGCCGACTCTCTTGTCTTGCACACCACTGCATCTTCCACAAGGGGCTCCTGCTGGGATGCCCGCCGCGTGGGCGCCAATGTGGGTTGATACGACGTTGGGACTGGGAGAGGTCACGCAGGGGGAGCGGTCCCCGCCGACACTACCAGACGCCGGGGTTGAATTGCTGATCTTCCCTCTGTGGGCCGAGCCCGAGGGAGAGATCAGTTCTTCTGCTTGTCAATGGAACCTGGCATAGTCACGCCAGTTCATTCATCATGGCCCGCTAAGTAGCCAATATCTCCAAAAGGAGCTGGTCACCGAGCGGGATAGGGGGTTAGGAAGCATGAGCGAGTGGCCCGCTTTATACAGACTCGGTGTGGGCTTTCACCCGTCTCTGTTCCTGCGTGGTCGGAGCCATCTGTTAGAATTGGTGAGGTCTACAGCTCGTAAAACCTATAGTTTAGCTATGTATGGTTGATAGTATAAGATTGCATCTAGGTACGTACCTTAGTACGTGTTCTGATTACAGAACAGAGAGCCATGGCTACATGGTAATCCTCTTGAGTGGGAGACTCAAGGGACTGGTCCCATGTAACCTAAATACGTTCGCAGCTCTGATTAGGGTTGGTCGCCCTATCAGGTTAAGCTGTTGGGATGACAGAGCGTGGGTGTCTCCACCACGGTCATTACCAGGCACAGTGTCTGTGGCCGAACGGAACCAACACGGTGCACAGATCGGTGAGCAGACACCGGTGCACTAAACCATGTTTCTGCTTAGGGTAAAACGGTCCTAAACCCTGAGGAGCCATGTCTGGTGGACTAACCAGTTGTGTGGTGCTTTGGCGCACCAATGTGTGAGGATCTGGATGCAGTGATCCAAAACCACGGTGTACTGGGTTACCCGGCTGGCGTTGCATCAGCATGTCACTCCTGCAGGCTATCCACACCCCTAACAGGAGGTGCGTTCCTTGGTCTGACCTACGTCGTATTAAACCCTGGCCAGGTGGTCATCAGTTCGACTGGTGATGGATCCGGTTACTCGACAGAGTTATTGGAGGTACGATGTACGTGGTCAACCTGGAAGGAACCGAGTCATATGAGCACTCGAGTCTGACGGTATTCTCCACCGCTCGAGTTGCGTCATGGCACCAGTGGAGGGACAACGAGTTTACCATACTAAGCGGAGAGCAGGGGTATATGGGAGAACATAGTAAGTCCGGGGGGATTGGAGTACAGCCTGCGTCGCACTCTGTAGGGGTGTGCAGGATCCAAACCAAACCGACCAAACCAACCGAACCAAACCAAACCGACCGAATTTGATCAGTTTCGACACACTGAATGGATCGGATTGGATCATGATTTCTCAAAACCGATATGATTGGATCGGTTATCGGATTTATCAATTAAAAACCGACCTAAACCGAACCGAACCGAACCGGACTCCGGTTTATAATTTACTAATTTAGTGGTAACTGTTGTGAACTTTTGTTTAATTGTTTAAACTGTACTTTGTAGTTTCTAATATTTAATGGATATGAATATTGTGGACATAATGGTATTGTTGTTGATAACTTGGTATTTTGGTAAGTAATATAGTATCATTTTATAATTTTTGAAATAACCATTTTAAAGTTGAAACTATGTCCAAATAAAAAAAAAACTAGTAAGCATATGGGCCAAAGCCCAAACCGACCATCCAATCCAATCCAAACCGACTTTAATTGGATTGGATTGGATTGGATTCCAGTCTCAATCGGTTTGGATCGGATTGCAAATTATCAAAACCGACCTAGGTTGGATCAGTTTGGGTTTTGCCTAAATAGGTCGGTTTCGAACCGATGCACACCCCTAGCACTCTGGGTGGCTACGCAGGTTAACTCGGACTCAGAGGATCGATGGTACACTCGGGTAGTGTGTCGATCGAGTCTGAGTTGGAAGCCATGAACCCTGGTCCCTGAAGGTTCCACCTTATCGACATTATGTACGGTTCTTATACCATCTCCTCGAAACACAGAACGTAGTTAGAGGAAGCGAGAAGTCCAAGCATACGCTCCGTGAGTGCTTCGCACTAGTGCACGGTAGATGCGTAGCTACGTGTGTGTACTAAGGGGAAACCCTAGGTTAGTGCAGAGACGCATGTAGCAATTCCTTGCCATAAGTGGACTTTGCCACATGGGTGCGATGCACTGGGACATGTTGCGAGTTGACTAGTTGACTTCACTAGGGGCACCCTACGGGAACCTCAGAGAATAGTGAAATCACTGGTGCACTTCACTTATGTGTGCCTTGCAAAGTCTCGTACACGAAGAACGGTCAACTAGTGGCATAAGGGCTTTTTGGTCATACCATGCGCCACTATGCACTAAGGGGGCCGGCCCTAAGTGTTGAGAGACTGGTCAAGGCCGGCCCCATTAGTTTCGGGAGGTTGTTGCCTCCGATGAAGGGGCCGGTTATGAGGCGCAGAAAATGGGCTGGTTTTGACCGTTTTCGAAAACAAGGAAAGGATAGAGATAAAGAAGAGATATATATAGGGATAAGGTTTGAATCAATCATCCTTATCCATACTGTCCTTATCCATATGGATAGGCCGGCTATATATATGAGAAGGAGAGAGAGGGTGCACGAAATTAGTAGCATGGGCAAGCCCTAGGGCCGGCCATGCAAGCCATGGGGAAACCAAAGCCCCTCTTCTCTCTTCGCATCTCCTCTCTCGTCTCTCTCTCCCTCGCTTGCGCCATTGGATGGCGACTCGTCTTCCTCGCATGGTGTTTTCGTAGAAGGAGAAGGCTCGTCGTATGGAGGCACTCAGAGATCCATCGACGAGGTGCCGTGCATCGTGTGAGATCGGGTGAACTAGAAGGAGTCTCCCGCAACCTTTTGCTGTCCAGAATCTGCACAGAAAATCAACATTGTTTCTGCGATTTCGGGATCTACAGAAGTCCAAACGACGTGAAACTTATTGGAAAAGTTGTGTCTCGAAGTTGGCTACCTGCAGTCCAAATTTCAGCCCAATCGGAGTTCAAAGCAGAAAGTTATGGCCGTCGTACCGAAGCTATGTCGAGCAGATCCGTAGCCCGTCTCCATCGACAAAGAAGAAATTTGTCGCGGTGAAAGATTCCACACGCAGGTATGATCTCTAACAAGTAGATCTAACATAATTAGAACATGCATTCATGCTAGATTGTTCTTTTGCGTTAGATCGTCGTTAGGGGTTCGAGTAGTTGCCATGCTAGTTTCATACACGCATATGTAGATCGTTTCGATGAAATTTTTGATATGTAACGCACACCGCTCTCGGTCCTCGGACCATCACTTTGCTTCCGCTGCGGGCCTCTACCATGGATTTATTTCCAACAATTGGTATCAGAGCCCACTAGTGGTGTGTGTTTCATGTTTTTCATGAAACCGTCATGTGCGCTTGAATAGTATGTGCCGCCATCGGGGTTCTACGAGTAGATCATGCATAGTATATTTTTTTGTGTGTTCTATGAATCGTTCTTGCAGGGCGCCGCTTCTAAAATTATTCTGGATATGTGATTGCTTGCTACCGGGGGTCGGACCCCGTGTTAGCGATTTTGTCTGGATGTTTTTTCTTCTGTGTGTGGATAGATTTTAAAGCCATAGTCGGGCAAGAGGTGAAGATTTACCACCCTTGATTCCCAGGCTTTTGCTAGGTTTGTTTTTCTTTTCTTTCTAGGAAATTGTATACGAACGAGCACTTGCTCGAAGCGTACTAGATCTTTTTCGGTTACAGATTGAAGAGGAGGACTTGCCGTGGAGATCCACTACCGGGAAGATGAGCGGAACCTTGGAGGACGATGACGATCCGGCGAAGCGTACACGTTGACGGCAAAGGGCAGAAAGCGTCAGGAGATCGTATACAGAGGCTTGCACCGGATCGAGAGCCTTACGAAGGAGATAGAGAGCTTGCGCTGTGCCAGTCAGGTTCAGGGGTCAGACCCTAAACTTGATTCAGTTGTGTGCTTATTTCTTTCAGTAGTTCTTTATATTTCTGTAGAGAACCCCGATGCGATAATTTGATTATCTGTGTTAGAGGGATGCCCTTTCCCCTCGGGTCCTAGCGACCTTATTAGGATAGGATTCCACTAGTGACGCCTATTATTTAATTGACCCTTGATGATAGCATGAATTCCTCACATTTGGTTATGCCCCTATTAGGTCAACACCCGATTAGTCGGGTGTGCCTATTTGGCAAGCATCGAAACCTAGAATGAGTTGGAATTCTACTATGACATCATTTGTCAAATTTATAAGCGAGGCGCCATGGTAGTGGAAGACCTTTCCTGTCAGTCTGACCTTAGGCTAGGCTCCAGGGCATTAGCGTAATAGCCAAGTTTGCAAAGCATCGATGTTCTTGGGATATGTAATGTGACCATTGAGTGGAGAAATCCACTTGAGGCAGGGACTATGATATTCCGAGATCGATTAATGCTTCGCGAAAGGCTTGAAACGCTAGTGGGAGCATGGTATGACCAGGGTCTAGTGTATAGGTTGTCGTGACCTTAGTATACACTCATACTTGCATTAAATAACCCTCAAATTTAATAAGGGATGCAAGAGAGGACTTTTAGAGATCCTCTGGCCTCCACGGCCAATCACTTCGTGCTCGGGTGGGAGGGCATAACTCAACAACCCCCTCGGGTGAGAGCTGTGTTTTTCCATGCCAAGCTACTTAGTGATCTCCCTCGGGATATGGCGATACGGCGCTAAGGGTTCAGGCTTTTACTTACCCTCGTGGGGGCCGTTAGAACTTCCGTTCCGTAATTGCCTAGGCTCGTGGTTAAGCATCCGAAGTACACGTGAGGTATTCGTTGCGAAGACAATGGTGATCACGTGGTACTGGCCAAAAGATAACTATGGTTCATCAAAGCCCTTAGTTGGCAGATTTGGATAGGGTCAAGGGAAAGACCCGTGTAAGCGGATGACCTGCACACTGCCCCCTCGGACAGGTGCAGCCTATTCCGAGATCTTACATACATGGTTAAATTAATCCATAGAGGTGTCTTCGCTGTGAGGGTAGCGCTGACATTTGGATATAATTAGCTTATTTTAAAAAAACCATAAAATAAGTTATTTTGCATTCGTTTTTCATTCAACCATATAGTTCCCCTATCCGCTATCCCATAAGAGAACCAGTTATCGGGTCTCTAACTACGTAGAGCCGAAGCACTTTCTTTAGCTTATGCATAGGGTAGAAAACGTACATTGGCTTGTAATCTTAATATCCCTGTACTAGACCTAATAGGTCCAGATATCACTAGGGCACTAACTAGGGCATATGATGACTAGCGAGAATCTGAGGAGATGTGAAAGTTCTGTGTCATAGCAGACTTGCAGACAACTCCTTAGAAGCAAGTCAGAGATATGCCGGGTCTTCTCTAATAAAGTTTTACTTGCATATGATATCTGCTAGGCGAAGTCAGTAGACTCATCGCTTATCCACCAAGATACTTGTCGGTACCAAGATGTCAGAGGGAATGCTTGTTCGGGAACACATCCTTGAGTTCCAGATCGAACTAGATTCCAAAGACATAGTACCAGATGACGAGGTGGTGGAAGACGTCTATCTTGCATCCTTGTCTGGAACCTTCGAAGGCGTTATCAGAGACTTTAGCTTTAACAAGTTAGAGATGATAAACGCAGAACTTCTAAGGATATTTCTAAGAGACAAAGGATGGGATCAAGATTAAAGGCAAAGCCTTTAGTGCTTAACCTAGGTCTTCTTTAGAAGAACCTAAGGGAGTAACTTATAAGAGATCGAAAACTATTCTAGTGCAGAAACTAGTGTGGACTCCTAAGTCTGGTAACGCTAAGGACAGAAGTGTTTCTGTTTTGGCGACTATAGGGGGTATTTGAAGATTGAGTATGGCCTCAGGATGTTAGGATTTGAGTCGCTATCTAGTAGCAGTTCTTATGCTTCTTAGAATGTAGACTTCGGGTCTACAGAGATTCAAGGAAAGCAGAAGGCTACTTTATAGTGAAGTAATCCTAACATAGGTACTGATGCCATAAGCCGCTGCGGAAGCTGTTAGATATGAATGTCTTAGTTTTTCCGAAATACAGATTTTGTTTTTTTAGAGATGTAGTTCTGTTTCTTCCTTAGTAAATGAATTTTTTTAGTTTTAGATAGCACCGTAGGTGTGTATCCTAGACTAAATTGATAGCTTCATAGTTAGAGGAATAGATCAGAAAAATCTCTTTGTATTTAATCTGAATTCGGAAATAGATTTCATGACAGCTGCAGCGTCTAATTGAAATTCATCTAAATCCTTTGGAGAAGCTATCCCATTTGTGACCCCTCTGATTTAGATATTCTTCCTCAGATAAATTCAGAGGTAAAAGAAGGCTGAGTTTTTGTTCACAGAATCATCGGAGATCCTTCTAACCTATGAGTGTAATCTGGAAGGCAGAATAACTAAAAGGGCCATGAAGGTATGGGAGTTAGTTAATTTTGACGTCTATGGTTCCAAGAGCGTCCAGACGATAGGAGTCTCTTCGACTTATCGAGGAAACAAGAACCTATCGGATGGGTTCCATAGGATCCTGATGGAGCATGGGATTAGCTCCCAGTTAAATGCTCCAAGGATGACACGTCAGAATAAAGTCTCCGAGAGAAGGAATCGGACCCTGTTTGACATGGTCCGTAGTCTGATGAATATTGCCAAATGTACTACCCACCCTTTGGTGGGGTTGTACCTTAAAACAGTAGCTTATATCTGAAACTCTCTCTCATCTAGATCAGTGCCTCAGACCTATAGAGAGCTATGGTCTAAGCGAAAGCTGACACTATAGAGTCTCGAGATATAGGGTTGTCCTGCACTTGTGCAAAAGGACAAGAGGGATGAGATGGAGATGTAGTTCCAGGTATATCTGTTTGTAGGTTACCCTTAGGAGGCATAAGGTGGACTGTTCTATGATCTTGAGGTTTGGAAGGTAATCGTTTCTACGAATACCATCTACCTAGACCAGGATTATATTATAGACCATAAGTTTACCAGTAAGGTAGTTCTGGGTGAACTACTGGGTACTGGTAGAGAGTGCGCATCTGAAAACGTAGTGGGAGTAGATGATACAAGAAACTAGTATACTAGGTACTGTAGAAACAATTCACTTTTGTACCACCACCACTTCGTCGTTGTGGGACCATCAGAGCTCCTGAAAGATGCTATGGAGAAACTTTGATAGTTAATCCAGAGTTTCAGGAGGATGATCCCTAGAGCTACGAAGAAGTAGTGGGAGCTTCCTTTGTACCACCACCACCTCGTCGTTGTGGGACTATCAGAGCTCCTGAAAGATACTATAGAGAAACTTTGATAGTTAATCCAGAGTTTCAGGAGGATGATCCCTAGAGCTACGAAGAAGTAGTGGGAGCTTCCGACAGCTCTGACTGACAAAAGACCATGGAGGCAAATTTGCATCAATGTCCCTTGGAATAGTCTTGACACTTATAGCACTATCACCCTTCAGGGTGTAGAAGGTGCATTAGAAGAGCACCCGATTAAGACTTAAGTAGCTAGATTAGTTACCAAAGGAGAAGGGATTGACTATGTCAAAACCATCTCACTGGTAGCTATGCCTAAGTCTATAACGGATCCTCTTAATCCATCACAGCCCATTATAGTTGGGAGATCTGGTTGATGGATGTCAAGACAGTTATTCCCTAACGGGAATTTGGAAAGGACATATGGATGATATCACCCCAGGCTTTGTGTCAGTAGGTCAGGAACATATATGATGTAAGTTGCAAAGGTCCATTTATGGACTGATGCAAGCATCCAAGTTGGAATATATATTTTGATCAAGGAAATCCGCTCATACGGATTTGATCAGAATAATGATAAACCAAGTGGGTACAAGAAAGGTGAAAAAGCTATAAGGGTGTACGTAGTACTTTACGTTAACGATATCCTACTGATTGAAAATGACGTAAGAATATTGTTTACGGTAAAGGTTTGTAGTCATCACAATTCGATGTGAAAGACCCTAGTGAGGCAAGTTATGCTCTGGGAATCAAGGTAACTCTAGATAACCAGAGCAAGATTCTCTTGCTGTCACAGGCTACGCATGAAGATAAGATTCTAGCCAGATTTGTTTTACGAGGCTAGATATCTATTGCACAGCAGGAAGGTGGGTCGGTTTCAGTCGAACCCGGGTCCAGATCTTTGGACCGATGTGAAGGGTATACTCAGAAATCCTCGTTAAGTAAGGATTGTGAGTTAGCTTGCACTTCACAGGTCCTGATATCGATTGGACACACAGGATCTAACTTTAGTGTCAGATGTGTGTTCCAGAGAATCGATTTCAGGGATTATTTTTATCTTGGGATTAGAAGCGATAGTTGGTAGAGTGTGAAGCAAGAGTGAATCACAGACTCTACCACAGAGGCTTAGCACGTTATTGCGTGCTAGGTAATATATCAGGTGGTAAGGCTTAGGAAGTTCTTAGAGAACTTGGGACGCGTACCAGAAGCTCAGTTATCTGTTGTTGCAACAGAAGAGCGGTAAGCAAGGTCCAAGGAGACTAGGCACCACCGTGAGGGGAAACCCATCAAGTACAAACTTCACTTGATCTGACAGTTATAGGAGGAAATGCAAGTAGCGATACTGAGGTGGAATCTACAGACAATGTTGCCAATTCCTTTAAGGAATTCCTGCAAAGGCTTTTGGGCAGCATGTAGAAGCTACAGAGCTCAACACCGTTATTCCTCGTTAGACCTAGTGGGAGATTGTTAGAATTGGTGAGATCTCAGCTCGTAAAACCTATAGTTTAGCTATGTATGGTTGATAGTATAAGATTGCATCTAGGTACGTACCTTAGTACGTGTTCTGATTACAGAACAGAGAGCCATGGCTACATGGTAATCCTCTTGAGTGGGAGACTCAAGGGACTGGTCCCATGTAACCTAAATACGTTCGCAGCTCTGATTAGGGTTGCTCGCCCTATCAGGTTAAGTTGTTGGGATGACAGAGCGTGGGTGTCTCCACCACGGTCATTACCAGGCACAGTGTCTGTGGCCGAACGGAACCAACACGGTGCACAGATCGGTGAGCAGACACCGGTGCACTAAACCGTGTTTCTGCTTAGGGTTAAACGGTCCTTAACCCTGAGGAGCCATGTCTGGTGGACTAACCAGTTGTGTGGTGCTTTGGCGCACCAATGTGTGAGGATCCGGATGCAGTGATCCAAAACCACGGTGTACTGGGTTACCCGGCTGGCGTTGCATCAGCATGTCACTCCTGCAGGCTATCCACACCCCTAACGGGAGGTGCGTTCCTTGGTCTGACCTACGTCGTATTAAACCCTGGCCAGGTGGTCATCAGTTCGACTGGTGACGGATCCGGTTACTCGACAGAGTTATTGGAGGTACGATGTACGTGGTCAACCTGGAAGGAACCGAGTCATATGAGCACTCGAGTCTGACGGTATTCTCCACCGCTCGAGTTGCGTCATGGCACCAGTGGAGGGACAACAAGTTTACCATACTAAGCGGAGAGCAAGGGTATGTGGGAGAACATAGTAAGTCCGGGGGGATTGGAGTGCAGCCTGCGTCGCACTCTGGGTGGCTACGCAGGTTAACTCGGACTCAGAGGATCGATGGTACACTCGGGTAGTGTGTCGTTCGAGTCTGAGTTGGAAGCCATGAACCCTGGTCCCTGAAGGTTCCACCTTATCGACATTATATACGGTTCTTATACCATCTCCTCGAAACACAGAACGTAGTTAGAGGAAGTGAGAAGTCCAAGCATACGCTCCGTGAGTGCTTCGCACTAGTGCACGGTAGATGCGTAGCTACGTGTGTGCACTAAGGGGAAACCCTAGGTTAGTGCAGAGACGCATGTAGCAATTCCTTGCCATAAGTGGACTTTGCCACATGGGTGCGATGCACTGGGACATGTTGCGAGTTGACTAGTTGACTTCACTAGGGGCACCCTACGGGAACCTCAGAGAATAGTGAAATCACTGGTGCACTTCACTTATGTGTGCCTTGCAAAGTCTCGTACACGAGGAACGGTCAACTAGTGGCATAAGGGCTTTTTGGTCATACCATGCGCCACTATGCACTAAGAGGGCCGGCCCTAAGTGTTGAGAGACTGGTCAAGGCCGGCCCCATTAGTTTCGGGAGGTTGTTGCCTCCGATGAAGGGGCCGGTTATGAGGCGCAGAAAACGGGCTGGTTTTGACCGTTTTCGAAAACAAGGAAAGGATAGAGATAAAGAAGAGATATATATAGGGATAAGGTTTGAATCAATCATCCTTATCCATACTGTCCTTATCCATATGGATAGGCCGGCTATATATATGAGAAGGAGAGAGAGGGTGCACGAAATTAGTAGCATGGGCAAGCCCTAGTGCCGGCCATGCAAGCCATGGGGAAACCAAAGCCCCTCTTCTCTCTTCGCATCTCCTCTCTCGTCTCTCTCTCCCTCGCTTGCGCCATTGGATGGCGACTCGTCTTCCTCGCATGGTGTTTTCGTAGAAGGAGAAGGCTCGTCGTATGGAGGCACTCAGAGATCCATCGACGAGGTGCCGTGCATCGTGTGAGATCGGGTGAACTAGAAGGAGTCTCCCGCAACCTTTTGCTGTCCAGAATCTGCACAGAAAATCAACATTGTTTCTGCGATTCCGGGAGCTACAGAAGTCCAAACGACGTGAAACTTGTTGGAAAAGTTGTGTCTCGAAGTTGGCTACCTGCAGTCCAAATTTCAGCCCAATCGGAGTTTGAAGCAGAAAGTTATGGCCGTCGTACCGAAGCTATGTTGAGCAGATCCGTAGCCCGTCTCCATCGACAAAGAAGAAATTTGTCGCGGTGAAAGATTCCGCACGCAGGTATGATCTCTAACAAGTAGATCTAACATAATTAGAACATGCATTCATGCTAGATTGTTCTTTTGCGTTAGATCGTCGTTAGGGGTTCGAGTAGTTGCCATGCTAGTTTCATACACGCATATGTAGATCGTTTCGATGAAATTTTTGATATGTAACGCACACCGCTCTCGGTCCTCGGACCATCACTTTGCTTCCGCTGCGGGCCTCTACCATGGATTTATTTCCAACACCATCTAGGTATCCTTTGGAGGCACGACTTTCAATCGTTTGGTCGTGGGTATTTTCGAATGAACCAGTCGAAAGATCCCACAGACGACACCAAATGTTTGGGGATATTTTTCACTAGCTTGTTCGCTCCTCCTGCAAGACAAAGGAAACGTGATAACAGCTGGCTCCCTTAGAAGCACAGTGTTGGAATTAAATCCCATTATCAGAGTCGCAGCGGAAGCAAAAGGTAGATCCGAAGATCCTACGGTGTATGTTCCATTATAATTAATTCTGCAAAATAATCTACATGCAAATCTATGATCTTAGCATATGTGCGGACACCCTAGAGGCATACTACGATCTACAGAAGACATGCATGCAGCTAGTTAGATGTTTAGAATAATCATACCTTGTGGATCTATGATCCAAAGAGAACGGAACGATGATGAACCGCATATGAATCGCAAGGAAAGCTGTCGGATGGCACCTTGTCCTTTGCGCATGGAGGAATCCTCGAAGTCATATCTCTGAGTGCAAGGACTATGAGCCGACGGAGGAATTCATTGCGAAGACGACGGCGAGCCACGAGATCTCCTCCTTCTCTTTCTTTCTTCTTTCTTTTCCTTCATTCCTCCTTCTTCTTCCTCTTTCTTCCTTGGCCGAAACCACAAAGAGGGAGAGAGGGGGAGGAATTCGGGTTTTCTAGAGAAGGGGAAGCTAGTGCCGACCCCTCCCTCTCTATTTCTCATATAGGGCCAGTCCCTTACTGCTCTACGCAAGCTAGGACCGGCCCCAAGGGGATAGGGATGAGGGGGGGTGGTTTTTAGGGTTTCAACATACCTATCGTGAAGCCTGGACGAAAACGCCCTTCACAAAAAGTGAAACACTATAAGAGAGATTGAGTGAGGTGTGCTATTCGGAATCGAGTTCCATTAGCGCCTATGAGCTCCTGGGATTATTCCGCTCATTTTAAGATCTATATTCAATATGTTCTGAGCCATATTTCAGTACTTACCAAAATACCCCTACAGCCCTTAACACATGTGAATTAGGTTCTTAGGCTCCGGGCTTGCGCTCCATCGCGCTACTTCGCATCCAAAGTATCCAACCAGGTCGAGGAACAATTCCTATACACAATGACAGGAT
Organism: Chamaelirium japonicum; assembly: GCA_947650365.1. NCBI lineage: Eukaryota > Viridiplantae > Streptophyta > Magnoliopsida > Liliales > Melanthiaceae > Chamaelirium > Chamaelirium japonicum. The sequence goes on along the minus strand of OX393549.1, from coordinate 124,646,740 downwards.
CGAACCTTCAGGGTTCAGGATCTCTAGCTCTAATCGGATCCCTGATTTATAATTTCGGTGACACATCGAAAGTTCCGTTAATCAGCCATATTCTGATTAACCCGCGTAGCCACCCAGAGTGCGACGCGAGTTGAACTCTAGTGATCTTAAACATATGTTACTCCCTCGTAACCCTGTTCTCTACTATACTCTGATAATCCTTAGTCCCTCCTATTACTGGTGCCATGATATGACTCGGGCGGTGGGGAGCACCGTCAGATCCCGATCGGTCATCTGACTAGGATTTGATGACTTGTCATCTATAACACCACATACCTTCCGGTGCTATGCCTAGCATCCGAAACATCGTCAGTCATACTGATAACCACCAGGCCTGGGTTAACTATGTAGACAGATTGACTCATCAAAACACACCCATCCAATACTGGACGTCGGATAACCTGTAGGGATTGCATGCCACTCAAGCACCACACAACTGGTTGGCCCAGTGTACATGGTCCCTCAGGGTTAAGGACAAATTATCCATAGTAGTAAGACGGTTTATGCACCAGTGTCTGAATCACTGAATTGTGCACCTTGGTTCCTATTCAACATGATCATCGTGCTTGGTCAGGTGAATGGGAATCTCATGTTCCCAAGGTGGAGACTTCACCACATCCTCTACCTGCCAACAGCTTATTCTCGGTGAAGCAACCGGCATCACCAAAGCTGTGAACTAGTTCTAGGACTACACAGAACTGGTCCACTGGGTCTCCCAAGCATGGATCCATTATGCGCCTCAGTGGCCTACTATGTTCCCTAGGGTCCTTTTATTATATGTGTATTAACATATACCAAAGTAGTATTCTAATTAAAGCAATAACCAAAGTCATCTTTATTAATGTTAATACAGAAAAATTCACGCTCAGGACACACGAGCTACCCTCCGACGCTCAAGTTAGCCCAGGTGTGAACAAGGGAGAGCTGTAGTAGTAGGAAATGATCAAGTTTTTTAAGTTTCGAACCTGTACTTTGGAGCCGAGGTTGTACCTTTATAGACTTTTTACAGACCGCAAGAGTTTGACATGTGGCAGAGTCTTCCCGCCCCTTCTGTGCCCGTATGTGTTAGCCCACATGGGTCTTTAATGGCCTTTATCATTTAGCCTACCAGGCGGTGGTGAAGGGGGACTCACCGGTCTTGTTCGTACCAGGTAGAGATTTTGGAAGGCTCTAGTTTGGGAGGTCCTAGACCGACTTTAGGCGGCTTCCGCAGCCCGCAGCCTTCCATATAGCATCATGGGGTTGATGATACTTGTCGGTTCGTTACCGCCTATCAGTGGGCGACCTCTGCGGGAGAGAGGGTGAGCTCCTGGTCAAGGGAGACCTTCAGAACCTCTTCTACCATCAACAAGCAGACTCTTTGGCTGTTGCATGATCGGGCAAGCTACTGAGCGATCTGTGGGTATTGCGCCTTTTGAGGGGTTCTTTGAATTCTACCAGGAGCGGTCTCTTCCACGAGTGAGCCAATCGCGTGCGGGCAGAGCGAGCTCCCTGGTGAGCTGCTGTCAAGAATTTTGACTTGCAATATCTCATGAATGAGGCCTCAAGGAAGATGCTTCTCAATCCAAAGGACACAATGATCCGCTACTAAGCTTCGGGCGGGCTATGAGCACTAGTCGCGGGGCGACCTCTTCCACGTGCGAGCTGGTCACATGCGGCCAGGGTCATCCCCTGGCGGGCTGCGAGTCACGAACCGCTACTGTAAGCTCCGGGCGGGCTACGAGCACCCGCCTTGGGCCGACCTCTTCAATATGTGAGCTGATCGCATGCGGCCATGGTCAGCCCCGGGCAGGCTGTGAGCCACGAACCGCTACTGTAAACTCCAATCACACTACGAGCACTATCCGCAGGGCAACCTCTTATACGTGCGAGCTGATCGCATGCGCTAGGGTCAGACCTGGGCGGGCTGTGAGCCACGAACCGCTACTGTAAGCTCCGGGCGAGCTATGAGCACTAGCCACAGGGACCTCTTCTACGTGTGAGCTGGTCATATGCGGTCAGGGTCAACCCCGGGCGATCTGTGAGCCATAAACCGTTACTGTAAGCTCCGGGCGGGCTACGATCACCAACCACGGGATGACCTCTTCAACGTGTGAGCTGGTCGCATACGACTAGGGTCAGCCCCGGGTGGGCTGTGAGCCATGAACCGCTACTATAAACTCCGAGCGGGCTACGAGCACCAGTAGTGGGGCGACCTTTTCCATATGCGAGCTGGTCGCATGCGACCAGGGTTAGTCTAGGACGGGCTGTGAGCTACAAACCGTTACTGTAAGCTTCGGGCGGGCTATGAGCACCAACCATGGGGCAACCTCTTCCGTATGAGAGCTAGTCGCATGTGACCAGGGTCAGCTCCAGGCAGGCTGTGAGCACCAGCCACAGGCAGCCTCTTTTGCTAGCAATCTGGTTGTGGCAGCCAGGGTAACCTATATGGAAGTGTTCTTTGAATTCCAAGACCTATCCTGGTCATAAGGCTACTTGCCAAAAATCATGGTTGACCTCGAGTATCGAACCCACCCTCGAGGGGGGGGGGTTCCTACTTCGATCACCCAAGGTCGCCCTGGGCGCGCCCCAAGACAAGGGCGACCTCCCTAGGGACGCTCGCTGTCTCGTTGTGTTCTTTTTCCTGCTACTGTCACGTGGACGACGAGCCGGTGATATTTTTGGCACCATCAGACTCCATGCTCAAGCTTCATCTTGTATATCAGAACATCCTTTAAAAACAAAGGCAAACGACTTAGTGACCTTAGATAGTCCTTGATGTATTTGCTCAATATAGGTATTTGGACTAGCCGAGGTATACGATGTGTATGTTTGCTACATACACGAGGGTCAAGCTCCCCAGTGACCTCACGAGGGTCCAAAGGGCATCGGCGCCTGGCAGGGGTTTGGGGGCACCCTCGAAACCTAATCAGGATTTAGGTTTCACACATGAATGATTTCATCGATTGCATATTCATTCATCTTATCCAACATACTTTTATTATGTTTCGTGTATATTGATGTTTGGGGTCCGTCGGAAATGGGTGGACCAACATCGCAGGTGATTCTTACTTAGAAATCCCTAAGTGCAGAATCTGTCACAGTGTCATCTGAATGATTATTCAGACCGAGTCCTGAGGCCGTTCGAACGATTGTTCGGACGCTTTGGTAAAAATGTCTGAAAAATCGTTCAGATGCTTTGTGTCAATTCGAACTGTCTAAGTTTGTGCGGACCACCATGATTGGTTTACACAAGTCGATCATTCGAATGACTATTCGAACTGGCCAAGAGTTAGGAGTAGATTTTTTGGGTCTGACGTCCGAACGGTCGTTAGAACTCCAAAGCTAAGTTGTCCAAACAAAGATTTGAACGACGACCAAAGGCAGCATTGTTGTGATCTGAGGCCCTCACGTAGCGGAAGGAGCGAGAGTCCATCGATGAGCAACAGAACTTCCAAGAAGAAGATTATAGCTCACCACCGTCGATAAGAACGAAACAAAAGAACAAAGCACAAAACTCACAAAAATCACACGAGATATACGACAACGATGATCTCTGGATTCACTATTGTGGGAATAACCAAGTATAAGACTATACCTCTCCTAATTCCATACAATATCCACAAATAGAAGCCCTCCCACAAGAGACCGCACCCTCTCACCCCGGAGAAACAAGAGAAAACCCTCACCGATGCCCTCAAGCTTCCTTGGGTCAATCTCCCTCTCCCTTGATGATGAATACCCTCTCTAATAGCCTTTTTTCGTCTCCTTGATCCCTTAGGTTCTTCCTAGGTCATGCCTTTTATAGGCATACATTCATGTGCACCTTATAGGAAGAGTCCCACAAGAAAACACAGCCCGACCCACTGTACCTAGCTGCATGCTGCTGTCTATAGTCGTGCGCACGACTTGGTAAAGTCGTGCGCACAACTCATCCTCGATTTCTCGCTCGAGAAAAAAGCCAATGCAAGTCGTGCACACGATTGTGGCTGGCCGACTCCTCCATGCCGCAGTGCTCCGTCTTCCATTGTATCTTTGCGTACAAACCTTGGAGTTGTATGTGGCTTGTTTAGAGCCACATCTTCAACAATCTCCACCTTGGCTTCATAACAAAATATGAGCACCTTCTTGAACACGAACCCCTTCTCTTTGTATCTTGAATCCATCACCTGATCACCGTCGCCGTCTTTACCCCCAAAACTGGGAGCCCAATCACCAAGCTTGGTGATTGCCTAAGTCTTTCAACTTGGCCACTGGAACCTACCTTTTGCTCATCCTTGCCCCTGAGCGTGCTCCACCCGCACCTTTATTCTTCACCGAAGACCATACATGTGCCGTCGCCCTCCTGGCTAATCTGTATAGGCCTCCACCCAAGGCCCCCTTTTTAATCATAGAGGCTCCGTCCCAAACCTCCATAACTCCACCTTAATCGGTGAAGGTGCATCCAAGAGAATCTAGCCTAGAAAAAGGGACTAGATTACCTCTCCATCCTGGAACATGATGGACATCCTTGAGTGACTGTACTTGCCTGCCAGACATCTCAAGTCGAATATCCCCGACTCCCCTTATCGACATCTTGGAGCCGTTGCCAGTCGTCAACTTACTACCATCGCACTCCGCATACTTATCGAACCATGTCCTGTGCGAACAAATATGATATATTGTCCTGCTATCGATTATTCAGTCCTAATCTAATATCATCAGTAGTAGCCATCAGAATATTTCCCTCATCGAAATCCCCTAACGAGGCATAACCGGTGGATGCGTCATCCTTGACTTTGGATGACCCTGAGCAATCGGTCTTGCTCCCCCTTTCCACTTGCACTCTGATTTGAAGTACCCAGACCTTCCGCACTCCCAACAAGTGCCTTACCTCTTCTTCTTTTTCTTCGCCCCCACAACCACCATAAGCGTCGCTGATTAGTTGTTGATAACTAGCTTTTTGCATAGTCGTTGTTTTTAGCTATCATCAAAACCAATACCTGCAGATATAAATCAGAGAGTTTAAATAGTATAGGGCAAGTAAGGATCGAACCATACATAGATACAATGCCTAAAGAAAAGATCACAAGTGAAGCTAAAACAAACTTAAGTGGTTTGGATTTTTTTTGTTATTTTGAAGATGCTTTGTTTTAAGAAGCAAAACGAAAACTAGAGACTTAAATAAAAGGATTATCAGTAGAAAAATCCGCCCAAGAGTGGGGTTTGTTAACCATGGTATGGAGTAAAGTTCTCTTGCAATGTTACTCTTTTCTGTCCACACTTGAGAGCGGAAGTTTTACCGACTTAAGTGGAAAATATAGAGTGAAAGCCCCCTTTATCTAATTTTATTATATAATATTCTCATAATATTATGAATAGAATTCTTCTTATAGTGAAGAAGTAAAACTAATTCAATTACGAAAATTCATATAATGAAAATTAGATAAAAATAATGATAAAAATCTTAGCCATCTTAATTAATGATTTAATATTTGAGTGTTGAAGTATCACCCGAATCCCAATTGAATGGAAACATGGGATCTTCGTTCTTACTTAAAAAATTAAATTAAGAAAGAGGCAAAAATGTTAAGTACGATCAAAAGCAAAGTGCAAGATGAGAACTAACTATTTACCATGGCATTGAACCCCTTTCCTTGGCGGGAGGGAGTTTAGCCGGCCATGGTTTGAATACGTACATAATAATTAATAAGACTAAACATTGCAAAAAGAGAAGAGTGCAAGAAAATATAAATAAACGATTATTTTATTGAATCGAAGAAAAATTACACCCACTACTTTGAAAACTTCTTCAGAAATTACAGTACTCATACGCACTTGCTTCGCACCCGCACTACAAAATAATTGATGATAGCTCTCTCGAAAAAAAAACTCGGATGATGCCCTCTTCTTGCCCATGTCCCTCTATTTATAGCGACTTGTAGCTTGCTCCCTAAGACACCGGATTTTGGAAATGGTCTTCCATTGGTATGAAGTAAAGGAAAAATAAAAGGGGAAGGATTTGAGGGAGAAGGAGAGAAGGGATGTGATTTGGTGGCCGGATATGGTAGGGAAGAAAGAGGAAAGGTCACAGCAAATGGGGGAAGGTTGTCAGGCTGGGATCGTGTGAGGGGGTATCGTGTAGGGGCTGATGCGAGGCATGGTTGTGATTAGGTCGGATGAAAGAGGAAACAAGTAAGACAATTCCAAGAGAAATGGAAAGAGAATCAAAAGGAACGACTGGGTTTGGTCTTGGGGTAGCCAGGAATGGCTGTGATCAAAAGGAATTTCCATGGCAGCCCGATTGTGATGGAATTTACTGGATGCATGGTTGGCATGGGATTTAATGAGGTTGATATGGAATTAAGAGAGAGATGGAAAATCTGTAGAGATTTTTAGAGAGAGAGGAAAAGAGAAATTAGGGCTGGGTACATCTGGGTTTGGTCTCGGGGTAGCAAGCTCGGGACGGCTATGATCGGTTGCAAGAAAGGGGAAGTCGGGTGCCAGCTGGAGTCGGGGTCTGTTAGGAAATAAAGAGGGAGAGAAGGTAAAGATTTAGAGGGAGAAAGAGATTGACGGGATTAGGGAGAAAAATCTGGACTTTGGTTGAGAGAAAATAGAGAGAGATCTGGGCCTCGGATGGAATGGGTGGCTCAATTACAGCTAGGTCGGGGTCTGTTAGATAAGGAATGGGAGAGAGAGGATCAATGCATGCATGTATGCATGGGTTGTTCTCGGGATTTAGAAAGAGGTCAGGAGAGAGATAGAGACGGGTAGAGAGAAATTAGGGAGAGAGAAGGGTGACGTGCAGATTTTTGAGAGAGAGAGGGGCTATCGGGTCGTCGAAATTACAGGGACGGCTGTGATGGTTGCATGCAACCAGAGAACAAGAGAGAGATGTTAGTTGGAGCTGGGTACAGCTGAACTTGGGTTTCAAAGGACAGCTTCGATGGTGTCGGATGTGTGGACGGATGGCTGTGATGGGTAAATGGAGATCGGCTGATTTGCACGCATGAGTTGAATGCAATGAAAGGCTGTGATCACATGCATGGTTTATTGGGTGTAATGGAGTGCTGGGCTTGGGTTTCAAGGGACGGCTGCGATCATAGAGGGAGAAAAGGAAAGATGTGTGGGCCAGTGATGAAGTCACATGCAGCTGGAGTTGGTTGGTGGGGTTCTACACATGCATGGACTTGCATGGGTTGACGGGTTCGGATGTAATGTAATGGAGGGCTGTGATTTAAAGAAGATTCGGGTGCATGCTGATCGGATTTTCGATGGGGATTTGAATGGACGACTATGATCTTGTGAGGCATAGAAAGGGAAGGATCGGTTATAGGAAAAGATTGAAAGAAAAAAAAACTATAGGCTTAGGTAACCATCCGAGCTGTCCGAACTCATCAATTCTTCCATGTCAAGCCCTTGGCATTTGCGTAGTCCTTCAGTGTTTTGAAGCTAGGAATATATTGAGCTGGTGACGTCAGATCACCCTACTTCAAACTACTGTCCTTTTCTGCATCCCTCTTCATAAGGGCCTCCAAATAGGCAATGTATCCTCCGTTGAATCATCGTGATGTTATCTATGGCTTAGTAATGATGCCATTGAGCTGACTGCGTTGAGTACCGTGTTAATTCCCTGAAAAATACACATAAAATGATACGTATTATGCTATAATGTGATTATCGATAAAAAGGTTAATTTAGACAATCGGACTCTATTACTTTCATGCATGCAATGTATGAGAGCGAACCAATATGCTGTTAGGTTCATATGAAAGTCTACCATATCATGGTGCAAAGAAACTCATGCAGTTTACATATATTATGAAAGTTTTACGTAGCAGAATGACGATATGTGCATGATAATAGCATGATAATTAGCACCAATTAGCCACTCAACAGTTGTCACCTTCAGCCTCGCCCGACCCTTCAACCGAAGCTCATTTGCGAGGAGTGTAATTGTGTCTCAAACTTGATGATATCTTTTCTGTAGAGTATCGTAACCTTCGGATGCTCGTAGGATTTGGGCAAAGATCCTAGAAGAAGAAGCGCCTTATCGTCTTCTTCATGTCTTCACCGATATTAAGGATATCTTCTGTCAGTTGATTGAAAGCCAAATATGCTTTGAAATCCTTGTACCTTCCGCCATCTGAAACGCGTAGATCTTCTGCTTCAGGTACAACCGGTTCTTGAGCGACCGAGTCATGTACATACCCACTAACTTCTCCCATAGCTTTGCCGTGGATTCTTCCCTAGAGACATTTGCAGGTACACTCTTCGAGAGACACATCCGAATTCCACTCGCCACCTTCAAATCATACTCAATCTAATCGTCATCTGGCATCTTGTTCGGCTTGATGCCCTTTAGAGCCTTGTGCAATCCGCCTTGAATCAACGTATCCCTGAATTGTATTTGCCACAAGCCAAAGTTGATTTGGTCATCGAACTTCTCGATCTTGAACCGTATGTTCGAGCCTTGAGTCATCATCTCCAAATTCTTCGTCATCAAACTGGTGCCTCTGAATCACAAACAAGAGCTTTGATACCAATTTGTTGTGATACGAGGCCCTCGCGCAGCGGAAGGATCGAGAGTCCACCAACGAGCGAGAGAACTTCCACGAAGAAGATGATAGCTGACCACCGCCAATAAGAACGAAATAGAAGATCACAAAGCACAAAATTCACAGAAATCACACAAGATATGCTGTAACGACAATCTCTGGATTCACTATTGTGGGAATAACCGAGTACAAGACTGCCTCTCCCAATTCCGAACAATATCCACAAATAGGAGCCCTCCCATAAGAGACCACACCCTCTTACCCCGGAGAAACAAGAGAAAACCCTCATTGATGCCCGCAAACTTCCTTGGGTCAATCTCCCTCTCCATTGATGATGAATATCCTCTCTAATGGCCTTTCTTCGTCTCCTTGATCTCTTAGGTTTGTTCTAGGTCATATCTTTTATAGGCATACATTCATGTGCATCTTGTAGGAAGAGTCCCACGAGAAAACGCAGTCCGACCCGCTGCACATGCGTGCTGCCATCTACAGTCGTGCGCACGACCTGGTAAAGTCGTGCGCACGACTCATCCTCGATTTCTCGCCCGAGAAAAATGCCGATGCCAGTTGTGCGCACAACTGTGGCTGGCCAACTCCTCCTATGTCGTAGTGCTCCGTCTTCCGCTGTTTCTTCGCGTACGAACCTTGGAGTTGCATGTGGCTTGTTTGGAGCCAAATCTTCAACAAACATTACTTTCTTTTAAATAGGTTGTCTTGCCTTTTGGGCAAATCCTTTTCGATGAAATTTTTTGAGAATATTTTTTTCCAGCCACCAAGGGAGGAGAGAGAAGAAATCCCAAAATAGGGTTCATTCTTCATGAGGAAAATCTAGATCTCCATCTAGGTTTTTTGATGATTTCTCCTTTTGATCTCTTATGAGTTTTCTTACTGATTTCTTTAGAGAGATTCATCTAGGGATTTCCTATTGCATACATTAATTTTTCATCTATAGGAAACCCTAGAAGCCACTATCCATCACCATTTCTACCTTTGAGGGTGTTCGGCCGCTTGGAAGGCGGAGCCCCTTCAGGAGAGGGATCGAACCACCAGGTTTGTGGCATTCGATTCATATGTCGGATTGGATTGAGACCGGGCAACTGGAGTCATCTTCGAAGAGGAGACGGGAGCGACTCAAGACGTTGGGTCGTGGGCACGAGTGTGAGGATCTAAAGAGTAGACGGACAGTCGGTCGGTCGGTGAACCGGAGTCGCTAGCGGAGATTGGGCAACGTATCCTTGAAAATGCAAGACGATGTGGGGCTACACAATCATTGGGTTCAGTAAGTCGACTCTTGTAAACTCTTACCTCACATGCTGCATAGTCTTAGCAAGTGCTAGGGGTGGAGTAGGGAATAGCTCGAACCACCTAAAAATATCTCATGTCGAATTTGAATGCTTCTCTGAATGCTTTATTACACTTGAAAAAAATTTAGGTTTATGTACTATAAACTGATCACAAATGCATGAAAAAAATAATCCATCAAAATACATTTTTCATTTGAGCATATTTAGTCGTTCCACCTATTCCCCGCTAGGTGTTTGTGATCTATGAGCTCCCGCATCGCCCATGCGATTTCAAACACAATGCATCACCTAGTGCAGCAATTTTATCTCCGAAACCATGTTATCGCGACATTGCCCCTTCTCGACGAAATAGTAAGTTCTTCTCGCACGGGTCCCTTGATTCTACAACTCGATCTACTCGTCCAAATGATCGCGCAATCGGCGATGATCTTGTGGATCCATTCCATTTTTTAAAGCCCTCTTCGCCAACTGACTTCGTCAGAATGATCATGTGGATCAAATTCTTTCTTTAAAGGCCTCTTTTAACACTACAAACCAGGATGGGCCAAGCCAGCCACGCTTGGTCTAGTATTTTAACCAAATGAATTAAAATAGTCACCCCGAACCACCGAATCGCCATGGTTCGGGGTCTAGTCATCGACACCTGTCACCACCGATTTGATCACCCGGCCATTATGATGGTAGCCCCCTGGGGTTCATCCGGTGCCCTTTAGATCTCAACAATCCGGAACCGTCCTTTTAGATAGGAATAACAGATGTCGATGGCTGGATCCTGAACTGCGGTGATACTGTGGTTTGGGGCGACTAAGTTAAGGGCTTTATATATATTTTAACCGTTAAAATCAGCAGACGGCCATTCATGCTGTTGAGAAGTCATCCATGTACATGTGGTGCCCTATTCACTCCACATCCATGTACATGTGGTGCCCTATTCACTCCACATGCTTCCATATCTAGGTCTCTTTGAGGTGCACATGGTTTTGTCTGCAAGGGGATTAATGTATCAGTAGTAATTGTGCATGAGGGCACCCCATGCATGACCGGTGGGCATAGTAACAAATTTTTTCCGAAATAATTCGGTAAGGGGCAAAAAATGAAGTTCGGAAAAAAAATCCGGAAAGTTTTATTTAGATTTTTCTTTTATTTTTTGAGAAACGTCGTGATCGGAAACTTAAAACATACGATCGTTATATTCTATCGCATTATTATTAATTTTTTATTTATAGACAATTAGGGCTGTTAATGAGCTCGGGCCAGCCCGAGACCCATTGGGTCAGGTCCTATTTGGGTCTAGTTTGGACAGAGTTAGATTGAGCTTTGGACTAGGCTGGGTTGGGCTCAAACATTTAAGCCCGACTGTGTTATGGATTGGGTATGGACAACCACTAACCCAACCCGAAACCCAAAATATTATATTTTTATTTTTTATATATTGTTGGAGGATTAGTCCCACCTCGGTAAAGTAAATGACGAAGACGATCCTTATATGTATGATGGGACCTCATCTCAACACATGGATTTTTTGAATAGAAGTATTCTCATTTGGTATCAGAGACTAATCTTATCACTCACCTGCCCGGTGTGGTCCCCACAAATCTATTATCCACGTGACAAGGACCACAAAAAAATTAGCATGCACATGAGGGGGAGTGTTGGAGGATTAGTCCCACCTCGGTAAAGTAAAGGGCAAAAACAATCCTTACATGTATGATATGACCTCATCTTAATACCTGGGTTTTGGGATAGAGAAAATTTCACATATACAATGAATACATAATTTTAAAAGTGTCCGCTTTACAAATATCAATACCTGGGACTTTAGGAGTATTGTTTCACATATATCCTCTTAATGTATAACATAAGCGATGTTATTTTCTACTTTTATTGTGTGATCAAGAGAAGAAAAAAAAGATTTCCACGCTAAGAATGTGGACTTAATTTGGGCCGGGTTTGGTTTTGGGCTCCATAAAAAAAATTTCGGGCGAGGTTGTGACAAAGCCCGAAAATTTTAATTTAGGCCCAAGCCAGTATGGTCACACACTCAAAAGTTTGGGCCGGGCTGAGCATGGGCATGGGGCTGATCGACCCGAACCCGTCCCATTAACAGCACTATAGACAAAAAATATATAGGCAGGGTAAATTACGTGAAATCGTCTGACGTATTGTTTTTTTCACATTATACCTCTGAACTTAAAAACCGAACAAAAAGCCCATGTATATGTGAAATATCTTCACGTAGCCCGTGTCCGTACAAATTCAATTTGATCAGAAGATCGCAAATGATCATACTTTATGGCAATGATTTACCCCATAGATAGTTCAAGGTGTATTGTGTTCGATTTTTTAGTTCAGAGTGGTAAGGTGAATATGGGCAATAGTTCTGCAAGGTTATATCAAAATAAAATATCATACAAAACATAGATAAATTTTTGAATTATTGATAAAATTCATCTGCATTTTGGGTTCTCAAAGTTTTCATGAAATTTTCAAAAGTAGGGGCATTGCCCCTAGTTTTTTCCCTTGATGGACTAGCAAATCCAACAGCTAGCTATTATACTCTAATGAATTGGGCTGAGCTTTTGTGTCATGAGGTAGCCCTAGATACATCACTTGTTGGATAAGGCATTTATTTCTTGTGTTCCAATTGGAGGAAGGTTCCTACAAGCAAAGGGCACAGACCCCTCCACCCCTCTTTCCTTCCTTACAACTATGGAAAGAGGGCCCATGAGAGCTTCCCAGTTCCTTCCAATGAGGCCACTCACATGTGGAGTGGGGGGGCATGCAGTTAGTGCACTTGTTGCTTGAGCATTCAAAGCACTCCCTTGGTGACTTTCTTTCCACCCCCTCACATCCTCTAAAAGTGAGGAGAATGGCTGTCATCCCCCTTGCCATTTAGTCATGACATGCATGAGACAATGAGTGTCCTTTGGGTTCCCCTTTGCCTTTATACAGCCTGGGGTTTGCATGCATGGCTGGCCAGGAGTTCAACAAGTCCAACTTATATAAATGGAGGGAGGAAAGGTCAAAGGACTTCACATGTGGTGCAATTATGATCATCTCTCATGTTACCAAAACTGATCCAGTGTTCATTTTTTTCCTCTCACCTTCCCCTAGATAAGCTCCTAGGTATCATTCCGGATAAAGCCTAGATGACATGGAGGGATGAAAGGTCAAAGGACTTTCACATGTGGTATTTTAAAGCTACCTTCAGTTATATCAAGTGTAGTAAAAGTTTTTCCAAGTAAAAAAATGAGGTATTATCTGTTGCATGAACATAATCTAATCTTCTCTTAGACTGTAGAAACAAATTTGATCCAATGTTGCTTCCCAAACGCAGGTCAAGTTTGACGATCTTTATATCTGAGAGTAAATCCGACTTGATCAATTCAGATAGACCTTTCTTACTCATGTGGCCTAGATACATATGTCATAATCATGACGAGATTGCCTCATGATCCTCCGACGAAGTAGAAATAACCAGGGGCTGATCTATGAAGGGATTGGGGGGGGGGGCCATGGCCCCCCCAAATTTTTTCCAAAAAAAAAATCCTAGGTTTTAGTGTTGATATGTGTGACCCTCCCACGTACTCGAAACCGACGGCCACACGATCGGTGATCAACGGATCAAAACTGCACTGTTGCGATCAGATCAGCAGCGATTCTGCGATCAGATCAGCAGCGAATCAATCGGGTGGTTGGCTGGTTGCGATCTGCGATCAGATCAGCAACAAATCAATCGGATATCATCTCTACTCTCTCTCTCTCTCGATCGGATGATTCATACCACCGCCGAGTCCGCCGGGATCGGTCCATCGACTCCATCGGGTAGCCACCTAGCCGGGTAGGTATCTCTAAATCCCTCTCTCTCTCTCTCTCTCTCTCTCTCTCTCTCTCTCTCTCTCTCTCTCTCTCTCTCTCTCTCTCTCTTTCTCTCTCTCTCTGTCTCGATCGGATGATTCGGATCGCCGCCGGCCCGCCGGCACCGGGATCGATCCATCGGGTAGTTGGTAGGTATTAATAAATCCCTAAATCCCTAAATCTCTCTCTCTCTCTGCGATTGCTGCAATCGAGACATCCTGCTCTCTCTCATCGGCTCTATTCCTTACAACCGTCGGCCCACCTCGTGAACTGTGACGACCAAGATCCAATAGCCAAGAGCCAAGACTCCTGAGGCTGGGATATCAAGATGGATGAGGTGAGGTGAGATGAGGTGTATAAGGCCATGAGTTAGTCCCACATCGCCTGGAGAGAAGGAGATTCTGAGCTACTTATATAATTTTCCCTCCCAAACATAGTAGACACGTTTTAAAACCGTGTGCCGCTACGGATTTCGTAAGAACTCCGTAGTTAAGCGTGCTCGAGCGAGAGTAGTATTAGGATGGGTGACCATGCACCCTGGGAAGTTCTCGTGCGGGCACGGGCAAAGCGAACAAAATCTTCTGTATTTGGGGCGGATGTTACAAAATGGTATCAGAGCCGGTTCTCCTCACAATTGGGGGGGGGGGGGGGGTCTAACCCTACACGAGGACGTGTAACCCTAAGGGGGGTGGATTGTGACGACCAAGACCCAATAGCCAAGAGCCAAGACTCCTGAGGCTGGGATGCCAAGATGGATGAGGTGAGGTGAGGTGAGGTGTACAAGGCCATGAGTTAGTCCCACATCGCCTGGAGAAAAGGAGATCCTGAGCTACTTATATAATTTCCCCTACCAAACATAGTAGACGCGTTTTAAAACCGTGTGCCGCTGTGGATTTCGTAAGAACTCCGTAGTTAAGCGTGCTCGGGCGAGAGTAGTACTAGGATGGGTGACCACCCTGGGAAGTTCTCGTGCGGGCACGGGCAAAGTGGACTAAATCTTGTGTGTTTGGGGCGGATGTTAAATGAACCCCACAAAATCCCTCGATCTTGCGTTGCTGTTGGTCCAGCCGACCATCCAAGCATAGCTGCAACCCACAGATCCACAAAGAATTGATAGAAGAAGAAGAAGAAAGAGGTATCATTTGTCTCCTTCAATAAAGATCAGTTGTGATTCCATTTCCATGGCAATATGGCATCTTTTCCTTTTTTTTCCTTTTTTTTTTTGGGGGTAGATTTGTATAAGCTTTGATTTCAATAATATATTTGTTTTTATTCAGATCGGGATTCACTACAAAGGAAACCTAAATCCCAATCTGCTTTCTCTCGCAATGGCAACAACGATTACCCCATCGACCATCCGGCCCTTTCTTACCCCGAACACCAGAGCCCTCCATTTTGTCTGTCGCCATGTTGGTACTGTATCGCTGGTCTGGGAACATCCGCACCAAACATATAGAAGGGATTTGGAAAGAAAGAAGGCATCGCCGCATCAGGTTAGTTCTCCTTCATTCTATGCCCATTGTCTCTTTCCCTCTTTTTTTTTCTGGATTATATTAGATTTGATAAATTGATTTGATGTCAAGAATGTGTTGATTTATAGTTTTAGTTTACATATTGGAATTCCGAATTCGGGTTAGGTTAATTACTTCTTCCATTAGGTTCAATTTTCATAGTTATATGGATTCAAAAGCGACCATTACACATTATTCAATTCAATAAATGGGGAATGGTAAAATTGTGAGGAATATACTATGTTTGAACTTTTCATTATTGTAGCTTCTGTAGTTTTCATGCTTATTTCTGATTTTCTCTCTTGCTAAACTTAAGTATTTTAATTTATTTATATTAAAAAATTTCTATTCGAATTAATATAATGAATGTTTGTAAATAAAATAATTAATATAATGAATAAAGAGCTTGTGGAAGCTTAGGCTACAGTGTTGAAAGATTTTTTTAATAAAGAATTAGAAAATATCTTTAAAAGATTAAAATATAGACTGTGTTTTTTTTCTTCAGGCTATAATGTCACATCATGGTCAAAGATTCACAACAAAAATAATCGACGCATTCTTCAAGAGAAATGATATTGATAAATCAGATAGTCATTTGCCTTCTGCATCCAGTCCTGATACTTCAGTTCATGATGAGCATGAGCAGCGTCCTTTTAAATCTCCAAGAGTAAAGCCTAAAGAATTAGCTAATCCTCATGATGATCAACATATTCATACATCTCCAAGAGTTGAGACTAAAGAATTAGTAGATATCACTTCTTTTGATATTTCAGTTGCAACATTGTGAGCTCGATGTACCTTATCATCCAAATTTGCAGAATGTGTCTACAATATCTGAACTATACCGAGGATTAGTGGAAACAGATAAGTCAAAAGTATATTATCTTATTGATAGATTGATTCGTCTTGTGTTGACTATTCCAGTTTCCACTGCGACTACAGAGCGAGCATTTTCAGCAATGAAAATTTTCAAAACCAAACTTCGCAACAAGATGGAGGATGAGTTTCTTGCAGATTATTTGTCTGTTTATATTGAGAAAGAAATTGCTGAGACTTTCAGTTCAAACTCAATCATAGATGATTTATATTCTCTAAAAGATCATCGAGCACAACTTTGATAATGGATATTTAATCTTTTTATTATATGTTTTTTTTTCACATATCTATGTCATTTTTTACTTGATATATTTTGACAATAATTATTCATTTTTTTAGTTTTGATATTGTGTGTATCCATGCCAAAGTTGTCTAGACATATTTTTGTATACATTTGTTCTTGATAGGCTGTAAAGTACTTTTAAGTTATGATCTTATTGTATGTCATTTTTTACTAAGAATATGATAAGAATTTTTGTTAAAAAATCAATATTATAATTTATAATTTTTCTAATCCGCTATGCATTCTACTAGTTCGGCCCCCTCAAATGAAAATTCCTGGGTCCGCCCCTGGAAATAACCATACTGCATGTAACTATGCTCCCACAAAAAACATAAAGGCTTTCTACTTTGTCATGCATCTCTCATAATGATTATATTCTCTTGAGTTATATTTAGGACTTCACTTTGACTGGTTGTTGAAGTCGATTTTATACATATTATCCTCAATCTATTTCTTAAGAAATTGTATAGACTATCCTATGAAAAACTTCTATATTAATTAGTATATATTTTTATCTCACTATTGCAAAATACAAATCCATACGAACAAACCAACATATATATTGGTTAGCTCTCATACAGTGCATGCATGAAAATTTATGAAGCTTGATAGTCATAATTACCCCTTTTAATAAATTTTGATATGCGAGACTAACAAGTGTTATTTGATATGTGTTTTGCAAGTTTCGGAGCCAATGATCAAGATACAAGTAATTGCAGATGAATGAAGATCTCATCCACTCAGTTGGACAGAGGAAATATGTCGCCACATTTCAGGAGAGCCATACTTATATACCATATGACGAGAGATGGAGATTGATTCGCATAACAAGTTCAATCAAACTATGCACAAGCCTAGGGGACATGACACACAGTGGATGATGACCAACAAGCAAGTCCAATTTTTCCTCTCCTTATGCACTGGCCCATTCATGCACCTAGGCGCGCGCCACCACTTTTCACTCCTCTCATCCCTCTATTTTATCATTCTTTCTCTACCTTTAATAGCTTTTCTTCCTCCTTATTTTATTAGGAAAGCTACATATTAGAATCATCTAACTTCTGAATCTACTAAATAGCGTCACTTCATATAAAAAATACCATATATGACAAAAAGGGTACTGTAGTCCTTTCAATTATAGTATATGTCCATATTATCCTTTTCACCAAAACTAGTACCCATGTGATCATGAGACCACCGGGTTTGACTCCTCTCCGCTGTAGAGTATGGGCACGTAGGATTTCACGTTCGATTCCTTTGAAAGTGCGATCATGTGGGGTTCTATTCCTCTCTGTAATGTTTTTTTTTTTCTTTAAAAAAATCTATACGTGAACACACGGTCTTTGACTCCCTCTCCATATTTGTTTACTGATGTGATCACAAGATTTTCAATCTCCTCCGGGGAGGATTGGGAGCGGCTCCTCTAATTTGCAATTGGGGTGGGGTGGGGGGGGGGGGGGGGGGGGGGGGGGGGGGGGGGGATCCTCCGATTTGCAAAAGATCGCATAAATGTCATGGCTCTCTATTATTTTTTTCATGATCCATTAACTATCGTGAATTAGTGATTCATTTTTATGATCCGGACAGGGTGCAATTGACAACTGTGATTATACATGTCACACGTATATCGAAGTTGGAAGTTGGTTGGCTAGGGCATATATATGTAATTTCACATTATTACTAATCAACTTTTTATTTACGAATGAGCCATTGTGGTCCTGTTTCATATTCATTTTAGGGACAAGTCCGATTTGATATATATTTATATTGGATCCTTTAAATCTCTGCAATTTGTTGGAAGCGAAAAACTGTATCATATGGTTTCAATTAATGTTACTTATTTGCTACACTTTATGTTCATTGAAAATCTTCTAGCTAGAAGTGAGTTGATTCACACTTAAACCATGGAAAGATAAACAAAGAGACAAGTGCTTGAAAATCTCATCCAATGTACACCGAAAGTTTTACATAAATTCTTATTTTCTATCATTTATAAAACCTTTCTCTAAAATCTTTCAATCAGCATTTTGTGGTCCACTCTAAGTGGAACCCAAAAACCATTTTCACACATCATTTTTTTACTTCCACCTCAAGCAGTTCATGTCCACTAGTCGATCCATGTGGATTCAACCCTGAACTCACCATGAAAATACTACTTTGCATTGCTACACCCTATACTTTTACATTTAAAAGTCCTTTAATTCAGTCTAAATTAAAAGTGTAGCAAGTTTTTGGCACCAGTGCTGAGGATTGCAACGTCGCGAACATGAACATCGCTTTACAATTGCACAATTTATCTATTCTCTTTATTTAATTTTCTTTTTATATCATGTGATATCTTGTGAATATATTCTGAAAGACAGTTTGAGAAAAAGCTATTGCTAGAAAGTTTTGGTAAAGGGTAAGAAGAAGAGATGTTGCTAAAATATAATTGGGAAAGTTTTCCTTGGTAAACTCTGACCCTTTGCTTGCACTTTAATTTATCATATCAACTTATGCTATAGTGAGATAGCTGGGCATATACGTCTCAGTATATGTGTGTCTCGCCTGATCCCCTACTAAAACTATAGTCTCCGTATAGAAAACATCAGGAGGTGTATGCATTTTGTTGTGTTTGCCTAGCCTACCTCACTACACCAATTTGAAAAATAAACTAAATATATAAACGACGAGCAAAGTTCATCTTTTAATAAATGACGGTCAATACATATTTTTTAGTGGTAAAAAACAACAGGTATTAAAAAATGACATACTGAAAAATGACATACTAAAAAACGACGATCATTGTCTGTTCTTTTTCAACAGTATTAGTGCAGTGCCCATTATATTCCAACCAAATTTGATTATTGTAAGTGAGTAAGAAATAATTTAAATAGATTACATAGAACATATGACTTAAGAATTAAAGGTAATCTGCAAAATCAAAATCAAACTCACACAATAACTAATAATGCGAATGAAAACAAAATAGGAAGTAGCCATGGCGATGATGAAGTTCAGAATAATCCAGTAATTAGATCACTTAGAGATTACTTGACACCAGCTAGATCTAGTACACGTTAAAGATATGTGGGTTAACGATTTAAAATACGCAACGAAAATGATTCTTTAACCTACTAGGATAGAGTCATTGCGACAAACACCTAGAGAGAGAGAGAGAGAGAGAGAGAGGGGGGTGGGGGGGGATAGGTGCAACCATGAATTATGTCCAATAAAAAATTCTTGCGAAGGATTTTAATTAAGCATGACAAGAGCTAAGTTAGTGTGTGCATATACTAATTTAATTTATCTTGTCAAGATCAAGCATCAAAAGAATATAGCAAACCAATTGACACAAGAGATTTTTAGGGGGTTCGGGAAATCCCTACAACCACCCCGAACAAGCTCGGATATGAACTATGTGATAGAGAGGGTTACAAGACTTGGCTCACCCAACCCGACGGTACGAAGTAGCTTCGACCCCTTGCCTTCCACAAGCACGTTGCTCGATCTCCGCTTCACCAACAGCTCTAGATCCTCCAGCCACAAGCTGCTCTTCATAATCACGCCCATGATTCAATGCCTTAAGTCACTCGTTCTCCATGCGTAAAGCCGGCTCTGCTAGCATCAGCCAAAATCCAATATGACACACGGATATGGATACCACAAAGCCGGTGGTTCGACCTCCCCCTTATAGGAGGCTCTGCCCAATGAGCGGCCGTAGGAACCTTTAGATATAAAAGTAGGTGAAGGTGATCAGGGGCGGATCTAATAGAAGGCTCGGCCGGGCTACAACCCGATCGAGATTTGAGAACCTGCCCATAATATCCAATTCAGCGCAGCAGGCCGCAGGTTTCAGCCCAGCTGCTTAGCCCGTCCTGCCCAGCCCGTGCCTAGCTGATGTTGTAATAAGAGAGTGGCCACCATCTTTTTGCTGTACATCGTGGTCGCCTGATACCCACGTGGAACTCATTGGATGCTGGAATTGCCGAGTCCCTTATACAGGGACCCAAAAAACTCACCCATATTCATTGAAATAATGCTATATAATATAGCCAACTTTTGTTGCCAACTCCACGTAAGGTGGAGTGTTAGCGGGTCCTTATTGCTTGGAACATTTTTGTGGGGGCCATGGGATGAGCCCTAGGCAATGCCACGTGAAGTTGGCAAAATAGTTGGTTACCTAGCATTTTCCTATTCACTGACACCATCACATGCATGCAGTCTTGCAGGGTGGCTGTACTATTTGAGCTAGGGCTATGGTAGGTCAGGTATACCAAACTAGGGGAATTAGTAAATCATGGGTTCCAATCGATTTGTACCTCTTAATCTTGATCCAGCCACAGGACCCCACCCCACACCCCCCTAGCTAGTGCCCAGCCAAACGACCTCGCGACTTCTACACGCGATCGATTGTGATTTCTCCAGTCCAGCTACCCCGTTTCTTTGCAAATTTGTCGATCAGTTGAGATTTCTCAGTCCAGCTGCCCCCGTTTCTTTGCAAATTTATCGATCAGTTGAGATTTCTCAGCGAAGAGCTGCCCCCTTTCTCGATAAATTTCTCTATCGGCTGCGATTTCCCACGAAGAGCTGCCCCCTTTCTTGGCAATTTTGTCAATCAATAATCGATGAATTCTACTCTCTAAAGCATCACAGAGCACAACTTCAGTAATATAATGTAGTATTATATTTGTATTAAATGTTTATTTCTTGCGTTATCTTTTTCTAGTGTATACATATGTTTTATGTATCTTTTTTATATTAATAAAATTTCATTGTATCATCGATGTTCATTTAAAAATTTTTGCTTAGTATTTTTTTTTACAGTATAGAGTAAAAATTTCATTGTAAAAAAAATTAGTTTAGCTTCAGCCCAACCCAAAATAAATTCCTGGCTATGCTCCTGAAGGTGATGAATTTCTTGGTTTTCCTATATGAAAATCTCAAAGGATGAAAGGAAAAACCTAGATGGATCTCATCTCTCTAGATATTGCAACAATGAGATCAATAGAGCATGCAATGAAGACGCACTTATCAAATCTCCAAGAAAGGGCTCTAGGTTTCTCAAAAAAAAGCTTTATCCTCACTCATGCATAAAGACCCATAAAAAGCTTAAACCCTAATGAAAAAAAGCGCCTATTTATAGTTAGAAACCTAGTAGAAACCCTTAAGGACCAGTAGAAACAAAAATTCTGAACGATTCGGAGTCCAAGCGGGTTCAAACAAGTCAAAATACAACACCAACACGCAAATTATCAGGGTGGGTGCCAGGAGTGGTGCACATAAGAGAAGGCATCGAAACATTATAAACTCAACTGAAAACACAATGCAACCTCGAATCAATGAAAAACTAGCACATTAATCGTAGATCAAAACATTTTAAATCTAACGCTATGATAAAATGCAAGAATGCATCAACGCTCCACATGCACGGATATTCGGATCTAGAATTCACTTTTACATGTCCTCTTGATCACAAACTAGCTAGAATTGACCCAAGCCAAAACCCTAATTTTCTTGTGCATGTGATCTTTTCTCCAAGGATCAAGCCACATAAAAATGAAAAAAAAAAAAAAGGAAAGTCCAATAAGAGAATCCTGGTTAGAAATTATTGTGACACACTAAAAACATCTATGTGGATCTTTGTAATTTACACTTGTGCCCTTGAATTGTGTTCTTTCTCTCTGTGAAAGATTTCATCTCATCAATTCAAGGCTTGTCCAAGAACCAAAAAGAAGCAGGCCAGGCCAGCAAATTAAACCCCCCCCCCCCCCCTTCAGAACAACACACAAGCATCATCATCATCTAATGACATGTCAAAAAGACCTTCATGCCCCTGCCCGAAGCTCTCATCGAACAGCCATGTCTCGATCACCGAGAGGGGCACTTGGGCTCCCGACCTCGGCCTGCTCTCGCCTTGCAAAAGGCTCGTCTCCGACGACGCCTCCGGCGTCGCCGAGTCGAACCCGGCGAAAGACCCAACCGTCTCGTGCGACACGGTGTTGTTGTTCGCCACGCTCGTCGTCCCCTCGCTGGAGGGGGAGCCAGACGCCAGCATGCTATCAGCAGAGCGCTGCGTCGACCCCAAACCGCACCGGGAGGCGGTGGGCTTGGGCGAGTTCCTCACCCACCCCTCGAGCAGCCGGGATACGTTGTCGGTGCTCCAGACGTAGGCCGCCGACGGGGCTGCTGCACTCGTGCTGTAGCCGGTGGAGGGCTTCGAGTCGGAGAGGTCATCTGGTTTCTCGAGGGACAAGGCGTCGTACAGAGCTTGCTTTGCCGTATGGATGTCGGTTTGGAGCCTCCTCTCCCACTGGCCCTTGGCAATGGGCCGGTGATTCGAGAACCCGTCGCTCGCCGGGGCGTCGCCGGCGCCGGCATGGAGCTTGCTGAGCTTCTTCTTCAGATGGGTATTCCAGTAGTTCTTGATGTCGTTGTCTGTCCTATCCGGGAGATAAGAAGCTATGGCGGCCCATCTGCATTCGGTTCACATCAA
The DNA here is from genome assembly GCA_947650365.1 of Chamaelirium japonicum. Taxonomy (NCBI): domain Eukaryota; kingdom Viridiplantae; phylum Streptophyta; class Magnoliopsida; order Liliales; family Melanthiaceae; genus Chamaelirium; species Chamaelirium japonicum. The sequence continues at coordinate 124,623,875 of OX393549.1, read as the reverse complement.
CACAGACCTAATTCAGTCCAAATTACTTGACAAAAAAAGGGGTATTTACGGAATACAGGTGTTCTAACTTCCAATTACCTATTGCCCAACAGGGCTTGGAGATGGATGATGAGCTTCTCCTCCTGATCAGTGAAGTTGCCCCTCTTGATCCCCGGCCTCAGGTAATTAGTCCATCTAAGCCTGCAGCTCTTGCTGCACCTCAGTAGGCCTGCAGCCATGATCACCCTTATTCTCAATTGAACCCAACAAAAAGGAAAAAGCTGATGAAGGGAAAACTCCAGATTCAAAGGGATCGATCAGCAAGCTACAGGAAGAACACCCAGATGGGTATTTTGGGAATGAAAGCTACCATGTCGAGAACCCGGACGACAGAGGGTGCATGAACACATGCTGAGAGCTCACCTGTGTTGGTAGGGACAGCCCTCCAGTTGCCGGGACCATGCTCTTGGATGTAGGAGACTAGGATGATGTCCTCCTCTGGAGTCCAAGGCCCTTTCTTCACACCAATTTTGTCACAGCAAGGTGGTCTTCCCATTATACACCTCCCCCCCTATTCTTCTCTTTCTCTTCTCCTCCTCCTTGAAGGGCAAAGACAAGGGTCCATGACACCGGCCGGTTTCCCTCATATTTATATACAGAGGAGACCCGCTGACCCGAGACAGAGAAGAGGAGAGACTCAGAGAGAGAGAGAGAGAGAGAGAGAGAGAGAGGTTCGAGAGGGTCAAAAAGAAGACAGCAGAGAGCATTTACTCAAAGGGATGAGGGTTCTCAAAAGTCAGCTTGGGTGGAGTGAGGCGGCTTCTCTCGGCCTCACAAACCGCGTGCATTCAATGAGGTTTGCACAGAGGAAAACCCTAACCCTAACCCTAATCTTTCTTGGGCTTTTACTCTCACTTAAGCTCACACTTACTGTAGGGTACCCCATGCAGTAAGCTTCTGCCATGGGTGGTGATTGTGAGCTTTCCAAGGTGGAAACAAGGCTTAGCTTGTTTGGGTTTTACGTTTTAACTTCTTCTGCCGTCGCCTCCATTATCATGCAGAAACCCTAGTCAAAACCCTTTTTTTTTTTTTTTAAGAGATAAAAAACTAATAAATTAAATGGATCAAAACCCTTTTAAACGTTCATTGTGTGGTGTGAGTCCACCACATGTTGGATGGATCATGAAACTGAGGTGTAGCTAGCTTTTGTGTGATGGATACAACACTAGACCATTTTGCCAATGTTTGCATATGTTGAAGGTGACAAAGAAGGGGAATTGAAATGGTGAGGGGTGAGAGGATAGAGGGGTGCGACATCAGCCATCTATGGCTCAGATCGGGATCGATAGTGCCGTCCATTGAAGTGATCGAGGACAGTCGGATCGTCGAACTCCTTGGAGATCAAGATCCTTGCCACGAGGAGGACTCTCGAGGGACTAATATGAAGTGCAAGATACTTAGAGGAAGGTTAATTTCTTGGGACCTGCACGACCGTCATTCCTTCTCCAACCCTCCACCTTCCGCACATACGCTAAGAGTCAACAGTTAGTTATTGGACTTTATTTGGGCCCATTTAAATGACCATTTTGAGGCCCATTATGGTGGCCCCTCAGTTTCACCATTTGGAGCCAAAAAAATTTATTTTGATATATTGGACTCTAGTGATTGAAAATTTGAGAGGTTCCCTCTAAAAGCTAATAACAATATATGATTTAAGTTTTCATTCCGTTGGAGAAAAAACTTAATTGCACATGGGATGAACAACTATTTCTTAATTTTGTCCCACATTGATTGGGGGAGTTGTAACATCCGCCCCAAACACACAAGATATTGTCTGCTTTGTTCGTGCCCTTACGAGGACTTCCTAGGAGGTTACCCATTCAGTACTACTCTCGCTCAAACACACTTATTTATGGATTTCTTACGAAATCCGTAGCGACACATGGTTTTAAAATGCATCGATCTATATTTGGGAGGAAAAATTATATACGTTATACCTCAGGATCTACTTCTCTCCAATCGATGTGAAACTAACTCGTGGCCTTGGACACCTCATCTCATCTTATCCAACTTGGCATCACAGTCTCAGGAATCTTGACTATTGGCTATTAGATCTTGGTTGTCACAATCTACCCACCTTAAGGGCTACACGTCCACATGTAGGATTAGACCCCCTAGTTACGAGGAGAACTGGCTTTGTACTATTTTGTAACATCCACCCCAAACATGTACACAAGATATTGCCCACTTTGCTCGTGCTCGCACGAGGACTTCCTACGAGGTCACCCATCCTAATACTATTCTCACTAGAGGACGCTTAACTACAGAGTTCTTACGGGATCCGTAGCGACGCACGATTTTAAATTACATCTTCTATGTTTAGGTTGGGAAATTATATAAATAGCTCAGGATCTCCTTCTCTCCATGTGATGTGGGACTGACCCAGTGACCTTGGACACCTAATCACCTCACCTCATCCATCTTTGCATCACAGCCTTAGGAGTCTTGGCTATTGGCTATTGGATCTTGGTCACCACAGTATCCATACTAGTTTTCAAGCCTTTCAGTAGCTATTTTAATATTAATTTCACCCACTGATGGGAGAAATTTTAGTCTGAGTATTTTAGTAGCTATTTTAACTTTCGTATTTCGATCGTACTTTTCAAATTTTGGATTGAGTATTTTGGACTTGATTTGGATTTGATCTGATCGTTTTTGGATTGGATCACATTCGATAATTAGGGCTTGTATGTTTTTTTGTATTTCAGACTTACTTTTCGTATTTCAGTTTTACTTTCTGAATTTTGGACTTGGTTTGAATTCAATCAGATTATTATTGGATCAGATCGCATCCGATAATTCAGACTTGTATGCTTTTTTGTATTTCAGACTTACTTTTTATATTTTAGTTTTACTTTCTAGATTTTGAACTTAGTTTGAATTCGATCGGATCATTATTCGATCGGATCGCATCCCTTAATTCGGACTTGTATATTTTTTTATATTTTGGACTTACTTTCCGTATTTCTATTTTACTTTCCTGATTTTGGACTTGGTTTGGATTTAATCGGATCATTATCGGATCATATCACATTTGATAATTCGGACTTGTATGTTTTTTCATATTCAAACTTACTTTCCGTATTTTGCTTTTACATCCTGGATTTTGGACTTGATTTAGATTCGATCGGATTGTTATCGGATCGAGTCGCATCCGATAATTCTGATTTATATGCTTTTTTGTATTTCAGACTTACTTTTCGTATTCCAGTTTTACTTTCTAGATTTTAGATTTGGTTTGAATCCGATTATATCATTATCAGATCGTATTTGATAATTCGGACTTGTATGCTTTTTTGTTTTTCAGATTACTTTTCGTATTTTGGTTTTATTTTCTGGGTTTTTGACATTGTTTGGATTTGATTGGATCATTTTTGGATTGCATCCGATATTTTGGACTTGTATCATTTTTTGTATTTCGGACTTACTTTTTGTATTTCAGTCCTACTTTTCAGATTTTGGACTTTGTTTGGATTTGATTGGATCATATCCAATAATTCAAACTTTTATACTCTTTTGTATTCAAAGAGTACTCTGGAGGATGCATTATAACCATGCCATTTGTGTGTTTCCGTACGTGCCACCTCATGCACTCAGAAGTCTTCAATTGCATAAAAAATCTTGGAAACTTGTCACTAAACGGGAAGTATAAAAGAACATTTACAAATATTTTTTTTCTCCTTCGGTTGGTACTAGATTCGGCATCTGCTTCTTTATATCTCGACGCTCCACATCATGGCATGATTGTGCATGTTTGTGCTCCTTCCGGTACATCTATAATCGTTCATACATGCATTTATTTTGTCATAGTCAATCACAAGATCTTTCATTGTCTTTTTTATCTCGTAGAATTTTTTCGATAATGTCTCACCCTTGGAAAAAATCTCTTTCAACAAATCTAGTAACATATTAAATGACCTGTTACTCTAACCATAGAGGCACTTCAAAAAAAGAAGTTTTACAGTGAAAGATAGTTTTAAGAACTTCTCACACCCTGAGTATAGAGGTTGCTCGGCATTATTAAGCAATTTGTTGAATTTATACATTTTTAACCTTGGGCTTATCAATTGGCAGTGTTTTCATGCTCAATTCACTAAGCAAATCATGTATCATACCCTCCATGTCATCTTCATCATTTATATTAATAACATCATATGTATTAATATCGCCGACCACTGTATTGGTATTTTCATCATGAGATGTCATGGAGACTGCATCTATTCTTCACCGTTCGAGAACCAATGAGTATAAATAATGTCAATGCCACACATTACTAACTTAACCTCATATTTCTCTCGAATCTTCCTAGTCACCCTGGCCTTTCATCAAGCGTTGATAGCTGCTCAATAAAATATCCAAAAAATTTCTGACTCCTCTTTATTCTTGGCTCAATCAATTCAAATTACGCATCTAACTCTTATCGATATAAGATATTTTCTCCTACCTAACCAAACATACACATGTAGTAATTTCAAACCCTACCAATGAGACCTAACTTCAAATTGTTCAGGTGGGCCCAAGGCCCGACTCCTTTCAGAACTAAAAAATGGTGATATATAGTTCCCACCCAATTTTAGTTAATAGTGTTAGGTTCCATGCTCGAAGGCCTCTAATTGACAGTGGCCATTGCAAGCCACGACAGTCCTTAGAATCTACAGAGTTTCTAACCATATCAAAACCTAACATGAATCATAATAGAAAGAGATTGAGAATTACAGAGAGAATACAAGAGAGATAAAGAATTAGATAGAGATGGTGAAAATGAGCTAGAAATAGAATAAGGAGGATGAGAGAGAGATTAAGAGCGAGAGAGAGAGGATAAGAGATATAGGGAAAATGAGAGAGACTACGAGAGAATGTGAGAGATAGAGAATGAGAGAGATAGCGAGAGTAAGAATGAGAATGAAATATCTCTATTTCTCTCAGTATTCTCAATATCTCTCTCTCACACACACACATTCTCTCTTTTGCTTATTCTCTCTCTCTCTCTCTCTCTCTCTCTCTCTCTCTCTCTCTCTCTCTCTCTCTCTCTCTCTCATTCTCTATCTGTCAATGTCCCTCTATCAATCTTTCTCCCATTCTCTCTCTTATTATCTTTGCAATATCTGGACTTCATAGTCTTCCTATATGCTCTTTGAATATGATTCACGTTTTCGAGGTGGGTGCATCAGATGGCTGTGAAGCCCGAATGTTATTTTAATTTTTCTAAATTAAAAGGGTCAACGTTAGGGTTAGCTTTAGGGTCAAGGTTAGGTTTAGGGATTAGGGTTAGGGTTAGGAGTCAATGTTAGGTTTAGGTTAGGGTTAGAGAGATAATCATAAGAGATTGAGAGAGAGAGAGAGAGAGAGAGAGAGAGAGAGAGAGAGAATGAGAGAGATATTGAGAATGAGAAAGAGAATAAGAAAGGGAGACCTCTTGATTTTGGGAATACAAAGGAGTCCAGATTCAGACTCCTAGACAACCCCAGATTTTTCTAGGTGGTTGATTTTCAACCTTTTTAATTGACTGCCACTTTGCACCTTTTAAGAATTTCTTATGTGGAGACTTTTATCCTTACGAAGTGTGACTGAACAAAAAATCAATCTCTCTTTTATCCTTACGAAGGATTTTTTAGTCTAGACCTATTAGTCTATCAAATTGGTTTTACAAGATTGCAACCTAGGAACTTTTTCATAGATTGATAGTTGTGATTAGTGAGGTCATTGAGAGAATCAAACGGTACAATTGAGACGTCAATAAAACACGTAATTGCCAGCTAAAAGAGAAAAAAAAATTTGATATGTAACAATTTTTTTCTCAAGTTGGAAGAAGTATACATGAATTAATATTAGTTTCAAGGTAATAAAACATATACGCAGAGCATGACGGCTTAAACATCTTGGATTTGCATGTGATCAGTAGCAAATAATCATGTGATTTTAAATTGTAAACTTTGTTTTCATATTGGATAGTGTCAACATAATCATACAAAGTTGGATTTGTTCATTTTACTCGATTTGGGTAATGTCTATATAAATAAGTTTGATTTGGGTGGAAGGCTCTCACAGCCGTTGTCCAAATGGTTCATAATACCCTCTAATATGATTACTACAAGATTACTTAAACAATAATTATGAAAATTGAGAAGGAGGTCAACAACTATTTTGGCTATAGCAAAGAAGAATCGCATGCACTGACCATTAAAATGGATGGAGATCACTCGATCTCATGGTTGCCATCGAAATGGGTGGAGGGTTCTCTCATGATCGCAGTAAAATTAGGTGGAGGGCTCTCTGTCGATTGCTATCAAAATGATGAGTGACATGCTTTCTCACAACCCCGTCGAAATGGGTTGGGGGCTCCATCGATCGCCGTCAAAATGGGTGGAGGGCTCTCTGACGATAGCCGCCAAAATTAGCCGCGGGCTCGCTCATAGTCGCCTCTCTCACAATCGAAATAAGTTATGGGTTTTTACTCACAATGGTGTGCACTTAAGGGTATTTTGGTTTGGAGAATTCTTGGTAGCTATATTTTGATAAACCTAAAAGCAACTGAGCCTAGCTATTTTGAACAATAGTTGAGAGTTGGTGGCCATTTAGGTAAAATCCTCTATATGAAACCACCCAATCTTCAATTTTGACTTTTCAACCCCTTACAAATAACAGAAATATCGTTCATTCACTGTAATACTATATCAATTCCGCTGCTATACTAGTTTGGAGTATCAATTCGGTTGCTACAACACAATAAAATTACTCTCAACCGAATTGTTACTGCTATAGTGAAATCACTGTAGCAATTTGGAGTATTAATTCGATCAGCAAAGTAACAATTCGGTTGCTACAATATATTATGTCACTATAGCTACAGTAAATTTACTCCCGTCCGAATTGATACTTCGCTACAGTGAAATCATTGTACATGCACTATTACCGAATTGCGACTCTAAATTGCCGAATTAATACTCGAAGATAAAATCCAGCATAATAAATAATCGAGAATAAAATGGATATTTAAAAAACAGAGTGAGGGAGGGACTTTACCCTAAACGCAACAGACACAGGAGTTTATCGTAATACATGATTAGTTAGAATGACCTTAGACCAGTAACTCCTAAAAAGTTTTACAGAAGTTTACAAACCCGATCACGACCGTCTGTTGCGTGCTGGATGGGATTCACCGATTGGACCTGGGTGCAATGTACGGCTATGATCGGGTCTGTAAAGCTTTGTCTGGTTGGATAGTATTTTCCTTAGATCAGTGACTAACTCTTGCTCATACCAATAGTGTTGTCCCTTTCAGCCAAAAAAAAAAAAAAGAAGCAATGGTGTTATGATAAGTGGACTTTCCCTAACAATGGGGGGGTTCGAGTTTGAGTATGGAATCCTGGCTCGATCGGTAGGAGTGGGACAGCCAGATTTAAGTCCTTGAGACTTTTTTTCACGCAACGGTGGGACACCCAGGTCTCCAGGGACACGCGTCCCTCTCGGTGTTCATCAGGATGCAGGGGCCCACAGGGTTTAGTACGGTCCCCATGCCGACGCTGTGGGACCATGTCACAGGTACGATTTAAGAGCGTCGCAAGTCAGAGCCCTCTGGACCACACAAGTGGCACTGTGGCAGGGTCATCCCTTCTGTAGCGCCTAACGGGTGTCAGGAACAATTTTCTCAAAGATAGAGGGTTTTTTTATTAGTTGTTTTTTTTTTTTTTTCAAAATGCCCCTAACTTACTTGTACTGTTTGGAATGGATCCGGTTGTTTTTTGCATTATTTTTTCTGATCATTTTTTTGGTTTTTGCCTAAAGAACTCCTGAAATTTTAAAAATGTTTCGGACCTCGTTTCAAAGTGATTCGACTCCGCTCCACCGAAGATTTGTATCTCCTTTCGATTGTTGACGTTTTGGGGAGTGACATGTGGCCATTTCAATGGCCATGTTAGGTCATGAGATGAATCCTAGGGGGATGTCACGACCACCGCCCGCCGCTGCCACAGTTGTCGTCGTCGACCACTAGCCACCGGCCACCCATCGCTGTCGTGTTGCCATCTCCGTCAACCACCACCCTTATCGTCGCCCTGTTAGCCACTACACGCCACCGCCGCCCAATCGGCCGCCAACCGTGGTGGGCGGTGGCTTGTGAGGGTAACCAGGTCGATGGAGATGGTAGCAGGTGGTGGCTGACGACGGCGGGTGGTGCGACGATAGGCGGTGGTCGATGGCAGTGGTAGAACCTGTAAGTCCCGGAATAATCTCCAAGGTTCGCTGAAATCATCTCCAGCGGTAGTCGGCGAAGACAACACAACATGAAGTGTGTTGACGCATTTCACTGATGTGCCACATTAGAATGCCCCGACACATTTCACTGATGCGTCAGCACAAATGATTCAATCATGGAAAGAAAGTGGGATTTAAGGTTTAGACGGCTACTTGGAGTTTCAAACAACCTTGAAGATGATTTCAAAACTTTCATGTTCTAATGGACGAAGATCACGGCACTTGCAAAAGAAAATCACGAGAAAATCGGCTATCGCCTACCACCGCCATCGACCACCGCCCCCCCGTCTATGCATATCATTTTATGACGATCGGCCCATGATCGTCAGTGACATGGGCAGTTGAAGCAAGAAGAAATTTGAACAAAAAATTAAGATGAACTAGTTTTTTTATACTTTTTATCTATTGTTTTTAATATTTAAGAGTACGTTGATCGTTTACGGCAACCTCTAGCACGACGACAAGGGCGTCTGGGATGAAAAATGACACCAACCCCCCGATCTCTGGTTATGAGGTGCGATTGAAACAAGAAAAAATTTGAATGAAAAAGATGAACATACTTTTTTTATCTTTCTATCTATTGTGTTTCAACCTTTAAGAATCAAATGGTCACAAAAGCGTAACATCTATTCGAATGGGACATTTGGGACATGTTGAGGGCTAGAAAAGCAATGTAAAAAACAATCGGATCTATTTCCAACAATACGTGTGAGTCCGAGGGTCATTCTAGAAAATTCCTTTTTTAAAAATATTATTCAAAAAATATTTAATTGAATAGCGGTTGACTATAAGTATTTGAGTCGTGATGGGGAGCCCATTCTATAGGCCCTATCAGGAAGCCCCATGATGTGGCAACCATTCAACGGTTTAACAATTTAATATCAAAAACAAAGCAAAGATCAAAAGTCTTATTTGTCCTCAAGAGCATGCCCATCGGTCCGGACCCGGCCTAGCCCGATCAACGGCCCGACCCGAACACACCATGGGCCGGGCTTGAGCTGCCACCTTGAGCTCGCAGTCCGGCCCGAAGCACGGGCCGATTTGTTATAAAAAACTGAAAATATCGCTTTTGAAATCTTGGTTTTATGTTAACTAACTAAATGTCACTTACAAAAACAAATGTCATATAAAACTGAAAGTTGCAAAATCAAGAGACACTTTATCAGACACAATCTGCTGACAAAAGTCTCTTAATTTTACAATGATCAAAAACTAAATGTCACTTTTGAAATCTTGGTTTCACGTTAGCTGACTAAATATCACTTACTAAAGCAAATATCACGTAAAACTAACACTTGCAAAATCAAAGAGACACTTTATCCGACACAAACTGTCGATAAAGTGTCTCTTAATTTTACAACTATCAATTTACAAGACATTTGATTTCGAAAGTGACATTTTTAGTTTTTGATAGTTGTAAAATTAAGACACTTTTATCATCAGTTTGTGTTCGATAAAATGTCACTTGATTTTGCAACTGTCAGTTTTACTTGACATTTGCTTTTGTAAGTGGCATTTAGTTAGTTCAGGTGAAATCACGATTTCAAAATTAACATTTTGAGTTTTTTATAACAATCAACAAATGACTAAATGGGGGTTCAAGGTGCTTCTTTTGTGGCCGGATCGGGCCAGGTCAGTTAGTTGACCGGGCTAGATCGAGTTCGGGCCGGGTTTGAACCGATGGGCTTTATTTACACCCCTAGGGTAGTCTTATATTCAAATTTTTTTCGTAGAATTTCTTAGGCAATATAGGTCTAGTTTTGTAGAGCTATATGAGTAAATTCTAAAAATAAATATTTTATAAAATTCTGATATGTATATAAGAAGTTATGGATTTTTTAAAGTGAAAAAGACAACTCCTAAAAAGTTATGTTTAAAAATTCTGATGGAAATGGGAGTGTACTTACCGTATATAGAGTCTGCTCTTAAGGGTAAAAAAGATATTTAAACTTTTACCATGTCATGGGGCTTGTTTGGGACTTATAGAAGGTGAGATGTGAATAATTTTCTTAAGGAAATTGATTCATGTCTCACCTTCTATAAGCCCCAAACAAGCCCCATGACGTGGTAAAAGTTTAAATATCTTATTTGCCCTCAAGAGCAAATAAGAGCAGTCTCTATACGTGGTCAGTATAGGCTCCATTTCCATCATGGTTTTTAAATATAATTTTTTTAGAGTTGTGTTTTCTACTTTAAAAAATCCATAACTACTTGTGTATATATCAAAATTTTATAAAATTTATATTTTTGGAATCTACTCATGGAGCTCTACAAAACTAGACCCATATTGTCTATGAAATTCTAAGAAAAAAATTTGGATATAAGACTACCCTAGGGGTGTAAACAAAGCCCATCGGTCCAAACCCGACCGAACCCAGACCAGCCCAGTTAACGGCCCGACTCGACTCGGCCCGAACACACCATGGGCCAGGCTCAAGCAGCCATCTTGAGCCTACAGCCCGGCCCGATTGTTATAAAAAAAATAAAAATATTAGTTTTGAAATCTTGGTTTCACGTTAACTAACTAAATGCCCACTTACAAAAGCAAATGTCACATAAAACTGACAGTTGTAAAATTGAGGGACGCTTTATCTGACACAAATTACCAATAAAATTCTCTTAATTTTATAATTGTCACAAATTGAAAATGTCACTTTTGAAATCTTGGTTTCACATTAACTAACTAAATGTCACTTACAAAAATAAATGTCACAAACTGCTGATAAAAGTCACTTTCAAAACTTTGTTTCAAAAGCTCGGTCAACGGTCCGACCCAAACTGACTAACTGGCGATATAAATTGTCGATTTAAAAGTCACTTTTAAAAACTTGATTTCGTAAAACTAACACTTGCAAAATCAATAGACACTTTCTCCAACACAAACTGCCGATAAAGTGTCTTTTAATTTTACAAATGTCAATTTATGTAATATTTGATTTTTGAAAGTGATATTTTTAGTTTTTGACAGTTGTAAATTAAGACATTTTTATCGTCAGTTTGTGTCCAATAAAGTGTTTTATGATTTTGCAACTGTCAGTTTTACATGAGATTTGCTTTTGTAAATGACATTTAGTTAGTTAACGTGAAATCAAGATTTCAAAAGTTATATTTTTATGTTTTTTTATAACAATCGGACCGGACTTCGGGCTCAAGGTGGCAACTCGAGCCCGGCCCATGGTGTGTTCGGATCGGGCTGTTGACCGAGCTAAGCGGGGTTTGGACTGATGGGCTTTGTTTACACCCTTAGGCTAGGCTTATATCCAATTTTTTTTCTTAGAATTTCATAGACAATATGGGTCTAGTTTTGTAGAGCTCCATGAGTAGATTCTAAAATTACAAATTTTATAAAATTTTGATATATACACAAGAAGTTATAGATTTTTTAAAGTAGAAAACACAACTCCCAAAAAATTTTGTTTAAAAATCCTGATGGAAATGGGAGTCTATACTGACTGCGTATAGAACCTGCTCTTATTTGCTCTTGAGGGCAAATAAGACTTTTGAACTTTGCTTTGTTTTTTATATTAAATTGTTAAATCGTTGGATTGTTGCCACATGATGGGGCTTCCTGATAGAGCCTATAGAATAGGGCTCCCCTATCATCTTTCTTTTCCAAAGTATTTAACACACTAGTGATCTGATAGCCACGTGGAGGCCACGTTAAAAAAATTCTTCTGATTCTCATGAAATATAGTATTGGGTTGTTGGTTTTAACCTCAATATTCCAGATACCAGGTTTAACGAAAAACCCACCATGAAATAGGTTAAGTGTTGGAACTGCAGTATAAGAGGGTACAAGATTTTTGGTTAAACCCGGTATCAAGAATTCAACGTTTAAAACCGGCAACTCATATACCGGGTTTCAGAAGAATTAGGAAAAAAAATTGGCGTGGCTGCACTTTACAGTGTTGACCTGCCACGTGGCTGTGAGAGCGCTAGTGTATTAAATACTTTTGGTCAACCACAATTTAATTAAATATTTTTTTTAATAATATTTTGAAAAAAATCCTAATGAGAAATGCTAATATACGGATCGCTTTTATCGATTCGTTTAACAGAATAACAGGGCATCAAATCGATCATAGCATCCCTTTACCTGCATTCATCACCCTGAAACCACTGCACATCAACAGTGCTCAACACGAGCATCTCCACTACTGGCGGCAGGTATACCTATGGCATCTACATTGCAGACTGCAGTTTTACGCATGACATCTCCACTTCTGACTACAATTGTGCCCATGGCTTCTGCACAACAGATCTACAGTTGTGCCCATGGCAGCTCTACTGCTGACCTCAGTTGTGCCTGTGACGACAATCGTCGCCTCTTGTCATCAGTTGACGATCTGTCGGCACCAATCGGTGCCGCCTCAAGTCACCTGTCGGTGAATCCGCTGCAACTCCCGTGCGGCCAGTGCTTCGTATATCCGTGACTCTGTACACTTCACCCTCAAGCACTTGGTGCTCTCAACACGCATGTCATCCCACAAGCATGCCCGCGTCTGAGTCTACCGCGGACCCGTAAGCGCCTCGGTCTAGTGCCCATCGGCACCTCCATGTCGGCACATGTCAGTGCCTCCTCTGCTGTTTACTAACAATCCATCACCCTGCTGCGTCTGCAAGCATGTCTACGGCTAAGCTCGTCGCCATGGCGACCATCGTCACCTCCGTCGTCTATCAACGACTAGCAACCGGTGCTTGTCGGCAGCTCCACCAGCCACCCGTCGGCAACCACGTTACCCCCTCGTCGTTGACTCCATGCCATCGAGGTACACCTCCTCGATCCGGCACCCGCACGTGTCCGTGCCATCATGGTACATCCCTGCGATCCATCTGGGCCATCCCTCCTCATTGGTATTGATCTTTTTGGGTTCGGGGTGGCTCCCCCGCAACCACCCTTCGTCGATCACCACAAACCAACTGAGGGTAGAGGCGCTGCACCGCGGGCTCCTCCAGGTTCTCCTCCGGTGTCTTGAACCAATCTAAGCGAGGGAGCAGCGTTGCGCCACAGCCTCCTCCCAAGTGCTGCTGTCTAGAACGGATCGTGCGCACGATCACTCATGGCCACTAGTTGTGTTTGTCGTGCCAGGGAGGAGGTGCCTTGGGTGTACCCTCTTGTCGCCCTTCGTCACTCCCCGAGTGGAGGTGCTCGCATACACCTCCCCTGGTCTTGGCTCCTCGATCTATGCCGCTCCATCGCACTCGAGGGCAAGATGACACCTACACCTTTCCCTGCCCCAAACTCTCAATATATGAGTCGGCTCCTCTAGGGTTCCCACTTCGTCGCACTAGCCGTCTTCCAGATTATCAAATCTAAGGATGCCCACTTCCTTAAATAGTGGCTCCTCCGGGTTGCTAGGCATGCACTCTAAGCAACCGGTTACTTTGCTTGTGCATCAAACAACTGGAAGCGGGGGCCCATCTCATCAGCTTTAACGGACCGAACTCATGGTCTGGATCCCAACAGAAACATGAGTCTAGATTTCTGGAGCGAACAAACTGATCTGTTGGCCATAAGATTTGATCGATCAGTTTAATCCCAACTTGAAAAAACACCGTTGTGAGTAAATCCTACTAGTTTGTAATAGGACTAATCGATCTTTCAAAACGTGCCTCTTCTGTACAGCAAAATTGATCGATCGGATAGGACTCTTCAACCGGTCGGACAGTAAGTTTCCGTCACAAAACATGGGTCGGATCTGGATCTAGCTTAACAAGATGGCAAACGACAACCTAATCTCATCACTCGAAGCATTCTGTCCAGTTTTTCCATTAGGATCCAAAGAAAAAACAGAGCCCCAAATTTTATTTTATTTTTTATTTTTATTTTTTTTATTTTTATTTTTTTTTTTGGGGGGGGGGGGGGGGGGGGGGGGGGGGTCCTATCCGATAGTGAGACTCACACCTCAAAACATGAATGAGCATTAAATTTTCAGCATAGCTTGGTTGACCCCACGGATGCATTAGGTGTGGAAGAGGGACACCCGTCCATTCGACCGCAACCTATCCTTCTTACGTCTTTTTCGGATTAATTACCTTCTATCTCCAGCTTGCACAGTGTGATTACGTCCTTGGTCCCCCAATGTCGCGACTCGCAACAGATGTCGCATCCGCCACCTTACACTCCCCTTCAATCATTTGAAGCGCTTAAGGCGGAGTTCAGATCTCCTCCGATCAATCGCCCCGGTTGGTGGGCCAGGCGTACATCACAGCCGCACAATGGCAAGCATCCCGGGACTGGCCTGAAAGTGATCGTACTCCACCCGACTGCATGCGACTGTGATGCACTGGAGGTGACATGAACTTCTTGAGACGGCATTGGTAGCTTGTCCTCCTCTCTCTCTCTCTCTCTCTCTCTCTCTCTCTCTCTCTCTCTCTCTCATAGGCCATCACTTGTCGCTCTTTGCTAGCGACAAGTAAAAATTAAAGTAATTGCTCGGATTATATACAAAACCGATGGGAATCTACCAAGTTGATAATGAAACATAACTCTTTCTGAGTGGCGTGGTAGGGAATTGGATGTCAATTTCAACATCCATCCCGTGTGCAAATATTATGGGTGTCAATTTTACACTCTTGATGAAGAATCTCCTCAAGAGCACGTCACAGAACATATATCGGCTGCTTCTTGATGAGGAACATTCGGTTAAAGGTCTTTGATGCAACTCGAGGTGATTAGTTGGAGTCCCACCCTTTTGATTCGTTGCCTCCTGATTGCGCGACTTTAAGGCTACACTTGAAGGCGCGAGTGGGAACTCAAAGACTGCTACTGGTATTATTATCACAGACTTTACGGATTCATCTATTTATTTGAAGGATCGCTTATCCAGAGTGAGTGATCCCTTTGAGCCCATTACTAAGTTGACAATGAAACATAACTTTTTCGGAGTGATGTGGCGTGAAATTGGATGTCAATTTCAACACGAAATATTGTGGTTGCCCATTTTACACGCATACATACCCACTCACAGAGTATGGATTCAAATTCCAAAGGGAGACTTCTACATTCCCTCGGAAATATAGCCACACAATCGATTTGCCAAAATTTTGGTAAATCCAATGAAAAAAAATAGAGAGATGCAATTTAACTATCCCCTAATCAAAGAGAAAGGCGTTGTAGCTCAGTTATGATCAATCTGGCTTGAAAGAAACAAGAGAATTTTCATGATGCTTTAATCATCATCTCTGTCCATCTTGTTGGCTCCTAATCATTTTGATAGCTTATGGGTAGGTGCTTCAGTGAAGGGGGGGGT
Source organism: Chamaelirium japonicum (assembly GCA_947650365.1). Classification (NCBI taxonomy): domain Eukaryota; kingdom Viridiplantae; phylum Streptophyta; class Magnoliopsida; order Liliales; family Melanthiaceae; genus Chamaelirium; species Chamaelirium japonicum. Next base: position 124,608,330 of record OX393549.1, on the reverse strand, counting down.
GAGCCAAAAAAATTTCGCTGTTACTATAGCCGCTACATAACATATTTGGAAATCCGAGTGGATGTCAATTTTGTTGAAACGTGCACAATTGCAATGATTTTTGCTGAAAGGTGCATCCGAGTCTCGGGCTGCAATAAAAATTTTTCACGATTTCGATGAAAAGCGGGTCCGAATGAAACCGCTTCAACATTATCAAATATACAAATTATGATAAAACGTTGAAACGCAGGTCCGTGGATCCCGTTCCAACGACATCAAACAAGGGCTTAGTTGTCGCTGGTTTTTGACTTTGGAGCATGGCTGTGGCCCTGGCCTTTAGTATTTTGTATCTCACGTATTGTCATCCTCTTGTCTCATAACAATTCAATGCCCATACAGTTCACACTGGACTCAATTCCCATGAGAGAGAAAGCAATATCATGTCCTTTTCCATTAGCAACGTCACTAAATCCAATTAAGGAGTGTCAAAATTATAGGTCAAACATGCAATTATCATCGTCCATTCTTTCGGGAAACTTCTTTTCATCAATCACTCTAATATTAAAAATCATGGATCGATACATTTAATTTTTTTTAGAATTCCATCCAATCGTGAGGGAGGGGGTTTGGCTTTGACTCCAACCTGTCTATTATGTTTCATAATCTCAATCTGTCTATCACGGCCCTGTTTGGATAGGATTTTGATTCTGGGATTCTTGGAGTCCAGAATTCCAAATTAGAGCTCCGGAGTCTGGAGTCTCGATTTTGGGCTCGGAAAAAATGTCTCCCAGTTGTTTGTTTTGGGTTCACTAAAGAACCACTTTTTGGGATTCAGTTGTATCCAAGCATGCTCTCTGTATTTTTTAGGGATTCAAACCTCCTAGAGTCCCAAAATTCCAGATCTGAAACGTATCCAAACATACCCTAAGTTTCAGATAAAGAAGTTATAAGGACTAGTAGGCACTATCACAGTCAGAATGAACCCCAACAAACAAAGATTAAACAAGATCAGCCCAAAAATCCCTAAGCCAAGAAGAAGAAAGAAAAGAAAAAAAAACGAAAAGATGTTTTGCTTGAGATTAGGATTTGACGACAACTTAAGGATTTCACGGTTGGGATGAATGGCACGTGTCTCCTCTATCAATAGTATTTGTATAAATAGAATAAAAGGAGAAAGTAGTTGGAATTTAATGAATCGGATAAAAGATTCCCTTTAGCGTGTAGCATTTGTTTTCAGAAAGGACCAAGTTTCTAGTCATTTGGAAATCAACTGCCCGATGATAAAATATTGGGCAAATTTGACTTACCCACCTAAACTTATATGCTAATTAGTAAGTCATCCCCCTTTTAATCGATACTAGATTTACTCTTCTAAAAATTAGACTTATACCTCCCTAACAATATGATATTTAGGCATACCCCCCATTCTGGCTAATTATCATATAGGAATTTGAGGGTGTAAGTCAAATTGGGGGGCGTCTAATAATGATTAAAAGGAGGGTGACTTACTAATTAGCATATTTTTTGGGGGGTAAGTCAAATTTGCCCTAAAATATTTCTTTGCCTAAAAAAAGCTAGCAAAAAATTTCGCGTCAATTCCAGCTTAATGGGCTTTCTTTTATTTTTTTGGGCTGATCATGGGCCCATAACTTTGTTATTTGTTAGGATAATTCCCTCATGGACCCCATCCCAACTTTATACAAGTTTGTACTAGCTGAATTTTTTTTCTGGTTCAGACCTCACAGGTAGAAAATTCAGCATCATCATCCAAGTTTTATCCCACCAAGAGGGTTCAACTCAAAGATTCTAAGAATTTTCGACCGGCAACTCGCAACAACCCTTTAAGATGATGAGTTGTGGCTCAGTTTTGAGAATCGAAGAAACTTTCTGGCTGATCGGTCGGTATGTCAAAAGTGAGCAACCGGTTTGGGGATCAGAAAAAGAGACTCTCTAGAAGATCAGTCCATCGGACCTTCCGCAGATCGATCGGATGTGATTACTCGCCGACCAATTTGAATTTACTGAACGACCGATTAATTTGCAGCTTCTAGAGTCCTATTTCTTTTGGGTTCTGGCTCATAACTTATGTAACCCTATGTATATGGACGGTGTTTTGGGGGGCCAAACGTAAAGAGAACGCTTTGTGAGATAGGTGTGAGTTTCTTTGAGAGGAGAAAAAACCCTAGGGAGAATAGTCTTCTCGTTGATTGTTAATGATTGCTCGTACCTTCTTTTGTTCCTCGGTTTCTAGTGGATTTAATGAGTCTGTGGTCACCAAAATTAGCCCACGGATTGGACCCGGCCCGCATGCGAAACCAGGCCCACACACAACGGCCCGCATGCGAAACCAGGCCCACACACAACGGCCCACATGCGAAAATCTAGCCCACGCACAACGGCCCGCATGCAACTCGGCCCACACGCAACGGCCCGCATGCGAAATTGGGCCCGCACACAAACGGCCCGCATGCGCACTCGGCCCGCGTGCAAACTCGGCTCGCGCGCCGTAGCCCAACTCAAAGTAAACGGGTCCCACCGGACCCGCTACCCGAACACAAAGAGGGGGGGGGGCCCACCGGCCCCCCCTCTAGAAAACCGTGCCCCCCTCCTCATGGAGAGGTGGGGCCGGCCATAAAGGAAAAAGAAAAAGAAAAGAAAAGAAAGAAAAAGAAATCAAAACCGCCTCGATGCAGGGGGAGCTGGCGTGGACGTCTACGCAGCCGTAGATCCGCGACGATCCCTCGATCCAACGGACAAGATGACGTTGTGTCGCCATCCGATTCAAAAGTGCAAAAAAATAACAACTCAATCTTTAAAGATCGAGTCACATCTAGCCCGTAACCGCCCCAACTAAAAAGGATGGGATCGAGTTTGTTTCCCCGGCTAAAGAAACAATATCGAGATGGTTATGGGGGGAGATATCGGATGAAACAAAAAGATTTCAGCCATATCTCCCCCAACCGCCCCCCTTTGCCTATAAATAGAATGGGTGGGGGAAGGCACAAAGGGTCGGAAAAGCTGAAGACGAAAGGGCTCTGCAAGAGAAGCTCCAACGCTTGAAGACTGAAGGCTTCACGAGGCACGGCAAGCACGTCCTACGGGAATCCTTGGCCCTTCAAGTCCTCATCAACGTGAAGACCTTGCACTCGAAGATCAAAGATTCGACTCCTCGCACGAAGAAGAAAGCTTGGAGAAGAAGACCCGGAGTCGTCGTCATCCCGACTTCTCCAACGATCTTCATCAACTCCGAAGAAGCCATAAGCAAAGGCCGGAGAAGAAGATCGAAGCCGACAACACTCGTCGTCTTCAACAAAGGCGTCGACTCCTCGCACGAAAAAGAAAGGTTGGAGAAGAAGGCCTGAAGCCGATGCTACCCCTGCTGTCTTCGTCAACAAAAGCCGACGCTACAACCGTCGTGCGGAGATCGGTGCTACCCCCGTCGTCTTCACCAACAAAGCTTACGCTACAACCGTCGTGCGGAGATCAGTGCTACCCCCGCCGTCTTCACCAACAAAGCCGACGCTACAACCGTCGTGCGGAGATCGGTGCTACCCCCGCCGTCTTCACCAACAAAGTCGACGCTACAACCGTCGTGCGGAGATCGGTGCTACCCCCGCCGTCTTCATCAACAAAAGCCGACGCTACAACCGCCGCACGAAGCCCGTGCTACACCCCCCGTCTTCATCAACAAAAGCCGACGCTACAACCGTCGCATGAAGATCGGTGCTACCCCCGCCGAAAAGCCAAGACCGACGCCACAACCGTCGAGGAAGCCGGAAGAATAAAGAAGCCTTGAAGAAGTAGCGCCAGTCGTTCGAGAAGAAGATCGAGTCAAAGCTAAAGTCAAAGCCGACGCAAGAAGCCAAAGCAAACGCACCGGTAAAGCCCGCGCTAAAGCAACGCACGTGCCAAAGCCAAGCAACTACGACGGTCACGAGCAAAGCACCGCACGTTCTAGCCGATACGACGCGAAGTACGGAAGAACTAAAGCATCGCAAGTCTCTACCCGTCTATGTTCAAGCGCAAGAGCCAAAGCAAAGCAAACGCCAGAGCCACGCCAAAGCAACGCTAAAGCCGAAAGCCAAAGCCAAAGCCGACGCAAAAAGCACGATCGACGCCGCGAACCGACGATCAAGGACGCCGAGGTCGAGCAAGGATCGAGGAAGACACGAAGACCGAGGAACGAAGCCCAAAACCTCCCTAGCCGAGAAAGCGCGAAGCACGAACGGGACAAAATCAACGGCCGATATTCCTTAGCCTCTCAAGAAACCCTCACCTTGTAAAGACCTCTGTCCTGGGCAACCCCTTCAGAGCTCTCGCACGAACACCACGTGGAGACGCGGATCAAAGGGACCATCCAGAGGATCTCTCCCACAATCTCCTGATCAAAAATTTGTAATCTCGTGTGATCCGCAATAAAGAGGACCTGTATCTTTTTCCGCGCCCACAGATTTCTGCACGCCCGGTGGGACCTCCTCTCCTTTCATCCGTACGTTTGAAGGAGTTGCTTCAAGTTCGCCATGGCCGGAACGAACGACGATACGTTTGTCCAACAAGCCTTTCACCTATCGCCGAGTCTCCATTACTCCAACAAGGCGATCCAGAAAACCCGGAGGATTATGTGCCCCCGGTAGTACGCGTCTATACTCGGCGTACTCAAACTCTTGCAGACTTCTTCACGCCAGAAACTACTGCTGAAGGTGCTCGCCAAATCACCAATGAGGCCTTGGTGCATGAAGAAACAAGCCTCGATCCTGGAATTCAAGTCCAGAAATTTGGGAAGGTCCAGCCCCAACCCCGAGCCCGTTCAGGTTCTCCAGCAGACTTTGCACCTCCTTTGCCGGGGGCAAACGTCCGTCATTAAGCAGAGGCAAGTCGGCGCGACTACGTCTCCGACGAGGACGGCGACGGTGCGGGCATGCAACATCGAGACGTCCCGCGACATCATCCTCCGTCCGCTCTCCAGCTCCAAGTCATGCAAATGGGTGAACACATGGCTCAGCTCACCCGACTAATGGAAGAGAAAGATCGTCACATCAACACCTTGCTTCAAAGGCTGAGTGCCAGGGATGCCGCAATATTCGGTCAATCTCCTGCTTCTCCGGTAGCTGCTCCAGCCCCTTCTCCAACTCCTGCTCTTGCAGAAGTTGGCCCGGCAATACTAGCAACTACTCCTGCACTTTCCTCAGCTCCCGTACCAGTCTCGGTGGCCGCACAACCTTCAGTGGCAGCAACGATGAATGCCCAGCAAATACAAGCACTAGTGGCTGACATGATGCGTTCCCACGGCGGCAGCCTACCTCCGACCACGGCGGCATACTCAAAGCCTTACACCACAAGGATCCAACAGCTGCGCTTCCCTACCGGGTTCCAGCCACCAAAGTTCCAGCACTTTGACGGGAAGGGGAATCCAAGGCAACACATTGCCCACTTCGTCGAAACTTGCAACAATGCCGGCACATACGGCGACGAGATGGTGAAGCAGTTCGTTCGCACCCTCAAAGGTAATGCTTTCGACTGGTATGTTGATCTTCCTCCAGGATCCATTGACAACTGGGATCAAATGGAGAGGGAGTTCCTCAACCGCTTCTACAGCACTCGGCGCATCGTCAGCATGACCGAGCTTACTGCTACCAAGCAAAGGAAGGATGAGCCGGTGATCGACTACATCGATCGTTGGAGAAACCTTGCGCTAAACTCGCGAGATCGCTTGTCTGAAGACTCGGCCATCGAATTGTGCACTCAAGGCATGCACTGGGGCTTGCTCTACATCCTCAAAGGGATCAAGCCTCGGTCCTTCGAAGAACTGGCAACTCGAGCTCACGACATGGAGCTCAGCTTAGCAAATCGTAGGGACTCAAAGGCCAAAGACTTCCTGAAGGTGGAAAAGGAGGACGAACCGGCAACATCAAAGGAAGTCAACGTCACCGACCTCGCTTCGACTTCCAAACCACTCAAGATCGGTGGCAAGCTGGACAAAGGCAAAGGAGCCGCAATACCACCTCCTCAGCCTCAACGGCCACCAAGGATGACTCTCGAGGAGCTTGAAGCTAAGGAGTATCCCTTCCCAGACTCGGAAGTTTCCTCCATGTTCGATGAGTTGATGCAAGAAAAGATGATCGAGCTTCCGCCACCAAAAAGGCCGGAACAAGCACATCGAGTCAACGATCCGCTCTTCTGCAAGTACCACCGGATGGTCAGCCATCCCATCGAGAAGTGCTTTGTCTTCAAAGATAAGATCATGGCACTCGCCAAGCAAGGGATGATCGAGATCGACTCTGGTGATATCGTCGAGTCAAATATAACGTCAATCACCGTCGATTCCTTCCCGCCAGCACTGACTGCTCCACAACGCACTTCAGCAAGGCTGCGCATCGTCTGTCAAAGATCGATGGCGAAACCAGCTCCAAGAAGACGACGACGGTATGCTCCTGCAGTGCCCAGGGCCAAATCCTCACTGCCTTGGGGGCAACCGCCTCTCGCGCAAACACTCCCTCTTCCAAACAAAGCCACATCCCAGCATGTGCTCAAAGCAAAAGACGAGCAAAGAGACCCTGAAATCAGCCTACTAGGCCAGCTATCAGGTAAGTTCGACTTCTATGTCTTCTACTCCAAGCCTCCTTCAATCCCAATAAAAGAAGTCAAGCCAACTGGCTGGGGATCAGAAGATGAGTTGGTAGAGCCTCCAAAAGAACAAGTCCTTCCGATCGAAGAAAAGCCTTTGGTTACAGCACCAATTCTTCACCCTGGCGAGGAAGATCTTACTGATGAAAAAGCATGGATTATAATACCTCGAAGGAGAAGGCCACGACAGTCAAGCTATAGGATAGCATGTCTGGCCAACCACGAGCAAGATCGGACGACAAGAAAACTCCCCAGAAGAAAGACCTTCAAGGAAAAGAATGAAGCTCCAGAAAGAAAGACGTCCAAAGTACCTCCAGCAAGTCCGGAAAATTTTCTCCAGCAAACATACCCAGAGCTGGTGACACTCCAGGAGTTCTTTCCCAATCGCTTCCTCGAAGCTGATCAAAACTTCAAGGTTTCCTGCTGCATGATGAAAGTTCATCAAGTGCTCCAGGAAGACGATAAAGAAGGCGGCTCCAATATCGAAAGTATGGAGAGAAGCATTGCCGCCAACAGCAAGCCGTGCAACGAGGCCAAAGCACATATTGCTGACGCCAAGTGCTACCAGGCCGAAGACCCCGTTGTAAAAGTTCCTCCAGCAAAAGCTCCACGAGCCCAGAAAGTCAAAGCAGCTGCGAGAGACAAAACCACTCCACTTGCAAAATCAGTGACATCCTCCGGCCAGACGGTGCACAAAGACAAAGAAGCACCAGCATCAAAACAGAAAATTCACATCAACTTCAGATCAAGTTCAATGCCACACGTTCCGTTGCCTGCTCAAGCTGCATCAGTCCTGTGGCTCGCGCCTCAATGGCTTCGCAAGCCAGGACGATCACCTTCCACTCCAGTAAAGGAACTATAGTCACAATTCTCCGAGGCCAACTTCATCACTTTGCAAGAGATGACACTGCCGTTACATGGTCTATTGCATACCTCGAGCTCAATCGAGTCTTCCGAGTACACTAGCTCCGAGCAACTCGCAATCAAGCCAGGAAACACTCGGGGGCAAAACTTCACCGAGTTGATGTTCAAATCCAGCCGCAACAAAGAAAGCACAGAGCATATGGGTTCACTACCCTCAGTTGCAATACCAAAAGCGACGAACAAAGTCTTCTGAACCACCGAGACATCGGCTCTAGTCAAACTTCAGCAATCATCAAAACTCCAGTCAAGAAGATCTTCACTTCTAACTACATTGAAGCGAAGGTGGACGACAACTGCGAACCAGCGGTGACTCTGCCTGCCAGCGGCAAGTCCCTCAAAAAGTACTTTGTCTAGCGCAAGGTTACCCCCCTTGCCCCCCCCCCCCAAAAAAAAAAAAAAGAAAAAAAAAAGAAGGAATAAAGGAACTACGTGTGACTTGATCCCTTTCAGTAGGGTACGTAGGCAGCCTGTAAAGGTTCAGTCCAAAAAAAAAAAAAAGCAAACTACCATTCTAGAAAATGAGCCCAGAAAAGACGCAAGTTCCACTCCGGGGATCGAGAAGCCGTCAGCCTCCGTCAAGCCACCAGCTCCCGGCGCTGCCACAGCTCATCTCTCGACCCACGTGGTGCAACTCCGAAAGGCAAGAAACCACCAGCTCTCGGCGATTCGTAAGCTCCTCTCGCTGCTTTGCAAGCTCCGTTGCAAAAGTCTTCTCGGTTGCTCGAGCTTTCTCGAAACGGGACTCCAGCTTCTAAAGCAACGCATGAGTAGCAACTCAAAGTCCTAGAGGCGCCGAAGCGGCCCGCCTCCCGCAGCCTACACACGCTGCAACTCCAGTGGTAGAGAAGCAGTCAATTTCCGATGCGTTGCCAGCTCTGCACGCTGCCTCACAAGGTTCGCTCCGGAAACCTTCTCGATCGCCCTACCAGCTCAACGCGTCGCCAGCTTTGCACGCTGCTTTACAATGAGGGATTCCAGCTTCTGAAGCGACGCGCGAGTAATTTCCACCTTCTTCTGTACCCGAACCAAGTCTGCAGTAGCAAACGTATGAAGCCACTCCAGCCCGGCCCCGCGTCCGGTCTCCACCCTCGTGACCGGCCGTCTACCCACGCCAGACCCCTGAGCCCCAAAAGGGGGGGGTGGGACCCAGTCAAAAGGGTGCCGCCGGCCCCCTCATGCCAGTAAATAGGTGCAGCCCCGTTTGGCTGCTGCTGCTCCGTTCCCATGGGAGCCAAAGCCCACGGCCCCATCCGGGGCTGAAGCCCGTACGCCGGCCTGCACCCCGCGCTCCGCACCACCGCGGCCCGTCGCGCCATTCATCGCTCCGGCACCGCGCCCGGCCGACGCCTGCGACCCCGCACCTGGCCTCCACCGCGTGACCGGCCGTCTACCCACGCCAGGCCCCTGAGCCCCAAAAGGGGGGGGGGGTGGGACCCAGTCAAAAGGGTGCTGTCGGCCCCCTCTTGCCAGTAAAGAGGTGCAGCCCCGTTTGGCTGCTGCTGCTCGGTTCCCATGGGAGCCAAAGCCCACAGCCCCATCCGGGGCTGAAGCCCGTACGCCGGCCTGCACCCCGCGCTCCGCACCACCGTAGCCCGCCAGCGCCGGCCTGATCACGCCACAGCCCACCTCGACCCGCGCGCCAGACCTGCCTGCGCCGCCCACCGCTGTCGTGCCACCCGCTGCCCCGGTACCGCGCCCGGCTCACGCCTGCGGCCCCGCGCCGCACCGGCCACCCCGCCCGCATGCCGCGCCCCGCGCCGCGCCGGCCACCGGCCAGTGCGCCCGCCTGCTGCACCGGCCACCGCGCCCGCCCGCAGCACCGGCCACCGCGCCCCGCACGCGCGCGCCGCGCCCTCCTGCCGCGCCGGCCGCCGCCTGCGCTGCCGCTGACCCCGCAGACCCGACGGCAGAGACGAAGAAGACGAAGAAAAAAAAATTGAAATCCGTTTTTCATTGAACCCCCTATATATAGTCATAATCGGTTATTGGGATAGAAAAGGGATAAATCTCCCATCCCATAAATCTAGGGGTCTATATCCAGTGGGCATCCGTAACCGATACAACCACCGTTTCATAACAGAAACCAGAGAAGAAGAAGAAGAAAAAAAAAAGGAAAGAAAAAGAGAAGAAAAGAAGGAGGAAGAAAGAGGAGTAGAAAGAAGGAGGGGAATCTACCGCGTCTTCGACCACTCCGCCTCCTTCGCAATTGAGCTCCCGCACCGAAGAGGGGCAATAACCCTCCGCCAATACGCATCGCGGCCGCCCTCGCGCTCCTGTCGCCTTGCCGCCCTGGAACTCCGCATAGCGTGCGCTGCCAACGTTCGCGCCATCCTTGAAGCAAAGGAAGTCCGCAACAACAAGGTCGATTGAAACCTTAGAACGAGTTTTCGTCTCCAAGCCGCCAAAGCCCTTCGTCTCCCGCACTAGCAAAACGATGGGGGAAACGAAAGGGCAGGGGTCCTCACAAAGGAAACAACCCTCCACCAAGGTGCACCGTGGTCGTCCTCGCGCTCCCGTTGCCTTGCTGCCCTGGGACTCCGCACAGCGGCTGCCGTCAACGTTCACACCGTCCTCGAAGCAAAGAAAACCCGCGACAACAAGGAAGATGAACAAAACCCTAGAAGGTGTCTTCAACTCCAAGCCGCCAAAGCCTTTCATCTCCCGCGCTAGCAAAACAATGGGGGAAACGAAATGGCGGGGGTCCTCGTAAAGACCTAAATTCCGAGCAAACACGCAGGTCAAGTTCAAGCGCTACGCGTTTTCCACGGGCGCACTCGACCTTGAGGGGGCATTTGTGGGCACCAAAATTAGCCCACGGATTGGACCCGACCCGCATGCGAAACCAGGCCCACACACAACGGCCCGCATGCGAAACCGGGCCCACACACAACGGCCCGCATGCGAAACCGGGCCCACACACAACGGCCCGCATGCGAAACCTGGCCCACACACAACGGCCCACATGCGGAAATCTGGCCCACGCACAACGGCCCGCATGCAACTCGGCCCACACGCAACGGCCCGCATGCGAAATTGGGCCCGCACACAAACGGCCCGCATGCGCACTCGGCCCGCGTGCAAACTCGGCTCGCGCGCCGCAGCCCAACTCAAAGTAAACGGGTCCCACCGGACCCGCTACCCGAACACAAAGAGGGGGGGCCCACCGGCCCCCCCTCTAGAAAACCGTGCCCCCCTCCTCATGGAGAGGTGGGGCCGGCCATAAAGGAAAAAGAAAAAGAAAAGAAAAAGAAAAGAAAAGAAAGAAAAAGAAATCAAAACCGCCTCGATGCAGGGGGAGCTGGCGTGGACGTCTACGCAGCCGTAGATCCGCGACGATCCCTCGATCCAACGGACAAGATGACGTTGTGTCGCCATCCGATCCAAAAGTGCAAAAAAATAATAACTCAATCTTTAAAGATCGAGTCACATCTAGCCCGTAACCGCCCCAACTAAAAAGGAGGGGATCGAGTTTGTTTCCCCGGATAAAGGAACAATATCGAGATGGTTATGGGGGGAGATATCGGATGAAACAAAAAGATTTCAGCCATATCTCTCCCAACCGCCCCCCTTTGCCTATAAATAGAATGGGTGGGGGAAGGCACAAAGGGTCGGAAAAGCTGAAGACGAAAGGGCTCTGCAAGAGAAGCTATAACGCTTGAAGACCGAAGGCTTCACGAGGCACGGCAAGCACGTCCTACGGGAATCCTTGGCCCTTCAAGTCCTCATCAATGTGAAGACCTTGCACTCGAAGATCAAAGCTTCGACTCCTCGCACGAAGAAGAAAGCTTGGAGAAGAAGACCCGGAGTCGTCGTCATCCCGACTTCTCCAACGATCTTCATCAACTCCGAAGAAGCCATAAGCAAAGGCCGGAGAAGAAGATCGAAGCCGACAACACTCGTCGTCTTCAACAAAGGCGTCGACTCCTCGCACGAAGAAGAAACCTTGGAGAAGAAGGCCTGAAGCCGGTGCTACCCCTGCCGTCTTCGTCAACAAAAGCCGACGCTACAACCGTCGTGCAGAGATCGGTGCTACCCCCGCCGTCTTCAACAACAAAGCCGACGCTACAACCGTCGTGCGGAGATCGGTGCTACCCCCGCCGTCTTCACCAACAAAGCCGACGCTACAACCGTCGTGCGGAGATCGGTGCTACCCCCGCCGTCTTCACCAACAAAGCCGACGCTACAACCGTCGTGCGGAGATCGATGCTACCCCCGCCGTCTTCATCAACAAAAGCCGACGCTACAACCGTCGCACAAAGCCGGTGCTACACCAGCCGTCTTCATCAACAAAAGCCGACGCTACAACCGTCGCACGAAGATCGGTGCTACCCCCACCGAAAAGCCAAGACCGACGCCACAACCGTCGAGGAAGCCGGAAGAATAAAGAAGCCTTGAAGAAGTAGCGTCAGTCGTTCGAGAAGAAGATCGAGTCAAAGCTAAAGTCAAAGCCGACGCAAGAAGCCAAAGCAAACGCACCGGTAAAGCCCGCGCTAAAGCAACGCACGTGCCAAAGCCAAGCAACTACGACGGTCACGAGCAAAGCACCGCACGTTCTAGCCGATACGACGCGAAGTCCGAAAGAACTAAAGCATCGCAAGTCTCTACCCATCTATGTTCAAGCGCAAGCGCCAAAGCAAAGCAAACGCCAGAGCCACGCCAAAGCAACGCTAAAGCCGAAAGCCAAAGCCAAAGCCAAAGCCAAAGCCGACGCAAAAAGCACGATCGACGCCACGAACCGACGATCAAGGACGCCGAGGTCGAGCAAGGATCGAGGAAGACACGAAGACCGAGGAACGAAGCCCAAAACCTCCCTAGCCGAGAAAGCGCGAAGCACGAACGGGACAAAATCAACGGCCGATATTCCTTAGCCTCTCAAGAAACCCTCACCTTGTAAAGACCTCTGTCCTGGGCAACCCCTTCAGAGCTCTCGCACGAATACCACGTGGAGACGCGGATCAAAGGGACCCTCCAGATGATCTCTCCCACAATCTCCTGATCAAAAATTTGTAATCTCGTGTGATCCGCAATAAAGACGACCCGTATCTTTTTCCGCGCCCACAGCATCGCCCATGTTTTTAGTCGATTTGGATTTTCCACGTGCATGTGGTTGTTAGTTTTCCCTTTCTTTCTTCTTTATTCTGTTATTCATGAATTTTTGTGATTGTTATGTATGCGATCCGGACTACGCTCGCTTGTGATCCAGCTCGAGACACAACAAACTGCTATCAAGGTGAAGGCGATTGGATCGCAATGACAAATTCTCGAAGGTCTCAAAAGCAAAGTTTGATTTGAGAAAGTTCGATGATAAATTTTTTTTGCAACATGGCAATGCCGAGTCTGAGATGCCCTAACTCTGCATGTCTTAAGAAGGCACTGAAAGATTTGTTGGGGAAGCTGACAGACATGGATCGGAGCGATTGGGAAGAATATGATATTTAGACGATGAGCACAATCCACCTATGTTTATCGGAGGAGATTCACCATGATTTTATAATGGAGCTGGTTGAATCTTGAATTTCTTCATAAGACAGTGCTTGCGGGGTCTTTTTTTTTTTTTGAGAAATCCCTCATATGAAAGGGGAGTTTGGCTTAGACCCCTACCAGTGTTACTGCTTGCGGGGTCTCATTTTTGTTTGTCTTAATTTGTGAGTCAAACGAATATGTGACCTTCACATGTTGAGTCGTGGCAGTACTTGCGTCGCTGAAGATTAGTCAAGTGCATCATAGTGGTTCAAGATCATCTGAATACTCAACAATCTATCTTACGGCTTTAGTTACTTGCCTGAGAGTCGTGCGATGAGTGAGTTTATTGGGATAGATAGGATTTCTCGATTATATTGTTTTGAGTGCGTTTTTAATTGTTTTTCATGTTCGGGCTAGCTGAGGCTACTGTGTGCTCTGGATCAAACCAACGTGCGTCTAGACAATGGGTCAGACTGTTTACTACCGGTCCGGACCACTTGGGAAATTTGAGTGCAGGGGGTCCAAATAGCTATTCGGGCGCTTAGCCCGGACTCAGCTCTTGGGATTGCGGTCCGAACAACTGTTCGGACTGTAACAAAGCAAGTCTGAACAATTATTCAGACGACTAGTACCCAAGATCTGGTCCACCAAGGTTGACTTGGTTTTAGGGCCGTTAGATCTTGATCCAAGGTTTGGTTTCGTCCTGAGATTGATCTATGGTATAAATATCCCCTTACTCTCTTGAGTTAGTGAAAAACCATAGGAGAACGTTTTTTTCTTAGATCTTGGAGGAGAACCCTTTGGATATAATTCTCCCATTCTTCCTCCCTACAAACCCTATTACCAAAGTAAGACCCTTTTGACTTGTAGGTTGATTTTCTACCTTGTATGCATTAGTTATTCTTAATTTTTCCCATATTGAGTCGCATATTGAATCCATTTGCTTAGGTTCAAGTGGGTTTGTTTTGGTTCTCTTAATCTTACCCTTATAAATCTCATATATTGAGTTCTTTCGTGTGAAACGTGATAGAGTCGGGTCAGGCAAGTGTGACACAGCTAGAAAACCCTAATTCCTTAGTATGACGTCGGGGTGTACCGGCATAGTTCCTTTGGGATCAGTCGGATGGCATACTCCGACGAAAAAGTCCCTTAAAGGGTGCTACCGCCCACAGTGGGGTGCGGTTCACCTTTGGACACGTTCGAACCTTGCGAGGGCAAGCGATGGTGCCTTCGTGTGAGCGACTCACGGGAGTCTGAGCAGCGACTCAGGTGAGCAACTATGGCCACGATGTTGGAGCATTGTGTAGGTAGTCGGGCAGGAAACTTGTGCAAAGCTGGAAGGAACAAGACAAAAGATAGCAAGATGTGAAGGGTGTACTCCTAATAGGAACTGTGTTCTTGGGTCTATGTTTGTAACCGGCGCTTTGAAACTTAGCGGACTGCTTTTACCATCTAACGCAAAGTCAGCAAGGTTTCTTTGTTTCTTGTGAAAAACATTTGTGCATGTTATAGTTAATATTATGAATGCAAACATTGTATGCTTATGTCCAGCACTTCACAGAAACTCCTAAATTGAGGGAGAAAGAGAACCACTCGACGTCTAATCACCATTGCATGTAATGTAATATTCCGCGGCGAGGAGAGAACTTAGCAATACTTAATTTTAATCTACCAGAGGCTACAACAAACTTATCAAAAAGATCATTCTTAAATGTCGTTTCCTCAATATTGTTAACAAATTTGGGTCTTTCTTGCAAATGTACTTATCAGATTTGCCTTCAAAAAATTTGTGTTGACAGTAAATATCTAGAAAAGAGAGTACATATAGACATTGATTGATGCTTAGACTGCACACCAACATGTGGATTAAACTTTATCAGAACTTGGTCTCTCCAATTTACCAAAACTTAAATCTGATGCCATAAAAACATGCAAAAGCAACAGCAGCTGACAGAACAAAGGAATATCCTAATAGAATACCGAAAGCAGAGAAAGACGAGGCCGAGAGGGTATCCATGCATAAGTTTACCATGCCAGTAAGCACATTGGCCTGCATCATGAGTACCAATAGAATTGTCACTACAGATCATGAATAATTAGTCTCTATCAATTGGGATAAACTAAAGCTGTCTAGCTCACCAGGAGAAATGATCCCAGTAGATTATGATTAAATGCCTCTTCAAGTAGGAAAGGCTTTTGCCCAGAAATGAAATCTGAAAGCATGAGAACTGATAGTACCTGCAAAATACACAAGGTTCACGGTCCCTTGCAATTACCGCAGGTGAGGGATTATAGTTAAAAGAGCATGCGATAGGCTAACAAAATCATTTCTAAAGGAGATTAGCAATGTTCCAAATACCCAATCATATAAGCAAACAAGAAAAAAGTCAACATATATGAGTAAAAAAAAATCGGGTAAAATAGAAGTCAACATATATGGTACAAAAAAATCTGGGTAGGGTAGAAGCCAAATAAGTTGTCATACTATTGCCTCCCAAAGAGCAATGACTAACACAGTCAATGTTATTAGAGCATGAGTCGCAAAGGAATATGTCACTCATCTACAAAAGGACGGTTGTGATGTTGTTGGACAGACGATTAGAACATCCCACTGTCTACAAACCGCTACAAAATCGAGACAATGGTCATTCATGTATCCAGGGTAATAAAGGAGTAGCATGCTCGAAATACCAGCAGTGCTCAATTCCATCATTGTGACAGAAGTTTGCAATGCCAATCTCTGTACTGAGAAGGAAATGTCAGTCCCACTTACAAATTTTATAAGTAGATTATTTTAAATGCTCGGTTAGCTCCACATGCATGCCGATCAACTCCCATCTCGATGGCACTTGATACTCAAGGGATGATTTGTTATGACCTTGTTGGGACACATTCTGTAGTTGTACATGTCGTTAACAATGCCATCATTCACCATTACTTGTAATTTCTTTGGAATTTAATAGACAGGTTGGGGGCTGCCTAACCCTCCCTCCAATTAAGGAGGGGTTCTCAAAAAAAAAACAATGTCAATTATAACATTTATGTATTTCCTTTGTTTCCTCAGGCAGGATTCACGGCCTAACAATGGGAAAACACCAAATTGTTGTCCACTTTGGCTCTGTTTAGAAATTTGAAGGCCCATCAACTTTCCACATATAGCTTGTATTGCATGTAGAACGGACCTTACATGGCAATCGAACTATGAAATCCAACTAAGGGACTCAAACCAATCAATGTGACTAATCCAAGCACTTGACAAACTTGCTCACACAGCAACCATTCTTCGCATTTGAGTTAACCCGACCAGCTTAATATATTTCTACTTGACACCAAACTCGACTAATTCCTCGTCATACCCGAGTTCCTTAAATAATGTGTTCACCTAAACATGATCAAACAACTATGTTTGACTCAATTTGACCAGACTAAGCACTTACATAATGAACCGACTCGACTGACTTGACTCATAATAAACCTGACTCAACTGACTTGACGCAAGATCAGAAGGAATACACACACTGTTTTGGTTGATTAGGTGGTACTCCTGCATCATATTACCTTGACTGATGAGAAGAAATTCAGGGTCATGACAAATACCATATTCCATGATTATTTTCAGACTAACTAACCCAATGTATCTAATTAAAAATGGACAATCTCGAAAATCCAAATCAATGACATCAGTTTAGTAAACAAAAGAATGAGATTCATATTCACCACCAGTCCTCAACTAATCCAGAAAATTTCCCCTTTATCACAGAACTTGTGTTATATTTTCGAACACTTATAAAATATGATCATAATTGAAGTAATTATTGCATGGGGCTTATGGCTAAGAGAATTTACAAACTGTTCATCTTCATATGGAAAACTGAACTGTACCTGGAAATTCTGGGCCAAGACAAAAGTAACATAGGCCAGGTTGCACTGCATGGATAAAATTATGAGTCAACATACAGTGCAAGAACATAAACAAGCCAAGTTGCACCATATTGACAATTTAAATGTGCCACTTTAAAGTGTGCACAAGTACTGTGCTCGAACGAATTGCATTTACTAATATCGAATAGTGTTTACTCAATTTCTTTTTGTTCTAACTAATATCAATTATTATATCTGCATCACCATTAAGTTTAGCAGAATCCGTCAATCAAATAAAGCATCAATATTAGCTGAAATTCGGAATTCCTTACCATTCGGCGAGAAACTCTTTCCACGTAACTGTCCGAAATGATAGTTAATAACCTATCCAACATGCATCACACAACAAAATTACAGACATCACTCTCATGATAAATCGGCCACAGAAAGCAAGCATTGCAAGGAAGGTGGTGGTAAAAATTACCAAAATAGAGCAGAGAGAATCCAAACTCGAACTCTAGCCCTCTGAAAACTTCCTGTCTTTGTGGACAACTCATTTTGAAAGAAGACATGGTATCCTAAATGCACTCCAATCAGGTACAAACCCCAATATCCTGCCAGAAAAGGCAACTGCATATGTTGAGAACAATTTGAATGGAATAGCATGACATCGGTATTTAAAGATGATGAATAGCCTAAATCATGCCTTCAAAAAAACAATTGAAACAATGAGCGTCATGAATACATATGAAGTGCATTTTAGAACATAAGTTCGTACAAGATTATTAAGTTTGTTCACCTAGTTAAGTTGAGAGAGAGAGAGAGAGAGAGAGAGAGAGAGAGAGAGAGAGAGAGAGAGAGAAAGAGAGAGAGAAATTAGGTGTAGTTCTAGGGAGGTTTTTGTAATTAGCCCTTGATAAAGTTGTGTCATGCAATGGTAGGAGGCATTGGATAATGCACCCAACGGTGAAACAATCAAGCCATTAAAAGCCTACATGATCTTCTTCGACTTCATCGCCTCCTGGATTTCTTCCGGCTTCTGATCTACATCTTCCTAGTCGCCTTGTACCTCCTTGCCACTTCATCTTCTTCGACGAAGCTTTCTTCCACAATGGAGATTGCCTTCATCAGTATCATCTTTCCACACTTAGATAGGATCTTACCTTTTCTTACCACTTCTCTGCATCTATCTTTATAGCCATATATCCCCATAATCGTTACTTGATCGGTCTTCATATAGTAATGGGTTGCTTGATCATCTTTGGGTGTTTTATCCTTGTTTTTCCTATATCTTGCATGAATCTGTTTGCTGAAATTCTTATCTATAAATTTTGTTTTGAGACATAATTTAGTGCAATGGCTTGTTTTCTTATCAATCGATATATGAGCATGCTAGCATATAGATGAAATTGTTATCTTTTGATTAAAATATGTTTTAGGATTATTCAGGCATGCTGGATTGTATCATTAATTATCCTAAATAGACCAGAAAAATTATAGTTCTAACTTGGCTTTTGTGATTCGCAACCCAGTTTGCATTAATTGGTAACAAAGCAAGTTCTGCTCCTAGAATTGCAAGCACTTTATCATATTGTATGCTTGCTGCCATGTTTTTATTTTTGATATTTTACTCATGTAACATCCATAATCACGCACGTTCTTAAAAAAACATATTTTCTATATATAGTGCATGCATATGGCCATGTAGGAAACCTTTACTGACTTGTTCGGTATAAGGAGGCCTTAAAATAAAACCAACAAAAAAATGCCCAAAATTTTCTTTAAGAAGCCATCAATTCTCGGGTAAGTTCTAATGAGTGATCAAAACTGGAATCCAGTCCAAAGTCCAAATCCTGACAACCTAACGCCTACTTGGCAAGAGATCGTTACACAGCAACAAACTTTCATAAATCAACTTCAGGCCCAACCCACCCAAGTCACACAAGCATTGACTAATCTCCAAATTCAACCTCACCGCAATCAAGAGCATAGAAATCAAAATACACCTAGCACTGATTCTGACAGTGGAGAGGTAAGCGTTGAGGAAGCGATTCCTCAAAGGCAACATATTCGTCAGTGAGACCGAGAGGAGAGACCACAAAAGGTGTGGGATCCTGGGATTAAAGTTGATGTCAGGGACTTTGAGGGTCGCATGGATCCTGAAGAGTTTCTAGTCTAGTAGATAGGATCGATCAATTCTTTGAGCGGAAAGAACTTCCTGAGGACAAGTCAAATATGTCAGCCTCAAATTAAAGGGTTATACTTTGATCTGGTGGAAGCAACTCCAACCCTCCCGGGTCCAAAAAAAAAAGGCAAGATAAGTTCTTGGGAACACTGAATAAAAAATTTCTCCCTTTTGATTACAAGCAAAACATCTATCAAATGTTTAAGAGTTTGAGGCAAACTAATAGATCAATAGATGACTACACCGAAGAGTTTTACACGATGCAAGCACATAGTGATCTGCATGAAGGCGAAGAACAAAGCACTTCACGCTATGTTAACGGTCTTCATATCCAAATCCAAGAAGTAGTTTCTCTACAATATGTACCAGACTAGTGATACGTATAGGAGAGCCATAAAAGTCAAGACAAATAAAACGCGCTCCACGAACCGCTTTGTAAACAAGACATCGACTATTTCCAAGAATAAGTCGGGTATAGCCTAGTAAATCCCCCTCTAACAACAATCAAAATTCCTATGATCAGAAAGTTTTCCAACATAAAGAGAATACATGGAACAAAGCAAAGGGTGTACTAGGATCACTGCAGAGCACTTTCAAGCATAGTACCAAAACTCGGTCCGACTCGGCTTGACTCGTCCGAGTCGACTCGACTTGGTCGAAAATCGAGTCGACTCGGACCAAAACTCGGACAGGCTGTGACTCGGGCTGTGACTCGGTCTAACTCGTTCCGACTCGGTCTGACTTGGGCTATTTACTATTTTGAGTTTTTAAAAAATACACACATATATATATAAACATATATATATAATTACCGAGTCGCCCGAGTCGAGTTTCAAGTTGAATCTTCGAGTTACTCGACTCGGTGGACTTTCGAGTCGAGTCCGAGTTCCGGGTTTTTGAACACTGCTTTCAAGTGTTTCAAGTGTAATCAATCTAGGCGCAAGTCGGCTGACTTTCCTAAGCGAAAGTTCAATCATAAAGCCAACCTCATAGAGGATGAGGAAGATGATGAGAATCAAGAGAATGATGAGGGAGGAGAGACAAATTATGAGCCGATACACACTGCCGGGGAAGAGTACGGAACACCACTCATGGTCATTCACCGAGTGATGATGCTTTGACAAAAATCTACAAATAAAGGCAAAAAGGCTCCTAACAATGATCTATGGTTGAGAAACAATATTTTCAGCACTACCGCATAAGTGCATATCTCATAAAAAACTGTGTAACCTACGATTGATAGTGGAAGCATGGACAATTTTGTTGATATATTGATGGTCCAAAAGCCGAAGCTAAAATTGGACCGTTAAAGAGAACCTACAAAGTGTCATGGTTCAAATAAGGTAATGAAGTTAATGTCACGCATTGATGCCTTGTCAAGTTCACCATTGGCACGTTGGTTTGTATTATCCCTTTAGAGGTTTGTCACGTATTGCTAGGGTGAGCTTGGCAGAATGATAGGAAAGCTCTAGAAGATGGTGCCTTAAATACATACATGTTTTTTAAGAGCAATCGCATGATAGTCCTTTACCCCATGGCCCAAGTATGAAAAAAGAACTCCTTCCTAGTCCAAAGACTGGAGAAAAAAATTCTTATTGTTAGCAGAGCACAAATGGGAAGTGAGTTGAGAGGAAATTATTATGTTTGTTTGCTAGTAACTAAGAATAGCGAAGATGTTCCTGAGATTACATTAGCAGTACCACCACTTCTATCAGACTTTTCTGATGTCAAACAAAATGATCTCCCTGATGGACTTCCACCATTGAGAGACATACAAAATCTGATTGATCTACTTCCAGGAGTTAGTTTACCACATCAAAATTTGGCGAAATATATCGATTTTTTGAACCTTGCTCTCTGGGCACAAGTGGTGCAAGTCATCTTACGTACGCCTCGTCCTTAATCTGTTAGGAGATCTGCTCGAGTGGGTAAGGACCACGAACACGCTCTCCCTTACACCTGGAGGGAGTGCTCTAAGGCATGCTCTCTCCTTCTTCTGGCCCTTGATCCTTGACGAGGGACCGGGCCGTTCGAACACCGTCTTTACATTGGCCGATTGTCCGCGATGTCCTTGCCTCTGCATGTGGGAGTCGTCTTCGAACCTGAAGTACTTATTTGCTCGTTGATATAGCTCAAGAGTGGTCAGAGACAAGTCACTTTGCTAGCGAGATGCGAAAGGGGTAACAAGTAGCAAGGCATTGCGGTACTCCATCGCGGTCATATTTCCTAGTCATAGGCGGTCCTCTATTAGGGGTGTAACTCGGGTCGGGTTGGTTCGGGTTTGAGCTAACCCGGAACCAAACCGAACTTGTTCGGTTCTTAAATATTGATACTCGAACCGACCCGACTTGGGCATAGACCCGAACCAACCCAGCCAACGCTAAGGTCGGGTCGGTTCTCAAGTTGGTAGCTGGTCTAAAATATTAATGGTCATTGGCTATTTACTAATAAGCTGGAGGTCCACGATAGCCTTTAGGCTTTAGCTACCCGTTGAGTTCTCTTGGTAATTGATTCAACGTTAGCAAACAAGTAACGTTTACTTGAGTGCTAGTGTGATGTAGCAAAAAATCCCACATATATATGTGGCCTAATATATATGAGTTCGGTTCTCGTGTTGGGTCGGGTCTACCCAAGTCCTAACCCGGAACTGACCCGAATTTAGTCGGGTCCACAAAACACAGAATCAAACCAACCCATTTAGTCAAAATACATGAACCAATCTGACCCATTTAAGTCGGAATGGGTCGGTTCTCGGTTTTACTCAGCCCAAGTTGCATCCCTATCCTCTATACCTAGCACTTCTGCATTGAATCCCTGAGTGAACTCACGGAGGCTCTCGCAAGATCCCATCTTGATATTGAACAGAGAGTCATTCTCCTTTGGTTGCTAACGGTTGTAGTCGTATTGTTTCGAGAACAGTTCTGCCAGCTGTATGCAGTTGCTGATACTAGCCACTGGTAGCCGGGTATACCATTTGAGTGTTGTCCCCGCCAAGCTCTGTTGGAACATTTGGCACAACCAGGCCGAGTTGTCAAACAGAGCCCAAGGCTCATGTGTGAAGATATGGGTCTCCAAACCCGCTGAAGCGGTCAAATCGTGGAGCCCTCCAATCTCCTAGGAACCGGGTTTCCATGATTCAATTAAACAAGGGAGTCTCCGTGAACCCCCGGATGGCATGTTGAGTCATCCGATCCACCTGATGACCTAGTCGACAAAAGACGAGATCTACGAGCTCTTTTTGCTCCGTGCAACCGGCTTTCGGATAGCATTCGAGCACTTGAACTTGCATGTGAGTTTTCAAGCATAGCCCATTACCCCTAGTGTATTACCAACTTGCGCGAGGAGGTATTCGGACCTTATACCAACAAACCAAAGGGACCCCTCGGTTCATATAAGTGTGTCCTCTTGAGACGTGGTTGTGACTGTGGCGCAAGTTTCGATCCGTAAAGGACTCGTCACTCGAACTTTGATGATCGTTGACGCGATTGTAGATGTTGCCCCTCCTAGCAGGCTCAGGATCTTTATGAGGCTCAAACAACAGCATAATGACAACTGGGTAGCTCGTTACCGCCTGCCCATGCCTCGTTAGCCCCCGTAGCCTCCAAGGGACGCTCAAGCACATTGCTCCAGTGTTGTTGAGACCTTATCTCGAATCTCTTAGTGCACGGCCACATCACCTAAACAATGTCTCATGGGTCCATTCACGCGTGGCGACTGTGACCTACCATGAATATTGCCATCGTGAAGTTGTGTGTTCCAATGCGAGGATCCAAGGTCTCCCGTTGGATTGTGTTTACTCGCTCGAGGAGATGATCCTAGGTGGTCACTATTCCAGCTAAGGTCTATTGCAGGATGGAGGGATTCAAGGCCCCCTTACAGTTGATCGTAACGCATGCCAGCTGGTGTTCCACGCTCGTCGGAGGGTTACGGGGTATCAGTCATTGCCTTCGTTTTCTTTCTTCCTTCTTCCAATCAAGGATCAAAATCTCGAAATAAATCGCAAAATATCTCGGTTTAGCCAAACCTCGATACAAAATTTCATATACTATATCGAACGGAATGGGATTCATGAGAATATTGTGATATTTCGCACGATATATTCATCGACATGAAATATCGCGATTTATGATACCAAAAGACAGTGAGACACATAAATTTCATTGAAATTTTAAAAAATTTTGGAAAATTTTGAGAACTTTCGGGTTTTTGGCACCGAAATTCTGGGACTGACTAGTTATGAAAGGGGACTGGGAGCCTAGTTCTCAGCAGCTTATTTACATATAATAACATTTAAGTAAATATCGTTTTAGTAGGAGAAAAATATTTTTTCGGTTTCTTATAAAATTTGTATGTTGAGAAAATTGGTTAAATCAACTCCTTTTTAGCTCAAAAAATTCCACAAGATGTAAAAGTACAAATACATCTAGAAAACCATGGTCCGTCAAAGGAAATTTTGAATGAATAAAAACTTTTTTTATAAAAACTCTTTTTTCCATACTTAGTAAAAAAAACAGTGTTTCATATTTCAGCATA
This sequence comes from Chamaelirium japonicum, assembly GCA_947650365.1. Classification (NCBI taxonomy): domain Eukaryota; kingdom Viridiplantae; phylum Streptophyta; class Magnoliopsida; order Liliales; family Melanthiaceae; genus Chamaelirium; species Chamaelirium japonicum. The sequence goes on along the minus strand of OX393549.1, from coordinate 124,584,761 downwards.
ATTTTTGCACGATTTCAAGCTTGCACAACTTTCTTGTTTCAAGTCCGTTTTCAAAATCGTTGAAACATTATTTTAACAATCCATTAATTTTTATTTTGAAAACATTTTTATCCATAAAAAAGATTAAAAACCATTTGAACATAGATCAAAACAGGACCAAACAAGACTGCACAAGACTTACAGACTCAAATACAGAATATATGCTTTATGAAGCTCTACACACCTAGATAGGGTACAAATATTATCTGAGTGTTCCAAATGGTGTGTATATACTTGGTTTATGACTATCCAGATATTCAATAAAAAATTCCATTAAAAATCAATATTTCCACCATTCCTATAAAATCACAATATTTCCACGGACGAAATATTTCCATATCCAAAGTGTCGAAATATTGACGAAATTTTGAACCTTGGTTCCAGTCATCGCACAAAGATCTGAAAACTCTGAAGGACAATGTGAGCTTGTTGCTCACAAATTTCCGCAAACAAATCCAAAGAAATGTGGTGCTTTCTCTACACACACACCCGGAGTAGATTTCATGCTCTAACTCTAGCTCCAACCTGCAAGAAGACTCGGGCTCTCTTCGATCCATGGTCCTCAGACGCTCCAGTCGGATAATGGCACAATGCTCAAAACTAGAAATCAAATAGTTGGATTGTGTAGTGTTTAATTGTGTTATGTGCATAACTTAACATACCTCACTCTTACAGGAGAGTGCCAATTATACCCCAAGATCTCCTAGCTGTTACGTTGGGTCGGGCTCCATGATCCCATGGACAGTGTTCTAAATATTGTTATCGTTGTCAATATCGCCAATTTGCCCGGGGGAAAAATCGGGGATAAATCGCTATTTATCGCCAAGTATCGCTAAAAATTAGAAAAAAGAGGGTAAAATGAAGATTTTTTTGGAGGATTTTTCTATATATCCCTTTAGGATGTATAGATACACCATTATGATCAATAACATATAAAAAATAATCATTTACTCTAGGGGACACTCAATTTAGACTCTATAGACGAGTCTGTGAACTGTCCGACACTTTCTGTGAACTGTTAAAAACTTTGCAATAGTCTGAATTAAACATTCACAATAAAATTACATATACTAGGAAGCATGATAAAACATATACCCATATTGTCCACAGTACATAAAAGCATATCACAAATTCATAATCATAAAGCATAAGACATAATTATAGCAAGTAGATCGGATGTGTAGTATTGACATACTAAAATTTCATTAGGGTTCATTGCATTTAAATAGATGAAACCCATGAAAACCCATAAATCTCAATTAATTTCATAATAATCATGATGAATCACATCAAATTTGATGCGATTCATGTTTATCATCTATTCTTCACAAATTTGATAATAGAAACTTGAGAAATTAAAAAAAAATGAATTGAAAACATACCTCAACTTAGATTTGAGGAAGAAACCTCAAATTTGTGAAGGAAAGCTTCTAATCCATCAAAAACCACTAATGAAGGGGTTAGATTTTGTTTAGATCTTGTTTAGAAACCAAAATCAAACCCAAAAAAGGAAGGAAATGGAAAAAAAAAAAAAAAGAAGAGGGAAGTGTGCTCTCCGGGCGATAAATGGCGACATCGGACGACATTGGGGCGACTTATCCCCCTTTATCGGGAATCCAATAAAGGCCGGGAGTCAATTTATCACCGATGTTGGCGATAAAAGCGATATTGAGCGAAAAATTGGCGATATTGGCGATAAATTAGCGATAAATTGACTTTTTCCCCCAAAATAGAAAATCTAACTTGGTTTGATGTCGGAGCCCGGCGATAAAGCGATTTATCGACGATAAATCGCCATTTATTGCCGATATTTTAAACACTGCCCATGGATTACATCAGACGTTATCGGCGTAACAAGCCCCGATAATCACAGGATTAGCCTTTACGTGGGAGCGCACATACACTCCGTTCGGGACGCTTGTATGCATGATGTGGTATGTAACCATCGCTGAGAAGGTCGGAGTTTGGTCTCACATGCTTCCCATGTAACCAACTAGATCCCGGAAACCTGGGTAGCTATTACCCAAGTACCATGTCTTATCCATGCGAGTAGCCTTAGTTGACCATTTTGGTAAACCCAAGGTACAAAATCTCGACATATTTCACGAAATATCGCGAAATATTTCGGTTTTCACAAACCTCGGCACGAAATTCATATTGTGATATCGAACGAAATAGGAATCGTGATATTTCGCGCGATATATTTGTTGGCACGAAATATCGCGATATTTCGTGGAAATTTCGAGACATTTCGGGAAATTTCGAGACATATCGAGAAATTTGGAGACATTTCGGGAAATTTCGGGATTTTGACACCGAAATGTTGGGACTGACTGGTTATAAAAGGGACTGGGGGTTTCGTTCTCAGCAGCTTATATAATAACATTTAAGTAAATGTCGTCTTACTTAATTTTTATTTTCTCCATTTACTTTAATTTATATGTAAATAAGTAAATACCCCCCCATTTGATTTCAATAAAAATATCAAAAAAATCAAAAACCAAGTGAATCAAAAAGTAGGTTTTCAGTTTTAGTAGGAGAAAACAGTTTTTTCGGTTTTTCATAAAATTTGTATGTTGAGAAAAATGGTTAAATCAACTCATTTTTAGCTCAAAAATTTCCACAAGATGTAGAACTACAAGTACATCTAGAAAACCATGGTCCGTCAAAGAAAAATTTGAATGTATAAAAACTTTTCTTTATAAAAACTCATTTTTTCAGACTTAGTAAAGAAACAGTGTTTTGCATTTCAGCATAATTTTTGCACGATTTCAAACTTGCACAACTTTTTTGTTTTAAGTCCGTTTTCAAAATCGTTTGAAGCATTATTTTAACAATCAACTAATCTTTATTTTGAAAATATTTTTATCCACAAAAATATTAAAAGCTATTTTAAAAACATAGATCAAAACAGACCAAACAAGACTGCACAAGACTCACAGACTCAAATGTAGAATACATGCTTTGTGATGATTTACACCTGTAGATTGGGTATAATTATTATCTGAGTGTTCCAAATTGTGTATATATACTTGGTTTATGACTATGCAGAGATTCGCTGAAAAATTCCATTAAAAAATTAATATTTCCACCATTTTTATAAAATCACAATATTTCCACACTGTTGAAATATTTCCACGAAATATTTCCATATCCAGAGGGGTCGAAATATTGACCGAAATGGAAATTTCGAACCTTGGGTAAACCCATATGGCCAACTTGGGTAGCCATAACCCTACACACTATTGGGTGATCTCGCCTGGTGCACGGACTCCGAGCTCCATCCAAGCTCTTCTGTCACCCCGAGTCTCGTACTTGATTTTGTTGGCTTTCGCACCGACTTCCCCCAATGGGGTGCACATGGTCATGCCCGAGTAGCTCTACTAGGTGCCTGACTTCACCGACATGTGAATACCAAGCTGATTTCTTGCTTTCTCGTTATCACATGTCATCATGTCATTGGCTATCAAAAATACTCACCCACAATAAAATGATGTGAATAGAAGTTGGCATACATCTAATTATCATCCTTTGTCTATAAAAATGTAGTATCATAAAACGATCTCTATTGGCCTTAGAAAAGCAAGCAAACCGAAAACCGGAACTTGGGCTATTTCAATAACTTGATTACTTGAAACATATTCAAGGAGCAGTACTTTATGCTATCTATTTGTGTTTGATTTCATGAATCCTTCTCATTGCTCCTTCCTATCTGAGAGGAAACATAAGCTATTGCACTTCTTTCTTTGTTGCTTGAAAAGGAAGAGAAGGAGAAGGGGAATGAAAGAGATTGTGTGTGTGTGTGTGTGTGGGGGGGGGGGGGGGGGGGGGGGGGGTCGTCTGAGGGGTTCTATGAAAATGGATGCTGAGCATATATTTTATAAGGATTTCTGCATCTGAAGTGCTATTTGTCTTCGTTATAGCAATATACACACCCTATGAATCAAATAAATAAGTGTCTAAAATTTTTTGTACTTTTATTTAGATAACAACATAAAGTCTAGATGGGCCCCTTATGTTGTCCATTCATTGGTCTATGATTTGCAACTATAGTAGACAACAATGATCACATACGCTATCAATTCACCTCATAGTAATTAAGATAAGGATTACCCAATCAAAGTATTTAGGGGGGTCACTATGAATGCTGATTTTGTTGACATGCATAGCCTTGTTATCAAGTATAACACACATAGAAACAACCAGGAGAAAGATCTTAACATAAAAGTGTTAAGAAGAATGATTCTAGAAGCAATCCTTACCAAAAATACTAAAAAGGCCTTCTTTATTTTGGCTGATGATATTCAAGTCCCTTTCGTTAGAGATCAAGTAGTCACTCAGACCGTATATCAAGCACATCTGATACCCTTAAAAAGTAAGTGTAGGTCAGATTGAGCAATCAATAAGATGAAGTTCTATGGAGATATCAGGACAAAAAAACGCTAGAAGCAGTCAGATAGAGTATACCTATAAGAATCAATGATCCAAATATTCCACAATATTTAGGATGGATGTTAATTACAGATGTTAAGATAGATACAACAGCAAGGGTAAAAAAGAAATTCCAATGAACACCGTATTCGCCGACATGGACCTGAAAAGAAGACAGAAAATAGAACTCACATATCAAAAAGAACACAAAAAATCAATTAAAACCTCATGCATGATAAAAACCAAGCTTAAAGTATGGTGTTGATACAATAGATTAGCTTAATCAATATAACCATGGAATCAAATGTCGACAAATTTCCTATGAAATCACCGAAATATGTCTTTTTTAAGGGTCCGGCATAGAAATTGACCGATTTTTTAATAGTCCCAAATTTCCATCCGACATAACAATATGTCGGCCGAAATGACCGACATTTGACCGAAATCCGACATTTTGTCTTTTTCTAGACAATTTCACTGAAATATTTGATCTTTTTAGTAAAACAAAACTCATCTTTCTCAGTGAGAAATTATATTTTTATTGATCGAAATTTGACTAAAATCTGATGAATTTCCACCGAAATCTTTCCTTAAAAAATACAAAATTTCCACCGACATGTAACCGAAATCCAACAAATTTTTTTTTTTTTGACTTACCAAAATCGATATCAAAATCGACATTTAAAACCTTGACACCTACACATTGTTCTGATTAATTGTTGCTTCTGCTGGTTCACATGGTTGAGTTATGATTTCATGCTAGTGTTGATTGTTTTACATGAGTTAGTGCTTCTCTTTTGTATATTGCCTAGTTCGGTGGCCCTGAAGTTTACTTTTTGCCATTTTTTTCTGATTCTTGTATTTTTCCTTATGAATAACATAAAATTTTAACGATCACAAATGTTCTAGTTAATGGATTAAATTGAAGAAAAGTGGCTTATAGTTGGTATGAGGCTAACAAAACTATAAGCTATAGATACTTTTATGGTGTAAGCTAAGGTTAATATCATTAAGTGTAGTAAGAGATTGAGTGTCAGAGTATTGCTAAAAAGATGAAAAAGATACTCTATATGAGTAATGGAGAATTACTTAAAGCTGTAAAAAATAAAAATATGCCTTTACAAAAGCAGCATAAGCTACATGTTGTAATCAAGAGATGTGGATGCAGCCAAGGTTCAAACACTCGGAATCGAGGCCCATATCCGCTGACCAAAACACGAAACGGTATCGAACGTTACAACTCTGGCAGGAAAAAGAGGGAACAAGGCATATAAATTATTGATGGGCTCGGGTTTCATAGGTGCTACTGTAGTATAGCTTATACAGCCCATGTGCAACAAGGAAACAAAACTGACAATAAGCGATTCTGGTTGTGGCTTTGAGCCAGACCGATACAACTTGAACATATCGAACCTGACTCGGCTGGATCGGCCGATCAAGTCAGAAAAGAGACTGGATCACAAGTCAACATCGTCGGTGTCAAGTCGCAGTGAGTCAACTTGGATTCAACACTCAAATCAGTAGTCGATCAAGTTAGACCGGTTCACTCGATAACTACCATCATCCTATTAATATAAATGGAGGGAGAAGTTAAAATTCAAATCGATAGCTACAAGTAAAAGCTATGAAAACCACTTGGAGGTCACTCCAACCATCCAAGGGAGTTATGAAAACTGCCTGAAGGTTACTTCAACCACCTGATCCCTACAATAACAACTTCGACCCTTATAAAAGGAGGGGAGAAAAAAGAAAAGTGGGATGGTTCTTGAAGAAAAGAAAGCAACAAGTTGGCTCCATAATACATAAGAAAAACTGACAAAGCTCCGACTCAAGATATTTCAAAGCTCTACGGAATCCAGGAGAAAAAGAATTGAAAATCGAAGCAAGTCAAAAGAAGATCGAAGATCGGAGATCGAAGAAAGAAAATGATCTAAGTTCAAAGCAAGTTGAAGAACAAGCGAAAAAACATGGAGAAAAAGAGTAAAGCAAATACCCTAGCCGATCATGCACGAAGCCCGAAAGGATCAAGCACCGCAAGCTCTATTCTTTTTATCTTTCTAAACTTGTTGCAATCTTTGTACTTCGAAATTGAGTATCAAAAGATCACAGACGGATTTCCCATCAATCTCTTGATAAACTTGTACTCTGCTTCCTTGAAGCGAGTCTTCTTGAAATTTGCACTTGAGTAAAAACAAATTTTGGCTCCCACTTCGTTATTGGCCGAGTTTTTGAACCATACATGCATCTCAAAATGAGCAATGTCATAAATATAACAGGCACCACAAAAGATTTCAATAAACCAAACGACTTGAGATTTATATGTAAGTTTGAAATTGCTCCATCTAATGTATATATAAGGAAAGGGAAAAATAAGTTTCTTTTAGACCTTCACAAGAACATTTATTTAAATAAATAATACAGTTCAAACAGAAGTACATATATTTCTAAAATACTAGAGCAAATTGAGAGAAAAACAGACCTGATAATCTACACTTGTTGTAGAAATGAGCCGACCGATACCTAGCAATAGTAGTGGACCGACAGTCTGGAATGCAGCCTTCCACTTCCTACAAAGGAAAGATGAAGATTATAATCCATGGTATTGTGGTGCAAGAGACCTATCCAATCGGTAAAGAAAAAGTTTTGACTTCAAAGAAAGGCTGTACATGTGGGCAATTAATTATGTAACCACGTCCAAAATTCACTTATTAAAGCTAATGAAATAACCCATATTTTTTATGTTTATCTCATTGAGAATCCATTAAATGCAGAATGGTAGCACTTCTACATAAAATACATGAATGAGAGATCGATCGAGATATACCTTCATCATGATTAATAATATGATGGCTTAACAGGTAAAGAAAGTGTTACTGCTCTGACTGCTGTTGGTTTAACTTTACTGTTAGGAAAAGATATTAATATTTAATAGAAAATAAGTACTTATATGTATTTAGTGCTTAGGCTAAGCTATAAAAGTATCATTCTAAGTTTCTATTTCAGATATACCTACTATTGCAGATCAAAATGAGTAGCTTAAATTATTCATGCAGATTAATCTGAAAAAAAAAAAAGCTTCTTTACAAGAAACTATCATTCGCATATGCAACAAAAAATACTGGCAAATGAGCTTCTTTTCGGTATGCTCACCCTTTGGTGACCCCATCGTTTGTATAGTGATATATAGGGCATTTGCCCCAATGAGTAAATCAATCCTTTCACTCCCAACTTTCTCTCTCTATAACAACTATTACATAGATAAGAAATAAATTACAAATGACTTTTACGATGAAATAAATTTTGGCAGTAAACAATGGAGGAACTTGAGAATGACTTACACTGACATTGCATTCCGTGCTTGTCTTGATACTAATGAATTCGCCACGACAAATGATCCTACCCCAAGATCCATCTGTTGAACTCAAATCTCAAATATCAAAAATTATAAAGACTGCAATGATAAACAAAATAGAATATTTTAAATGGTAAAGAGAGATAGACTTGTCGTATACGCACATGTAGATATCTAAAAGCCTTAAGCAAAATAGATACGATTTTGAATTCAAATCAGTATGCATGAACCAATGGGGTAGTTTTAAAAAAATGCTAAGTAGAATTAAAACTACTCGTCCCTTCTCTCCCCAATCTGTGTGCCGCAACAACTTCAAGTTTTTGGCCCACTAGAGTGATATTGGTAATGGCACTTCATAAAGTTCTATCAAATAGTATTGCATAGGGGTGTAAAACAAGCCGGGTCGGGCCTAGAGATGTCATGCCCGGATAGGCCCGTCGGGCTGGGCCTCGGGCCAAGGTTCTGAGCCTGGGCCCGACCCGGGTATACATATATTTGGAATTTTGGGCCAGACCAGGCCGGGTTTGGACTAAAAATAAGGCATTTTAATTAAAATTTTCTGTATACAATGGGATTTGAAGGCTCAACCTCCAAGTGGGTTAGAGAAGCTATAACCACTGCACCATAATTTTTTTATATCTTATGTACCCAGTCTATATATATAATAAGTACATAGTAATTATATTGGGCTTTCAGGCCGGGCTTTCGGGTTTCCTTTCGGGCCGAGTCGGGTCGGGTTGCGGGATCAACTATCAAGGTGGCGGCCCGAGCCCGGTCCATGATTTCTTCTGGCCGAGTTCGGGTCGTTGACTTTCGGGCTGGGTTCGGGCCGATGGGCTTTTTTTACACCCCTAGTGTTGCATATTATATTATTCAAGACAAGAAATTATCTTTGATTTATATCGATCATAAGATATAACTATATAAGTAACCTTTTACAATGCATAACATAAAATTGTGAGGCCACTCAATTAGATAGCTTATTAATGGTAAACTTTAAATTACATATTAAATGTCTCTTCTCATCCAAAATCTGGTGTACACAACTATATGTACTTTGAAGCATGTTCACACATGTTGACACAAATACACATGTCAACACCATGGACACCAAAATCCCCAACATATTGAAAAAGTGGTGTTTTAAACGTGAACCTAACGTAGGCCGAAAAATTGCAGATTTTTATTGCAACTTATTCAAGTCGGTCAAATTGCTGTTTTTTACCATGATTTTCTCACTAAGCAGTAATTTAATCGGTGAATTTGGTGACAATGAATCCTCTTAGAAAATAAAAGGAACGTAGCAGAGGATTATGCAAATTTGGGATTTTATGTCCTTGATGAGTTGATGAATCCTAATTGGCTTCATTCGATTTTCATATTTTCAATCCATGACTTTTGAACATATTTGTTTTGTAATATTTGTTTTGGTATGATGTTACATTTGACAGTTATGTAGTTTTGTTGATGAAATTTTACTAGGATGTGGATATTTTTGTTGATGGCTTGTTGCGTAATATTGTTATATTCATATTTGTGAATTATGAATGTCCTATTTGCTTAAACATAGTCCAAAAAGTTGAAAAAAAAATATTTAATATATTAAATAACTATAAACATTCTTATTTTTAATTCCTGAAGAAAAAAAATTGACTTTGCTTATTTTTCTCAAAAAATCCCCCTAGAGCCGATCTTTTTTCAAATTTTATTCCGCATTTCTTGAATTTTGCCAATTTTTCTGAGGTGTACAAAAGCCGAATTATTGCCAAACCCGAACTTGGTGGCTATGGTCAACACATGTTCGCACCTTACTTTAGGGTGTACATTGAGAGAGAACAGGACAATTATGAAAGGTAAAAGGAAGTTATATTGTTTGTAAAGGGGACTCAATTTTGTGCTTTGAACATTATCGACTGGAACTTTTGAACATGTTAACTTGATTGTTATTTAGGTTCCTTGAGCTTCTATGATACTTATTATTTTTTCTGATTGTTTATGCTGCTGACTAGCCCTCTATCATCATCTTAGAATTCATGTATTTGCCAAGTTTAACAGAGGAACCTGTGTCGCCAGAAATATATCTTTTTTCATGTTGGCCACATCATACTTATAACTAGCAACTAATCAGAAATAAATACCTATGCAGCATATATTGTAGGATGTCGTACATGATCCGTATAATGTGATTGCTTAAGAAAAAACACCAAACCTACAAAGAGAAACATTGTCCACTAAAGGTGACTACTAATATGCACAAAATTCTTATCATGGGTCACCAAGCTATGATTCGATGAATCAATTCATAGGAGAGATTTTCCAGGGCCAATGGAATATTAAGAGAGGCAACTAAACCTTATAGATAATGTTCTTCTTACAGTAAACATAATATAATCATCTTTTCCTTATTTATATATTTCTTCCAGCTTTTTTCTCTACTGTTTTTCTACATAGATACCTACTAAACAAGCCCCTCTACATATACGCCCCTTTAAAATAGAAAAGTGAATATATAGGCTTTCAAAACCTCATTAAACATAAAGTGAAGTGCATCATCTTTATTCAACTTTCATTGAACATTATAATTTTGTACATCATCTCTACTCAACTTTCATTGAACATTGTCCTTTCTTTTTAAGATCTCATAGAATAAACTAACTAGAAGTAGTGAATAAAAAATTATGTTCGCTTACATGACCAAATTGTCATTAGCCATGCTGACCTAGGTGGTTGAGTTCTGCAGCAATAACTGACATCATATCATATTATTGATCATCATTAGAGAGCAGCATTCAATTTTCAAAATAAATCATGATTAGAACACATAAAATCGTCAAGTTTTGTCCAGTTAAACATGTATCTCTAATATGAGCATCCATAACAGCCCTAACTTTGTTGTCTGTACGATTTTACCTTCAGGAATTTAGTTTCTAGAAAATTGGAACTCAATTTTTTTTAATTACTAATATATTCATAGCTACAAACTACCAAAAACTGGAATATGTGAGCTGGAATTGTGCGTTGAGTTAGGACTTACCAAACCAGTACCATAAGTTTCAGTCTTCGCATAGCGTCTAGGAAAGATTTTAAAGTCAACTGCCAATATGCACAAGCATGTCATCACCACCTATGTTATGAGCAAATCAATCTTCATTAGTGACAGTTGATGCTAGTTTACTTGGGAAATGGGTGTGAATTAATACAGGTGTAAATTCATAATGCATACCACTGAAACTCGGTACGACAGAATACTTGTTCTGAAAGAGGATAAAAGATGCAACTCTTCTTTACTAGAAGATCTGAGCCTGAGCATGGTCTTTTAACTTTAGATTAATGTGGGAAAAAGGAATTACAAATGCAAATCTTGCTTGATTATCCGAATGAAAACTAAAACATGCTATTCACAACAAAAAGGTGAACAATGACAAATGTAAGCACCCAGAACCACTGATTCAATTAATCTACCTTTTAGCTAAAATGCAGAACAGCACCAAAAGTATCAGGAGTATTGCACATATATAAGTCCATTCAGCAAGAACCTACCATGAAAAAATCAATAATCTGCAGTTAAGGACCAATATTTTTACAGATTGAAAGATTTGAAACCTTCAGGATCAATACATTCCATATCAACTCAATACAAGCTACTTCTTGCATTTTCCAGGATGCACAGGTTAATTTGATGCTTAATAGCTCCGAGAATCAAAAGAAACACATTTCTTTACTTGGATAATTCGGTAGACAGGTACATATCATATAGAAAAAGATTCGACCAAACATGACATATGATAACTGAACCCACTTACAGTGAAAATGAATATAAGTGGTAGAATGACTAAGAAAAAATCCATAGCAAGTGCACGTGTGTAAAGTCTCCAATCTCTATGACAAGAAGTTACATTATCATCCTTCTTTATCATGACCTCCCTGGCATAAAAAGGACCTGAAAGGAGGGGAATAATTAGTTCTTAACATTTGATCCTGATAAAATAATTATTTAGTGAACTTCAGCATATGAAGAATGAACATGCCATCTTTAATTCCCCAAAGAACCATTAAAGTGGTCAGCTTGAGATAAATTGTCACAGAGGAATTCTACAAGTGTTTCCGCATCCAATGATAGAAAGTGGCCAGCTGTATCCAACCATCGCTGCACAGAATTTGGGACTTACGAGATTCAGAAGGTAGTAGGATGCAGCGAAGTAGTGGAACTATTGGGCGAGGTATGCTACAGTGGAGGCATGCCTAGATTTTTCTCACTATCAAAACGTAGAAAAAATGCCTCATTTCATATATTGCAGCAGCTACAGAAGTTCACATCATAAATTAGCATGCATAGGCAGTAGTCAACCTGATGCCATTCTCCCGCCCACTCTACTGACTACAGTTAGGGCTAGCACTATTAGTTCCTATCGAACAATTATCTAAAATGGTGCATACAATCTACATAGCACCAGTGCCTCTTTATCATCAGTGATTTAAAAAACGCGTCCTGGGGCGCACCTCGTGGTGAGGCGACAGCAAAAAGCCCCGGGCGGTCGAGGTTCATGCGAGGCAGTGGCTAAAACCCTAACCCGATACCAAAACCCTAAATTTTGGGCCCCCCCGCAACGGAAACGCCGACATATAGCAAGATGAGGAGGAGAAGAAGAGGAGAAAGAAAGGGGAAAAAACCTGCTGCCATCACCGCCTCCATCGCCCTCAAGAGCCGTTGTCGCCATCTCCGTCACCCTCGAGAGTCATCGCCGCCCTCTCTCTCGATCGCAGGCCATCGAAACCCTAACCCCCTAGCCTGCTCTCTCTCTCTCTCTCTCTCTCTCTCTCTCTCTCTCTCTCTCTCTCTCTCTCTCTCTCTCTCTTGATCGATCGATCAATCGGGTGTCGAGCTGGCTTTTAAGTCGAGGATTATAACTTATAACTTAAGTTATAAGTTATAAAAGGGTAAATTACACTTTACCCCCTTGAAGTTTTGCTCAAAAACACTTAACCCCCCTATAGTGAAAAAACTACATATTGCCCCCTTCAATTCAGTTTTGATCAGAGAAAAATTACCAAATGAGGAAATCAAGTAATTGACAAAGGGGCTAACATTTCAAACTTTAGGGAGAGATTTGGAACAAAATAAACTACAGAGGGGTTAAATATTTGAGCTAAACTTCAAGGGGGCAAAGTGTAATTTACCGTATATAAAATATATATTTTTTAAAAAAAATATGGGGCTTACGCCCTACCCCATGGCAGGCAAAATGCCCCACCTTATACCCCCGCCTCTAAAAACATTGATCATTATTAATTTTAACAAGATTTGACCATGTTTTATGAAGTTATTTTACTTCGGTCTTTATTTTTCACTACTTGATTGATCAAACTATAATCCATGAATCAAGGTGCCCCTACATGATGTTTTCATATTGTACAAGTAATGTATAGTGCCCATACATGTGGAAATAAAGTTCAAACCAGCTTATGGCCAAAAGATGCTGCCAAGTATTTTTCAGTGTCATAAAACAAAAAAACACGAGATTGATAAACTAAATTATAATAGAAGTAGGTCAAGGTGGATGTGGTGGAGTTGAGCCTCTAGAGTATCGTACTAGGGCCTCACAATCATAGTCACCAAAAACGGCATTTTTTTTATAAAAATGCATTTTAAACATGATTCAAAAAGTGTCCCCAATTTTTTACCATTTCTTAAACCAACTCAAACATGTCACCAAAGTCGGTGTTTTATTCCTGATTTTTTTAAAAAAACAGGGTATTAGACGGTTTTTTTGTGATAAGATCATCTTATACTGTAAATATCTGGTAATGCATTTCAGAAATCTATTTAGCCTTTTGTAATGCATTTGATGAGGTATTGTCATAATGGTTCATTTACTTGCATAGTTACATAAATATATACAGGCCCCATTCTCATATAATGATGCATCGTTGTGCGTAAGTCCTTTCATTGTTCATAGATCTTTTTTTTTTACGAATAAACATTGTTCATAGATCTAATCATTAGGTTTTAATATATTATCAGCCACTACAGAGATAGTCTTGTTGTCTTATGAATGTCACGTTCTGAATGTCTTAGTTGCTTAAATGTAGGCTAAAAAGTTGACTCGAGGCCCAGAACTTGCCATTTTTTCCAAATTTCACCCTCCCCATTAAATCAAACCCAAGTTTTTTCATGATTTTTTCTTTTTTTCTATCTGAACTTCCCGATTTTTACCAAACTTACCTCTTTCTCCTCAAAGAAATGGTTGTGGTCGCGGCAACACTAGTGCATGCCAATTGTGAAGCCAGTGTGCATGGGTCGAATGTTGGAAATAGATTGCAGACACAATTCATGTGAGAGAGATAAGAATGTAGGAGCAGATATGGGTTCATACGTAATTACCTATAGTTCAGAAGGTTCGTGATAGCACTACAAGTGCCAACAAATGTAACAACCTTGGCCCTGAATCTGTGCAGTAATTTGGATCTTCAGCTTTTGCAACTTTGCCATTAATACAATCAAGTTATCCAAGTGTGTCTCCATAATATTCCCATATTATATAAGTAGTATAAGCATGTTTTCTTTCTTTCAGGGAAATTTACCATCAGATGTTTAGTGAGTAAACTTTTCAAAACAATTTCTTAAGCTGCCACAGATTATTGAATCACTATCTTATATCAAAAGAAAGGAGATAGATGAAAATGTTTTCAATACAAATAGATCAACGTAGAGTCGTAGATGTGGTTGTGATGATCCTCCAATGGCCTCACAATACCGCTTTCTTATTTAAAAAAAAGTGTGGTCATTGCAATACTGATAAGACTCAAGTGAAAACGGACACAACAAGTTTGAAACCACCATGTGGATCAGAATTAGGCAATAGAGTGCAGACACAAGATGTACGTGAGAGTGATAAGAATGTGGGAGCAAATATGGGTTCATATCTATAGTTCAGTTGTTTGGCAAGGATGAATGCAACTTTGAGGTCAAAGCATCAATCCTAGCATTCCTATAAAAAGAAAGGGTAAAGTGGATTCCATTAAAATTAATATTTCGACAAAGCACAGGAGATGCACCAATCAAAGATAGAGTGAAGGCGGTAAATAAATTTTGTGGTTTTCTTGATCAAGTACAAATGAGACAACAAAGTGGAGTTGGGGAATCGGATAAGGTATATATTTCAACTAAATTTAGTTTTAATTCATATTTTTGGTTAAGAAATGGTCAATAAATTTTTTTCTTCTATACTAGGTTGGTGAGGCTAAACGGATATATCATGCTATCCAAAAAAAACACTTCACATTTGATATTAGGGAGGCACATCTACAAATGTTAGCAATGATGAATGAGAGAGAACAAAGAAAGGAAGATCATAAAATTACGTCGATGGGCATGACTAATTTAACTCCTATGCAGAGAGAGTACTACAAGGGACTTCAACGACAAATCATTTCTCGAAATAGAGATCAAAGGCTTTAAAGTTTAAACCACTTGTATTGGTTCCTCCATCAATGTAATATTTCTTATAATTAATGAATATATTATTCTAATTAATGAAATGTATCCTTATAATTAATAAAGATATTGTTAAATTTTATAATGAATGGAATGTTAAAAATTTAAAATGATGCAACGATTCATTTCAATTGAAATTAAAAGATACAAGTTATATCCCTCCATGATGTCGCCATAGATGCTCAATTAAGTCATTGCGGAGTGCATGATGGACACTCCTATCTCTATTCTTACATGCCGAGACATAAACGATTCAAAGTCATTGTTCAACTCTCGCAAAACTTCTATTGATGGGCTATTATCAGTAGTTTCATAATGGAAATCTTCATAGCTATCGCGTTCATCTTCAACAGTCATATTGTGTAGGACAATGCAAGTCTTCATAATGTCTTCAAGTATTTCAGGGTGCCAAAACCGTACTAGTCCACGAACAATTACAAATTGAGATTGAAGAACTCCAAATGTCCTTTCCACATCCTTTCTCACCGATTCCTGCATCATAGCGAAGTGTTGCTTCATCATCCCCTAAGGAGAAGAAATCGTCTGAACCAATGTTGCCCAAGGAGGATAAATGTCGTCCGCGAGATAATAGTCCATATAGTATGTGTGCCCATTTATAGTGTAATAGCTGGGGGGCTCTTCCTTGAACAAGTTTAGAAAAGAGAGGAGAACGATCCAAAACATTGAGATCATTGTGAGATCCTGGCATTCTGATGGGATGCTTATACGTAAATAAACCCAAGTGCTGAATTTAAACAACTAAATACAGATTTCAGCATATTATAATCAGATTTCAGCAAAGCTTATAATCACGATTCATCATTCATTCATTCCCAATCAGATTTAATTCAATGAAGTAATAAAAACTGACAAGATAATACTTAATTTCAGATTTAAATAACCAAATTCCAGCAATGATAACTAACACAATCTCAAAATAATAGCCAACGTTCAAAGAACAACCATAGATCTACTCGATAAACCCTAATGGATGAGATTCTTGGAAAACCAAGGATTATTTTGAAACCCTAATGTAAATTCAGCAATAAGGCCGATTGGGGAAAAGAAAGATATCACATGAAAATATCGAGAATCGATTTCAAACCGTGCTTTGGTCAATGCCGGCTGCTGACAGGAACTCCGTTGTCGCAGATGAACGGGGCGGAAGAGGAGGCGTGGTCCAGAAGAAAGGTTGAAGAAGCCGAGACGATTGATCTTTGAAGATGGAGGAACTCCGCGTCAATCTTCCGCGAAGTCGTAGACGAATAGCGGGGCGACGAGGTAGAAGCTTGCGGACGGAAGAAAAGACTAGATGCAAGGAAGATTCTTCGGAAGGGATATACCGAACAAGCGAGCCGCTTCTCCGTTCTAGGGTTTCAATTTCATATCATCATCCCCTTCTCAATTAGGGTTTGTGGAATTTATAGGGGATGAAACACAAAAAAAACACAAAATAGGAAGGAAAGAAAGAGGGACGCGCGGGAGGAGAGAGAGAGAGAACCGCAGAAGAGAGAGAGGGGGCGCGGTGTGTTCGCGGGAGAGAGAGAGAGGGCCGGTCGGGTAGGGGTTCGGTTGGCTAGGGTGTAGGGTTTTTGGCTCCTTCTGAATCTCATCCATTTAGATTTATTCTAACTTAAGATCCTATGGCTAAAACCCTAACATAGAAACGAGTCAGTTCGGCATCTGTGGCTCGAACCGGATGCGAACATGGCTCGCACCTACCCAAACCAGAAATAAAAAGACAAATAACTAAAGATCCGTCGGTCGGAACGAAATAAAATACAAACCAAAGTTTTAGATCTTCGAATGAGCTTTCCACTGGTGCAGACGGATCGACGATTGGCTTCCTGGATCTCCGGAACGGATGAAAATACGCCATCAGCTGTAGCAAATCTGCACGTAGTAGGCTTGTCTGCATCACATTCCGAAAAATGCATGCCAAATCCACAAGTCATAAGAAGCAACGGCTTCAAGAATTATAGTGGGTTTTTTCACATGACCGAGTACTGACCTTGCCATGCCGTCGGACAGTTCTTCCACTCCCAATGCATGCAATCCAAGCTTCTTAACATTCCAGAAAAACCACATGCCTCCCCAATAGCAAGTAATCTAGCTACATCATCTTTACTTAAAGATCTGAGATACTCATCTCCAAAAAATTTAATAACCGATCGACAAAATTGTTTAAAACATAGAATCGCGGTGCTTTCACCGATTCACACGTAATCGTCCAATGCATCAGCCGATATTCCATACGCAAGCATTCTAATAGCGGCTGTCACCTTTTGAAGGGGGGACAATCCGATAAAACATCCATCTATTTTTGAAAAAATATGAATTATGTTCTTTAATGGCATTAAGAATACGTAGAAATAACTCACGTCTCTTTCGAAATATTGAAGGTGAGTAAACTGGATCTTCGGCGAAATAATCTGCGAACAGACGATCATGCCCCTTTCTTCTTTCACGTTGGATGTATCTTCGTCCTGGAAGAGAACCACGACGTTTGTTGGACTGCTTTGCCTCTTCTCTGCAAATTTCCACCATGATGACATTATTCGCCTCATGAAGAGCCACAAGCGATGCTATTTCTTCATCTTCATCGGAAGAGGAAGAAGAGAAGGAGGAAGAAAAAGAAGTGAGCAAAGCAAATTTTAATGGCTTCATTTCTTATGAGAATGATGGAAAATCAGATGAGTGATAAATGATATATGAATATGCTAATTTATAGAAAATGATGCCTAAAATTTAAGTTGGGGAACAAGTAAAAAATGGGGGGAAAGGAAAATATGGAGGGTTAAAAATTTAGGAGGGAAGAGTAGGAAAAATTGAAGAGGAGGAGGTTTTGGAGGGAAAGAAGTAGAGAAACATTAGGAGGGAAAAAAAATTTGGACGAAATAAATAAAGGGGAGAGATTGTCTTGGGATTAATTAGGTGAAAATTGAAAGGGAAAGAGGTTTTGGAGGGAAGGGAGTAGAGAAAAGGCAAGAGGGAAATCAAGTTTGGAGGAAAATTGAGAGGGAAGAGATTTTGGAGGGAAGGGAGTAGAGAAAAGGAAAGAGGGAAATCAAATTTGGAGGGAAATTAAGAGGGAAGAGATTTTGGAGGGAAAGAAGTAGAGGAAAAAATTAAAAATCTGTAAAAAAATAGATGTGGGTAAAAATCTAAGTAAAGGGCTGGAGTGCTATGTATCAGATTGAGTCAGTGTTCTAAAAAGAGATCCAGGCGGCCGCCTAGGCGGTGCCTAGGCGCTAGGCGGCCCCCCACCGCCTCGCCTAAGCCCTAGGCGCTCCAGAAAAGCAGCCAAGCTCCCAGGCGGAGCTAGGCGGGGCAAGGCGGCCGCCTAGGCGGGCTGAGGCTGGTCAGGCGGACCAGGCGAGCTGAGGCTGGCCAGGCGGGTTGAGGCTGGCCAGGCGGATCAGGCGGGCTGAGGCTGGCCAGGCGGACCATGTTTGCTTTTGTTCTTGTTAATCACTCAATCTTGAATTATGGTTATATACTTGTTCTTTAAAATAATGGTTTGGGATAATCTTGAACTTATATTAATTTTTAAACATATATATATATATAAAATATCAAAATAATAATTAAAATAATTAAAAAAAGGCAAAACGCCTAGGCGCTGCCTAGGCCCCGCCTAGGCGCTAGGCGGCCCCCCACCGCCCGACTAGCGCCTAGCGCTTTTTAGAACCTTGGATTGAGTATATTTAAATTTGAGTAAGGACTAGAACACTTAGTATCAGATTGATTTTTTACCCAGATTTTTACTCATATTTGAGTAAAAATCTGAGTAAGGGCTGGAGATGCTCTTACAAGTTGATTTCAATATGATAGTCTTGCTTTTTGTCTTCCCTTGATCATGATCTTACCTTTTTATCTCATCACCAATTTAATATTAATTTCAAATTCCAAATCGAAATAAATCAAAGTCAAGCACATGTAAAGTGGATAGATAATCTTAACGTATGTCACTAGGCGACAGACGTTAACGAATATTTACATAGATAGTTTAAAGTCCCTAACTAATCTATCCCACAAGAGAGAACAAAGGTCTAGTTCTGAGGAGAAAATTATTGTATGAAGAAATTCCTCTTAAGATCGAATCGATCGGTATAATTTTTGCAGAGAATAAAATGGAGCAGCAAATTTTGTGAGCCCTTTTTTTTCAAATGAGGGACATTTTATTTCTCCACACCTTGTTATGCTCAGGTTCTCTTATAAATAAGTAACATTATAATATAATTGATCAAGATAGCACGATTTATTGGTACAAGTAGAGTATCAAGACAAAAGCTAGAGTATTCACTAAATTTTTCATTGTTTAATCTTTTGTAAATCTAGCATTATCTCATCCCATAAGATAATAATAATACAATGCCCATAGTTTGATGCTCAAAACAAGAATTTTGCATTCGTTACCAATTAGCAAAATCTTCTTTCATTCTTAGTTTCCTAGGAAAACAAGAAGGTACCATTCGCGCCGCCGAAGCTGCTCCATTGCCGGAGGACTACCAGAGACTGACAGAAATGTGATCTATGAATCAATAAAACTTCAATAAAGGGGTAAATGATAAAAAAACTATCAATTAAGGAACTTCAATAGTTAGAAATGGAAAAAAAAAATTTAGGGATTTACAGGTACGATCGTGGAGAGAGCGGCGATCTCGAGCATGGATGATCCCGTTAGGTTGCTCACAAACCTTGCAAGAAGGCGACGCCATAAAAATTATCAACAGATTACGAAAGGGGGAGGAGGGGGACATCGCAAGGATATGCCGTGAAAGGAAACCATACTCCTCTTTAAGGCGTTTGCTGGGATTGAGGGGCATCCCGAGGATATCCATGGATCGGAGCGAGAGATATCGCCGCCGTGTACGGCGAGAGGCGGAGGTGATAAGGGATCCGGCGCCGGTGGGAAAAGAGGGGGGGGGGGGGGGCAGGACTGGTCGGGGTCGATCGGGCCACGGTTCGGTAGTGGAGGCTACTAGTGAACTATTTGTATGTTGTGGCCCCACTCTCCTTCACCAGTCCCCCTGCAACAGTTAAACACGAGAGTCCCTTCTTCCCCTTCGCATCATCACTCCTCTTGGCGGCCTCTTCCTTCGAAACGGCAGGCTCCTTGCCCTTTTCTTTCTCGCCGGCGGACTCCTCGGGTCTCACTTTCTCTCCCGCGAGCTTCGCTTTCTCACCACACGGAAGGAGGATGCCCACTGGTTTCTGCACTCCACCTGCTCGACAGAATTCCTCATACGGAAAGTCCCCACTCGAATAGATTTTGCGGCATGGCTCTTCTTTCCGTTCAACTGGGCCGTGCAGCGACGCTGAACTCGACCCTCCTTCGGATCCGTACCGACCCTTTCCACTGCGCTCAGAGCCTCACCCTTCTCCGCCGTCCCCGTAAGTTCCCAGTCTTTCAGGTGGCGGGATTGGGCGACCCATTCACTGAGAATGTTCTCCTTCGATTCTGCAGAGCCGTCTCCAGTGTTTCCAAGGATCGTAGCAAAAGGGATTCCTCGAAAGGAGAGTGCCAAGGTCAGGAACCGTCGGCTGCAAAGGAAGGTATAATCATATTGATAGTAACTTGCAATACTTTGGTTACAATTTGCTTGCCCATGATTTTGATCTAATCCTTCATGCTTGCCTTGGTTTTCGTATCTCTTTTTCATGATGAGAGATTTTATTTCATCAAAATCATTTTATACTCGATCGAAGCTTGTATATTTAAGAAGCTGCGTGTCGTTTTATTCTTTTGTAGTTCGATGGCTCGCCTACGAAGCCGAGGCTCTCCGTTTTCTGTTCAACCAGACAATTGTATGCTATGTTGGTCGATGATCAAAACAAGAAGACTTTGTTTTACGCAAGCACTTTGCAAAAATCCATTCGCGAGAATCCTCCTTGTAGCACCATAGTAAGTGTCCTCTCATACCGTAGCCATATATTCGCAAATGCAAGTGCTTGACTGCACTCGTGTGTGCGCATGTGCTTGATTATTTCTTTATTCTTTTTTTTGTCTGTGAGTGTGCGTGTGTGCGTGCATGTGCATTTAAATTTACACTAGGACTAGTTAAAAGGCACTGCAAAGTGTAATAGATTTAGAGCAAGGAACATACATACTAGTGTAATGAAGCAGAAACCTAATGTGCAAAATGTAAATATGTTCAAGGCTTCAAACAAACAGATCATCCTCTCCAACCCCTCCCTACGAATCCGATGACAACTTGTTAGGTGCTACACTAATTTGAGTTAACAAGTATCACATTTTCCAATGTGCATTACCACCAATAATTGAAATTACCATTTTTCCTAAAATCACCGGAAGGTCCAGAACAATATCCTTCATATGATATGGACAAATGGTAGTAGCCTCACTATGTTAATTGTCCAAAATGAAAGGGTATGCATATTACAGCTTTACAGGAAGGGTTCAAACTTCAAAATAAATATTATTCATTTATAATATTTTTGAATTCTAAAAATTTTCTGTCTTGATCAATTAGATCCAAATTATTACTTGAAAGGGTCATAGCTTATGGATTATTTGGGGAATGAAATTAGTATTGAAATACATAGCAAAGTAGCTGAGCTTATATCTTTATCTTCTTTCTTCTAGTTCAAACCTATATGTGACTGTTTTCTGAAGGCATATAGCTACATTATACCCAGGGTTCAACCTAACTTAGTTAATGAGTCCTAATTTTTATTCAAACACCGAGCTTAGAGGGATCTTATAGGGAAAAGATCTGGTATCATTGCACCATTGAGACATGCAGGAAAATGTTATGAAATTCTATCTCTCTTTTATTTAGCTAAGGAAAGGATTTTGAAAGGAATAAAAATTCAAAATGCCATGTATTCACCTCTCACTGCTCTATTTCTGAATTATTGATGTTGCATTAGTTAATATTCAACGTGGGTCTGTCAAAAAGGAAACATTTGCTCTACCGCAAAGAGAGCTCCAACGGCCAAATTCGTACCAACTCTTTTATATTGACGGGACGTGGAAGTAAACCATGTGGCAGTTTCCTTTACCTATGGGCTCCAACCTTCTCTCTCATCATCGGATCGATTTCTAGGATCCACATTTGGTGGGGTCGGCCTATGTACCCATCCCCAAGCCTGATGTTTGTCCTATAGCAGAACTCATGCCAACCCAAAATCTGAATTAGGATAAGCACATCTAACTCAGACCTAACCTGATATCGGGTCTACTACGACCCGTGATTTAAATAAGACGAGTGTATGATTTAGATAAAGTTTATGTATTGACATACACATAAATACAATAATATGATATAGGTCTGGGGGTAGTTTGGTTATGTACTTCGTTCTCTCTGTGTAAGGGAGAAATTATGTATATATCCCAAATTAGATTTTAAGACTAGCAAAAGTATAATGCACTTATTCAATATACTAAATTGATTTTTTTGACATACCTTCTCCCTTCTCTACCCGTAAGGGAGAAGGTATGTCGCCTTGCTTCACATACATCCCTAGCATAGTTGTCGTCACTTGAACATTACATGTGTAGTTCGTCTTTAACGCATGTGTGTGGATTTGGCTACCTAACTTCATCGAGGTTAGATATGCAGATGACTTGACGATGTCCACATACACTTGCTGCCCAACAACAAATCCATGTTGCTGCATCTGTTCAAAGATTTCCATCGCCCCTTGTAATGCTCTATTTCTAATACAACAACTGATCAACCCATTGCATGTGACTAAATCTTTCTCGATCATTCTATTAAAGGAACAAATGGAGTCGGGCAAGCTCTGACACATGCCATACAATGTTCGAAGCAAACATCTTGTTGTTAAATCACAAGTAAATGCCTTGTTCACCATCTATCCATGCGGCTGAGCCGCAAGCATGTAGTTTTCAAGTACTGAGCAACCTCTGAGAACCATATTGATGACTCAGCAATCATTGTTAGAGCAATTGCTCCAAATTAAGCAACATTCAATATGGTTCTCAGAGGCTGCTCAACACTTGACTACAGACTTCTGAGACTTGGAATTCAGCTACATGGATTGACAGTGAATGAAGTGTTTGACCATGATGCTCGCTTCTGATATTATAGGGCAAGTGTTAGAGCTTGCTCGACTCGATTCGTTTCACTAATGGAATGATCAAGAATGATTCGGTCACATGCAACATGATGATCAATTGCTGTGTTAGAAATGGAGCATTACTCGACGCAATAAAAATCTTTGTACAGATGCAGCAATAAGGATTTTAAATCTTGATGAATGTACAAATTTCGATATTATATCAGGCTTGAGGTGTCAGCAGCTGCACAGCAAATTATCTTTGAAACAAAATCTGTACATTCATCAAATTATCGTTAATCCAACAATCCAATCACCATTATCATTAGTATATTTAAATAGAAGAAAAATAAGAACAGGAGATCGGAGGTTCACCAAAATAAGTATTTCTGGCGTGGTGCAAATTGCAGTTAGATCAATCCAAATTCAATATCAAACAGATATAGCCCTAAATAGAATGAATGGGGAAGAAGTATTCATTAGAGCCAACCCCAAGTAGATGGGGCATGGCTTAATTGTTATGGTTATGGTAAGTCCATGAATTTTATTTTCAGTCACTATTGGTGCTTTTGCGATTTTGAAACTCCTAGATTGATTATTCAGATCCAACTCAGAATGGATATATACATTTGGATCCAGAACAACGACATCTATCTAGGGCTAAACCCGACTGACCTGTGTTCAACCCGACATTGGGTTGGATTTGCGTAGTTGTAGGATAGGGGAAAACAAGGTTTGATGCTCATGTGAGAAAAGGGATAAGGATGTGTGTGTGTGTGTGCGCGCAAGAGAGAGAGAGAGAGACTGTTTTCAACTACGATTGAGGTCGCATCCTAGTGATAAAGCATTTGCCTCCCACTCGTAAGAGAGAGAGAGAGAGAGGTAGGACTGTTTTCAACTACAATTGAGGTTGCATCCCAGTAATAAAGCACATGCGTCCAAGGTTGTCATATCGTGTATCGTATCGTGTATCGTTTTCCCTATTTTGTGTATCGTGTATCGTATCGTATCGTGTATCGTAAGATACGGTTAAATTTATATTATATATATATATAATAAATATAGAAAGTACATACTAGAATATTAAATATGAAAAGTCAAGTAGAAGAGTAAGACATTCCCTATAATTTCACATCAAACATAACATTGGCCTATACAAAAAATATGATGTATATATTTATATAAAAAGAAATCATATATAAGTATTATCTATGATCTATCAATATATTGTTCTCAAAATATTCGAATGGTCAATGAAGACAAAACAAAAACTCAAAAAGTAGGAAGATCTTATTTTTCAATCTCCACCGCATCTACATACCGCATCTACATCATCAATTTGATCATCAACAATAGATAATTTATCATCACTTGCTTCTTTATCTTTCTCTAATGTCTCTTGCACCTCTTATTTATTTTCATTCTCATCCTCATTGTCTTATTCAAAGTCATCCACTTCTTTCCTTTAGCCTTACTTTATGAACATAGATCCATTAGCCCTCTACTAAGAAGCACCACATATATATATATATATATATATATATATATATATATATATATATATATATATATATATATATATATATATATATATATATATATATATATATATATAGGTAGAAATGGAATCCTATAACTTTTGAAATTAGCAAAGTTGTAGATATTTGGTGTTCTAAGCTCTAGAAAAATTTTAAAAACAAATGGCATTGGGATCCGACAACTCTAGAGAAAGATTTGTAAAACACCTATAAATTTCTAAAAAAATATTAGTATCACTTCACTCTAAGTTAGAAAATATTCCTAAGTATTTTTTTAACGCTAAGAGACCTATATAGTCCTTTGGGAAATTAAGAGAAAAAAATTCATTTTAAAAGTTTCAAAAAAAAAAAAAAACAAACAAAAAAACATGTTTTCACCGTATCGGACCGTATCGTGTATCGTATCGTATCGTAGCGTATCGTATCGTGTATCGTACGATACAGGAGAAAAACGATACGTAAACCCGATACGTATCGTTTTTCTCCTGTATCGTATCGTATTGTACGATACGTATCGTGTATCGTACGATACTAACAACATTGCATGCGTCCCACCCATCAGGTCGTGCAATCGAATTTCATGGGCTCCTTCCCAATTTTGTGGTTGATTTATCTCTCACCTTTGTGGCGGGCTTATCTGGCTTATCTCTCACCTTTATGGCGGCCATATCATTACTCATATGTACCAATATTATGACCAAGGTAAGATTCAAACCTTGATCTATCTTGTGCTCCAAACACTAACATGTGATGTCCTGATCATGAGGTCCCTCGAAGAAAAAATGGAATGTTGTCTATCTTTTTTGGATTATTTTTAGAATGAAATTTAAGATTTGCCATCGAAAGACAAAATTAAAAAAAAAAACGTATATTATTTTTTTTACTCTCTGTTTTTTGTATATTGTTTTGGTTCAAGTTACGTGTGATAATTTGATGAATGTAAAGATTCCAGATGTCAGAGGAGCTAGTAGATTGCTCTTCTGATCCAAGAAAGTCCCACTTGTCGTCCTCATTAGCTTCCACCCTCTCAAGAGGGGTCAGGAGAAAACTTCTAGTTTTTCACCTAAGGTACCTTGAGCGTATTTTTCATAATATATTTCTGGATATTTCCTAATATAGTTCGGATTCTTTTTCAAATTTTATGTCTTTTGCCGAATGTATCCTGAATTGTATATTTTTCACCTTGTGACATCACTTTGGGTGAGCCTCATTGGTTACAATTATCTTTATGATGAAGTGCTTGTAAAATTGTAATATATACTATATAAATTTCTGGATGTGATTGTTATCTAGTATGATCCTTGTTTTATTGTTGTGTTTGCTCTTTTCCATAACGTGAATGTTCGCCTGAAAATGTTGAGAAACTTTTGTATATATACGATTTCCATGTTTTTTTTTTCTGAGCGGGTGGCGTATATGTGTCATATCCATCTCTGATCTCGATGGCTCCATTTGTTGAAGGCCTTGGATTCTGATCTCACATACTGAAAGTTGACTGACGACAGGAAGCTGCCCAAAAGGTCGGCGAGGGGGTGGTGAAAGCATGCAAGGAATTGAACATCTTCGAGATATCGTCTTATGACCGCAATGGATTGGCTCGGGGGGAAAGGATGGCTGCTTTCGAGATTGCAATCTCCCAACATGGATTCCTGCCACGCTAGCTTTGTAAATCTCATGATGATACCTGGTGGTCTAAAGGAAAAGAATATATGGGGAGGCCCATTCTTAAGAGTTACCAGTCCCAGGAAAAGAACACTGTCTTATCACATTTGAATTCCAATGGAAGTGTCATTATAGAGATTGGCTAAATTGATTGTTTGATAGGGATCAATCGATCAGTTAAGAGCTTCATTCTCCTTGCAAGCCTTGATAATAATCTCCGTCAAGTTTGTATGCGACATGGGAGCAACCCTACAGCATTCCCTTCTTCCTCCATCCTGGTATGACAATTTCGATAAAAAAAAAAATTCAATTTTTTTTAAATGGAAGTATGTATGTATTTTAAGTGGATTTCTTATCATGAAACGAGTAAATAAATTGCATAACATCTCATCATGAGACATATATACTTACCGTATGTAACTGCAGAGGTGTAATTCAGCAAATCAAAGCAATATATCATTTATTATGTTGGATGCTAATGGGAATGTTGTTTTATTTCAGCTCCTTAGATTATGATGTGGTAATGCTTTTTTTTTAGATCGGTGGGTGTCCTGAAACCTTTCGGGCAATGGCCCACTTCAAGCTCGGACTAATCCCTCCGGGAGTGCAGCCTGAACCATTCGGCAATTCCCAGTTCACTACTGGGTAAATCGAGGGGAGGAAGAGTTGAACCACAACCTCCTCACCAAAGCATCAGTCGCTTTGCCAACTCTCATATCCCCTGGTGGGTTGGTAATGCAATTTTCTATGTCAAATCAATTCTGGTTTTAGGGTTAAGCCGTATGGTTTATGGGTTTTAGTCAATATCTTGTCCACTGAAGAACTAAACCAAATCAATTCTGGTCCACCGGGTCCAACCAATCCGTCCGGTCAAGCTAAAACATTGCCTGAAAGAAAGATAGGTTCCCCACAAGCAAAATTTATTCATGGTTGCACTAGTCCTCATTAGGGGTGCAGGTTGGTCTGGTTCAAACAGAGAACAATCCGACCTCATGATCGGGTTGGTTTGAATTTTTAATGAGTTTGGGTCGGGTCGGGTCCGGTTCCCGATCTTGCAAATCTAATCAATTCAGTTCGGTTCTGGGTTAGGGGATTGTGGAACTGAGCCAAACCGAGAACCGACTTTGGATATCATATAGGTTTTGGATTAGGGGAGAGTCGGAGACTAGGTCGGTTCAGATTGTCCAATGCAGACAAGCCTCAAGGAGTTTGAAAGTTGGTTTTTGAAAGCCTATGCCTCACCTCAAAGAGTAAGTACAATTAAGTTACTTAAAATATCCTATGAATGTCAATTGGAATCAATTATACTTGCATAAGCACTTTTATTGGGTTTAAGTTGTGTGGATGTAAACCCACATTTGGTAAGTGCTAACTACCAAATAATCATGTTCCCTCTACTTAAAGGTATATAGTGATTATTGTTACCGTCGTACCATTTTATTCTGTCAGAAACTTGAATTATAGGTGCAAGTATATTGGTGCTGATTTTTATTATAAATCCTCCAATTTCTGATGAAGTTTGTTGAAATCCTTATAGTTTTTGGTCAGATTGCAAACACTACCCCCCCCCCCCCCCCCCCCCCTTCCTTCTGATAAATTATGAATTTTCTTTGGTGCTAGGCACAAAATATCAACCATATATACGCCTCCTCAATCAAGTTACCGTTTGGTTCGAAGTATCCGGTGCAGTAAGTTACTTTGAGGTAAGTATTCAGAATAATGTGTATGACTTACTGCATTAGTTTTGCATTATCCGATGCAGTTAGTCGATTTGGTGTCTCTAGGAAACCTCATAACTGAGGCAACTCAATACCACAAAATGAGCGGTAAGGTAAATACCTTGTAACGATGATATCTCATAGGATACTTCGAACCAAACGGAGCCACTAATTGATTCCCTCCCTCTGCATTAAATTGCTTTTAAAATCGATTCGGCTCTCATTGTTTGATTCCTGATCCCCCCAGTTACCTCCTCAATAGCAGATCAACTAAGACCCATCAAAGTCTGAAACTATTATCCATCCTCGAATCCAAATAGGGTTTGGTAGGGTTTCTTCCTAGGGACCCATGATCCGTTGCCGTCACCAAACCAAAGGCAATTTTTTTTTTTGTTTTGTGCTTCGGATCTCTTGAATCTTTACTCTTTTCTTGAGATTCCCTACTCCTTCCTGTTCTATTATCGTTTTGTCACCCCCTATGGCTCTTGCCATGTCTTTTGTAATCTTTTTTGTTAAAGAGGGGTAAAAATTAATTAATTATCTATATTATTAGTAAGTTTTTTTTTTTTTTTTTGAGAGGTATACGAATAACTATTGGTGCCACAATTTGTAATTGTTATTGGATTTTGAAACTTTTGCCCAAGAAAATCCCGGTTCTATCCCTGCTTGTTTATGTTGCAAATCTAACCCGAACCCAAAACAGAATTGAATCTACCATAGTTACCAAATCGGGCGTTTTTTTTGAAAAAAACGCGTATAAAATGCGTATCGATCCGAAGTTGTAGTAAACAGGAAAAAAAAACTCGTTTTTTTTGAAAAAAAACGTTCGTACGTGTTTTATACGCGTATAAAACGGGAAAAACGCGTATAAAACACATCAGGTTTGGTTCGGGTTTAAATTGGATTCGGGTTTTATTTTGTTCGTGCTTAATAAACGTATATGCTATATGTTTTGAACTTTTGATTACTTAATGTTGGAAAATGACATATATGCATACTTGGTATAATTTTTAAGATTTTTTTTGTTTTTTCTGATGTTTTCATGTTTTTTCCGTTTTCATCGTATCTTTCCAAATTTTATCCTTGTCCTTTTTTTTCCGTTTTCAGACTTGGTAACTATGGAATCTACTATATGCACCAAGTCAAGATGCGAACCAAACCAATCCGACTCTAGTTCAAAAATGGTGGAACCCCTAAAACACATCATGAAACACATGCTATGAACCAACAATTCACTTACCCAGTCTAGTCTCTTGGCCGGCGAGAGAACCCGGACGCCAGCGATGGAGTCCGCCGAATGATTCCGGCATGCCGGTAGCCCCCTTGGCCTGCTTCTGATGTAATCACCGACGATGAGATTGAGACCTCTGGTCTCGACAGATTTTAGGTAGAACAGATGAGGGACCGAGCATGGATGGTCGGAGAGGGGGCGGACGTTGAACATGAACGGCGGCCTCGCCCTATTATTCCATGGCCGAAACGTCTGTAGAGGAATCTGCAGGAGCCCGGGGGGATGGATATCCTCGTAGATCTGCACCGAATATCCCCACGAGACGGAGACGGTCCAGTTGCTCAGCTTGTTGTAGCAGATGGTTTGTTGCAGGAGGCGAGAGGAGTCGGCCATTGCCGCCCTCATGAAATGTTGCAGGGATTCATGGCGAGCCATGCGAGGGAAGATGGGGTCGATGAAGTCGAGGTGGTGGAGGGAGAGCAGTGGAGCCTGAGGGTGTGCTGATAAAAGGCCTGAGATGTCACCATGCAAGTCCAACTGCAACATGCAACAAAAGAGTTTGTTTGAATTATTCACACATCTTTTAACTACTGATTTCTCTGATTATATGCAGATATTATAATTTTGGGGAACTTTGTGAAATCCCCTTTTAAGGAGATGCATTTAAGCTCAATTGAGCTCAAACCCCTCATGAAAAAACCAGTTTTATATTAAGATATTGTTGATTTTTTCGGCTTCTATAAAATGACAAAAATATCTCTTCAATTAACCAACGTGCAGTAGAGAAGTAATAGTGTGTGCAATTTCACTGTAGAGCTACAGTGATTTCATGGTAGCAATGATTTCGATATGTTGCTGTAGTGATTTCACAGTAGCTGTTGCAATGAAATCACTGTAGCAGGCAAATTGTTACCCTGCTAATCCAAATTGTTACTTCAGAATCGTTAACATGTTACAGTGATTATGGAGTAACAATTTGGTTGCTATATTGATTTCACTGTAGCAACTACATTGATTTTCCTATAGCAACCGAAATGTTACTCTAGAAATTATTGTAGCGGATACAATGATTTTGGAGTAACAATTCGGGCTGCTACAGTGAAATCATTGAAGCTGCTACAAAGATCTTACTGTAGCAACCGAATTGAAATCATTTCGACAATGAAATCACTATAGCGTACTACATTGAAATTCTGTAACGAGCACTATAGACACTATTACCGAAATCTTGTAGCGCGTACTATATAGGATCTATTACCTTGGGGCAAAATGGATATTAAGAAAAAATAAAAAATAAATTCACATGGGGCTTCAGGTTTAATGATATGAAGTTATGGGTTTAATGTAATACATAGGCAGTTAGAAGGGCTTTAGGCTGATTATCCCTATTATTTTTGGGTTTTTTTTTCCAAATCAACATTTACAAACTAACCTAATTACATATTAACCCGCAAAAATCTTATATTTGCATGCTCTCCAAAACATATTAAGTTGAACACTTGTACGGGTATTCACCCCTTCGTTACTATCCGTCAATAGAAAGTGACTTAAACATTGTGAGCTTCCAAATAAGATACCATTTTACCCATAATCAAAGGGTGACTTACCACTAGTATCGACTAATTTTAATTGTTTTTGGTGCGAGTATCCTAACCCTAACTCAACCCCAGTCTCCCCCCTGCTTGTCCATCCCTTCATGCTCGTCCGATAGGTCTGGCAGCCCTCTTCGTTTACATTTTTCAGCCAACCGATGAGATGGTAGCCAACCAGAGGGATGAATATGCACAACTTTATATATTTTGGAGGGTTGATATGCAAATATAATGAAGAACCAACCATATTTACCTGATGAAATCCTGGGTGTGTAGTAAGCGAGACCCCCAACTCGGACATGCAGTACTGAATGACATGATCACTCCCATACAAGCTCGGATACCTGACGAGGCAGCCGTCCAGCACCGCCGACAGCGCCCTCGCCAGCGGGTAGCTGATGGCGTAGCCCGCCCCGCCGAACGCCATGGTGAACGAATGCGCCGCGTTCTGGCCGACGCACTCCGAGATCCCTCCGACGTAGTGGAATCCCCGGTGGTCGAACCCCGCCAGCACCTCCACCAGGTTATCGACGAAAAGGACGGTGTCGTCGTCCGCCATCACGAACCACCTAGCGCCGCCCGTCGCCGCCGCCGCGCCGAACGCCTCCGCTACCACCCTCGCCATCCGAATCGCGAAAGGCATCCCGTGCCTGGAATACCCCTTGAACCTTGTGATGTCTTCGGAGATTCGGAACGGAGGCGAGGTGGGGGGCCAGGGGTAATCGACCGGAGCCCGGTCGAGCCAGACGAGGCCGCGGGTGCGGTTCGGGCGCCACCATAGCTCGATGTAAGGTCCGCGGGCTCTCCATGTGCGAGCTGAGCCTGCGATCCCGAACACAATGTGGGTGAGATTGGTCGTCGGATCGCTCGAAGGCGGGCGTGGTCCAGCTCCGGTGCGTGCTCGGGGATCCGCGAAGAAGGGGCGGTCGGATAGGAGGGCATGGAGCAAGAGGAATGAGAGCCCGGTGAGCACTAGCAATGCGTTGCACACAGTAACCTTGTGTCGGATTGCAGTGATCATGGCACGAGAGAGAGAGAGAGAGAGAGAGAGAGAGAGAGAGAGAGAGAGAGAGAGAGAGAGAGGACGTTAGGGGGGATTTGAAGAAGGGGTGGGGTTTGAGATGCAAGTGAAATCTTCTCGGGTTGGGAATGTCATTTCATGTGATGTCTCTCCTGTCCCCATGCATGAACGAGATCCTCGCTTCTGCATGTGGAGCAAGAATTACGTTCTGATCGATATAGTAAAGTAAAGTAAACCTAAAGTGTGAGCACAAGCCGAGATGGAGAACGTACCGTTATAGTTAAAGAGAGAGAGAGAGAGAGAGAGAGAGAGAGAGAGATGGTTCAAGTGTTCAACCGCTAGGCGCTAGCGTTACAAGTTGGCTCCCCAATATCGTGAACGTATCAAACCGTTATGTTAGAAGTTCCTCACCAAAATCCAAGCCTGTTTTCTGGCCACAAGTGGGTAAGACAAGCCCGGGATTCGATCTTGGGACCGCTCAGGAGGAAAACAGTGGGGTTAATCATTGGGATACAGCCGTAGTTGAGTTTAAAAAAAAAAAAGTAGATGTCTTCAAAAGAAAATATTGTGAACAATTGAAAAATAAAAAGAAATTGTTGAAGAGAACTTCATCTAAATTAAAGAAGAAAATAATTACAATTTGAAAATGTAAATTATAGTTGTTGAAAGATAAAACATTAATTTTTTGTGTTTATGCTGGACTGGCCAGGCAATCAGAGGATAGGGCACTAGAGCAAGGATTCAAAGACGTCTGAGGATCGAAATGGAAAAGACAACAACTGTTATTAATTAATTTCATAATCTCGTGAACATGATATTAACGGCCAGGATTCGCACATGCAAAAACAAGGCACAATGGCTTTGTTTCTTTTACCGTTGGAGTCGGTTAATTATAGTTGGATTCGTGTTTCTTTTAACGATGGTTTTCTGTCTCTTTTTATATCTTTCGTGCGGAACGTTTCAATTGTCATTTGCAACCATTGGAGCGGCTTCAGTGCTTCCCGCTCTATGTCTTTGCTTTTGACGAGATCACGCAAGTTCATTTGCTCGACTTCCTCGGACCACTTCTTGTTCAATTGGGACAAATTTTTGCTCCAGGGAGAGGACGCTCCGAAAGCTCAGTGAGGCATCTGGACTGTTCCCTAATCTGCAAAGGGACAAGGAGAGAGCAGTCATATGGTGTGTAAAAAGGGTACTGGTGACATGCACGGGTCGTAGCTGGTGTAAATTAAAGTTTAGATCGGACGCCCCCCCTACTATTCAGTGAACGATCCAGATACATCACTGAGCATCTGGAGCAATTAATAGTCCCCTAGATCAAAAACTTTTCTGCTCAATTGTTGCTCCTTAACTTTCGTTCCACTTGTCGACTACACAATGAAGTCCTCCCGCTCCTTGACTCTCTCGCACCACATTTTTAGTTTTCAGGCCGATTATATGTACTTATTCGGTCTAGATATCGTTCCTCTACGACATTTTGTGCTCATAGGGTCGATGCATGCCAACTTTGTGATCGCAAGAACCACTCCGCAAGTACGTGTTGTTATAGGTTTGATCAAACCTTCCAACCCACTCTACTGTACATGTGGAGCAACTAGCCACATGACCCATGACTTGGGCAACCTTCAGATTTATTCTGGATATGATTGGCCCTGATAAACTATGGGTTGGTAATGGTTTCGGACTCCCCATCTCTTGTACCCATATGCCCACTCACACAGTGTCACCAACCAGCAACTTAAAAGCATCTCCAACGGGGATTTGTATCCTTTAGCTAATGAAATGAGGAAAAGTGGCTCTCCAAAATGGGGAGTAGGCCTTTCAAAGGGCAGGGTTGGGGTCAAATCGGACCCGGTCCTTTGTTTTAGGAGATAGGCCCTAGCCCGACCCTAGCCCTTCAGGGCCAGAAACCGATGGGCCTTATCTCAACCCTTCAAGGACCAGAGCTAGGCCAGAGCCGATCAAGAACCAAATTGATATCACTAAGATAAGGATTATCGATATATCTATTTATTCAGTCAGGTCATTAAGAAAGGGTAAAAAATAAAAATTCTCCCTAAACTAGTCTTATGCTCATGCCTTTAGGCTTTTGGTATTCATTTAAAACCCCTCATTTATTTGTGCTTGAGACTGATAGTACAGCTTAAAAAGTAGTATAAGTCTTATGGGTGTTATATAATAGTTCTAATACTAATATATCCAAACTTAACTGCAATTCTTATAGGGTTTCATTGAGTGACCGATTAACTACTGATTAATCCCATTTAGTCATTGATTTAGCCCCTTAATAAGTGTTATATATATTATATAATTTATGTATATGGAGATGGCCTAGCAGGGCCGGGCCATAGGTTTTCCTTGGCCCGGCCCTAATCTTGGAGGGCTTATGAAAATTGGGCCCGACCCTTGACGGGTAGGACTTTGGAGGGCCGGGCCAAGCAAGGTACCCTCTCCAAAGGACCAGATTGACAGACCTAATGGGGAACCTAGTATTTTTAGGGTTTTTTTTTCTAGGCCTGCAACTCGAGTGGGTTAGGCAGTTTGAGGGTGCAACTCAGGCCCAGACTGAGGGATTGAACCCTCGCCCAAGCTCAAACCAAACCTACCCAACCCTAGGTTGGGTTGAAGTTTCTTAGCCCAAGCCCAACCCAAAGTTAAGTTGGTTGGGTTGTCCGAATTGGTTGTGTTTTCAGGTTGCGCAGATGGGTTGGCCGTTAATAGCTAATAATTACCGGTGACCATTCCCATGACGTAATGACTGACGGCATGATACCATCAGTATCAATATGTTAAGGGTATTATCTGATTAATCCATTCAGTAAAGTCAAAAGTTCAAAATACTTGAGAATTAGACAAAAACAAACAAGATATTTTTGAAAGGCACACAAAATAAAAGTAAAAGCAAGAAAGCATACTAGTTAGGTTACAGGTTTGATCGGGTTACTCGGGCAACATGTTGGGTGGGGTTATGGGATGGATTTGGTTGCCCTAAACCTCTGGCCAAGCCAGACCCCCCCCCCCCCCCCCCCTCCAGGTCTAGGATTTCGGCACCCTCTCTCGGCCTCCTCGGACACCGGCGTCAGCTCTGGGGAGGCCGGGATCTCGGCTATGGTATTTTTGTGGAGGGATCTGGCCCCCTTCCTCACCCTTTATGTATAGGGTTTTCTCTGGTGACCGTTTTTTGTGATCGTCATGCCAAAGAGGCGAGGCAACCATTTGCTTTGATTGACGTCCCTTTCTCGTTGTCAGAGGTATGATTCCTCGCCGGATACAGCCTGAGGAGCAGATCTGGCCCCAGCCCCCCCTGATGGCGGCGGTGGTTTTCCTGATCGGCCTCCGCTGGCCGACGATACGGGTCTCGAGATGGAGGTGGTGGCAACAGTCGACAAGCGATGGTGTGCAGCTATGGATCTTTCATATTTGGCCGTGTTGCCGAAGTCACTTTTGGAGTGTTAAAAGTTTTATTTTGGTTTCTCTCTTTTTTTTTCTCTTCTTCTTCCCCGCCGATGACGGTGGAGTTGTGATCCGCCTGTGTGTGGTGGTTTCCACCTGTTCGTGGTGGCCGTTGTCCTTTTGTGGATTGTCCTAGCTGGGTGATAGTATCTCAGGACCTTGTTACCCTTCTCTCCTCCACCACCACCGAATAGTGTGCTGGTGGCTTTTGCCGGTTGAGTTGGTTGTATGTGCTTGCGCCAGCACATGACACCTCCTGGAGTTCCGATTGTGAACTCCCCCTTCAAAATACCAAAAAATAAATCCCAACCCAAACCCGCCCAACCAAATTCAGGTTGGGCTCAGGTTCCGTTCAGGTTGGCGCTCCCAAGTTGTAGCCCTAGTTTTTCTTTTGAGACTCAAGCTAACACAACAGCACTGAAGTAAAAGATGATTCTTAACAGAACATTACCCGTGGGCCGTAGCTGATTGGAACATAGCTCACATACGTTTCTCTTTAAACATCCAAAGATATACTCCATACAAAATTTAGAAGCTTGGGAAATAAAACATCAGACTTGAAATTTGAATTCCACATCGACCGTTGAGGAAATCTCACTATTCTTTTTCACTTCCTGCCTCCTCTCCAACGCCCCCGCCCACCTCTTCCACCACCACCTCGGCCACCACGGCCACCACCACGGCCTCCGCCACCTCCTCCCTTCTGATGGCCGCCATCCTTGTTGCCACCGGAACCGAGGTGGGTCCTCATGCTTTCCGGCAGCGGGAGTATGTGGTCGATGCATTTCCGGAAGCTGAAGTCGTCTGAGGACCCATCAACACGGACGAGGAAGAAGCACCGGCTCTTCCACATCGGATGGTAGCGGACCTGGAACGCCTGAATCCCTTCCCCCATCTTCTTGTCAACCTCGGTGTGGCCTTTCTTCAGCAAGTCCAGCAGCACCATGAACTCATACTACACAGAATAATAGAACCTCCATTACTTGAATGTAGTGAAACATAAAAACTCAAAGACCCCACTTTCTGTATGTGATGTATTAGGCAAGGTCTTGAAATTTGTTTTAAGACATGTTGCCACCAAACCTTGGCAAAAACATTATAGTGTTACTTTTAATGAGTTCGAATTTAATAGAATAGATACATAAACCTAAAATTCATACCTGTGATCAAAATAACTATATTAAAAAAAAAGATAGCTATACCAAAATTCACACTGCCGATCAAATAACTAGCAAAATTTATAAACATGCAGAGGGGATGGCGAGGAGCGACGAAGACGTCAGCTAGGTGGGGGGCCACCTAGCGCACCGACTAGGCGACGCCTAGGCGTTTTGACTATTTTAAATCATTTTAATTATTATTTTGATATTATATATAATATATATTTTTTAAAATTATTATAAATTCAAGATTATCTCAACCATTATTTTAAAGAAAAAGCATTATCTACTCCTCGCTCCTTCCTCCTTTTCTTCTTATTGATGATCTTGCCATTGAATTGGATATAGACTAGGTTAAAAAAAGAAAGAAAGCATAGCCCGCCTGGACCACACAGCCCGCCTAGACCTGCTTAGGCCCTCTTAGACCCGCCTAGTCCGCCTGGGCGCTCGCTTGGTCCGCCTGCCTGGCCCGCCTAGGTGGCCTCCTAGCCCCGCCTAGGGGCCTGGGCCGCTTTTTTGCACCGCCTAGGGGCTAGGCTAGGCGGTGGGGGACCTTTTAACGCTTAGGCGACCGCCTGGGCCACTTTTTAGAACACTGACTCCGATCGAGATCCTGCCCAGCGATGCGATCAATGTGACAGAGTAGTCGAAGAGTCTTATCGATTTTATCAGGGCTCTGGATTCTAAATGGTGACGTCAACAATCAACATCACTA
This sequence comes from Chamaelirium japonicum, assembly GCA_947650365.1. Taxonomy (NCBI): domain Eukaryota; kingdom Viridiplantae; phylum Streptophyta; class Magnoliopsida; order Liliales; family Melanthiaceae; genus Chamaelirium; species Chamaelirium japonicum. Next base: position 124,547,305 of record OX393549.1, on the reverse strand, counting down.
AATTTACTTTAGAGAGAAGTGGAGACACAGGAAGCTTTAGGGCAATGGAGGATTTTGCTTCTTTTGTCATAGACCATTCCCTAGTTGATCTTGTAAAGGGTGGCAGAAGATATACTTGGTCCAACAAAAGACAGACCCTATATGCCCCCCTAGATATGTTCTTCATCTCAAAAGATTGGGACTCTCTACCCCTTGACCTCTTAGCATGCCCTAACAACATTCGTCTCGGATCATGTCCCTTTGCTTTTAGATACAGAACAGAATGACAGACGCAAACCCCTCTTCAGATTTGAGAGCATGTGGCTATTGGAGGATAATTTCAAAGATTTGGTCTCTTAATGAGTTAATGGTGAAATGAAATTCCATCATCCTCAAACCCGACCCTCAACATTACATCTAAGCTCAGGAAGCTAAGACTTAAAATCAAACGTTGGGCTACGAACCACTTCAGATGCATCAAGGGAGCTTGCGCTAAAGCAGATTTACTAGAGAAGATTCAAGCCTTAAAAGTCCAGGAAGAATCCTCGCCTCTGACTCCGCCAGACAATGCCATGTTGAAGACTTACATTCAGAACTTGAACTCTGTTCTTGCTAATAAGGAAGCCATGTAGAAACAGTGATCTCGTGAGAAAAATGGGTGGAACTAGGCGACAATAACACTTCCTACTTTCACCGAACTGCAAATGATAGGCGATGAAAGAATTTCATCTCCCAGATGGAAATTGAAGGAACAACCCTTTCCTCTCAGGACGATATTATTTCAAATACTTCTCTGCATTTTAAAAAAGTTTTTGATCGCAACCGCTCAATTTCGTTGAAGTCAGTCTGGGATGCTAAGACTTCCCGAAGATTCAAAAACATGAGAGCCTTCTGCTCCCATTCTCAGAAGATGAATTTCGAAAAGCAATTTTTGATCAAGACCCTAAAGGAACACCGAGTCCGAAAGGGTTCTCCTTCCTATTATTCTAAACATTCTAGCCAGTAATCCCGGAGGACTTATGCCGCTTCCTCATGCATTTCTTCACTGAGTAACCTAATATGAGAAGCGTCTATTACTCATGGATAGTTATGATTCCAAAGGTGGATGGGGCCTCTTTCATCTCTAAGTTTTGAACTATCAGCCTATCCAACTGCCTCTACAAGATAGTGGCCAAGGTTCTAGCGAACCGCCTCGCTGCAATTCTCTCAAATCTAGTTGTCCACCTCAATCAACCTTCATTAAAGGAAGGAACAATCTAAGATAGTGTGGCAACGGCGTCGGAAGTTCTATACCACCTACGTGAGACTCATTCGGAAGCCTTATGGATCATGTACGGAGTAGATGCCGAAATTATGTTCCCCCTTCCCCATGAACCTAACCTACACAACCAACTAGAGGAATTGTTCAATATCTTGCAACCTATCAGCCTTACCTCGAAACCGAACTATTCGAGCTGGAGATAGCATGTCTCGAGGATATTATCATTATAAGACCTTCTACAATTTCCTCAACTACGAGGGAACTAAGTTCCTGATTGCTGGGTACATCTAGAACACGAAGCGTCCCCACAAGGCAAAAATCTTTATGCAGTTGGCATCTCTAAACAACATTCTCACCAAAGTGAACCTTCTAAAGAGAAATTTTGAGGGATTATCAGACCCCTCTTGCCCTTTATACACAACGTTTGACGAAACCGTTGATCATTTGCTTCTTAAGTGCACATTCTCCCGACATATTTGGCAGTTCATCAAGGACAAATTGTCGATCAAGAATCATCCATCGTCCATTTCGTCATTATGGGAGCAAGGTTTAAAATCACGGTATCGGTCGCGGTACCGGTCGGCCCCGAACCGGTATGTACCGGCCGGTACGTACCGGTACCGGCCGGTACGAATCGATACCGGTTGAGAAAAAAAAACCTAAAAAAAACCCAAAAAATCCAAAAAAAAAAACTGTCGGTACCGGTCCGTACCGGCCGTACCGGTTGGTACCGGCCTGAACCGGCCGATACGGACCGGTACGTACTGGTACCGGCCGATACGGGCCAGGTATCGGGATCGGATGCAGTACCGGTCTCGAACCGGCCAAAACCGGTACGTACCGGCCGGTACGTACCGGTATCGGCCGAGATTTAAAACCCTGTATGGGAGGGACATTTGGATTCCACCATATTTGAGGAACCAACCTCTAATGGAATCCAATGCTGGAACATATGCTCACAAGCAAATTCTTTTTTTAGGGTTTGCATAGATGCCTTTAAATAGAAAACAAAAGATAATAACTCAATCTAAAAGGTAAACACTTATCTCATTCAAAAGATTTGAATCTAATCAAATCATATGCCTAATATAAAGATATTGCTTACATTATTCAAAACAACATTAAATCAAATCAATTCTTTATCCATAACAACCTCAAAGATAATCTAAAAACTATATTAAAAATATTATAATAAATAAATAAATAGGATATTTTCGGAATAAAAATAATATTTTATTTTGAAAATATTAGTTTCAATATTAATTATTTTGAAAATAAATTATTCTCAAAAACTTCAAGCTATTTGATGGCCGGTATCAGGTTTCCTCATAAAAACCCGCTCAATGCTTCAGTTATCGTCTTGCATCAGCATTAGGGCCTTATATGTTTGGTCTCATAGCACCCAACATGCGTCATTCCGTGATTGCTCGAGATACCTAGGAAGATGAGAACATTGTACTCTTAATTCTTTAAACCTACAAGTGTTCAACTCAGGGGTTAGTTTAGGTTTCTTCTCGATTTGAATAGAAGTTAATTGCAACTGAACAACAGGGTTTTCCGCCAACTACATCGAGTTGTTTCCCTTGTTTTATCCTCTTTTGTGTCGTCTAGAATCCAAAGTGAGAACATTGGTTGGTATGAATTGGAGTGTGTATCCCGTCATACTCTAATATACCATCGTTGGTTTCCCCCTCATGGGAATTTCCATTCATGACTAGAAGAATATTTATGCTTGTGTCTACCATCTATTTATTTATAAGCCTTGAAAGATTGCATTATTGTTGTCAATTGACTTTAGATGTGTTGTTGTAGAGATACTCATTAAAGTTTAATAGTGTCCAACAAATGTTGCTTTCATATTTGGTAGTTAAATTTAATATTTTATTTTCCTCGGAAAGATTTTTTATTGTAGAAGACTATTTCCAAAAAAAAAAATCTTCCATCTTTGCCTCATATATATTCGTCGCTTTATCCATGTTCACCTTGCATGCCATATGCTCTTAAAAGTTAAAGAGTAATGCCATTATGTCCCAATAGTACTTGCTCCTTTTATTCTTTAAGTTATTGCATGTCAATAATGTCAATTTGATGAGTTTTGAGACATGGGATACTTGTTCTTGCTGTGCTGAATTCTTCCTCTATGAGTTTTACACTTTTACCTAGGGCTACAACTCAGGCGAGTTGGGCGGGTTAAGGGGTCAACCCAGGACCAACCATGGGGGTGAACCCTCTATCGAAGCCCAACCCAACCCAAGGTTGGGTTAAACTACCATAGACCAAGCCCAAGCCCAAGCCCAGCCCAAGGCCGGGTTGGCTGGGTTGATCGGGTTGTGCGAGTGGGCTGGCCAATTTCAACATGGTAGATGAGAAAAAATCAGCATATAACAATCCCTTTACGACAGTGCAACAGATAAAACAACCTTAGCATTCTTATATGGATGATCCAACTGATGGATTATGATTTATGATCGATCGATCTCTATTCAATATAATATTATATAAAATAATATATTTCCTAATGGTTGAATTTCTGGTTGGGTCAGGCTGCCCAAAGCCTTTGCCCAAGCCCAACTTGAATTGATGTCGGGTTGAGATTTTCCAAACCAAGCCCAACCCATACACGAAAATCCCAACCCAAATCTGCCCAAATTCTTTCCTTAAAAAATACAAAATTTCCACAAACATTTAACAAAATCCGACAAATTTCCCTTCTTTGACTAACCAAAACAGATGGTAATCAAAATTTAAAACCTTTATTGTAAGTACACATTACCTAGTATAAGGAGCTGAATCGAGCAGATTTCTTAAAAAGTTTGATTTTATTCTATTGTCCTAGGAGATTATTAACTTAGTGCAGGACTGACCTAAAGCATTGCCCTGTTTCATGAAAAAAACTCTCAACAACATAAGATGACGGTACAATCGAACACAATTAATGAGCCAAAGAAAAGAACGACAACCCAATAAAACAAATGAGACAATGAATTGAAATTAAGCACGATTCGAGCAAACCCCATAACATTTAGATGCAAAAAGACTTATGATCTATAAATAAAATGATGAAGAGATCACCTTGTTGATATCGAGATTGGGGGACCAGAAGTGAAGAAACTTATAAAGGTAGTCGAACATCTCCACCGACGAGCCGAACGCCTTCGGGCCTAGGCTCACGTTAGCCGGCTCCTTGTCATCCTCCCCTCCTCCCCCTTCCTTCTCCTCCCCTCCCTCTTTATTCTCTTCCAGGTTCTCGAGCCGCTCCTCCTCCAAGGACACCTCCACCTTCTGCTTCTTCGAAACCCCATCCTCCCCCTCCTCCTCCTCCCCACCGTCGCCACCCTCCTCTCTCCCTCTCTTCGATCCACCGTCACCGTTTTCCTCCCGCTTCTCCGCTCCGTTGGGTGGGTTCTCGGCACCGGAAGCCGTGGGGTTTGCAGGAGACCCCGTCTCGAGTTCCATGTCTTGCGCGGACACAAGCTCGACTCCCTCGATGGACTGGGGGGCCTCTGATGCGTCCTCCGCCATGATCGATCTCTCGCTTCCAAAATCAGACCGCCTCCCTTGATCTGTTTAGGGTTTTGCGGACATTAGCTAGCAGGCTACTTAAAGCCTTTTTTGCCACGTGAGACGCACGTGACTCGCAAGCGCAAACCCATGCGGGTAGGGCTGGCAATTTCGGACCCGACACGGCAGGATACAAAGTTAGCAGGTCTGGGTCAGGGCTAAACGGATTCGGATCGTAAACGGATCGACACGATAGACCCGTTAAATAAAAGGGCCGGGTCCGGGTTTAGGGTCTGGACACGGTAGACCCGGGAAGACCCGTTTAAAATTCAATGGGTCGGGTCTACCCGCAATCCGATATTGTAATATATAGTATCAGCGGGTCTATCGGGTTAGGTTGGGTCGAGTCGGATTGGGTCGGATCGGGTCAACTAAATAAACCCGTGTGGTAAATGGGTCTAACGGGTCTTATCGGGTCTACTCGTTTATAAACGGGTCGGGTACGGGTTTAGGATCTAGACACGATTAGTTAAACGGGTCGGGTCCGGATCTAGGGGTTTTGGACACAATCCGAAACTGGACACGACACGAACCCGACCCGACGCAACCCATTGCCACCCCTACATGCGGACCATACGAGGGTTGGAAAGAGAAAGAAGGATGATGACATCAACTCCGAGAGTGCATAAACATTTTATTCTTCTTTGTACAAAGAAGACAAGCTGTCGTCGGATTGATGGCTACAAAGAAGATAATCCCGGATTTGTCATCGGATTGATGGATATTGGATCACTCCTAGCTCTAGTTCTCTTGTCGAACCTTCAAAGATGATGGAACGGATATGAGAGAGAGAGAGAGAGAGAGAGAGAGAGAGAGAGAGAGAGAGAGAGAGAGAGAATGACGTTAGGATTGGCGAGATAAACCACGCGATATAGAACCGAGCTCCTATCCAATCCATCGTAGAGATTAGTAATCGGTTCAACCGACTCGAGTCAGCGAGCACTTTAATTGAACCGCACCCTTTTGGCGTAGGTGCAACTAGAGACGGTCTTACCAAGTCAAAGCATGATCACACTGGATCGGGTCTACCCGCGACACTGATCAAGCTTTCAAGATGGTGTAGATAACCTATGTGACCAGGCCCATTTTATGGAATAAACTCCAACTTGGAACAATTGAAATATACCGGATATAAATTATGCAAACTTTATGACGTTAAACATTAATCGTCAAAAACAACCAACTTCTCCAACACAATCAAGTCCATCCAAAATACCAGTACCGGCCATAGCGGATGTCGCTACTTCTAATCGTGATGGGATCTTACATATCACAAGCATCAATGTCTTCAACGACATAGATCAAATGTAAATGTGTAGCGTGAAAATTATATATAAAAGTGATCTTTAAGTCTATTTCCATCTGGCTCAACTTTACAACTTTAAATGAGTCCAATAATTTTATCATTTAACTTTAAACCATGTGTGCACAACCAAATATTAAAGTAAGCAGACACAATTTTATTCAATGGACCATCAAATAATTGAATGTACACACATGTGTCACCATATTGAGAAATAACTCAAAATTACACAAACTCCACTAAACAAGTACATTAGAAGAACTGGCTACACAAATACAAACAACATGGTCCAAAAAGATTTTAGGTGGCAAGCATTTAGTAAGTGGATCCGTAACTGAGGTTTGTGTCGATATACTTTATAGACATGTGATAATCCTTAATTCTTTCTTTTACAACAAGAAAATTTTGTGTCAATATGGTTTGACTTCAACGAACTCTCGTTGCTCTTGATATAAAACTACTTGAAGCCTATAAATAAAAATTCATAAGCCAAATCGCTTGATTAGATGTGTCATAGCAAGTGATAAATGCTACCTCTATGGTAGACAAAGGTATAAGTATCTATTTGACACTTTTCCACGAAATTGTTCCTCTTACCTTCATGAAAACATAACCTGACGTGAACTTCATGTTGTCGACACAACTAGAAAATTTTGAATATGTGTATCCGATCAACTCCAATGAATTATATTTTCTATAGGTAAGCATATAGTTCTTTGTCATCTACATATACCGCATCACTCTCTTGATAACTTTTCAATATTGGTCCATACTAAGATTGCTCAAATATCTACCAAGCATTCCAACAACATATGCAATATATGGACGAGTACAGGCTTGAGCATACATAAGTCTCCACTCTGTAGAGGCATAGGAGATCTTGTATTTGTTCGTTCGGATGATCATTCTCCGGACATTGGAGTCAACTCAATTTATCACACTTAGCAATAGTTGTATCACTTGCGAACAATTATTAATGCTATATCTTTCTATCACCTTATCGATATATGCCTTTTATGACAAACCTATTATCACATATAATCTATCACGTTGGATATGTACCTATCACAAAAAGATCCTTAGCAATGGATGCATTACGTGACGAACAATTCTTCATGCTATGTTTTTCTAGTACCTTATCAATGTAGTCCCTTTTCTGATAAATCTAATATCACATGTGATCTATCATGTTGGATATGTATGCCTATCACAAAAGACATTTCCCCAACATCATTCATATTCATCCCTACCCCCCCCCACCCTCCTCCAGCCAACCCTCACCCCCTTGACCCCCCCGATGCCGCCTCCATCCCCATTCTCGTCGGGCCCTGTTAGATACCCAACGCAGCTTCCTCCGCCGCCCCCTTTCATCTTCTTCGCACCGAAACATGTCAATGGTTCCCCGCCGACAATGTCAATAGGACATGCACCGACATTACCATGTCGATGCCAACGGGTAGCTCGTCAACATCCAAAACGAGAGGATGACGGTTGATGACAATGTCTCAGAAGGCAGAGAGGTAGGAGACACGGATAGTTTGGGATTATTAGTTGTGTCATTATATATATAAAAAAATCATGTGTTTAAAAATATATGGATGCAAATAGAACATGCCTTTTAATAGAGTAGCTAGCTTCTTGGTCCAATTTTAGTTGAAAAACAAAATGTGAGATCTTTGGATCAATGACACAATTTTTTATTGGTCTCTCTTCGTATCTTCCAAATCAATAAATTGAGTGTATACCCTCCTTGAAAAGAAGAACAATAAAAAATCCGACGCTCTATTTTCTGCCGCTCGAGGAGGAGGAGGAGGAGGAGGAGGCACCCAGCGAGAGGCTGCGGCGGAGGGGGGGCCAAACTCTAGAGGAAGCCCTCTCTCTCCACCCCCCCTCCTCCCTGCGATTCATCACCTCGATCCCCTTGTGAGGTTACTTCGACCCCAATCCAATGAGTAAGATAGACGGCCCGAAGCTCCAGCTCCGCCCTCTCGCTCCCCTGCTCACTCTCCTCTCCCGCTTCTCTTCGAAGCAGCCGCGGGGGAACCTCTGGACCGCCGTTGCCTCGGTGGCGGTCGCTTCCTTGCTCCTCTACCTCCTCCTGGCATCGAGAAGCTCCTCCGCTTCTAGATTCGGGATCATCATAGATGGCGGGAGTACCGGGACTCGGATCCATGTCTTCGGCTACACGGCCGGGCGGGAAACGACGATGCCGGAGCTCGATCTCCATTCGAGTGCTGTGATGAAGGTGAGCCCGGGGCTGTCGTCTTACTCGGAAGATCCGGAGAGTGCCGGGGAATCATTGACGGAGCTGCTGGAGTTTGGGAAGCGGAGAGTGCCTAAGGATCGGTGGGGGGATACGGAGATCAGGCTCATGGCGACGGCTGGTCTGCGAATGGTTGATTCTGTAGCTAGGGAAGCAGTACTAGAGTCCTGCAGGAGGCTCCTGAGGTCTTCGGGTTTCCTGTTTCAGGACGACTGGGCAGTCGTGATCTCAGGCAGGTGATTTCGAGTCTCCGTAGTTTTACTGCTTTGTGTTCTATAACTACACACATTAAGCATTGTTCAGAAGTTCTTAACCATTGAAAATCAGTTCAATATGTGGGATTTCAATGATGAAAGTAGATAGCTTGTATCAGAAACTGTTGGCATTCATTGTTCATCCTTCTGTTCATTGTGTTTATGGGTAATGTTTGGAAAATATTGGCTTGTATCAGAAGAGGAGCTGCATTCCGATAAAGATATTTGGGTAGAGCTGCATTGTGCACTAATCCTAGTCGTCCGCTTCCCAGATTTTGTTGTGTACGTAGGCTGTTGCAGTTGGTAGCAGTTCTTATAAGAGCAGCTGTAGACAGTATGGAACAAGACTTTGTAAAATGTTAAACCAAACTGATGTAGGTATGCCAGGGGCAAAATCATAATTCTACTGCTTCTAGGCCTCCGCCATTAGATCACCGCTCCATTATGCTATCATGGTGGTGGACAAACACATGATCACCAAACCCGCCGCCCGCACGTGCGCCATACCCATCCACTTTGGCCTCCACCGCAGCCACATGCCAGCCTCATGCATCCATTCTCCCCCTCTTCCTCCTTGCGGACACTGTAAAGACAAAAAAAATCAGAGAAGTATAGGAGAAAGAAGAGGACAATATAAAAAAAAGATTACTTACCTTGTCCTGCACCCGTGGCTTGCCATCCAAGCCGCTGCCTCCATTCTGAATTCCTCTTTGAACCTGAGATCAATGCAAAGGAAGTCCCTTCCTCAATTCCCTGCTAAGCCATATAGCCTCTTTACCCTTCAGATCCACCCCTTAGAGTTTAATCCAATGGCCTTAAACTCATTGCCATTCTACTCTTATTTAAAAGGACTAGTTCAGCCCCCACTTAAGTTGAACCCATTTCTAAACTCAGATCCGAATGAGTCAAGACCCGCTATCTTTTTTGGGGTGTATCTTTTAATTCGGTCGGAATCTTGTGTTGAATATCATTAGAAGCTTTATAATTTTTGTTGCTCAATTAAACTTAATTCTGTAAATCATCAGTCTTAGGAATAATATGTGTTTGCATCATTGCATATAGGTTTTAGGTATTTTGGCTTATCATTGCTTGTATCTCATAGCATCGTAGCCCTCTATTAGATTGTTCTGCATCATAGTGCATGAGAATTATTTGGGCTATTATCTCCATATTTCTCTTTTAACTCGATGGAACGAGAAACCTTAAGTTTCTACTTGCATTTATATGGAGGAAGGGGAAGGGGAGGAAGGAAAGTGCCAAATCCACAATCATATCCTCAGCATCCATGGGCAAAGGGGTCGAAAATCGAAATCATGACCAAAATAAACTGAATCAAGAAAAAAAAATTATACAGCAATATCATGTCTTTTGAGTTGGCCTATGTACTACATATGTGAGTACAGATGTTCAATTACTCAAAACTTAAGAAACCTTGACATAAATAAATTAAGCAATAAACCACTGATCTAATTTTAGCCAATAAACCAAAATATGACATTAAAAAAGTAAAAGAAGACATGTATGTTCCAAAACCGCATCTACACTTTCATGACATGATAATTGGTCAAAATGGACCTTTGGTATCTCTAACAAATTCCAATGATGTGTCTCATTAAAGCATCACAAAATCTCATTATAAACCCAAAAATAGAATTCTGGGATCTCAAGTTATGCCCCCAGAAGATAAGGTTGTTATAGGATTCAAAAATACAGTATTTCTTTTACCTCTGACCGTTGGATATTTATCTTTTTCCTTGACGGACGGCTATGAACCTGCATTGAGCTAAAGAGAATTCTGCTTAAGTTTTCTAAAATGCTACATTTTTCTTCTTTCGCTTCTCAGTATTAGACTTACAAAAAGTTCTAATCCCCAAGTAGGAATCCTAATAATTAGTTAAATTGTTATAGGTGCTGATGAAGGCATCTATGCATGGGTCACTGCAAATTATGCCCTTGGTACTCTTGGAGGAGACCCTCAAAAAACCACTGGGATAATTGAGCTTGGTGGGGCTTCTGCTCAGGTTGTGTTTTCCCTTCTATATTTTCTGTGCTTTGGCCACATGTTTTTTTTTAATGTGAATTATTGCAAGAATTTGATGGACTTCATCTCCATATAGCTTGTTATCTGACAATTAATTTGCCTCTGAACCACATACAAAACTGTTCACTATGACAATACTTGATTACTGAAAGCTAATCTATGAACGACATGCCTCAGCAAATGAAATTGTTACATAAACAATATTCTGTGCATTACTTCAGATTCTACTGTATGTAATTTTGATTTAATCAATAAGCATTTTGTAATGTATCATATCTAAATCAATCTAGTTACTAGAAATTAGATGTGCTGGGGATTGCCCTTTGATGGCTTGTTGTATCTCATAACGGCAGCAAATGTTAATCCATGATGCACCAAAGACTTGATAGAGGTAGTATAGTAATATGGGCAGCATCCAGTAGCCAGTTTCCAAGTTCTCCTAAAATCTTCGAAGGTGGTCAGTCAATAGGAACTCTTGGTTACTGTATATTCTGCTTGTTCTTTCGCTTCTATTAGCTAAAGTACGGTGATCTTCTAGTCCCTCTTTCTTGTGTTTAAAATTTACATGAGCCAATATCCTTGATATAAATCCTCGATCCTAGTAAAATACTTATTTGAAACCCTTTTATAGTAATCAAGGCCTTTATTTGACACTGAAAATCTCTAGTCTATTCATAAGTTCTCACTTTCGAACGATCATGATGTTCATATTAGGCTGGTTTTTGAATGCGGACTAGTAGGATCTTAGTCTTTGGTATCTAATTATCCCTCTGCTTTAACTCACTTCCGCCAACTTGAGAGAATGATATTGGGGAGGGGCAAAAATTAATGAACGACAACATTGGACAATATGATCTCTAAGTGTAGAGTACGATGGCTTTGATCAGTGCCAACTTGTAATTAATTGTTTGCAGTGACCTTTCAAGATATGTGTTGCTGCCTGAAATATCACCCACTCGTCGTCTGCGTGGCAGCACGGACTTGTGACACGTGAAGGTTCGGAAGCAGGCCACGTGGCATCATAATGAAAGGAAAGAGGCAAAATGGTTAAGGTTGAACTGAGAGCTCGCCCTAGAAGGCAGCGCTCTGGACGAGCTCGGTGAGTCGACAATGACATCATCATGATGTTAGCAAGGAGCTCGTCCAATGGGTAGAGAGTCAACCGAAGACGAGTCCGATGAGTTGAAGATGATGTCATCGCAACGTCAACGATGAGCTTGCCCAAATGGTAGTGAGCTCACCCAAAAAAGAGCCCGACAAGTCAATGATAACATCAGAATGACGTCATCTTGGTGCTAGCAATGAGCTTGCCCTTCAGGACAAGAGGTTCACCTCTAGGGCAAGGAGCTCGCCCTGAAACATACGCTGCGAGCTCATCGCGGGCAACCCGGCGACTCACAACACTTGGCTCTTTCCTAAAAGAGAACGTAGCCAAGAGCAAGAAAGGATGCTCGTATGCCACCCAGCACGGGGCAGGTGTCAGGCGGTGATATAGGTGTTAGGCGACGCGCTCGAGGGCTGACACGACCATATCATTGACTACCAAAGGGAGAGCAACACATGGCGCCGTAGAACAACATGCTCCCCCTCTCTGACCAACCCTAGGCGGTGCTGGTGTCGACCTACTCTCAACCGAGTCGCGACATGTGGAAACTCCTTGCTCTCACCTGACATTTATGCACCTCTCCCAGGGTAATATGTGGAGATTCTTTGGGCGACCTATTACCTCTGCAGCATGGCACTGCCCTTACCCGACAACCACCAGACGACCCAAGAGGTGGACTCTTACACCAATTATGAGCCACTATGTGGCCGTACACGTGTCGACGTCTCCGACCTCCGAGTTCCTATAAAATCCTACGGAGGGCTCAATTCAAAGGGTTAGTGACGAAGGCACGTACATGATTTCAAGACAGCAGTCCACCTTTTAGCGCCCCTACGGAGATCCCAGAATCCGATCGACGATCTATTGGTTCCATTGGAAAGCTCTTTTCATTATCTACGACTTTGGTTTTTATTTCATGTAAATCCGATGAACGGATCAAGAGTTATTAAGCTTTATATTTCAGGTTAACCTAGGTGCGGAGGATGTCGCACCCGCTTGAGCCTAAAGTGCTTTAAGTTGTGTTAGCCTGTTTTAATAATATCCATTGGATCTAATCTAGAACCAATGGATAGACAATGGAGATCGTTTGAGACCCGAAGGAAGCCCATAGGGAGCCCGACCCACGTCTCTCTCCTCTCTTTCTCTCTCCTACCTGTGCGGCTGTATGCGCGGGAAAAGATACGGGTCGTCTTTATTGCACAAAACAAGATTACAAGGGTGGCCGGGACCCGGGTGGCTCGGGTGTGACGAGTCCGGGTTGCGGCGAGTGTTGATCAGGGGGTTGTGGGAGAGATCTTCTGGAGGGTCCCTTTGATCCGAGTCTCCACGTGGTGTTCGTGCGAGAGCTCTGAAGAGGTTGCCCAGGACAGGGGTCTTTACAAGGTGAGGGCTTTTGAGAGGCTAAGGAATATCCGCTGTTTTTTTTTTGTCCCTTTCGTGCTTCGCGCTTCCTCGGCTAGGGGGTCTTCAGCTTCGTTCCTCGGTCTTCGTGTCTTCCTCGCTCCTTGCTTGACCTCGGCGTCCTTGATCGTCGGTTCGCGGCGTCGATCGTGCTTTTGACGTCGGCTTTGGCTTCGGCTTTTGGCTTTGGCTTGGCTTTGGCGTGGCTCTGGCTTTTGCTTTGCTTTGGCGCGTGCGCTTGGACGTAGACGGGGAGACTTGCGATGCTTTCGTTTTTCCGGACTTCGCGTCGTATCGGCTAGAACGTGCGGTGCTTTTGCTCGTGACCGGCGTAGTCGCTTGGCTTTGGCACTTGCATTGCTTCGGCGCGGGCTTTACCGGGGCCTTTGCTTTGGCTTCTTGCGCGGGCTTTGGCTTCAGCGTAAACTCGGTCTTCTTCTCGAACGACATGGGCTACTTCTTCGGTGCTTCGACGGTTTGGGTGTCGGCTGGACTTCTCTTCTTCTCCGGGCTTCTTTGGCGTGATCGGAGTCGAAGAATGCTTTCAAAGATAGTGGGGGTAGCACCGATCTCCGTGCGACGGTTGTGGCGTCGGCTTTTGTTGATGAAGACGGCGGGGGTAGCGACGGTCTCCGTGCGACGGTTGTAGCGTCGGTTTTTGTTGATGAAGACGGCGGGGGTAGCGACGCTTCAGGTAGTCTTCTCCAGGCTTTCTTCTTCGTGGATGGAGTAGACGTTTGTCGAAGGCGACGGGTTGATGACGCTTCGTTCCTCTTCTCCGGGCTTTAGAGCTTGATCGGAGTTGAGGGTTTGTTGGAGTCGACGGGGTAGTGCCGCTCCGAGCTTCTTCTCCGGCCTTTGCTTCTGGCGTCTTCGGAGTCGAAGGGTCTTCTTCTCCGAGCTTTCTTCTTCGTGCACGGAGTCGAAGTCTTGATCTTCTTGTGCAAGGGTCTTCACGTTGATGAGGGCTTTCAATGGACTAAGCCGATCCCGAAGGGACAGGCTTGCCCGTGCCTCGTGAAGCCTTGGGTCGATGAAGAAGCGTCTCCTTTTCTGCAGAGCTTCCTCGCTTTGTCTTCAATCTTCGACCTTTTGAGCCTTCCCCCTCCCCCTCTATTTATAGGCAAAAGGAGGGGGGGGGGGAGATATGGGAAGTTTTAATTTTAAATCCCTCTAATATCTCTCCCGTAATCGCCATGGATTTATTCTTCACTTGAAGAGAGGAATAACATTTATTTGCTTTCATTTTCTTTCTTCTCTTTCCTTTTCTTTTCCTTCCTTTTCTTTTCTTTCCTTTCTTTTCTTTTTCCTTGCAAGGCCGGCCGGCCCCATGGGGTTCGGGTCATAGTAAGGGCCGGCCCCATGGGGTTCGGATCCCTAGTAGGGGCCGGCCCCCCTTGAGTGTGGGGTCTGCTCCTCCCTTGTTGGGCGCGAATCGGGTCCGGGTCCGCACTGGTGCGTGCAAGTCGGGTCCGAGTCGAAGCGCGTGTTGGGTTTGCATCCGTGTTGGCGCACGTAAGTCGGGTCCGGGTTAGACAAAATTCGTGTGTCTACAGCGGCATCCTTGCCCGGAGGATTCATCTGCACATCCCTCCCCTTCTCTTCCGCGATCTCTCTCTCTCCCTTCTCTTCTTTCCTCCTATTTAAAACCTCTTTAAACCCTAGTTGAGAAAGAAATTATTGAATGACTTTATGAAACCCTAGTTTTCAAGAACGGAGTCGTCCGCTTGTTCGAGAGATCACCTATGATACTTCATCCTTGCTTCTTTACCTATTCTTTCTCCGCAAGCTTATTTATCTACCACCCTGATTTTATCTACGGTCTTCGCGAGAGATCGGCGCAAGGGTTCTTCTTCCTCAGAGATCGTCGTCCTAGCTTCTTCACCTTATCTTCTGGATCGCTCTCCCTTCTCCGCCATCTCATCTATCGGATATCGGGAATGCACCGGATATTGACCAAGGCACATATTAACGGTAATATCACTCTTTAGCCGTAATCATCTCTTGCATTTATCCTCGGCCTTACCTTTGCTTATTTTCGGGCTTATATCATCATTGGCTTCATAGATCTTCATCACCCATTGGTTCTTAATTAGATCTATGTTTCTTTGATAACTTGCCTAATTATTTTGTGTGCTTGCTACAATTACGTTTTATAAACGGAAATTCTCTTTTATCATCATTGAAATATTGTTTGAAGGCTTGGAAACTATTGTCGGATGATAGCATGTGATTTTCCCTCTCTTGGTACGTGCTGAAATTCAACTACATAATGCTGAAATCCGTTTTATCTATTAAAATTCTGCACGATAGTTTTAAAAGAACTCGTATGCATCAGTTAGAATCCTGTGAGTTCTAACCTACGCAAGCTCTCCTTCTCTACTAGCTCACTTTACCCTTGTGTTGTGAGTCTGACTTAGGCATTATAAGGCCTTTGCTCCATAGGGCCCCCAGCCGTCTCCTACTCTTCCTTTGTCTTCTAGCTCGCCACAGCTATATCCATCTCCCCGCCAATGGTGAAGACCGGAGCCACCCTAATGGCCACCCTCCGGTAGGTTACCTCAACGATCAGTGGGAATTGAGGGCAGAGACTAGTTTTCCCCTATATATATATATATATATATATATATATATATATATATATATATAGGAATGTTACAGTGAGCTATGAGCTACAGAAGGAGAAAATGAGCTACGATCATTTTGACTACCCTAGAGGTTTTTGAATTTTGTAAAAATTGGTGGGTGTGTTGTCAAGGGTAACATGATCATACTCACAAATTTTCAAGGAATTCCAAAACTTCTAGGGTTATCAAATGGTAGAAGTAAAATTAACGGTTACTACAGACGGTGGATAAAACTTCTACCGTTTGATGACCCTAGAAGTTTTGGAATTCCTTGAAAATTGGTGACGATGATCATGTTACCCTAGACAACACACCCACTAATTTTCACGAAATTCCAAAACTTTTAGGGTGGTCAAAATGATCGTAGCTTATTTTCTCCTTCCGTAGCTCATAGCTCAATGTAACATTCCTCTCTCTCTCTCTCTCTCTCTCTCTATATATATATATATATATATATATATATATATATATATATATAGGGATTAGGGGGCTGTTAGGATGCGGCGTGCGGTGTCGCACCGCAGTCATCTGATGCACCGCTGTGTGCATCGCATGCACGCAGCGGGTGCATCAGACGGCTGTGGTACGACACCGCACGCCGCATTTTATCATTCTCCTATATATATATATATATATATATGATATGTACTTTTATCAAGGAGCAATGTAGGACTATGGGTAATTTATGTCGTGGTAGTTGTCTTTCCTTGCTTTACTTTGAAGCACAATTTTCATGATCACTCTGTTGGATACCCTTGTGTCATCGAAAATTTAAGGATCATAGTCATACTTATAGCATGGTTAGGGGTTTGTTCCAGATTTTTGGTGTTGGAAACCTCAATGATGCGAAAACTTGTTTTCCGTTATATATCTACAGAACTTGTAGTATATTAGTGGTTTTTTCATTCACCATTATTTTTTATGTTTGTAGTTTGACTGTTTGTGCTCTTTAGTTCATTTTACTCTCCTGTATATAGCGTTGAGTTGTCTTTTTTTGCATGCGAATTTAATTTGAATACAAACATGACCATTATTTTGATCCTCTAATTCATGATTACGTGTCCCATAACTAGGCTTAGATGTCTTCTGTCTACTTCAGGTTGCATTTGTTTCGACTGAACCTATGCCTCCAGAGTTTTCACATAGGCTCAAATTTGGGGAAATCACGTATAACCTCTACAGTAACAGCTTCCTTCATTTTGGTCAGGTAATTCTCAAGTGAAATCAATTTAATGACTTAAAGCTATAAGTTTGAGAATGTTTAGTGCTATCATTCTGCTTTTGCTTTAACTTTTTATTAGATTTCATTGTAGCTCACTTTCATTTACTAAATGCCCGTTATTCTTTATTCTTTCTACATCATTGCTAAAGGATCTGAACGAGTTATGTAAGTTGATTCAAAATTGGTTGATATTATTTCAGGCCATTATTTGGAATCTGATTAAAACCTAATTAAATTCTTTTTTTTTTTTGAGCAAATCCTCTCCAGGTGGGAGAGGATGGGGTTAAGCCATACCCCAAGCTAATTTATAAAACCTAATTAAATTCATTGATGAGTTTCATTTAGTAGGTGTGAATTTTTGGGAACGCACTAGGTCAAGTCAAATTTCTTTAGATCTCTTGGTCATGCATCTTCCCTCACCTTCTAGAGCTTCTGATTCTGAGCAATCTCAAATTATTACAAAATTGAGATATCAATGATTGAATTTTCGAGTTCTTGGTGTTACCACCTACAAAATTAGTTTCTGCAGGCTCAAATTAATTTTTGAAGGATTAGATTGAACTACATGGTATCAAATTTGAAAAGAATGATAGTTGTAATGAAATAAGTTTTTTTGATGAAAAGACTTCTTGAATCTATATAAAAAGAATCAATCTTTAAAGCTTCAAATTTGTTTAATAAGTCCAATTTTCAGCTTCAAACGAAGATAGTGGCAGAAAATAAATCTTATACTATCAAACTTGCAATAACTATAATTGAATATCTGCAACATATCTCAAAAGTATCACTTCAAGAAGAAGGGAGAGAAGGAAATATCGAATTTAGTTATAAATTATGTAGAATCATGAACCCCTTTCATGTATGTAGGTTTAAAATCAACATACAACCAAATCATAAAAGATTTAACTTGCTTAACTTAACACTGTCAGACTAGAAACCCGTTTGGTTGTGTGGTAGTTTTTAGGAAGTGCCTGGGCTTTTGGGCAAAGCTTGGATCTGATGCTTCCATGAATAGAGATTTTGGGCCTCCTAAAAGCATTTTTTTGGTGATTACTAAACAGGTCTGAACGTACTAAAGCCTCCTAAAATTGCCAATCATAGCCACATTGACCCTAGGACTCCTTTAGGCTCTTAGTAAAATAATACTCAAACTATCGTTAAAAATTTACAAAAAGCAACCATAAATTAAAAGAAAGCCGAAATACCTACACTACGACTCATGAATTATTAAGGAATCCTTTTGATAAGGAAATCCATTTAACTTGGAATCCTAGCTTATCAAAGAATCCTATTTTGATTAGAAATCCTAAATTAATTGGAAAATTCTCTAAAAATCCATATTGAAGTAGTAATTATATATAGAAATTCTAATTGAATAATAGATAATTGAGGAACCTCTTATTCATCAATGCATGCCTTGAAGCCTTTTAAAGCCCGCATCGTCTATAGTGGGCTCAACCGCCTACTTGGCCACAAACTCACCATGATTTTGAACACCATCATCTTGTTACTTAGTACTTCCTATTCTTGCCTTAATCCTTCTGTGTTAGTGCAAAGAAATTACATTCCCAAAAAACAGAGTAAATTCTTAATGATGTGAATTTCTCCCATTTGAGATTTTTATTAGGCAAGTACTGCTATTTGCGTCGTCTAGTATGAGCCTACTCCATTTTCATGAATTCTTGGAAATGTTCGGGAGGCTCTGAATGCATGTTGCATTAGTAAAACTCGTTCTTTTCTAGAAATTTCTGTTATTTTCTAGTCTTGAAAATGTTCCAAGTACCTGATGGCATGTCATGTATGTCTGCTGGTTAATAAGTCCAGTTCTTGGTTTGCAACCCAGTGCTACAGGAAAACTAATCTTTACATTTGAATGTCAAAGGACTCATAAATTTGACCTCAAATAGTCGTGGCCTAGCTTAATGGTTATGTTTATGGCCATGTGGGGTGGCCATAACTAATCAACTATTTAGGAAGACAACATTACAAGTTTACAACTACAGCTGATATCGTATTATATATTATCGTCTTTTAGTTATTCATTCTGTTTAAGACTTTATGATAAAGTATCTTGCAAATTATATTCAATTTTGGATTATTTAGGGATCTGACTTGTTCATCTTGCAGAATGTGGCATATGAGTCACTACGTCAATTATTGAGGTCAGGAGAGCTAAACTCATGTAAGTTGCTACTTCAAAGTTGTCTTGTACTTGTTCCCAGAAAAAAGCGATATCCATTTCACTCACTTTTAAATTTAAACTCTGCTGATACTTTGTTATCATATGAGAGAAACTTGAACGTAAATGTGCTCACCCTAGAAGAGGGGGGAGGGGGTGTGAATGATGATCAAGCCACACTTCTAATACTTATATCACTGATCAGTTGAGGTGCTTCTTTCTACTTTTATCACAACCATCTTATGATTTGTAAAACATATAACCTACATTATGCTAATTGGATATTGGTATGTAGTTTTATAGTGGATACTAATACGGGGTATCAGATTCTTCAAGTACAAAAGGATTTTTCCACACAACAATATATTTATATATAATCAATGATGATCAAGTACAATCGGTGGTGCATATACCTGATCATGACGGATGACTGTAATCGATGGTGAGTACACCCGACCCTGCACGACGGTGAGCACCTGATCATATGTGTTGAAAGTCAACAATTGCAGCTGGAGGATATATATATATTTACATACATATTTCCGTAGCCGCAATTGTTGATTTTTAACGCACACGTGGCAGCCTCTCCATTCAATTGCACCATTTGAATGGTGAATTCGATTTCACAAAACCTTTTCCCTATATATATATATATATATATATATATATATATATATATATAGTTAAATTGAACGCACATAAATAACCAAGTACATTACATGTTGATATGCATCTTATAAAACAATAATAATTAAGAGATGAATCACTTTTAATTTTGAAATATACTAGGGAAAGAATGATATAGCTAACAGGTAAAGAGGCGTGTGATCATCTCACTCTGCTCACATTTGTTAAATACGTACAATTGATTTGGTAGATATAAATCCTTATTATCCCTAAGACCATCTTTCTCATAGCTACATTTCTTGTTTTTCTTCATGTTTCTTAAAATTATGTATTGACAATTTATTGATATAAAAAATAATATAAGGTGTCAAATTCTTCAAATTTTATATGTCGAATTCTGGAATTCATATTTTATAAAGTAGGGATTCTTCAGTTAGAAGAATCCTGAAGATCGGTGCCGATAGAGGGGTCAAACATGTCCTTACACTAGTATGTCGAATTGGTATAACTGCATAATCATCCAAGTGACAGTGAAGATAACTGAAAACCCTCGTATTCTCTTTATAATGTTACCAATGATAAATGGTGGTACACGTCTCAATATACATAATGTTGAAATAGATAAGAAGGGATTTTCAGCATATTAATGCTGTGGTTATGTCTGACCGCCAATCTTGTATACTTGCACTTAAGTCTGGCCTGTTCTGGCATTGTGTCTATTTTTTGAAGATTCAGGTGGTATACATCTATTAATATGCAAAATTAGCAACCGCACAATCAACAGTGCACCTCACAGATAACCAACAGCACAGCGCATCTATCGTAATGTAATACGATGCTGTCAAACTATCCATGTATTTCTTGAGATAAATATCATGCGGCTTCTGTAAATAAGCCTTATAGAGTATTGTACTTGAAGGCCAGATGATGCTTGTCATGACTTTTGTATAGTATAGTGATCGTTAACAGTGGAAAACTTTCTTTTGACAATGCAGCTTCAGAATCTGCCCAGAAGGGAATATTTATAGATCCTTGCACTCCTAAAGGATATTCTCAGGATGTAAAATCGTCAAAGCTCTATGCTGGTATTCTCAATTTAGAGCCAGAATATCAACCTGTTACTCATGCGGCTGGTAACTTTTCAGAATGCAGATCTGCTACACTAAAGCTGCTAGATAAAGGAAAAGGTAGTAGTATCCTTGTATCTTCCTCGGAATCATGTTCCATTTGTGTACTGATCTGAAATCTCTCTCTCTCTCTCTCTCTCTCTCTCTCTCTCTCTCTCTCTCTCATATAAGGAGATTGATCATGAAACTCGCGTCACGAAGCTTCTCTGGCAAATTTAATTCTATTTTTTGTTTAATATTCTTAATTTTGTGTAATTTCGTCATTTTAGTAGTTGCGACACTTCCTAATTTTGGATCTTGTTATTTGTTTGGGTAAATCTTTTGATTTACCTTCAATGTCCTTTTCCAGCATTATTTAGGTTAGTATTTTGATTTATACAAGTTGTGCTAGCCTATGGTGCAGGAGATGTCCACACCCATTAAGGTCATGTCTGCATGACAACATATATGATAACCTGGAGGGTTTCGGGACTGGTTTCGACCGAAACCGATTTTAAACGGCCGAAATGGATCGGTTTCGGCCAAAACTCAAAACCTTGCTTACGACGTCTCCTTGGGGATCTGGGAGTTGAGATTTCTGGGCCTATAGCTCTTCACTGTGATAACCAGAGTGCTAAATAGATTACTAGCAAGTCGGTTTTCCACGAGAGGATGAAGCACATCGAGCTCAATTGCTACTTCTCCTGACAACATTATGAAACCCAGACTATCTGTCTCCCTTGTGTTTCCTCTACATAGCAGATCACTGACTTCTTTACGAGGTTGCACCTAGTTCAACGCTTCGAGTTCTTACTTAACAAACTCATGGTGCATGATCCACCTTTTGTGTGTGTGAGAGAGAGAGAGACAGAGACTTGTATGTATTAGGTTATACATCTTTCAACTGTGTATGGGACTCGTGCCCTCTTGTATATATATATATATATATATATATATATATATATATATATATATATATATATATATATATATATATATATATATATATTGGACTCTTGCCCTACTGAGAAGACATTTCTTCTCCCCCAAAACCCTAGCCTTCTCTCTCTCTCTCTCTCTCTCTCTCTCTCTCTCTCTCTCTCTCTCTCTCCCCTAGGGTTATTGGTCACAAAAAGATGTGATTATATTCCTCCTATAGTTATCGAATAAATGCTTAGCTTTTCTTTTCTTTGTGCAGATAAATGCTTGTATGAACAGTGCCAATTGGGATCTGCCTTTGTACCTAAGCTGCAAGGGAGGTTCTTAGCAATTGAGAATTTCTTTTATACCATGAAGGTTTACTAGTTCTTTCTTCTCTTTTTGTTTCTAGGTCTCATTAATAATTCTATGGCACAACAGAGAGAGTGCCCTTAACATAAATGACTGGCGAAGAAGGATTCATAAGTCAACCCCCAATAGATGGAACTGGATACAATGGTTGTTATGATTAATAGTTCTATGACCTATTTGTGCAATAAGTGGAAAAAAGGGTATGGGGTATAAAGATGAAAACATGTATTACTCTCTCCTTAAAAGAAGTAATATGTAGACTATATGCAGTTTATATTGAATTTTAACCTTCTACGTTAGAACACAATATATGCCTTTTGAATACCTTTTTATGTTTATACACGTCACCTTTTTCTCTGCTGCTTTATAGTTCTTTGGGCTGGGGCGTACACCAATTCTGTCCGACTTGATGTTGGCTGGGCAACGATACTGCAAAGAAGATTGGTTGGAGCTTAAAAAGAAGTACCATACTTCGGAAGAGGGAAATTTGTCACGGTACTGTTTTTCTTCAGCATACATTGTGGCCCTACTACATGATGGTCTTGGAATTGCTTTGGATGACAAGAGGTTTGCCATTTAAGCTGATCCTCCACTATTTCAGTCGAATTTCTTTTCCATATTGAAGTACTGCAACCGTTTGAAGTAAAATTAGAATATATGATAAAAGTACCATAGCCAAAAAGTTGTTTGAATTAGGCTTTAACTATCAGGAGATAGGTGTCGTGGTCAGTTAGAGATTTACGGTTACTGCTAAGTGACAAAAACAAGTGGGATTTGTTTTGCTAAGTTAGTTTTAACTTGCCTACAAATATTAGTGGCTTTGAGCTGATGGCATCATAAAAAAAAAAGTCACAAAATAAGGCTGACAAGTTCTTATATGTGATTAAGCTCATATAAACTAAGTTTTAGATCATGTTTTACATCCGTATAACGGACCCCCATGATGATATATGGTTCAAAATTTTCAGCCAATAAAAAGAGCTGAAGTACATAAGATGGGTGTGGCAGAGATGATGGCGTTAAGGTGGATATGCAAAAAAATTAGAGTGAAGAATGAGATATATCAAAGGAAGTAGTGGAGTTGTACCAATTGATGACAGAACGATGGAGAACCTTGTTGGGGCAAGTATAGCAAAGAGCGTAGACGGGCCCCTAAAAAGTAAGGGTCTCATATTACCATGGAAGGGTCAAGGAGGAGGGAAAACCTAGCATAATAGGGATAGAAGTTAGAAAATTTTCATTAACTCCTAAGATAGCACTTAACTAAAATAAGTGGCGACGAAGAATTCGTAAAGACTACCACGAATAGAGTGGGCAAGATTTAGTAACCATTGTTATGGTGCTGTTATAATGGACCAAGTGAAGCCGTTATGGTCCGTTATTTCACAGTAATGACGGTCGTTATTTGACCAAAGTAACAATTGAAATACTTATGTAATGGAAAACATTACTGTAATAACAGCCATTATAATGATACATAGTAACCATTATAACAGTAAATGATCTGTTGTTTATCATTGAAATAGCAAACTGTGAAGAGACAAAGTGACAGCCGTTATTTGCGCTATTTAACGGCTTTTATAATGGAGATCGTAGGAACATAATGGTTGTTATTTTCTTTCCTAACATCTCCGTTTATTAGGTAATGCTTGTGTTCGTCATTATGTAAGAGCATCTCTGAGGGGCTCCCTAGTCCAACCCCCTTCGATTGGAGTAGGAGCAGAATCCCCAAAAAACGCCTCCAAAGGGCTAACCGAAAGGTAAGTTCAAAGTAGCGGAGCGCTACTTGGGTCGATACATGCAGCGAAGAGTTTGGTGTTTATTTTGTTCGCTACACCTATGGATCCACGTGGGGCGTTCAGTGAACGTTTCATCAGATTTTTTTTTTGTTTTTTTAACGACAACGGTCGACTCGGCTGACTCAGTAACCGACACGAACTCAGTGCCCACGTGAGTCGGGAAAGAAGAGCTCCTAAATTTGTTGAAAAGCCCAAGTGGCTCTCTTGAGTAGGAAAAGAATTAGGAGTACGTTGGAGATGCTCTAAGCTCATTACCTAAACTCAAATTATAGTCAAAGCACCTCATGCATTAGTTCTCAGAATCCTACTCTCAGATTGTTGCCTTTCTGTAGCAGGATTGGGTTCGCTAACCAGGTGGGCGACATCGAGCTCGAGTGGGCAATGGGGGCGTTCATCATGCAGGAGTTGTCAGATCTGAGTGCACCGTCCACGAATTGGGTCAGCAATCTTGTCCGAGATGACTCTGTGTCGCTGCTCGCCCTTTTTGGTGTCTCGGTTCTGCTGGTCTTTGCGGCATGGTCGGTGTCAAGATGGAGGAAACCCCAACTCAAGACCATATACGACCTGGAGAAAGGGCGTTACATCGTAACTCGTGTCAATTTGTGATCTTGCGTGGATCAAGACAGTGTCGGTCGGGGTTGCCCCGCAAGGGGAGTAGGACCCGTCATCGATATCACTTATGTATATCATGTCATTCTGTTGTTATTTTTCACGATTCTTTTGCCTGTAAAATCATTTGTATAATTGTATTACATGATATTTGTTGCTATTCTTTAATGGAAGGGGGGGAGTGTAAGAAGCTTCCCCTTGTGTAAGACTAGTTCAATGTAATGTAGGGGACTGGAAGAATACATAGCTGGATATTTTCTTGGCCTAATGCCTTAGTTTAGAATGTTTTTTTTTTTTTTTGTTTTAAATTTGGTGAGAAAGGATTGTAATTTGGTTCTTTGAAAGAACTTGAAAGTGACCGACTACCATTGCTCATATCGTCGGGTTCCTCTTGGCGTCGGGGGCGTATTTCTCCGTTGCGTGCATCTGGAGTGTTGGATCTGGCTCTGTTCCCCTCTACTGGCGGCGAAGGTTTTTAGGACCGCCTCCTCTGACTGGTGGCAGGGGTCTTGGTGCTGTTGTGGTGGTGGCGATCGATGGCAGACGATGTGTGGCAGCGACTCCTCCATTTTGGACAGCTACAGGCAATGGTGGTGGTTCTGGTTTTGGGGTTGTTTCTTTTTGGTTTTTCTCCTTTTTTTTTTTTTTTGTTGTTCTTCTTCCTCTCCGTCGCCGGTGGTCCGACGGTGTGGGATGGGTTTCGCCTGTGTGTGGGGGTTTCGCTGAAGGGGCGGGTCCTGTTTTTGTACCGTCGGGTGGAGGTCTAGGCAGGTGTTTTTTTGTTTTTTTTCCGACTGATTGCCAATCGGTGTAGCTTCTTCCGGAGGGCCGGTGGTGTTGTCCCTGCGGCGTGCAGGTTTTTCTTGTTTGCGCCGGCATGTGGCGCCTCCTGGGAGTCCGATTGTGACCCCCCACTTTTATGAACCAAACAAAAAAACACACATGAACTTTTATAGCCCATGGGCTTTGAGTCTAGGGCTGGCAATGAGTTGGGCCAGGGCCGGACTCCATCAAGCAGAGGTCTGGGATCATATTATTTCTTTAGCCCAAGCCCATCTTTATTTTCTAGGGTAAATTACCCTTTGCCCTCGTGAAGTTTAGCTCAAAAACATATAACCTCCCTATAGTTAAAAAACTACATTTTGCCCCCATCAGTTCAGTTTTAATCAGATAAAAATTACTAAATGAGGAAATTACATAGTTGACAAAGGGGGTATTGTGCTAATATTTCAAACGTTAGGGAGCGATTTGGAACAAAATAAAGTATAGGGGGGCTAAGTGATTTTTTGTTAACCTTAGGGGGGCAAAGTGTAATTTACCTTATTTCCTAAGGTGTTCCAAAGTTCTGTAGAAGTTTTGATGTCGTAATATACATCATATAATCTATCAGATAGGGCACCAAGAATTCTGTGAAGACAATGGTATTCTCTCTCCTATGGAGTCATCGTTGGAGTAGATTAGGTTATTCGGACCTCTGGTTTGCATTTGGCGAATAGTGGGTCAGGAGGCATCGAGTGGGGGGTTTGATCTATTGTTAGCCTTTGTCGCACTGTTACCAATAGCGGATAGTAATCTGATAGTGGTAAGCCAAAACCTCATTTGGTTTTGCCACCTAAGAAATTTACTTCCGTCGAAAATCTTGGTTTTTGTACTAAGTTGTTCGAATGAATTTGGTGTAAGATATATTACTTCAAGTCACAAAAGAAATGTGTCTTCAAATCTGAAATATATTAGAAATATTAGATTTAATATTATGCCCTTTTTTTTTTACACACTTAATATTATGTGCAAATAGAATATAATGTGCAACTAAGGTTATAATTTGTAAGATGACAGATTATACAATATGCTAATTGTTTTGTTATTTAGCCAACACACACAAAAGTATTGTTGGCTTGGTGGCTGCAAAGCAATTTATTTTATAAAATGATTTCTTTA
Source organism: Chamaelirium japonicum (assembly GCA_947650365.1). Taxonomy (NCBI): domain Eukaryota; kingdom Viridiplantae; phylum Streptophyta; class Magnoliopsida; order Liliales; family Melanthiaceae; genus Chamaelirium; species Chamaelirium japonicum. The sequence goes on along the minus strand of OX393549.1, from coordinate 124,520,740 downwards.
TGAAAAAGATAATGCTGATAATATTAATTGGGATTAGATAGCAAACTAGATGCTATGATTTTGTTTACTGCGATGCTCAGATTAATTAAATCTTCAAGACTAATAAACGAACCAAAATAATGCATGTGATTGATTTAGAAAAGAAGAGGGTTTCGATATGGCTTTAGGAGTCGAATCATGCAAGCATTGTCCTACGAATCCTTTTGACTCCCCCCTCCCCGTTTGGGTTGTACGAGCACTGATTTCTTAAGATACGGCAACCCAATATAGGTGCATTCCTTCTCGTCTGCACAACTTCAAAAAGGCTTTGGCGAACACCCGAGAGAGTTTCAGGACCAAGGCATAAACAACAACAAAACACACACACACACACACACACACAGTTGTTGATATGACATCTCAGTGTGTTGAAACCTGAGGTTTGCCTCGGATTATATAGCTCTCTCCCAGCTAACCGTTTGAGCATTCATAGGGAGTGTTATAACATCTTTGGAGTGCAATAAAAGATAACGACTAATGCATTATTGACAATCCGCAAAGCAACAATTATTTGCATAACGTCTCTGCTCGATCTATGTGTAACGGCTGTGATGACCAAGAGCCAAGACTCATAAGACAAGGAAGCCAAGATGAATGAGGTAAAGTGAGGTGCACAAGGCCACGAATGACTATATGTTAGGATTGATATATTCTAAGTTTGTAAAACTTTATGTTTTGGTCTAATAAAGATTGATAGTTATTATATGAGATGCATATAGGTACGTAATATAGTTACATGTTCTTTTAAGAATAGAGAACCATTGTTATATGGTAGTCCACTGAGTTGAAGACTGAGTGGATTGGTCCCATATAATCTAAATCAGTTCACAGCTATGATCAGGTTGGTCGCCTCATCATGATAAGCTGTTGGGGATGACAGTTCATGGGAAGTCTTCACCATGGTCATCACCAGGCACAGTGTCTGTGTTTGAACGGAACTAACACGGTGTACAGATCAGTGAGCAGACACTGGTACACTAAGCCGTGTTTCTGCTTAGGGTAAAACGGTCCTAAATCCTGAGGAACCATGTCTGATGGACTAACCAGTTGCGTGGTGCTTTGGCGCACCAATGTGTGAGGATCCGTTTGCAGTGATCCAAAACCACGGTGTACTGGGTTACCCGGCTGGTGTTGCATTAGCGTGTCACTCCTGCAGGCCATCCACACCCCTGAAGGGAGGTGCGTTCCGTGGTGTGACTTACACTGTACCAAACCCAGGCCTGGTGGTCATCAGTTTGATTGTTGACCGGGTTCGATTACTCGACGAGGTAATCAGAGGTACGATGTATAGGTCAACCTGGAAGGAACCAAGTCATATGATCATTCGAGTCTGACGGTAGTCTCCACCGCTCGAAGTGAATCATGGCATCAAGTGGAGGGACAACGTGTTTACCACTACTAAGCGGAGAGCAGGGGTATGATGGAGAACATAGTAAGTCCGGATAAATTGAAGTGCAGCCTACGTCGCACTCTAGGTGGCCACGCAGGTTAACTCGAGCTCAGAGGATCGATGGTACACTCGGGTAATGTGTCGATCGAGCTTGAGTTGGAAGCCATGAACCCCGGTCCCTGATGGTTCCACCTTATCAACATTATGTATGGTTTTTTGAACCATCTCCTCGGAACACTATAAGCATTAAGAGGAAGAGAGAAGTATATGCTCCGTGTGTGCTTGGCACTAGAGCACGGTAGATGCGTAACTACATGCGAGTACTACGGGGTATGCCCGAGACTAGTACAGAGGCGCAGGTAGTAATCCCTAGCCATAAGTGAACTTCGCTGCATAGGTGCGATGCACCGGGGTATGTTGCGAGTTGACTAGTTGACTTTGCTAGAGGCACCCTCCGGTGGCCTCAGTTAATTGTAAGGTAACTAGTAAAGATCACTTAAGTAGTGGCCGCTAGGTCTCGCACACTAGAATTGGTCAAATTGAGGCGTCAGGGTGTTTTGTTAAAAACTCACTCTGCCGGACCTCACTTATGGCCGACCCTAGCTGTGGGAGACCATGCTAGGGCCGGCCCTATATTGTAGGGATGAGAATCCCTCATCAATAGGGCCGGCCATATAGATAGGGATAGGGCTTTGAATTGGTCAAAATAAGCCCTAAAAAGTGGGAAAACGGATAAATAGAAGGAGAAATAAAAGGGTGATATTGGGGAGATAATTGTGGAAGGTTCTTATTCCCTTGGATCCTTATCCAAGGGGGTAGGCCGGCCCTATATAGGGGGCCTTATGGGGCTGGCCATATGGATGCAAAAACCGAACCCTCTCCTTCTCTCATCTCCCTAGATCTCTCCCTAATCTCTCTCTAGTTTTCCACTTGCAACTTCATCTTCCTCGCGTGGAGTTTCGTAGAAGGAGAAGGGTCGTTCTTCGGAGGCACTCAGAGATCTAAGAGCGACGTTCCATGCATCGTGTGAGATCGGGTGAACAAGAAGGCATCGTCTCCATTCATACCATCGGCTTCTTCACGAACGATCTTCCATCTCTATCGACAAAGAAGACAATTCTCCGCGGTTAAAAGATCCGCACGAAGGTATGAATAATCTAACACGTAGATCTAGCGAGCATTATGATTTGCATGCATGCTAGGTAATTATTACGCTAGATTGCCGTTAGGGTGTTCGATTCACGTGTATACACATGCACACATATGTAGATTAGTTTCAATGAAAGTTTAAATCGTGTAACGTGCACCATGAACGGTCTTTCGACCACCAAATCATTTCCGCTGCGAGTCTCTACCATGGAATTATTTCCAACACTATATATATAACTTCACATCTCTAACATACAAAACACGTTTTAAAACTGTGAAGCGATGCGGATCCCATAAGTGGGGTGGACTGTGACGATCAAGAGCCAATAACCAAGCCTCTTGAGGTGGAGAAAGCCAAGATAAATGAGGTGAGATGAGGTGCCCAAAGCCATAAATTAATCCCACATCGCCTATGGAGATAAAAATTTTGGGTTATATATATATATATATATATATATATATATATATATATATATATATATATATATATATATATATATATATATATATATATATATATATATATATATATATATATATATATATATATATATATATATATATATATATATATATATATATATATATATATATATATAACTTCACATCCCTAACATACAAGACGTGTTATAAAACTGTGAACCATAACCAGCCTGTATGTGGGGCGAGATTTTATACTTACCAAAAAAATGTTTGAAATAGCATGTAAATTGTTCTCGTACTACGACCCGCTATAATGGGTATAGTCCCAAGGTAGTGCCTGATTCTCATCTTGCTTCTTTGGAAGTAATCTACAGCCAGCCTTTTTGAAGTATCATCACGTGGCACATGAGCTCTTTCCTTTTTTTTTAATAAGAAATACATGAGCGCTTTCCTCCAAACCACTATAAATAGGTTCGCTATTTTCTATTACCCATTTTTGTTTTTCTACTTGTTAAAGTATAAATAGTAGGGCCAAATAAATATGCACAATATTTGGTTTATAATTCAAAATATCATACTTAATGAGAATTGGACTACATCAATCAAACAATTGACCAATATGGACCCTTTGGTGGTGTTAAAAGTTGTACACATTCTAAACCTCTTCATCTCAAAATCCTCACGGTAGGCCGTGTCACAATATGCTATCATATTTCTTTCGGAGAGCCATGAGCTCATAGGCAGCATGCACGAAGAAGTGGGCATGAGCATGATGTTGAAAGGAAGAATGAATATAAATTTTATTCACTCCTCAAAAAATGATGAATATATCCCACTTCTTTCTAAAAATTAGTTTCCCACCTGATAGCCCCCCAAATTCTCAAGAAAAATACCAAATGACCCCTCAACTCTCTCCTTCCTCCCCTTCCACACCATCGAAGCCACCACCATTTCCCCTCCTCCTCTTACGTACCCCACCTCTACCACCTCCGTCGAGGCCCTTTCTCCCTCTCTTTCATTCCCTTCCTCCTCCTTTCCCTCGCCATATCCCACCTCACATACCCCATAACCATACCTATACATCATCAACTCCGATGCCGGTACCTCCGTCGAGGCCCCTTCTCCCTTTCCTTCCTCCCATTCCTCCTCCCCTTTCTCCCTCATTTCCCTCGCCATACCCATCACCATACCCCACCTCCCATGCCTATAACCTAGGCCCTCATCAGAGACATCAAACATATTGAAGAACATTCGGCAACACAGGGCCGAACTTACAAAAGAACATTCGGCAACATACCGTCGAATGTTCTTCAATATGTTCAATAGTATATATGTCGTCGAACTCTGTTCGGTGGAAGACTGTCGCACCACGGAGGGGGCCGATGGCGTGGTGGGGTATGGGCATGGGTGGTGGGGTATGATGATCGATGGGTATGGTGAGGGGAAGGAGAAATGGGAGAAAGAGAAAGGAGAGGTGAAAGGGGCCTCGATGGAGGTGTTGACAACGAAGTTGATGGGTATGGAGCTGAGGTATGGGAGGTAGGATATGGCAAGGAGAATGATGAGGACGAGGTATCAGGTGGGGTATGGGGTGGGCTCGTTGGAGATGGGAGGAGAGCGGCTTGTTGGCGATGAGATGGGGTATGAGATGGGCTAGAGGTGGAGGTGGGGTATACAAATACATCGGTGATCGATACAACACATTGATGTCATTAGGTGAACCTGACAGTCCGAAGAAGGCTTGCCTGATCCACAGGTCATAACTAGCTATAGATTCATTAATAATAGTAGGCTTATAAATGTAGCCAGTATACATATCTTTTCACCCGGTTGGGCAGTTTTTCCACTTTAGTGCATGCAGTCGATACTTCCCTACATGCCCAGTAATCCTCGACTCTCACCTACTGCGAGGAGTCGTACAACATCTTTGTTATTTGGTGAACAAAGATACTCCTCGAAGAATATGGTGATCATAGCTTTTACAGCCTACTTCAAACTTTTGATCATATTACTTTCTCCGATTCGAACGTAGTCATCTATAGAGTCTACCGATACTTCGTAGGCGAGCATTCTCATTGTGGTGGTGATCTTTTGAAAGCTCGAAAGACCTAATACCCCACAAGAGTCTCTCTTTTGGACAAAGTTGTCGTCATACTCTTCCATGGCAACTTGAATTTGAATAAATAGATGACAGCTCATTTGGATCTTCGTCAGAACAAATGAGGAGGATAGACAGAATCTTTCGCAAAGTAGTCTTAAAATAGCCTCTGATGATCTTGAAGTATGTCACGCTAGATGATTGTGTGACCTTCAATCGATACTCCACTTGATCTCCGAGCAAGCTACTCTTCCTCAAACGCGGACCATGTGACGACCAAGATCCAATAGGCCAAGAGCCAAGACTCCTGAGGTAAGGATGCCAAGATGGATGAGGTAAGGTGAGGTGAGGTGTACAAGGCCACGAGTTAGCCCCACATCGCCTGGAGAGAAGGAGATCCTGAGCTACTTATATAATTTCCTCTCCCAAACATAGAAGACGCGTTTTCAAACCGTGCGCCGCTACGGATTTCGTAAGAACTCTGGAGTTAAGCGTGCTCGAGTGAGAGTAGTACTAGGATGGGTGACCCCTTAGGAAGTTCTCGTGCGGGCATGGGCAAAGCGGATAATATATTGTGTGTTTGGGGCAGATGTTATAAAATGGTATCAGAGTCGGTTCTCCTTGGGATAGGGGGGTCTAACCCTACACGAGGACGTGTAGCCCTAAAGGGGGTGGATGGTGACGACCAAGATCCAATAGGCCAAGAGCCAAGAGCCAAGACTCCTGAGGTAAGGATGCCAAGATGGATGAGGTGAGGTGAGGTGTACAAGGCCACGAGTTAGCCCCACATCGTCTGGAGAGAAGAAGATCCTGAGCTATTTATATAATTTTTCGTCCCAAACATAGAAGACACGTTTTAAAACCGTGCACCGCTATGGATTTCGTAAGAACTCCGTAGTTAAGCGTGCTTGGGCGAGAGTAGTACTAGGATGGTGACCCCCTGGGAAGTTCTCGTGCGGGCATGGACAAAGCGGATAATATCTTGTGTGTTTGGGGTGGATGTTACAGACCACGCCACCATCATCAATTCTTCATCATCGGAGATGGAGTCGTCATGGCATGTGTCTCTCAAACGATTGTGTGACATGGTGTCGAGAGAATAGAGGCATAAACAAGAAGAGGGGAAGAAAAGACCAAAGAGAGTTGAGAGCTTTCTGGTATTGAGAGAGAGAGAGAGAGAGAGAGAGAGAGAGAGAGAGAGAGAGAGGGGTTAGTCTATGGTGCAGCGGATTAACGTGAGGCCAAGTTAATGGCCGCACGTGTCAAAAATCAACTCATTCTAAGACCTATAGGTGCATCAAATGTGCTCGGCTTTATTGACCGTTGAAATGAATGGTCAATAAAGCCGAGCACATTTGATGCACCTATAGGTCTTAGAATGAGTTGATTTTTGACATGTGCCTCATCAAGGGGTAGGTGATCACCCTAAAAATAAAAATAAAAAAAAATTACACGTACCCACCATGGAGGTGGTCGCATGATAATCATGTTATCCTAGACAACACACCCACCAATTTTCAAGAAATTCTAAAACTTTTAGGATGGTCAAAATGATTATAGCTCATTTTCTCCTTCTGTAGCTCATAGCTCACTGTAACATTCCTCTCTCTCTCTCTCTCTCTCTCTCTCTCTCTATATATATATATATATATATATATATATATATAGTATGAATTATATGTAATTTTAAATAAGTTTATGTTATTTTTAATTATTAATTTTGATTCAATTAGAGATCTTATAAATAGCTTGCAAAGAATATGTGTTATTTGATCTTGTAGCATGACAGTGGTTGGCTTAAAAAAGAATAAAAATTAAAATAGGCAGTGGTATATAGGTTCTTTGATCTTTCGGTGTGACAGCGGACGACTTAAGAAAGAATAAAAATTGAAGTAGTTAGTGGGATATGGAGTCGCTTGGAATGACCGTTCCTCCTCACTAGCTAAATTGATGACATAGCAACTTTGTTGAGAGTTCATATTTCCTCCAGTTGATAAGCCTTGATTGGTAGGCCAGGGGCGGACCTACATTGGGCGTAGAGGGGCAACCCCCCCTCACTTAGGAATAAAAAACAAGGATAAATTCCACTTTGCCCCTTTGATGTTTAGCTTCAAAATGCTTAACCCCCACCCACCAGGGGATTGGAGAGTTGGCAAAGCAACTGATGCTTTGGTGATGTGGTTGTGGGTTCAACTCTTCCTCCCTCGATTTACCCAGGAGTGAAGTGGGAATTGCCGAGTGGGTCGGGCTTCACTCCCGGAGGGATTAGTCTGAGCCTGAAGTGGGCCATTGCCCGAAAGGTTTCGGGACACCCCCGATGTCAAAAAAAAAAAAAACACTTAGCCCCCATCAGTTTATTTTGTTCCAAATCACTCCCTAAAGTTTGAAATGTTAGCACAATACCCCTTCTGTCAACTACTTGATCCTCTTTTGGTAATTTTTATCTTATCGAAATTTAATTGAAGGGGATGATGTAGTTTTTTAATTATAATGGGGTTAAATGTTTTTGAGCTAAACTTAGGGGAGAGAGGGGGGGGGGGGGGGGGGGTTAAAGTCATTTAATTTACCCAAAAAACAATGTTACCCCAATTTGTTTGTCAACTTTTGGTAGCCAACTTCACATGGAGGTGCCCACTCGAAACTGCTCATTGGCCGGATGTAAATCAGTACTGATATTTGAAACGAGTATTGCTATTTGAACAAACTGAGTATTACTATTTAAACAAACTAAGGGACAAATGGCGGGACAACTCCACAAGTATGTTCCATATATATTCACTAGGAGGATACCACTAGGCCTACCACCACCTGCGCCACCCCGCTAGCAAACCACCCCCCCCCCCCCCCCCCCCCCCCCCCCCCCCCCCCCCTCAGCCAATGTCCACTGCTATGCCACCGACCATCACCCTCGTCGACCACTGCCCCGTCAGTTACCACCCGTTGCTGGCCATCGGCACCCACCGCCATCAGCCACCACTCGCACACGTGGCATCCCCGTATGGTTCATCCCATGACCCTTAGTGAATGAGAATTGAGTAGGAATTGGGTCATATTTACAGGTTTTTTGGGGGTATGTATGAAATTTCAAAAAAAAAAAAAACGAGGATCTGGTCTATTATTAATGACTTGCGCAACTCAACCGAGTCAGCCAGTTATAGCCCCAAATTTTCGAAGGACTTCCAGGACCGAAATTTTCCTCCACTCGAGGCAAAATCTTAATGGGCAGTTTGTTGCACGATCGAAGGAGGGGTAGGGATATCTTGTAGTGTTACTTTTTAATAATTGTACCCCTCCTAAGGAAAAATCATGGGTCCGTCACTGCGGTAGGCTTGGCGTGCATCACAGTCGTACGATGACTGGCGACCTAAAAATGAATCGCACTCGCATGCGGCTGTGATTCACATCCGGCCCACCGATCGGACCGACCAACTGGAGGAGATCTGAGCTCCTTTGTTGAGCAAACATGCCAAGGATAAAGGAGGAGCCCGTTGGATATGCTGAGACACTGATGGTCTTAAAAAGGCCAGGAAGCGAACCCAATTCATGCTCTCCAACCAGCCAACTAGTTGGCCAACTTCCGTTTGCCAACTTCATGTGGCTTCCCCCTACGAGTTCAGATCCTCTACAGTAGGTCGGCACCGGTCGGTCCCCGAATTCCCCACCCTACGGTTCAACCCCTAAAGTTCCCGCCAATTAGGATCCGCCAACCCTCCACTTCACGTGGAGTCGGCAACCAAGTTGGCTTCAATCAAAATTTGCTCTGTTTCTCATCGCCACGTAGGCATGACTTCAATCAAACTTTTTGTCTGTACTTTTTTTGGGTAAATTACACTTCCCCCCCTGAAGTTTAGCTCAAAAACACTTAGCCCCCCTATAGTTAAAAACAGATAAATTAGGTATAGGTCCTTAATTTTTTTATAATATTAGTTGCAGAACATCATAATTTGCTATATTAGCTAACGTCTCTACAAGTATTAATTCATCTTAGAAAGAGTATACATTTGTCTTTAGAAAGAATATATATTCATCGGGAGGAACTTGAGCTATATTACGAAACTAGTGTGTCCTGCAACTAAAAGTCATCTCTCAAAAAGGACTTATGTCAAACTTCTCCTTAGAAAACTACATTTACCCCCCCTTCAATTCAATTTTGATCAGATAAAATTTACGAAAGGTAATTAAGTAGTTGACAAAAGGGGTATTGTGCTACAATTCCAAACTTTGGAACAAAATAAACTACGTGGGGTTTAAGTGGGGTTTAAGTGATTTTTAGTTTAACTTAGAGGGGGGGGAAGGGAGGTGTAGTCGCAGAAAAAGATTCGGGTCGTCTTTATTGCGGATCACACGAGATTACAAATTTTCTTTGATCAGGAGATTGTGGGAGAGATCCTCTGGAGGGTCCCTTTGATCCGCGTCTCCACGTGGTGTTCGTGCGAGAGCTCTGAAGGGGTTGCCCAGGACAGAGGTCTTTACAGGGTGAGGATTTCTTGAGAGGCTAAGGAGTTTCCGCCGTTGATTTTGTCCCGTCCGTGCTTCGCGCTTTCTCGGCTAGGGAGGCTTTGGGCTTCGTTCCTCGGTCTTCGTGTCTTCCTCGATCCTTGCTAGACCTTGGCGTCCTTGATCGTCGGTTCGCGGCGTCGATCGTGTTTTTGGCTTCGGCTTTGGCTTTAGCTTTCGGCTTTGGCGTAGCTTTGGCTTGGCTCTGGCGTTTGCTTTGCTTTGGCGCTTGCGCTTGAACGTAGGCGGGTAGAGACTTGCGATGCTTTAGTTCTTCCGGACTTCGCGTCGTATCGGCTAGAACGTGCGGTGCTTTGCTCGTGACCGTCGTAGTTGCTTGGCTTTGGCACGTGCGTTGCTTTAGCGCGGGCTTTACCGGTGCGTTTGCTTTGGCTTCTTGCGTCGGCTTTGACTTTAGCTTCGACTCGATCTTCTTCTCGAACGACTGGCGTTACTTCTTCAAGGCTTCTTTATTCTTCCGGCTTCCTCGACGGTTGTGGCGTCGGTTTTGGCTTTTCGGCAGGGGTAGCACCGATGCTTATGCGACGGTTGTAGCGTCGACTTTCGTTGATGAAGACGGCGGGTGTAGCACCGATCTTCGTGCGACGGTTGTAGCGTCGGCTTTTGTTGATGAAGACGGCGGGTGTGGCACCGGCTTTAGCACGACGGTTGTAGCGTCGGCTTTTGGTTGACGAAGGCGGCAGGGGTAGCACCGGCTTCAGGCCTTCTTCTCCCGGCTTTCTTCTTCGTGCGAGGAGTCGATGCCTTGATTGAAGACGACGGGTGTTGTCGGCTTCGATCTTCTTCTCCGGCCTTTGCTTATGGCGTCTTCGGAGCTGATGAAGATCGTTGGAGCAATCGGGTGATGACAGCTCCGGGTCTTCTTCTCCACGCTTTCTTCTTCGTGCGAGGAGTCGAAGCTTTGATCTCCGAGTGCAAGGTCTTCACGTTGATGAGGACTTGAAGGGCCAAGGACTCCCGTAGGATATGCTTGCCGTGCCTCGTGAAGCCTTCGGTCTTCAAGCGTTGGAGCTTCTTCGTAGCGCTCTTTCGTCTTCCACTTTTCGGACCCTTCATGCCTTCCCCGACCCCTTCTATTTATAGGCAAAGGGGGGCGGTTGGGGGAGATGTTGCTGAAATCTTTTTGTTTCCTCCAATCTCTCCCCTCATAACCATCGAGATATTGTTCCCTTATTTGGGGAAACAAACCCGATTTCCTCCTTTTTAGTTGGAGTGGTTATGGGCTAGTTGTGACTCGATCTTTAAAGATCGAGTTGTTATTTTTGTTGCACTTTTGGATCGGATGGCGACGCAACGTCATCTTGTCCGTTGGATCGAGGGATCGTCGCGGATCTACGGTTGTGTAGACGTCCACGCCACCTCCCCCCGCATCAAGGCGGTTTTGACTTTTTCTTTTCTTTTCTTTTTCTTTTCTTTTTTTTCTTTTTCTTTTTCTTTTTCTTTATGGCCGGCCCCACCCCTCCATGAGGAGGGGGGCACGGTTTTCAAGAAGGGGGGGCCGGTGGGCCCCCCTCTTTGTGTCCGAGTTGCGGGTCCGATGGGACCCGTTTGCTTTGGGTCGGGCCATGCGCGCGCAAATTGGGTTCGCACGTGGGCCGAGTTCGCACGCGGGCCGTTGTGCGCGGGCGAGTTTCGCATGCGGGCCGTTGTGTGCGGGCGAGTTTCGCATGCGGGCCGTTGTGTGCGGGCCCAAGTTTCGCATGCGGGCCGTTGTGTGCGGGCCCAAGTTGCATGAGCGAGTCGGGCTCGACCCGAAGGTCATCGAGTGCAAGCCCATTTTTCGTGAAAAAATCGGGTTTGACCCGAAGGCCGTCGGGTGCGGGCCTATTTTTTTGTGTAAAAATCGGGTTCGACCCGTGGGCTAATTTCGATGCCCACAAGTGCCCCCTCAAGTTCGAGTGCGCCCGCGGGAAACGCGTAGCGGTTGGACTTGAGTCGCGTGTTCGTGTGGGATTAGGTCTTTAAAAGGACCCCTGTCTTTCGTTTCTCTTCATTATCGGCGATTCCCGGCGGCTTGGAGTTGAGAGCTCTGCTAGGGTTTCTTGCTTCGCAACGATGCCGCGGAGGATGAAGATGGTGACGGCATGGGGTTCGCGGAGGAGAGAAGATCGCCGGCCCGTGGAGGGCAGAGGGTTGCCGGCGAGGTGATCCTTCTCCTCCTCCTTCTTCTTCTTCTTCCTCTCCTTCTTCTCCTTCCTCTTCTTCGCATGGTGCGGGAGGGCGCGACGGGCGTGGCCGGGGGCTGCTGTGGCGGCCGGCGCACGGGTTCAAGGCGCGGGAGGGCGCGAGTCGGAGGGAGCGAGGCGCGGGTGCGGCCGGGGGCTGCCATGGCGGCCGGCGCACGGGCTGGAGGCGCGGGGCGCGGGTGCAGCATGCGGGGCGCGGGCGTAGCGCGCGGGGGCCGGAGGTGTGGGCGCAGCGGGCGGCGCGGGGGCCGGAGGCAGCCGGGGCTGCGGGTGCAGCGCGCGGGACCGGAGGCGCGGGCGCAGCGGGCGGCACGGGGGCCGGAGGCGGCTGGGGCTGCGGGCGCGGGGGCCGGCGGCGCGGGGGCTGGAGGTAGCCGGGGCTGCGGGTGCAGCGCGCGGGACCGGAGGCGCGGGCGCAGCGGGCGGCGCGGGGGCCGGAGGCGGCCGGGCTGCGGGCGCGGGGGCCGGCGGCGTGAGGGCGGGCGCAGCGCGTGGGGGTCGGAGGCGTGGGCGCAGGGCGCGCGGGGGCCGGCGGCGCGGGCGCGGGGCGCTGGGGGCCGGAGCCGGGCGCGGGCGAGTGCGCGGAGGCCGGCGGCCGAGGCTGCGGGGGCCGGCGGCGCCGTTGCCGGAGCGGCGTAGGCGACCGGGGACGACGCCCCTCGTCTGCATGGTAAAATAAGAGATAGAGAGAGGGGGTCGTGGCTTTTTGCCATGACCCCCCTATCTCTTTCTTTATTTGCTGGAGGCCCCCCCCCTTTGTATATTTAATAGGAGAGACGGGGGGGATCGTGGCTTTTTGCCGCGACCCCCCTCTTGTCTTTCTTTATTTGCTGAAGGCCCCCTGCTCGCTGATTTAACAGGAGAGATAGTAAGAGGGGGTCGTGGCTTTTTTTTGCCATGACCCCCCTCTTGTCTTTCTTTATTTGCTGAAGGCCCCCTGCTCGTTGATTTAACAGGAGAGATAGTAAGAGGGGGTCGTGGCTTTTTGCCATGACCCCCCTCTTGTCTTTCTTTATTTGCTGAAGGCCCCCTGCTCGCTGATTTAACAGGAGAGATAGTAAGAGGGGGTCGTGGCTTTTTTTGCCATGACCCCCCTCTTGTCTTTCTTTATTTGCTAAAGGCCCCCCTGCTAGTTTCACCAGGAGGAAGGAGGAGAGGGTCGTGGCTTTTTGCCGTGACCCCCCTCTCTTCTTTTTTATTTGCTCGAGGCCCCCTCTTTTGATTTCTTTGCTTCTGTACTCGGAATCCATCTGACTAGGGCTTTGTGTTCTTTCTTTTTCAGGTCTCGTCGTTACGAGAGCTTTCCGGGTTCCGGCTGGATTGTTGATGCGGTTTCCCACGGGAGTACGTACCTTCGCTTCCCCTTCGCGCAAGTCTCCCATCACCGTGCTTCGAGACAGGAGACCGGGCTGTCAGTGCTTCAGCTTTTGACACACGGGCGAGTTTGCGAGGATGGTGTGACCGACGGCTCTTGTCGAGTGTTAAAACTTGGCGAGCGCATCCTTACTGACGAAGGGTCTTCCCGGCAAATTGTCCGGCCGAGCTTGGGGTTACCGTTTCATCATACTGGAGATGAGTCAGTTCCGGTCCCTGTCGTTGCTTTGAAGATATGCTCCCGCCGTACGCGATGGGGTGTGGGGATTCAATCGCGTGGAGATGTCACCTATCTGGGAGGTTTCCGGGACTGGATGAAAGAGCTATCCAGCGCGTTAGAGGCAGAGCCAGGGATGGAGCGTCTGGCGAGGTTTGTGGAGCCGGCTTGCTGGGAGTACAGCCGTCCGGATGGTATGTACCGGGCTCTGTGTGAGCAGTGGTGCCCTGAGACCAACACCTTCTTGACCGGAGCTGGTGAGATTGGGATCACCCTTCGTGACGTGCACGTCATATCTGGGTGTCCAGAAGTTCGGAGCTATTATCAGGAGGAGGTTCCTTCTCTGGAGGTTTTGACGGACCCAGACGAGTCTCCTAGCTTTTGCCTTTTGCTTTTTAAGGCGTATGCTATTATAGCGGCGCGCGAGCGGTCAGACCGGGTACTTCACTCGGATTGGGTGGACTTCTGGTTCCGAGGAGAGTATCGTCACGCTCCTCCTTCGAGTCACCCGATGTGGAGATATGCCTCGTCAAAGAAGCCGGCGCCTGGTACTTTCCGGCGACCGATCGAATCTCTGAAGAAAGAGTGGTGCTCCATGGCCGGGGCGCAGCGTCCCTGGGAAGTCTTGGGACTTGAAGAGTGTAGTGATGACTGGCGTGCTGTTTACTGGTCAGCGGGGTTAGTACTCTTTCTCTGCCGCTTTGCTTTACCCTGGGAAGGGGATGTGGTACGCCCTGGGACCTTTCTTGCAGCTGCTCGGATGGTGACTGGAGAGTTCCTTAATCTGGCGCCGGCGATCCTCTGCTCGTTGTATGGCGGGCTTAGCGGCACTTATTGGAGTCTATCGGGTGCGGGTAATGCAAGAGGGGAAGTAGGCAGAGCCAGTTCCTTTTGTCCCCTGCATTACCTCTATGGTTGGATTGGGCTCCACTTTCCGAAGGGGATCTTCGCGACGCGTGGACCTTCGACCTCGGTGCCCTTTCTTCCTTGTGTGGGAGGTGTAATGAACGCTTTTTATGCATGGGAGCGTCCGAAGCCTAGTGCCCGAGAGTGTTTACGGCGCATGGGCCCTTCTGACTTCGAATTTGTATCGGAAAATGCACTTGCGCCTTCTACGAAATCCCTGGTATGTGATAGGGCGGAGATGTCCGATCCTTTGTACTGGAGCATGGTGAGTTGCAGGCCTGGGTATCTTGTTTGGCGTCGTGGGGATGTAGTGGAGGTGGCACGGTACTCTCCCCACCGGTTTGCTCGTCAGCAGGGTTTTCGGCAGGAGTTGCCTGGGACTCCTTTGCGCCTGCGGTTACGTTACACTCCGCAGGAGGCGTACCGCCTCTGGGGAGCGCTTTACGATCGGTTTACTGGGTGTACTTTCTCACCGGGGATTAAGTCGGGCGGCAAGGATGCTGCAACTCCTGAGTATCGCCGCTGGGTCAACGGGTCAGTGCTTCCCCTCTTGGCTAGCCTTCCGCTAGACGTCCTTGCCAGCAGCGAGCGGGCTGACTTTCCTTTTGACTCTTTGGCGGGGTTAGAGGATCGCCGTCTTTGGTCCAAGGAGCGATGGTCAGAGGAATCTTGTGGCCGTCGAGAGGGGACTTCCCAGGCTTCACTTTCTGTGCAGGAGGTTGAGATGGCTCCGCCCTCCAAGGTTCATAGCCTTCCTGAGACTCAGGCTTCTTGGAGTGGGTGTACTTCTCCCAAGAGGAGAAAGTTGGACCTCTTGTGCGAGGCAGCTTTGACTGGTGCTGGCGAGGCAGGGCCATCTCGAGAGGGAGAGCCAGGGCTTTTTGCCGATGAGGTAATCCCTCCCTCCGGGGTATCTTCTTCGGATGCTGCAGGTATGCCTTGTTCCTTATTTCTCATGAATTTCTGTGCTTGTATTCTTACTTCGTTGGCTGAGTTATCCAGCTCTCATTTTGGCAGGGTCTGCTGGGCCGGACTACGAGTCTGCCCCGAAGGGGGTTGGGCAGGAGTGCTCTCCCATCAGAGCAACGTTGATTGAAGGTGGCGGGCTGGATGTTCCCTGGGATAACTTGGAGCTTTTGGGAGCGTGTGGAGCGGATTTTGCCGGCAGTGCCGTCAACCTGGATGATATTGACGTGGAGCAGTTGGGTTTTGGGGAGGAGGATGAGATCTCCAGTGTGGGGAGAGAACAGACTCTTCCAGCTAGGTCCGGTACTCCGGCAGAGGCTACTCCCGCAGTCGTTTTGTCGGAAGGTTTGCCTGTGCCTCCTCCTTCGGCTCCGGTGGTTCCGCTGACTGTTATCACAGCGATGGTTCAGGAGGTGGCTCCTACTCTTGAGCCTTCAGGGCCGGAGCCCACTTTGCCTGTGCACTCAGAGGCTGTCGGGGGGAAGTGCAGTTCTCGAGACCTTCTTTCTGTGCTTCTTTTGGAGAGCTGTCGGAAGTATATCCAGACGACGCTTGCACCCTTCCAGGAAGAAGGCTTTGACGCTTTGAGCAGCTGGTGGGTTCTTGAGGGGCCCGAGTTTTGCAAGAACCTGGCGGCCTTCCAGGTAGATGGCTCTTTGTTTGAGACACAGATGCGTGTTCTCTTGGCGGATAGTGAAGCTCATTGCTTGAGACGGGCTTCGATGGAAGATGACCTTCCCCTGATACTGGCAAAGGCCGAGGACGAGGAGCGTCGACTGGAGGCGCAGCATGCACTTGCCGCTGCGAGCCTTGTTCGGGCGCGGAAGAAGCTAGAGGCTGCTCGCGCATCTTTCGAGAAAGCTGAGACGATCGAGAAGTCTTCTGGAGCAGACTTGGCAAAGCAGCGTATCGAGCTGGCGGCGCATCGGGAGCGGGTAGCTTCTCGGTCTTCTGAGTTGGAGCGCATGGAGGTTACT
Organism: Chamaelirium japonicum; assembly: GCA_947650365.1. NCBI lineage: Eukaryota > Viridiplantae > Streptophyta > Magnoliopsida > Liliales > Melanthiaceae > Chamaelirium > Chamaelirium japonicum. The sequence goes on along the minus strand of OX393549.1, from coordinate 124,504,497 downwards.
GACGGCGAGCTGCTCCAACGTCTCAAAGGATTTGATTCGCTTTACTAGCATGTCGCATTTCCTTTTCTTTCTTGTCATTTCTGCTGAACAGACTTGTAGTTCTGTTTTTCTTTATCCGGTGATAACTTAATATCATGCATCTATATATATTTTTTTTTTTGACTTGTATTCTGGAATGGCAGAGCTTGGTTGTGTTTTTCTTTTGTTTGGACTGAACCTTTACAGGCTGCCTACGTACCCTACTGAGAGGGATCAAGTCACACGTAGTTCCTTTTTTTTTTTTTTTTTTTTTTTTTTTTTTTTTTTTTTTTTTTTTTTTTTTTTTTTTTTTTTGCAAGGGGTGTCGCCTTGCTTTTAGGCATAGTACCTTTTGAGGTACTTGCCGTTGATAGGGCCGAGCGTGAGCCCTTCTGGCGTGGTGAGAAGATATGCGCCGTTGGAGTAGACCTTTTTGACAACGTGCGGTCCATCCCACTTGGCATCGAACTTCTTTCCTCCTCGATGTGAAAGGATGATGGGGCGTTTGACTGCGAGCACCAACTCTCCTTCTTGGAAGGATCGAGGGCGAATCCTTTTGTTGAAGGCTCGGGTTAGCCTGGCTTGGTAACATTCCAGGCGTTGCTGGGCTTCGAGGCGCTTTTCATCTAGGGCTTCTAATTCCGTTAGGCGAAGTTGAGTGTTGTTGCCGTTGACGAGGCCTTCCTGGATGGCTATCCTGAGTGACGGGATCTGGAGTTCAAGTGGGAGGACAGCTTCTACTCCGTATACCAGCGAGTACGGAGTCGCCTGTGTTGGCGTACGAAAAGAGGTGCGATATGCCCATAGCGCTTCACCCATGCGTTCATGCCAGTCTTTCTTCGACTTCGAGACGACTTTCTCCAAAAGTTTGCAGAGTGTTTTGTTGAAAGCTTCAGCTAGGCCATTGGCAGAGGCGTTGTACATGGTTGAACACCTTTGCTTGATATCGAACTTGGCACAAAATTGGCTGATGGCGGCGTTCTTGAATTGCTTCCCGTTATCCGTAACGATATAGCGAGGGATGCCGTACCGAAAGATGATGTCGTTCTGGATGAAGTTGATAACAGAGTGCCTGGTAACTTCTCGCAATGGTACTGCCTCAGCCCACTTGGAGAAGTAATCTGTTGCCGCCAGGATATAAAGATGCTGCTTGGATGACTTGGGTAGCGGGCCGACAATGTCGAGTCCCCATCCATCGAAGGGCCATGATGCGATGGTTGGATGCAAAGGTTCCGGAGGCTGCCGGATGTAGTCGCCATGCAGCTGGCAAGTGTGGCATCTCTTTGCAAACTCGAGGGAGTCCTTGATCATAGTGGGCCAGTAGTACCCCATCCGCCTGATGCGGAAGTGCAGCTTTGGCCCGGACTGATGTGAGCCACAGATCCCGGCATGGACTTCTTCTAGTGCTGTTTTCGCTTCTTCTTTCGCAAGACACCTCAGGAGCGCACCATCGTAGCTTCGACGGTACAACTCGTTATTGAAGTGGAAGAATTTCAGAGATCGCCGGCGAATGTCGACCTTACGCTTTGGGTCTTCAGGAAGCTTTCCGTGGACAAGAAAGTCTATGAATGGCTGTCTCCAGTCTAGCTCGTCGGTCACGAAAACGTGTACTGCGTTGACTTGGTCTGGGATCCCCATAGGGAGGTCCTCTTCGGTGATCACCAACCTCTTACAGATAGGGACGATGAGTTGGCTTTTTTCTGGGAACGGAAGTGTAGCCGCTAAATTTGCAAGCGCATCAGCCTGCTGATTGAGGTTTCTGGGGACATGCTGGATTGAAGCATCTTTGAGTGTACCAAGGAGTTTCAGGGCTCGTATGTGCAATGGCACGAGATCTTCTTTGTTGACCTCGTATGCCCCCAATATTTGTTGGATGACGAGTTGAGAGTCGCCGAAAATTGTGAGCCCTTGAAGTTTCATATCATTGGCGAGTTCGAGGCCAATGATAAGAGCTTGATATTCTGCCCTGTTGTTGGAGCATGGTTCTGATAGTAGAAACGAGAAGGGAAGTACTTCGTCGTTTGGTGTGACGAAGATAACTCCCGCTCCTGCTATGTCTTGCCTGGCCGCACCGTCGAAGAACATTTTCCAAGAAGGGGCGATGTCGATGCAGAATACTTCTTCGTCTGGGAGATCTTCCGATAGTTCCCATTCTGCTGGAAGGGGATATTCTGCTAGGAAATCTGCGAGAGCTTGACCCTTGACCGCTTTACGAGGGACAAAGGTGATGTCAAACTCAAGGAGGAGCAAAGCCCACTTGGCCAGACGTCCGGAGAGCACTGGCCTTGACATGATATATTTGAGCGGGTCAGCTTTTGAGATGAGCCTGATGGCGTGAGCTAACATATAGTGTCGCAGCTTTTTTGTAGCGAAGATGAGCGCCAGACAGACCTTCTCAATCGGGGAGTAGTTTAGCTCCGCGCCGATGAGAGTGCGGCTCAAATAGTAGCATGCTGTTTCCTTGCCTAGCTCGTTGTCTTGAGCCAGGAGTGCCCCCAAGGACTGCTCCTGGGCGCTGATGTAAAGGACCAATGGTTTGCCTTGAACTGGTGCTGTCAGAACCGGGGGCTTAAGCAAGTAATCCCTGATGTTTTGGAGGGCTTCCTGGCAAGCTTCATCCCACTTGAATGCTGCTCCTTTCTTCATGAGGCGGCTGAAGGGTCTGCATTTTCCAGCTAAGTTGGCGATAAACCTTCTGATATATGCTAGATGGCCCTGGAGACCTCGGAGGTCTCGCACGGTTTTCGGGATTGGCATATTGAAGATAGCATCTATCTTAGTTTGATCTATCTCGATGCCTCGATGGCGTACGACAAAGCCGAGAAACTTTCCCGAGGAGACCCCAAATGCGCATTTAAGCGGGTTCATGCGGAGTTGGTACCTTCGAAGTCGCTTGAAGATTAGCTCAAGGTCTTGAAGATGTGTTGACTTTTGTCTTGATTTTACCACGAGGTCGTCGACATAGCATTCTACATTCTGATGAAGGATATCGTCGAAAATTTTTTGCATGGCTCGTTGGTAAGTAGCTCCTGCGTTCTTCAAGCCGAAAGGCATGACTTTGTAGCAGTAAATCCCTTTTGGCGTGCGGAATGCCGTAAGCTCTTCGTCTTTGGGCGCCATCCGGATCTGGTTGTAGCCTGAGGATCCATCCATGAAGGTTAGTGCTTCATGGCCCGTTGTTGCGTCCACCATTAGTTCTGTGATTGGCAGTGGGAAGTCATCTTTGGGGCATGCATTGTTTAAGTCCCTGAAGTCCACGCATACTCTGATCTGGCCGTTCTTCTTCTTGACTGGGACCACGCTGGAGATCCATGTTGGATATTTCACTTCTCGGATAAAGCCGGCTTCGATGAGCTTGTTGACTTCACCTTCTATTTGAGGCACTAGTTCCGGCCGGTAGCGTCTTTGTCCTTGCTTGATGGCGCTAGCTCCATGCCTGACAGCAAGCTGGTGTACTGCAATCTTGGGGTCAAGTCCGGGCATTTCCTTGTAGGACCATGCGAAGACATCTCTATATTCTTGGAGTAGCTTGGTGTATGCGGCCTCCTCTTCGGGAGTCAGGAGTGCACTTACGAATGTAGGCCGAGGATCCTCTTGTGTACCCAAGTTGATTTCTTTCAAATTGTCGACGGTAGATTGCCCCCCTTCTTCGAGGACCGGCGGTGCATCGGGCAATTCGTCGTCCGAAGTAGAAGTAGCGTCGATTGGAGAGTCAGAAACGGTGATGTGATTAGCGGAGACCAGAATAATGTCGGTGATGTCGCCTGTATCGTAGAATGAGAAGGGTGGGTGGGTGGGAATGATTTTTCTCACCTCAGTGGGTGGCTTTCCCAAACGGTCGAATACTGACCTTCGCTTTGCCTGTCTGATTGGCCCAAGTCTTTTGAATACTGATATGGGATTTTGACTTGCCTGGTTTTTGACGTTCTTCTTTGGCATTTGAGGTGCGGTCTGACGCCGAGCTCGATATCGTCTTCTTTTGGCGACATTGGTGGAGCGTGCATCGGAGGTTGACGATCCTTCTTCTGCTTCTTCTACCAACTTCACCTCAATATAGTTAGAGGTGAAGGTCTTCTCTCCTGTTATCTTGATGACCATCGGGGTTTGACGGGAGCCGATGCCTCGCCGATTTGGTGGGATCTGCTCGCCACCCTGGAGTAAATGGGCTTGAGTCTTAGTCATCCCGTGTGGTATTGGAGCTGGCAGGAGTGTACTCATATGTGCAGCACTATCTTTGTCGTAGCCAGCTTTGAACAGCAGCTTGGCGGCATTTTGCCCCCAGCTTCCTTTTGGCTTGAATGTGAGTTGGCTGGATTCGAAGGGATTGATGGGTTTTGGCGAATTTGAAGCTTGCCCCAGGCTGGGTAGTGGCAGTGTCATCTCTTGCAGAGTGATGACGTTAGCTTCCGATAGCGGCTGGACTATCCCTTTTGGCGAGGCAAAAGGTGGTGGTTTATCTTTACGAAGCCACTGAGGCGTGAGGCGTAAGACTGTCGTAGCTTGGACAGGTAATGGAGTATGCTTCATGGATCTTGGCTTGGAGCTGATGCGGATTCTTCGCCTTGGTGCTAGCACTTCTTTGACTTCGTGTATCACCTTAGATGGTGGTACTGGATTTGGAGTTGGCAGAGCTTTGTCCTGCTCCATCCTTTTAGCTTTCTGAGTTCGAGGAGCTTTAGCTGGAAGGACTTCTGCAACAAGGTCCTTTGCTTGGTAAAATTTGGCATCGGCGAGGTGCGCTTCAGCCTCATTGAATGGCTTGTCGTCTGCAATAATGCACTTTTCCAGACCTTCCTCGTAATACTTGAGGCATTGGTGCCAGGTAGACACCACGACACCGTTTTCATGCAGCCACGGTCTTCCCAGCAAAAGGTGATATGATGTTTGACAGTCGATGACGTGGAAAAGAACCGTCGTGTCAAGCTGACTGATGGAGAGTTTTAGACGAATGATCCCTATGGTGGACTGCCCTCCTTGGTTGAACCCTTGGATGACCAGCTGGCTTTGTGAGAGCTGGTCGGTGGTGATGTCGAGCTGGCGCATTGTTTGGATAGGCATGATGTTGACGGCGGAGCCGCAATCCAACAGGATTCGATTTACTGGCTTCTCATTGATGTATCCCGAGACATAGACGGGTCGATTGTGCAATCGTGTGCCGAGCTGCAGATCTTCATCCGAGAAAGTTATCGCTGCGTTACATGAGACAATAGATTTATCATTCTCGGCGTTTTTCTTCTTTCGTTTGTAGCTATCTGGGTCTGTCAAAGCCTCGGCCATTGCTAGGCGAGCTTTCTCTGGGAGGTGTAGTACTTCTATGAGTGGCAAGTGTAGAATTGCCTCATCGCAAGCAGCAGTGTTTTCTTTGTCGAAATCATCCTCCTCGTTGTCGGTGTTGCTTTCTTCAGAAGGCTTGATCCTATCTTCTTCTTCCGGTGCCGTGTGAATCTCAACCATGCAACAGGAGGCTTCGCATTGCTGATCAGATGGGAGGAAGTAATCGGGGAAGAACTCCTGCAACGTTGTCGGTTCTGGAGGGTTTTGCAGGAGGAGATCATCAGGATCTGCCGGCGGTACTTTGAATCCCCTCCTTCCTGGAGCTTTGCTTTTCTTTTTGTAAGTTTTTCGTTCTGGAAGCTTCCTTGTTACCCGATCGAGCTTGCGACTTTTTGGCATCCATGGCCTTCGTCTGCGGGGCAACATGACCCAGGCATCTTCATCAGTGGATTCTTCGTTACCAAGGTGAAGGTCTGGAATGGCAGCTGTAGGTTCTTCATGGGTCAGGGAGACCTGCTTCTCTGGGGACCTTGGTGGTTCGCCTTCTGACTCCCAGCCGGTGGGCTTGATTTCTTCTATTGAGACAGACGGAGGTTTGGAATAGAGGACGTGGTAGTCGAATTTACCTGAGGGCTGGCCTAACAAACCGACCTCCGGGTCTCCTTGTTCGTACCTTGTCTGGAGATTCGTGGGTTCTCCGTGATTCGGGAAGCCTTGCTCCTCTGGGGACCTTGGTGGCTCGCCTTCTGACTCCCAGCCGGTGGGCTTGATTTCTTCCATCGAGACAGACGAAGGTCTGGAATAGAGGACGTAGTAGTCGAATTTGCCTGAGGGCTGGCCTAACAGACCGACCTCCGGGTCTCCTTCCTCGTACCTCGTCTGGAGATTCCGCTGGGACATAGCTTTGTTTGAGAGAGACATTGATGTAGACGACGGTTGCCCCCAGGGCAGTGACGTTTCTTCCTCAGCGAGCTTAGGAGCGTACTGCTGTCGTCTTGAGACTTTCCGTCGTGTAGCTAACTTTGCAATTGGCCTTTGGCGATTGATGCGCAACTTGGGCCTTCTCTGGTGAGTAGCAACGAGTACTGGTTGAAACGAACCAAAGGTGATGGACGTCATGTTTGCCGTTGCAACATCGCTGGAGTCGATCTCGATTTTTCCTTGCTTTGCGAGTGCCATGATCTTTTCTTTGAAGACGAAACACTTTTCAATAGGATGGCTAACCAGCCGATGGTATTTGCAGAAGAGCGGATCGTTGACCCGATGCATCTGTTCGGGCCTTTTTGAAGGAGGAAGCTCGATCATCTTTTCTTGTAGCAGTTGATCGAACATGGAGGAGACTTCCGAGTCTGGAAAGGGATACTCTTTGGCCTCGAGTTCTTCTAGAGTCATCTTTGACTGTCTTTGAGATGGAGGCGGTGGTATAGCAGCTCCCTTTTCTTGATCCGGTTTGCCACTGATTTTGAGTGGCTTGGAGGCCGAGGCGATGTCGGTGACGTTAACTTGCTTTGATTTGGGTGCCGGCGGTTTGTCTTTCTTTTCCACCTTCAGGAAGTCTTTGGTCTTCGAGTCCCCGCGATTTGCTAAGCTGAGCTCCATGTCGTGGGCTCGAGTTGCGAGTTCTTCGAAGGACCGAGGCTTGATCCCCTTGAGGATGTAGAGTAAGCCCCAGTGCATGCCTTGGGTGCACATCTCGATAGCCGAGTCTTCCGACAAACGGTCTCGTGAATTCAGGGCGAGATTCCTCCATCGATCGATGTAGTCGATTACTGACTCGTCCTTCCTTTGCTTGACGGCAGTAAGCTCGGTCATGCTAACGATGCGCCGAGTGCTGTAGAAGCGGTTGAGGAATTCTCTTTCCATTTGATCCCAGCTGTCAATGGATCCTGGAGGAAGGTCAACATACCAATCAAAAGCGTTACCTTTGAGGGTGCGAACGAACTGCTTCACCATCTCGTCGCCGTATGTGCCGGCGTTGTTGCAAGTTTCGACGAAGTGGGCAATGTGTTGCCTTGGGTTCCCCTTTCCGTCGAAGTGTTGAAACTTTGGTGGCTGGAACCCGGTAGGGAAGCGCAGCTGCTGGATCCTTGCGGTGTAAGGCTTTGAGTATGCCGCCGTGATCGGAGGTAGGCTGCCGCCGTGGGAACGCATCATGTCAGCCACCAGTGCTTGTATTTGCTGGGCATTCATCGTTGCTGCCACTGAAGGTTGCGCGGCTATCGAGACCGGCACGGGGGCCGAGGAAAGTGCAGGAGTAATTGCTAGTGTTGCCGGGCCAACTTCTGCAAGAGCAGGAGTTGGAGATGGGGCTGGAGCAGCTACTGGAGAAGCAGGAGGTTGACCGAATGTTGCGACATCCCTGGCACTCAACCTCTGAAGCAAGGTGTTGATGTGACGATCCTTCTCTTCCATTAGTCGGGTGAGTTGAGCCATGTGTTCACCCATTTGCATGACTTGGAGCTGGAGAGCGGACGGAGGATGGTGTCGCAGGACGTCTCGATGTTGCATGCCTGCACCCTCGCCATCGTCGTCGGAGACGTAGTTACGCTGACTTGCTTCTGCTTGATGACGGATGTTTGCCCCCGGCAAGGGAGGTGCAAAGTCCGCTGGAGAACCCGAACGGGTTCGGGATTGGGGCTGGTCCTCCCCAAATTTCTGGACAGATGTTCCAGGATTGAGGCTTGTTTCTTCATGCACCAAGGCCTCATTGGCGCCTTGGCGGGCATCTTCGGTAGCAGTTTCCGGCGTGAAGAAGTCCGCAAGAGTTTGAGTACGCCGAGTGTAAACGCGTACTACCGGGGGAATGTCATCCACCGGGTTTTCTGGATCGCCGTGTTGGAGTAGTGGAGACTCGGCGATAGGTGAGAGGCTTGTTGGAGCAAACGTATCGTCGTTCGTTCCGGCCATGGCGAACTTGAAGCAACTCCTTCAAACGTACGGATGAAAGGAGAGGAGGTCCCACCGGGCGTGCCAGAAATCTGTAGTCGCAGAAAAAGATTCGGGTCGTCTTTATTGCGGATCACACGAGATTACAAATTTTCTTTGATCAGGAGATTGTGGGAGAGATCCTCTGGAGGGTCCCTTTGATCCGCGTCTCCACGTGGTGTTCGTGCGAGAGCTCTGAAGGGGTTGCCCAGGACAGAGGTCTTTACAGGGTGAGGATTTCTTGAGAGGCTAAGGAGTTTCCGCCGTTGATTTTGTCCCGTCCGTGCTTCGCGCTTTCTCGGCTAGGGAGGCTTTGGGCTTCGTTCCTCGGTCTTCGTGTCTTCCTCGATCCTTGCTAGACCTTGGCGTCCTTGATCGTCGGTTCGCGGCGTCGATCGTGTTTTTGGCTTCGGCTTTGGCTTTAGCTTTCGGCTTTGGCGTAGCTTTGGCTTGGCTCTGGCGTTTGCTTTGCTTTGGCGCTTGCGCTTGAACGTAGGCGGGTAGAGACTTGCGATGCTTTAGTTCTTCCGGACTTCGCGTCGTATCGGCTAGAACGTGCGGTGCTTTGCTCGTGACCGTCGTAGTTGCTTGGCTTTGGCACGTGCGTTGCTTTAGCGCGGGCTTTACCGGTGCGTTTGCTTTGGCTTCTTGCGTCGGCTTTGACTTTAGCTTCGACTCGATCTTCTTCTCGAACGACTGGCGTTACTTCTTCAAGGCTTCTTTATTCTTCCGGCTTCCTCGACGGTTGTGGCGTCGGTTTTGGCTTTTCGGCAGGGGTAGCACCGATGCTTATGTGACGGTTGTAGCGTCGACTTTCGTTGATGAAGACGGCGGGTGTAGCACCGATCTTCGTGCGACGGTTGTAGCGTCGGCTTTTGTTGATGAAGACGGCGGGTGTGGCACCGGCTTTAGCACGACGGTTGTAGCGTCGGCTTTTGGTTGACGAAGGCGGCAGGGGTAGCACCGGCTTCAGGCCTTCTTCTCCCGGCTTTCTTCTTCGTGCGAGGAGTCGATGCCTTGATTGAAGACGACGGGTGTTGTCGGCTTCGATCTTCTTCTCCGGCCTTTGCTTATGGCGTCTTCGGAGCTGATGAAGATCGTTGGAGCAATCGGGTGATGACAGCTCCGGGTCTTCTTCTCCACGCTTTCTTCTTCGTGCGAGGAGTCGAAGCTTTGATCTCCGAGTGCAAGGTCTTCACGTTGATGAGGACTTGAAGGGCCAAGGACTCCCGTAGGATATGCTTGCCGTGCCTCGTGAAGCCTTCGGTCTTCAAGCGTTGGAGCTTCTTCGTAGCGCTCTTTCGTCTTCCACTTTTCGGACCCTTCATGCCTTCCCCGACCCCTTCTATTTATAGGCAAAGGGGGGCGGTTGGGGGAGATGTTGCTGAAATCTTTTTGTTTCCTCCAATCTCTCCCCTCATAACCATCGAGATATTGTTCCCTTATTTGGGGAAACAAACCCGATTTCCTCCTTTTTAGTTGGAGTGGTTATGGGCTAGTTGTGACTCGATCTTTAAAGATCGAGTTGTTATTTTTGTTGCACTTTTGGATCGGATGGCGACGCAACGTCATCTTGTCCGTTGGATCGAGGGATCGTCGCGGATCTACGGTTGTGTAGACGTCCACGCCACCTCCCCCCGCATCAAGGCGGTTTTGACTTTTTCTTTTCTTTTCTTTTTCTTTTCTTTTTTTTCTTTTTCTTTTTCTTTTTCTTTATGGCCGGCCCCACCCCTCCATGAGGAGGGGGGCACGGTTTTCAAGAAGGGGGGGCCGGTGGGCCCCCCTCTTTGTGTCCGAGTTGCGGGTCCGATGGGACCCGTTTGCTTTGGGTCGGGCCATGCGCGCGCAAATTGGGTTCGCACGTGGGCCGAGTTCGCACGCGGGCCGTTGTGCGCGGGCGAGTTTCGCATGCGGGCCGTTGTGTGCGGGCGAGTTTCGCATGCGGGCCGTTGTGTGCGGGCCCAAGTTTCGCATGCGGGCCGTTGTGTGCGGGCCCAAGTTGCATGAGCGAGTCGGGCTCGACCCGAAGGTCATCGAGTGCAAGCCCATTTTTCGTGAAAAAATCGGGTTTGACCCGAAGGCCGTCGGGTGCGGGCCTATTTTTTTGTGTAAAAATCGGGTTCGACCCGTGGGCTAATTTCGATGCCCACAGGAGGTAAAGTGTAATTTATCTTATTTTTTTGGAAAATTTTATTCATACCCCAAAATAGGTAATTAGCCTCCATTTCCAACAAACTTGAACGCACCCTATTTTTTTTTATCATACCCCATTCCTATTCCAAAAATACCATTCCCTCTTACACCCCAATTAAATGGCCCGCTCCCTCTTGATCATACCTCATTTATTTTCGATGTTGAAGCCCCATGAGTATATGGATGGTTATTTTAATCAACTGTCATTCATTGATGACTTGATAAGGAGAGAGAGAGAAAGAGGTCCTTTTTCTTTCTCCATTACAAGAAGGGTTAGATCTTTTATGGAAGAATCCAATCGGAGGAAGTGGGATCTTCGAGCTCTGTTGTTGTCTATAGAGGAATCTGATCGAGGGGAAGTAGGATCTTCAAATCGTGTTGCCGATGTTGTTGCCAACAACGCCACAGCCATATTGTCGCCATCGCTCAATTCGTTCGAATTGGGTATAAGATATAGGTCTAAATGGTTGGATGTGGGATATAATATAAGGATATAAATAATATATTAAAAATTATGAGTAATTTATTGTGAAACGGATGGGAGATGAGGGATAGTTACATATTTTTTTTCGAATAAAATTTTTATAATCTTTTGCAGTTATTTTTTTGATTGATGTTGATGCATGTATGTCCGTGTGTGCGCGTCACTGCAATCACTCAATAGCTCTCCCTCTTGGCCTCGTACGTTCTCGTCACCACTGTCCATGATTGAACCACCACCCCCCCTTCATAAAGGTTTATGTAGGTACCCCAGCTCCCCTCTGCTTTCTTCACTCCAACCCTTCTCTCCCCTCTGCCCATCTCGTCCCCAGGGATCGCAAGCAGAGACCCTCTCTGCCTTTTCTCTGAATCCAATCCAACCCACTTGACCCTCTCTCCAAGTATTCAAGGCAGAGGGAGAGATGGTTTCAATTGGGTCACTACCTCCCCTCCTTGATCCATCCAAGGGACACAGCCCTGCTCTCCTTCGGAGCAGAGCCCTGCTCTGGTCGCAAACGCCTCTCGATCGCAATGGAGGTGGTTGCAAGGTGAAGCTTGGCAGGAGACTGCTCGTGGGCTCAGGTTCTAGCGGTGGGGTGAGGGGGAAGGGTCCGCGGGCGACCCAAGCAAGCGGCGGCCTCGAGGGTGAAGATGAGGACGACGAGGGTGTGGCCGATGAGGCACTCCGGGCGACGATCAAGCAGAGCAGGAAGGTTCTAGCACTGCAGAGGAGCCTACTCCAGCAGGTACGACTCTTGTTTCCCTCACTTACCATTTTTGGATTGGAAGCTATCGTGTGGGCACCTCTGATTTTGCCTAAAAAAGGCCGAATTGGAATTCTTGGTGTTAGGGTTCCTCCCACTCTTGGCCAATAAGAGAACGAATTCAATCTAAATACATTTATTGAATATAATTTTTAGTGAAATAATTCTTGGGTTCCTATTGGTTTTGACAAAAAAAAAAAGATCTATAGAAGAATGATTTATGCGCTTAAGGTGGGTGAACTTGTGATCCCTTGATTCTGTTTGTAAAGAGTAAGTTTCAAATCTTACATTGGGGGAAGCTCCTAATTACAACTATTGTGTATGTGGAATAGGGCATGCTCATTGATGGAACTTCCTTAGGAGTTTCCATCTTAGAATGACTCTTTATTGATCGCTTGTGGCGTTCAAATCATGGTTCGAGAGTTCAGCCGAATCTGAACCTGTTCGAGTTCTGTCCAATTCGGATCGAGTTCCACTAAATTGGGTATGGTTTGCTTGAACTAGGTTAAATCAGACCCAAACGTCCTAACAGGTCTTAATCATGGCTTATTATTTCGTTTAGGGGTCACGGGGTGGTCGTGGGAGTTTATGTTGGACTTTGTAAACATGAAACCGAGTGGCTCAATTCATGAGATTCAAAGAAAAGGGGGTGGCCCCGCCATTCCCGATACATGCGGCGTATGTGCAATGACATGCAATTGAGGTGTTAGGTCCAAGGCAATCCCATTAGCTCCTGATCCATCCTCTAGAGTTTGAACATTCCATGCGGCGTGCCCGAAAACCCCGACCCTAATGGCTCCGATCTCTAGCCTGCTATGATCTTTTTTCCTCTTCCCCTAACCTTGTCTTTATCATGTTTCTCCCATTATGCCTCATTCGTTTTTTCTCATGATCCTTTCATCTTTTTCTCCCGTGATGCCCTCCCTTTCGCCCCTATCTTTCGTAATCCATCCCCAATAAATATAGTGTAACTCTTCCCTTCCATCGGATCTCCCTTTCTCCATTGCATAACAAATGTTAGCCTGTTACCTATGAAGCACGCGTACAAGTAGGGATATGATCAAGGTTCAAAATTTCTATTTCAGTCAATATTTCGACACTCTGGATATGAAAATATTTTGACGGTGTGAAAATATTGTGATTTTATTGAAATGGTAGAACTATTAATTTTTTAATTAAATTTTTTAGTAAATCTCTGAATAGTCATAAACCAAGTATATATACACAATTTGGAACACTCAGATAATATTTGTACCCTATTTAGGGGTGTAGAACTTCACAAAGCATGTATTATGGATTTGAGTCTGTGAGTCTTGTTTGGTCATGTTTTGATCAATGTTTTTCAAATGGTTTTTAATCTTTTTTGTGGATAAAAATGTTTCAAAATAAAGATTAGTTGATTGTTAAAATAATGTTTCGAATGATTTTAAAAACGGACTTAAAACAAGAAAGTTGTGAAAGTTTGAAATTGTGCAAAAATTATGTTGAAATGCAAAACATTTTTTTATCAAGTCTGGAAAAAAAGAGTTTTTATAAAGAAAATTTTTATTCATTCAAAATTTTCTTTGACAGACCATGGTTTTCTAGATGTACTTGTAGTTCTACGTCTTGTAAAATTTTTTGAGCTAAAAAGGAGTTAATTTAACCATTTTTGTCAACATATAAATTTTTTGAAAAACCGAAAAAATTCTTTTCTCCTACTAAAACTGAAAGTATATATTTTTATTCAATTGGTTTTTTATTTTTTTAATATTTTTATTGAAATCAAATAGGGGGTATTTGCTTAATTAAGTTATTATATGTAAATAAGCTGCTGAGAACCAAACCCCCAGACCCCTTTTAGAGCCAGTCAGTCCCAACAGTTCGGTGCCAAAATCACAAAATTTCTCAAAATTTTCTGAAATCTCGAAATTTCCACGAAATTTATGCGTCTCAGTGCCTTTTGGCATGATAAATTGCGATATTTCGCGCCGACAAATATATCGTGCGAAATATCACGATATTCTCGGGAATCCCATTTCGTTCGATACAACATATGAGATTTTGTGTTGAGGTTTCATAAAACCGAGATATTTCGTGATTTTGATCCTTGAGTATGATACATGTACGCCGATATGACAAAACCTTAAAAAAGTAGGGTATAGGTACGATGGGGTACCTATATAAAAATTATTTTTTAATAATTTTAGTATAATATTAATGATATTTTTTATAATTTTAGTAAAATTTAAAAGTAAAAAATAAATTAAAAATTATTATTTTTTCTTATATTTTTTTTATTTTTATGTGCCCGTACCCACACCACACCGGTGCCGTACCCAAATTCTGAACTCGTACCCGATTCAAAACGGCATACAAGGTACGACAATTGCCGTATCCATACCCGTACTCGATACTCGTACAACAGGCCCTTCCGAAGTACCCATGCTTCACAACATGTTACTAAACCATGCTCACATCAAATATTGACGTTTAAGTAAGGTATTCTCTTGTCACCAAATTTAATTATTTCCATAAGTTATAATAAAGAAATCGATTTTTGTAACATATTTTTTTGGATTTTTAGTAAATATATGATTGTTGGTTATATGTAACTGCAAAAATACTAATCATTCTTGGTGAGGTAAATTGATTCTACATATTGTATTTTGGTTTTATCGTTAAATTGTTGTTTTACGTTGATATCAAGTCACCAATTCGTTGCACTAGAATCTATTAGAGTATTGCCTATATGGTATTAGCCATTATCTACAATTGGACTTTGATTCTGTCATGTTAGAAATTTTCATCCAATGTAAGTGCTGAATTTGTTAGCCGAATCAGATGAATCATATTAAGTTTTTGATTTTTTTTTCCTTCAGGTTTTGTAATATTTTTGGATGAAATAGCCTAATCGGTCGAACCCGAACCAAAACTGACCGAACTAGTTTGTTTATTGCGTCTTAGCCAAAAGCCGAACTTGAGTTCTTAAACCTTTCTTCAAATTACTAACATTGATAGCTTGTGTAATCATTTTGAAACAATTGATCTAATCACCACAAATATGATCTTAATAAGTTAGTTCATGGTTGAGGTACCTTAATTTGAAGTTTGATGAGTCTTTTTTTGTTTACAAATTATTTCGAATTATTTCCAATTTTCATAGCAATCTAGTGTTAAGAGTGTTTTGGGTGCAAATAAGTCCTTGGAGGAATCCCATGAGCGAATGGATAATGAAGGATTTGATTTGAATAAATCAGCAATAAAAGCTGATTAAAAGAGGGTAGATCTGGAAATAAAGGAGAACTATCTTTGTAGCCACATGAAAGAGGAATTTTGTGGCCTTCTCCGTGTGGATCTGATACTTGACTGAGAAGGCCATTGTTCCTTCTCCCATGATCAGCAACAACTGTTCCTCTTTTTCTTGTGAACTCGGTCTTTATTTTAGCATGAAATGTTTCCTCTCTTAGGCGTGGATTGTTCTCCTACAGGATTGCTATACCACAAGGTTACTTTGGAAGCCCTAGAGGCATCATATTTCGTTTCTTCCCTACATAAGAAGGAGTCACCCTTTCGTTGAAATCATCCACTGATTAATAAAAGTTTTCATCTTTTCTATTTTTTATTTCAAAGAGCCAATTGGGCCTTTGTTTCTCTCTTTTCCCCTCTCTTCTCTGGCATGAATGGCTCATGAAGTACCCCCAAATTGTAGGAAATTTCCCTGCATCAATTGGTATCAGAGCTGATTTTTTTTTTTTCTATCAAGAAGATGATCCTGATCCCATAGCGAAAAGGTGATTGCAAATACTGAATGTCGATGCAAGGTATCAAATTGATCGAATCCAACACAAGGGAATGATAGATCTGCAGAATCAGATCGATTGAATAATGTAGGATATTGAATTTTTAAATCTTCAATTTCAAATGGATTGTCTCCGAGAGGTCCGAAATTTGTGGCATGAAACGGAAGGGGGAAGGACAATAACATTCATTGTCTGCCGTAAATCAAGGCTCGACAGTGAGAAAGACAGATAATCGTTCTCCACAAACAATAGCTATAAGAAGTTTCCAACTAACAGTGGGAGTTGCCAGAGATGAGGGTGTGGCCGAACCCGAACCCCAAGGGAGTTCGCAGAGGATCCTTAATGTCATGCACATGTACATAAATGGATTTCCATCTTCTAGTCAGCAAGATTAACCTTTCAAGAGCATGTATAGGATATTTATTTTAAGGCTTGAAAGCCTTGAATAGACTTTACATAATGGGCACCTGGTCAAAGTCTCTTCTTCTAAAATATAAACTGAAGGTTATAATCAAATATATGCTGAGCTTATTTGGATATCTTCCACTTCACTTGTAATCAAGAGTTCAATGCTGAACTTATGGAAAATCATGATTTTACTAATGTTACTTCCTTGCCATGAATGCTATTACAACATGACTTGTGATGGAAAGAGAATAAAAACAAGGTGAGCGCACAAAGAAAAAAGAAAATTAGATTTATTGGATGTGGAACTGAATCCAACCATTACTCCTATTCAGATGCATCCAATGAATACAGAAATAATCAATTTTAATAATACTCATGATTAATAAGGTCTATGTATACTTTATGGTCATGCTTTGAACAAGAATCAGATTTGGTTAGATCTATAATTGTTTGAGATTCTTCTTGAAGATTTCTGGTTTTTACTTTGAAAACCTTATAAAAGCTTTTTAGGGGAGGCAGAGGGTTTCTGCTGAAATAAAACCCGTTGCAGAGTATGTACATTCTCATTAGTTCTTCTAGCAATTATCAACCTACATAGTATTAGCTATCTAATGTATATATAAAATTTCTTATTCATCTTGTTAAGATGTATTCGTGTATATACATACACTCAGTGTATATATGACTCACATGTATTCACCTTATATTGGCAATTGGCCTAATGAGAAATGATTCCATTCTCTTCCCAAACCCTAGCTCTCCTTCTCTCTCTCTCTTCCTCTCTAGGGTTTGTCACATGGTATCAGAGCAAGGTTGATCGCCGGCATCGTCAACGGCTCCCTTGCCTTCGTTGATCCAGCGATCGCAGCTTCCCACGTCCCGATCGCATCTCCCTGCGCGATCGCAGCTCCCCGTCCCGCGCAATCGCAGCTCCCCGTCCCCGCGCGATCGCAGCTCTCCGTCCCGCGCGATCCGCAGCTCCCCGATCCGCGCGCGATCCGCAGCTCCAGCCCGCGACCTCGCGCTCCGCTCCGCTACTGTCACGCGACCCGCTCCAGCCCGCTACTGCCGCGCGCGATCCAGCAGCTCGACCTCGCGCTCCAGCCGCGCGATCCGCTCCGGCCTCCAGCTCCAGCCGCGCGATCCGATCCGCTCCAGCCTCCAGCCCAGCCGCGCGATCCGCGGGATCTGATTGCTAGTCTTCAGCAGCACTTGAGGAACCAATTTCAGATGAAGGATTTGGGTACGCTTCGCTACTTTCTTGGTCTTGAGGTAGCATACAGTGCAGATGACATTCTGCTTTCTCAGCAGATATACCTTTCAGACATCCTTAGTCGTGCTGCCCTCACAGATAACCGCGCAGTAGACACCCCTCTTGAGCTTCACTCGAAGCTACGTCCTACAGATGGAGTTCCTCTTTCAGATCCCACTCGGTACAGGCAGATTGTGGGACAGCTCGTCTATCTCTGCATTACTCGGCTTGACATTGCTCACGCTGTCAGCATTGTCAGTCAGTTTGTTGCAGCTCCACACTCAGTTCACTACGGTGCTCTTCTTCGGATCCTCCGGTACCTCAGAGGGACAGTTACTCGCTCTTTGTTTATGTCGTCGTCCTCCTCTCTCAGATTTCGAGCCTACTTAGATGCAGACTGGGCAGGAGATCCGACTACATGCCGCTCCACCACTGGTTACTGTTTGTTTCTCGGCGACTCTTTGATATCCTGGTGCAGCAAGAAGCAGAAAGTGGTGTCTCTCTCTAGCACTGAGGCTGAGTACAGAACTATGGCCTCCACGACTAAGGAGATAGTTCATCTTCGACGTCCCCTCAGTGATCTCGGTGTTGCTTTCTCCGAGCCTACGCCACTTCACTGTGATAACCGGAGTGCTATTCAGATTGCTAGCAACCCGGTTTTTCATGAAAGGATAAAGCACATCGAGATTGATTGTCACTTCGTTCGACAGGAGTATCAGGCCATGACAATCTCACTACCTTTCATTCCCTCAGCAGAGCAGATAGCAGACTTCTTCACGAAGTCACATCCTACACCACGTTTTCGGTCTTTGATTGCCAAACTCTTGGTGCATGATCCATCCTGAGTTTGAGGGGGGGTGTTAAGATGTATTCGTGTATATACATACACTCAGTGTATATATGACTCACATGTATTCACCTTATATTGGTAATTGGCCTAATGAGAGATGATTCCATTCTCTCCCCAAACCCTAGCTCTCCTTCTCTCTCTCTCTTCCTCTCTAGGGTTTGTCACACGTCTATAGGATGGTTAAGAGAGAAGGTAAGTGATGGGCATTATTAGTGCGGATTATCAAGAATATAAGAAAGGAACTGGCAACCAATCCAAATGGAAGAGAGATTGAAATACCATTTATATACCAACACGATGCATAGTAAGTCTAAAGAAAATTGCAATAACGTACCTTTAAATATACCTCTAAATATATTTTACAGAAGCCACTGATCAACGAAACTTTACATATACCAAAATTGAATGGAACTCTTAACGTGTGTTGCACACTGTTTTATTTGATATTGTATGTTTTCATTCATCACCTCCAGTTATCTGGTCAGTCATCATTCAATTTGCAATCTGGTTGCGTCTTTAGCTTCAGCAATATAAAGTTCTTGAATTTATGGATTGTTTGTGCCGATACTTTTTATTTAAACTATAGGATCTTATGTTTGTTGATAGCAGAACTTTCGTGTGGGTAAGATCTGAATTCATTTTATCAGCTATTTCCGTAATCACAAGTGATCACTCGTTTCGAGTTCCTCTTATCGCTCCTCTGTGAGCATGCAATTAAAGTTGAAATTGCATTGCCTCAGTTTCCTCATTTCGCTGCAGATTGTAGAAAGGAGGAAACTCACTTCACCTATGCAAAGTAATGGTGTTAGCACAGAACTGGACACAATTTCTTATGATGGTGGTGATAGTTCAATGTCAAATCTTGATCAAAGTTCCACAAATGGTTATTCGCAGTCAACTGAAGCTGAGTTTTCAAGGGATCCACCTGTTGGTGGAAATATTATTAATAGAGAGATGAAACCAATAAATGATTCTCAAGTTGAACACACACTTGCAACTGCTCTTGGATTATCAAGAGAAGCCACTCTGGAAGCAGATCAGTCGAAGATTATCTCACCATTTCTCTCAGAAGTCTCAGAATCTTTTGGTGTAAAAGATGAGAAGATAGAGGAGTTGACAGAAGCTAGTGTAGACATTCCAAGTGCGGAATATGATGCTGCTCCATCCCCTCCTTTGGCTGGAGAAAATGTCATGAATGTCATTCTCATATCTGCAGAATGTGCTCCTTGGTCGAAAACAGGCATTTAAATCTTTCTTTAACTTTATTAAAAGATTGCTAGTTCCGTAGCTTTACATATCATGCAGTGTATGCAAATTTCTTGTCTGCACTATCTTCTTCCATTTCATATCTTTTCTTTTGTTTATTTCTACTGAACATTAGGACCGATAATACAAGTTTGTATTCTGTACGCTATTCCGACATTGGATGTCTGATTTATTTTAGGTGGTCTCGGTGATGTTGCTGGAGCTTTACCAAAGGCTTTGGCTAGAAGAGGACATCGGGTTATGGTATCTATTGTTATTATTCTCTTTTTCATGCTATTCCAATTGATACTTTACAGTCTCTACTGAAATTAATTATTGTTCCCAAATTGTTATTAGAGCAATTTATGGTCAGTGAAGTCAGTTTGCACATAGTTAGATTAGAACATCAGTTTCAGACATGATTTCACTCACAGTTCAGTAAACTTGATCGAACTGGCATACTGTTCTGGTTCAGTCAAACTTCTTGAAGGGTGTTGTTAAGAAACAATGCCTTGGTGAGTTTCTAAGAAGCTTATTTTGGCCTTTTAGGTTGTCTCACCGAGGTATGGAAACTATGGTGAACCTCTAAAAAATGCTGTTATCAAAAGGTACAAGGTAGATGGGCAGGTATGCAGCTGTTTTATCCTGATTCTCTACCTGAAGACTTCCTACCAGAATTAGACATCAGTCATTTCTTCATCCCTATGATATTTGCTTATGCAGGATATGGAGGTATCTTATTATCATGCATATGTTGATGGTGTGGATTTTGTTTTTCTGGAGAGTGCTAATTTCCGAAATCGTGAAAAGGATATATATGGTGGAAATCGGATGGTAAATTCAATACATCCAATCTTATCATACTTCCACTACCAATTGTCTCAAATGATAACTCAGTTGAAATGCATTTCCATAGCATGAATATATTAAGTATTTTGTCCATATATTATGCCTTTGTTTTCACATCATGCAGGACAATTTGAAACGGATGATTTTGCTCTGCAAAGCAGCTGTAGAGGTATTTTCTTCTGTCTTGACAAGATCCCCAGCATCATCGTTTATGGTTTCGAGTTTTATAAGACGTATTTAAATAGTTAAAATTCCTGTAATTATCTTCCAACTACGCTGTATCTGATAGAGATATCTGACATGTATGCTGACAAGTCTTTGACATGAAGTTTAAGTTGTAGGGTGCTCCTCACAGCTGTCTGAGATTAAAGCTTAACAGATTTAAAAACCAATTAATCTTGAGGTGTCTATGAAGAGGCATCCACTTGATTGAGCACCATGTCGAAGACTTACACTGAGATGTATATTGTAGCCTGGCTCCTGAAAATGATGTGGTGGGTGGCGTGGCAGTGATGCGTGGTAGCTATTGTCAGCGGGCAGTGATGGTGGTGGACAGTGGGTGGTGGATGACGGTGGTGGTAGTGGTGGGCTTTGTGGTGACAGGCGGTGGTGGTGAAAGGTGGTCATGATGGTGGTGGTGGTTATACTGGGCATTGTGGCAGCAACGGTGGTGGTGAGTGATGGGAGTCGTGGCGGTGGACGATGTGTGGTGGTGTGTTTTGATGGCGGGGTTGGGGATGGTGGTGATGGAAAAATGGGTGAGAGAGAGAGAGAGAAAGAGAGAGAGAGAGAGAGCATAAGGGGATAAATCCATTATCTTAAGGAGAGAGAGAGAGAGAGAAGGGGCGGGGGGGGGGGGGGGGGGGGGGGGGGGGGGGCAAAAGTGTAATTTTCATTTCCCCCATCCAATTAACTCTTAACGTTGGTCAAGAGAACATGTCATAACGGATGCTAATAGAAGGGCTAACATGCAGAACTCAAGCAGGCTGCAAGGATCAATATGCAAATATTTGATGTAGGTTCTTATATACAATTAGGCTAAATTTCAGGGGTCGATTTGTGAATAACCCAATTATTTTATTGTTAGTGATAGTGTATAGCATTGAGATACAGATACCCGTAGATACCTGTATAGGATACCCCTTTTATTCTTTCCTTGTATCCATATATATTTGGCCTTTGGCCTAATGAAAAAGGTCAATCCATTCTCCCAAAACCTAGTCTCTCTCTCTCTCTCCCTCTCTCTCACACCATGCTAGGTGATCATCGTAACATGGTATCAGAGCCTTCTTCTCCTCCGGCGTGAGACCGAATCGTCCTCCTCCGGCGTCAGCTCCGGCGGGCGCTAGCTCCGGCGTGAGATCCGACCTCCTCCCCTGCGACTAGATCTGGTCGGATCCTCTCCTCCGGACGTCGATCTCCTCCCCTACGACCGGATCCTCCTCCAGCATCAGCTCCGGCGGGCGCCAGCTCCGGCGTGAGATCCGACGACCAGATCTGCACCAGATCTGGTCGGATCCTCCTCCGATCTCCGATCTGCATCAGCTCCGGCCGTCGATCTGCGCGACTGCATCAGCTCCGGCCGTCGATCTGCTCCTTCTCCGATCTGCGCGACTGCCTCAGCCTCCAGCCAGATCCGAACGACGATCTGCTTTGTCCGGCCTCCTCCGATCCTTCGATCTGACCCTCCAGATCTGAGCGCACGAGATCTGACCTCTGGCCTCCGATCTCCGATCTGCACCAAGGTCAGATCCGGCCTCCTACACATCCACGGCGTCGACTGCGGCAGCGTCTCATCGACGCAGATCAGGTGCTCGATTGTGTTTCCAGTCCTCAATCAGGCCGGTTTTTCGGCTACTTAGCAGAGGATCCCTCCTTCAAGCACAACCATCTTTTGGTTTCTGGAGTGCCGCTCCACCGTCGATCCGAGACTGAGGCTGAAAGCTCCCAAGTTCGAGCCAGGCAGGCGAGAGATCCAGATCCGGCCGTCGAGCTCCTCCCCTTCTACAGATCCGGCCATCGATCGCAACCAAGCAGGAAGAGAGTTATCGGCACCGACTGAGCCGCCATGGCCGACTCCTCCTCCGTAGATGCTCCTCCGCCCGTGCCGCCACACTCTGAGAGCCTCCCGTTCGAGTATACTCGCGACTTCCTGCTGAGCTCGACGGATTTCCCTCTCGCCTCCTCCGCCGACTGGGAAGCATGGGCAGCAACCGTTCAGACCACCCTTCTCGGACGTGGCCTTCTTGGACTACTCGACGGCACCGAGTCAGGCTTTCCCCGCTGCCCTTCAAGCATGGCGCCTTCGTGATGCATGAGTCGCCGCTTATCTTGTCGTTTCGGTCGATCGGACGATGCGTGCGGACCTCGCCGCTCTTGGAGCATCCGCAGCCATATGGCGCTCCTTAGTTGAGCGTTTCGTGGAGTCTAGCGGCGCCCGCGAGTATGCTCTCCTCTCCCAGGTCCAGTCCAAACAACAGGGTGATTGTACGATCCAGCAATTCCATGCGCAGATGCGTGGTTACTGGCGGGAGCTTCAATCACTAGTACCTCCCGTCCCTCCCGAGTGTCGTGCCGCTCACCAAGCCTTCTGGGAGCGCCGTCAGCTTTATCAGTTCCTGATGGCCCTTCGACCAGAATTTGGCCCACTTGCTGGCGCACTGATCCACCGAGACCCACTTCTATGTTTGGATGTTGCTATTGCTGA
Source organism: Chamaelirium japonicum (assembly GCA_947650365.1). Classification (NCBI taxonomy): domain Eukaryota; kingdom Viridiplantae; phylum Streptophyta; class Magnoliopsida; order Liliales; family Melanthiaceae; genus Chamaelirium; species Chamaelirium japonicum. The sequence continues at coordinate 124,481,750 of OX393549.1, read as the reverse complement.
GTTCGTCGCCGAAGAGACCAGGCAGCGCACCATCGCCATCAGAGCTACCCCCCCCCCCCTCCAGCCACATGGGTGTCCTTGCTGCAGCCCCAACTGCCTCTTTTACTTCTGCTCCTGGTTGTGATCGGTTTGTGTGCACTCACTGCCACAAACCAGGTCATGTTGTCGCTACCTGTTGGAAGCTGCATCCCGAGAAGAGGCAGGGACCCCGAGGACGTGGTCGACTTGTTGGCTCTACTGCTGCTGCTGCTACTGCTCCGTCCTCTCCTCGCACAGTTCCTGACACTACTCAGCTCCTTCAGCAGCAGCTTGCACAACTTCATTGCCACCTAGACCAGCAGGCGAGCTTCAGCCCCGCCGAGGCTTCCAGCGCCTCCAGTTCCTCTGCTCACTTAGCCACTCCCGGTACCTTCGCTATTTGGATCCTGGACTCTGGAGCCTCCCATTACATGACTTCCAACGCTTCCTTACTTACCAATTGCCAACCGGCATCGCACATTCTATCGATACATACTGCAGATGGTTCTTCTTTAACCATCTCGCAGTGTGGATCGATTACCGCCACTACAGAACCGAGCGGTCGCCTCTCTTTACCCACTGTGTTGCATGTCCCCCAACTTCGCATGCAGCTCATCTCCATTAGCAGCCTTTGTGACTCTGGATGTGTCGTAACCTTCTCGCCTTCTTCTTGTGTTGTGCAGGATCCACATACCGGACGGGTGATTGACGCTGGTCGTAGATCAGGCGGGCTGTACCACCTCGAGCATCTCCATCTTCCCATCATTTCCCCTCCTGGCTTCTGTAGCCTAGCTTCTCCTGATGCCGGCTTGTGGCACCGAAGACTAGGTCACATTTCTGAGTCTCGACTTAAGAGCTTACTGCAGACTGGAGCTCTAGGTCCTTGTTCTTTTTCTTCTTTATCTACATGTACCGGTTGTAAGCTTGCCAAAGCTACAGCTCTACCTTTTCCTTCTAGTATCTCTCAGAGTTCTGCTCCTTTTGACTTAGTACACTCAGATATCTGGGGCCCTTCACCTCTTCGTTCGATGTGCGGATATCGCTACTATATCTCTTTCATCGATGATTTCAGCCGATACACTTGGGTCTACCTTCTTCAGCACCGCTCTGAGGTTCCTCAGGTCTACCAGACTTTCACCTCGATGGTCCACACACAGTTCGGTTGTCGCATTAAGACATTTCGGTCTGATTGCGCCCTCGAGTACCTCTCCACTGCTATGCGGACACTTATTCAGTCCCATGGGACCCTATTTCAGCACTCATGTCCTCACACACACGAACAAAACGGAGTAGCCGAGAGGAAGCACCGTCATATCCTTGAAATGACGCGTGCTCTTCTTCTCTCTGCTTCCGTTCCACGCACTTTCTGGGCTGAGGCTGTCTTGACCTCAGTCAACCTCATCAACATCACCCCTTCTTCTGTTTTTCCGGGTGGTGCATCTCCCCATGAGCGTCTTTTCTCTTCCCCTCCTGACTACCGTCCGCTTCGCACTTTCGGGTACACCTGCTTTGTCCTTCTTCCACCCCATGAACGCACGAAGTTGTCCGAACATGCAGTTAAATGCATCCTCCTAGGAATCAGCGCCGAGCACAAGGGTTATCGTTGCTATGACCCTTTGACTCGTCGCCTCCGCATCTCTCGACATGTCTCCTTCGTCGAGGATGTCCCTTACTACTCCACTGCAGCTCAGGACCTCACCTTCTTGGAGACTCCTACCACCCTGTCTCCGACTCTCGAGCCCTTTCCATCACCCCTTTCGTCCAGCTCTACTTCTCCTGCTTCCAGTGATTCTTCCACAGAGTCTTCCTCCGTCCCCTCCTCTCCTCTGTCCCCGATTGATTCCGTCAGCCTTCCTCATACTCCTGGTACTCATGGTACTCCACCTGCTACGCCCAGTCAGACGTCCCCGGTCGTGGATCCTCGCCCGCCGCCCCGCTATCCTCAACGCGAGCACCACCCACCTGATCGCTTCAGCTTTAGCTCTGGCCCACCTGACCGTTTTGGCTTTGCCACAGTTACCTCTTACTCGCCTCAGTTTACAGCCTTTCTTGTAGCCCTTCACACAGACCAGGAGCCTCGATTGTACCGGGAGGTCGTCCAGTCCCCTCAGTGGAGGCAGGCCATGAGCGAGGAATTTCAGGCATTCGAGCAGACCCAGACTTGGGATATCGTCCCCCTTCTTGCTGGCATTGAGCCTGTCAGTTGCCGGTGGGTTTACAAGGTCAAGCGGCGACCTGATGGTTCCATCGAGCGGCATAAGGCTCGGTTGGTGGTCCGTGGCTTCACTCAGGCATACGGAATAGACTACGAGGAGACTTTCGCACCCGTAGCTCAGATGACCTCCGTTCGTGCACTTCTGGCAGTTGCAGCAGTCCGCCGATGGCCTCTTCTCCAGATGGACGTGAAGAATGCCTTTCTCCATGGCGATCTTTCAGAGGTCGTCTACATGCAGCCACCCCCTGGTTTGCATACTCCTCCCCAGCATGTCTGTCGCCTCCGTCGTGCCATCTACGGGCTCAAGCAAGCCTCTCGAGCTTGGTTTGAGTGTTTCCGACGAGCTGTCACCGAGATCGGCTATATTGAGAGCTCGCAAGACCACTCGCTTTTTGTGCGCAATGTGCGGTCATCTCCTCAAGGCAGGGCTATTCTCCTATTATATGTCGATGACATGATCATCACAGGGGATGACTCTGCTGCCATCACTTTCCTTCAGCAGTATCTTCGGCGCCGGTTCCAGATGAAAGACTTAGGTCCTCTTCGCTACTTCCTTGGGCTAGAGATTGCCCACAGTGAACGAGGAATTCTGCTATCCCAGCAGAAATATACGGCTGACATCCTTAGCCGAGCTGCCCTTTCCGATGATCGCTCTGCCGTCACCCCCCTCGAGCTTCACGTGAAGCTTCGTCCCACCGATGGTGAGCCCTCTCAGATCCTACTCGGTACCGACAGATCGTTGGCCAGTTGGTTTACCTCTGCATCACCAGGCCGACATTGCTCACGCCGTTAGCATCATCAGCCAGTTTGTCGAAGCCCCTCGCTCTGCTCATTATGCTGCCCTTCTTCGGCTTCTTCTTTATCTCCGAGGCACCATCACCCGGTCGCTCCTCCTATCATCTACTTCTCCTCTGGTCCTACGCGCCTACTCGGATGCCGACTGAGCTGGTGATCCGACCACTCGTCGATCGACTACCGGCTATTGCCTATTTCTTGGAGATTCTCTTATCTCACGGCGCAGCAAAAAGCAGAGCATTGTCTCTCTCTACAGTACTGAAGCAGAGTTTCGAGCCATGGCCTCTACTACCAAAGAGATCGTTCACTTGCGACGACTTCTCGGAGATCTAGGGGTTCCGATCTCTGAACCTACAGCCCTTCACTGTGACAATCGAAGTGCTATACAGATTGTCACCAACCCGGTCTTTCATGAGAGGACGAAGCACATCGAGCTCGATTGCTACTACTCTCGCCAAGAGTATGAGGCCGGGACCATCTCTCTCCCTTTTGTTTCCTCCGGAGAACAGATTGCCGACTTTTTCACGAAGTCACATCCTGCTCCACGCTTTCAGTTTCTGCTTAGCAAACTCATGGTGCATGACCCACCTTGAGTTTGAGGGGGGCTGTTAGTGATAGTGTATAGCATTGAGATACAGATACCCGTAGATACCTGTATAGGATACCCCTTTTATTCTTTCCTTGTATCCATATATATTTGACCTTTGGCCTAATGAGAAAGGTCAATCCATTCTCCCAAAACCTAGCCTCTCTCTCTCTCCCTCTTCTCACACCATGCTAGGTGATCATCGTAACATTTATGATTCTTCTGATGTTGACGTTCTAATCAGAAATTTATTCAGCCATATCCAAAAGGTGTCATGACAGGATGAAACAATCTCTGAACTTGTCAAATCACATGTCTAGTCGGATCAAACTTCAAAGTTTAATTTGAATAATATTATTTCGAATAGATCATCATCTTGTTGATGCCTGCTTGTTAGAGCCTAGTCCCTATTTGTAAGTTCCATTTACTCATAACTTGATATTAATTTTCAAAATGCAGAAAGATTACATGTGACTCGATTTTTTAGTGAAAACTGATATATTACATCATGGTAGGAAGCAAGGATCAAAAAAACGATTTTGACCATCATTTCGGACGTCTGAAAAAACGATATATTTCGCGAAATAGACCGAAATATCGTGATACGTTGCATATCAATAAATTGAAAAACCAAAATATTTCGTGAAATTTTAGGAAATATTTTGATTTTTTGTTCCTTGGTAGTTGGTACTAAGTAAATTTTATCATTTGCCTCATCATAAAAAGCACGTGTTTATTAAGTGGTTGTCAATGTTGTGGGTTTGGTTATATCTGATATGTCGGAAGCTCTGAATCTATTTATAGATGTAGATTATTACCTGTGACAATCTTGAATTCTATTTTTATTTTCCTTTACCTGGTATTTGTAAATAATCAGTGTTGTCAACAGGTACCTTATCATGTTCCATGTGGTGGTATATGCTACGGAGATGGAAATCTAGTAATCATTGCAAATGATTGGCACACTGCACTCGTACCTGTTTATATTAGGGCATACTATCGTGATCATGGCTTGATGAAATATGTTCGATGTGTTCTGGTGATACACAACATAGCATACCAGGTTTTTCCTCTAAGCTTCTTTGGTCCCCTATATACTAAATCTTGTTGCAGTCTTGCAGATGTATGCTGTGAACCTTATTAATTTAAGGGTGTGTTACATACAACGCCACGAAAGAACTCATCTAACCATACTTCTTGTAAATCCAGCCAAGCAATAGAATAGCTGCTAGTGATTTGAAACCGACCAAAATTTGGGACCATCCAATGGTCTATTAGGATTAAATTAGGGTGTCGGTTTAATCAATTAACCCAAAAGTCCCTAAAAATTATTCTGAGCGCCTGAGTTTATATTGTAAGGATATTTAAAGTAAAGACGGTACCATGCTAACCGACTACGATTAGTGTGCTTTAAGTTGGTAGCTTCATGGAGAGGGAAGGAAGAAATGGTTGCATGGCCAATTCTACTAGCCCCATCATGACCATTTAATCCTTTGAATAGCTTCATATATGTTTGATCATAAGAACATAGAAAAAGAGGGGTCGAACTTATAGTGACCCCACTTTTGTTACTTATGAACGCTTCCTTTATGACTTTACATAAGGAAAGTTAGAATCATCCAACACCCTTGGGGGTGTCTCATTTGATTCAGTTATCAGAAGAAAGCAAGGAAAGAAATCAAAGAGATGGCCCTACATTTGCACCTGAACACTATAATGGTTCCTTTATCAAGGGATACTCATTAGGCTATAAGAGAAGCATGCTTGTGGCGCAACTATAATGATTCATAAACTAGACACTTCTAAAGGAGGTTTCCTTGGTTCGGCCATCATGAGAGAATAGTGAAAGAAAGACTTGCCACTTTGTGGGACCATGAGTAGTCGACCATTAATGTCATCCTTCTCATCACCTTAAAAGATGAGGGTCGATTAGGATATTCTTTTTCTATTCGTCTCTTGTTTCTGCTGTCAGACTTCCCTTTGGAGATTTAGGCACATCTGTAGTTCTATTTATGTTTCTATGTAGACTGCCATCTACATATATGTTAGTAAAAAATAAATCCATTAAAGAATTTCTCATTTTATGGAAGATAAATGTCTGCCTGAATGATTCATAATAAATATCAAAACATGTTGGCACAGTTGTGTAGAAAATAGTATGAGTTCATACAACCAGAAAAACGAAAAAGATAGGATATACAACAAATATTCATGATACTTATTTGGATAAGATCCAAGAATCAAGATATAACATTGTTCTTGTAGAAATCATGTTGAGGCTTGTGCAAAATGCATATTAAATATGGTTATCCCTTAAAATATAATACTGTCAATATCATATTTTACTTCCGGGTCCTTGGGGGGCCCTTGCGTAATTTTATATGTTTTGCGATGTTCTTCAAGGTAGGCCTTGTTTGTTGAGATACTAAGCATGATTTGTGATCTAGGGTCGCGGTCCTTTGGAAGACTTCGCCATTTTGAATTTACCAGGTCACTACATGGAGCTTTTCAAACTCTATGATCCCGTGGGAGGTGAACACCTCAATATCTTTGCAGCTGGCTTGAAAAGTGCTGACCGCGTGGTTACTGTTAGCGATGGTTATGCACGGGAGCTGAAGACGTTGGAAGGCGGTTGGGGGCTGCACGGTGTCATAAATGAGAATGACTGGAAATTCCATGGCATTGTGAATGGGATTGATACAAGAGAATGGAACCCTGAACTCGATGCACATCTGAAATCAGACGGCTACGCCAACTACTCCCTGGACACTCTAAAAACAGGTAAGCCCCTGTGCAAGGTTGCTTTACAGAGAGAGCTCGGCCTTGAAATCCGTGATAATGTGCCCGTCCTTGGTTTCATCGGGAGATTGGACCATCAGAAAGGTATCGACCTCATCGCGGAGGCCATCCACTGGATTATTGGCCAGGATGTGCAGTTGGTTATGTTGGGCAGTGGAAGGTCAGAGCTTGAGGAAACGCTCAAGAGATTGCAGAGCGAACACCACAGCAAGGTTAGAGGATGGGTTGGGTTTTCTGTGGGGTTAGCGCACCGGATCACAGCGGGGGCGGACATTCTGCTGATGCCGTCAAGGTTTGAGCCTTGCGGGCTGAACCAACTCTATGCCATGATGTACGGGACGGTTCCCGTGGTACATGCGGTTGGTGGTCTCAGGGATACCGTGCATCAGTACGATCCTTTCAACGAGATTGGGCTCGGATGGACCTTCGAGAAGGCAGAGGCAAATAGGCTCATAGATGCATTGGCAAACTGTTTGAAGACGTACAAAAACTACAAGGACAGTTGGGAAGGGCTACAAAGGCGAGGGATGATGCAGGACCTCAGCTGGGACATTGCTGCTCAGCGCTATGAGGATGTCCTTGTTGCTGCCAAGTATCAATGGTGATTCTGCGAAGCATGTGAAGTCTTCCATGGATGTACTTTTCAGTATGCATTGAACTGTCTACATGCATCGTGATCTTTCGTCTCATTCTGATAAGAAGAGAAGTCTTTGGCTCTCCATTTGTACTGCTTTGTACTGATTGCAAGTGTTAGGAAACCCAAACCCTAATTATGAGAGATGCTGAAGAACGAAAAAGAAACACACAGGAAAATCAAGGAGTAAACAATCACAGACAAGATTTATGTGAAAATCCTTTAGGAAAGAACACACTTGGCTGACATGGTGGACCACTTCGTGCGCTCGTAGGGGGGTGGAGAACAAAGCATGTGCATCCAAAGGTGCGAGCATACCATAGTCAAGTGGAGTTGAGTAGAGTCGCTCGTAGGGAGACATACTTGAGAGGACAGAGGAGGGGGTGAGGTTGATAGAGGTCAAGATGGCCTCAGCTCAGAAAGTGCAAGGAACAAAAGAGGAAAGCAAGAGATGTCTTAAGGATGTGGTGGTGCTTCCTCTCTGCGACCCCGTTTTGGTGATAATTGTGAGGACATAATTGTGGTAGGAGGATCCCGTGAGACTAAAAAGAAGAGAGTGCATCATAGAGGAGAGATACTCGCAAGTACAATCTGACCAGAAGGTCTTGATGAATGTGTGGAATTAGGTGTGGACCATAGTGGTGAAGAGACGAGGTAGGCACTTGCATGTCGATCTCGCTTCCACCAAATGCGAGTAAGAAGTGTTGGAGGTAGAGCCAGAGTCGTTGAGGTTACATCTGAACTCTCAGCAAAAGAAAGCACTAGCACCGACCCATCAATATGCCCTAATGGATCGTGGTCGGTGAGGGCACTCTGGGCAGTAGCGAACCAAGTTGTTCAATCACTGGCTGTAGCGAGAGGGAAGTTCGTAGAGGTGGGAAGTCTCTAGAGTACTCGAATAGAATGGTGGTTGGATGATCCATCTAGGCAAAGGATGAGACGCGTCGCGATACCAGATCAGAGAGAGAGAGAGAGAGAGAGAGAGAGAGAGAGAGAGAGAGAGAGAGAGAGAGAGAGAGAGAGAGAGAGAGAGAGAGAGAGAGAGAGAGAGAGAGAGAGAGAGAGAGAGAGAGAGAGAGAGAGAGAGAGAGAGAGAGAGAGGGTGTGGAGCCGGTTGAGGATCCACAGGAGGATCCAGTCTCTTTATTCTTCATCTCCGTTTTTTTTTAATTATGTTGTATTTCCGAAAATATAAGCGATGGGGGAAGAGGACAATACAAATAGGAGCCACGGAAGCTTGACCCAATATTTTTCATAGTTGCGTTGGATATCCCCCCTTTCTAGGGGATATAGTATCGACGGGGAAGGAGAGGACTCCTTTCTCGTGGGGTGAGAGTCGCAAGCTTCCTCTCTCACATTGATGGGGTTAATCCACTGGAATGAGGAGTCTCATACTTCCTCCCCTTATGGGAATAGAGTGTGCCCCTCTGCCTTCCTCAAAATTCCTATTCCTGTTTAGCTTAGGAAAATAAAGGCTAGTTATTTAAAATTTTAATGTTGCCTCTTTTTTACACCAATTCTGTTTCTTCTCCTTTTCATTTAGGTCCCTATGTTCATGTGGGTGCTTGTTGGCAATGGTGATGTTAGAAATGCTATTCAGCCCGAAGGTTTTCCCGATTCCGCTCAGCCCGATTAACGTGGCACCAGATTCAAATGTCACTAATGAGATTCAACCACCACTCGCACACGGCCACGTCAATCGGGCTGGGCGGAATCGGGAAAACCTTCAGGCTGAGTAGCATTTCTCTATTTTAACATGTTTTGTGATGTTCTGCAATGTAGACCTTGTCTGTTGAGATACTAAGCCTGATTTTTGTGATCCAGGGTCGCGGCCCTTTGGAAGATTTCGCCATTTTGAATTTACCAGCTCACTACATGGACCATTTCAAGCTCTACGATCCCGTGGGTGGTGAGCACCTCAATATCTTTGCAGCTGGCCTGAAAACCGCCGACCGCGTGGTTACCGTCAGCCATGGCTATGCACGGGAGCTGAAGACGTCCGAAGGCGGCTGGGGGCTGCACGGCCTCATAAACGAGAACGACTGGAAGTTCCATGGCATTGTGAATGGGATTGATACAAGAGAATGGAACCCTGAGCTGGATGCGCACCTGAAGTCTGACGGCTACGCCAACTACTCCCTGGACACTCTAAATACAGGTAAGCCCCTGTGCAAGGCTGCTCTACAGAGAGAGCTCGGCCTTGAGATCCGTGATGACTTGCCCGTCATCGGTTTCATCGGGAGATTGGACGGTCAGAAGGGTGTCGACATCATCGCGCATGCCATGCACTGGATCGTCGACCAGGATATGCAGCTGGTCATGCTGGGCAGTGGAAGGCAAGACCTTGAGGAAATGCTGAAGAAACTCCAGAACCAGCACCACAACAAGGTGAGAGCATCGGTTGGGTTCTCTGTGGGGTTAGCACACCGGATCACTGCAGGGGCCGACATTCTGCTGATGCCGTCGAGGTTTGAGCCTTGCGGGCTGAACCAGCTCTATGCCATGATGTACGGGACGGTCCCTGTGGTGCACGCGGTTGGTGGTCTCAGGGATACCGTGCGCCAGTACGATCCTTTCAATGAGACCGGACTCGGATGGGCCTTCGAGAGGGCGGAAGCGCATTGGCTCATCGATGCATTGTCAAACTGCCTGAAGACGTACAGGAACTACAAGGAGAGTTGGGAAGGGATACAGAGGCGAGGGATGATGCAGGACCTCAGCTGGGACATTGCGGCTCAGCACTACGAGGAAGTCCTTGTTGCTGCCAAGTATCAATGGTGATTCTGCGAAGCATGTGTGATCGTCGTCCATGGATGTACTCTTCTGTATGCATTGAACTGTCCGCATGTATCGCGCTCGCTCGTCTCGTTCTGATAAGATGAGAAGTATTTGGCTCTCCATTTCTACTAATTGCAAGCGTTAGGAAACCCTAACCCCGATCATGAGAGACGATAAAGAGCAAAAAAAGAAACAGGAAAATCAACCAGTAAACAATCAGACTGACAAGATTTATGTGAAAACCCCTTTAGGAAAGAACAAACCTAGAAAGCCGTGCTAAAATCCATTATGGTTTTAGGCAAAATCGAAACCGATCCAACCTGGGTTGGTTTTGAGGATTTTCAATCCGATCCAAACTGAGCTAAGATTGGAATCCAATCCAATTAAAGTTGGTTTGAGCTTGCCCTAATGCTTATTGGATTTTTTTTCCTTCTATTAAGACTTAGTTGCAACTTAAAAAATAATAATTATTGCCAAATCATATGTCCTAAATAAGATTTTTAGCTGATTATGACTCATCCTACAGTATTGCAAAGGTTGTTGGTAGCAAGGATATATGAGAACATATGGTATGTTTAATAAATTATTAATACGTCGGTTCGGTTTGGTTTAGGTCGGTTTTAAATTTACAAATCCGCCAACCGATCAAATCATGTCGCTTGTTAAAAAACCCAATCCAATATGATCTATTTGAATGTGTTGAAACCGATCAAAATCGGTCTGTTTGGTTTGGTTTGGTTTGGATCATGCACACCCTTATTTGAAATCAGTAGAAACTCCTTTCTTGTAAAAATTTCTTTTATGTAGTATCTGTTACAAAAATTGGTTTTGATAGAATAATGAAAAAACCGGTTTTTGGTTTAGTCCCATATTGCCCGTGGGGAGATCTTTTAATGCGTTTTTAATGGAACTCCTTTCATTGGGCTTTGTAGCTTCCCAAGAGCCAGTCCATAGCCCACCACACACGCGCGCGTGCGCGCCGAGCCGAGCCGGGCACGGGCTCGAGCCGCGTGGACGCGAATGGTCTTCGGGCTTCGGGCCTTGTTTTACACTGGGTTTTAATTTTTTAATGTTTAATGGAGATTTATTTCTTCCGTTACACTATTCACGAGGCTGAGCTAGGTTCATTGAACCTGGACCTCTGCACTGTCACATGCAACCGTTTCACTTGACAGAGCAGTGAATGCTCATCAGTGCGTTGCATGCAATGGCTGAGAGTGTGGGGACGTTATGGCTAAGGACCTCTATATAAGAGAGGGTCCGGTGAAGCCAGAAACACACCAAGCTAAGAGCTCTCTCCACTTTCTCTTTTCTTTCTCGTTCTCTCTTGTCTGGAGTGTCTGGAGTACGCTGAGAGTCCAAAAGGGGTTCCCTTCGGTGCTGAAGAGGAGTCCAGTCGTTGTACCCTGGGGAGCGTTCGTCGGAGGCCTTGAAGCACCTACCGAGGCGGCGAAATAGCTTTCAGGGCATTGTGCTAGCACAAGCCTCGACAACTGCTAAGTACCTTGTTCTTCTTCCTTCTTCCACCTCTTTGCCATATCTGTAGACAACCTTAGGACAACCTAAACCTTGTTTGATTGTTGTGTTCAACCTTGCATGCTAAACCCCTTTAGATTGTTCAATTTGTTTTGCACTAGATTTGTTTCATCTCTACATTATGTTAGTCATCGTTTGATTGTATTCATAGAGTAGAATACCCAACAAAACTGAAAGCTATTTACTTCGTTCTATTCTATTCCGGTTAGATCTAGATCCAATACGAGAGTGTTTAGATCTAGTCTCTTGTTACCTGTTAGAATTCCTTTGATTTTTCATAAGTTTGACGGTGTCGAGGAAAGCTTGACAAACCGGCATTAAATTGCCCTAGGAAGCTTGGTACTTAAGCGAGCCAAGTGCTCCACCTCCTTCCTGGAGCTGACCTGGCCGTCAAATTTTTAAAAATTCAAAAGGAACTCTTCCTAGATGACTACTGAGATGGAGAGGAAACCTAGCAAGTCTAGTGAGAAACCTGAACCATTCGATGGGAAGAACTTTAAGAGATGGCAGATGAAACTTAGGTTCTATCTGACTTTCCTTAAGGTTGTCGACCTTATCTCTTCCGAGAAGCCTACCCTTATCTCTAAGGATGATGGCTCATCTAACCAAACCGACTTAGACTCCTAGGAGAGGCAGGATTATCTATGTAGGAACTATATCCTCAACTGCCTTGTCCCCGACCTATATGATGTTTACTTCACCTGCAAGTCCGCAAAAGACCTGTGGAACTCCTTAGAGAAGAAGTACGCCACAGAGGACGCCGGGTCGAAGAAATTTGTGGTCGGGAAGCTGCTAGAGTTCAAAATGGAAGATGGGAAATCTGTAGTCTCCCAACTTGAGGAGATACAGATTATCATCCATGAGGTCATTGCTGAGGGGTACAAAATCTGCGAGGGATTCCAAGTTGCAACTATCATAGAGAAGTTGCCTCCCTCGTGGAAGGAGTATAAGAACAGTTTGAAGCACAAGAGGAAGGAGATGACCCTGGAAGGCCTTGTTGTCCGAATCCGTATAGAGGAGGACAATCGAGTGTCTGAGCAAAGGGAGCGAGCCTCTATGATGAAAGGAAAGGCCAACCTCGTGGAGGGGAAGTCTTCCAAAAAGAAGGCTCTTGCTCCTAAGCCCTGGGAGAAAAACAAGCAATCCAAGCCCCAGTTCAAAAAGAAGCCGAGGGGAGACTGCTTCGTTTGTGGCAAGCCAGGTCACCTGGCTAAGGAGTGCCGCTTCAATGCAGCTAATCGGCCGAAGAACAAGTCCGAGGTGAACGTGGCACAGAGCGGCTACTTCTCGGCAGTGGTGACGGAGGTCAACCTAGTCAGCAACCTTGCAGACTGGTGGGTGGATACGGGAGCTACCCGACATATATGTGGGTCGAAGAGCTGCTTCTCCACCTACACACCTGCAGAAGAAGGCGAGTCGCTGTACATGGGGAACTCCTCAGTTGCTCAAGTTGCTGGGAAAGGGAATGTGACTCTGAAGTTCACCTCTGGAAATCTTCTGACTCTGAAGGAGGTGCTTCACGTCCCAGACATCCGGAAGAATCTGGTCTCCGGAGCAATGCTGAGCAAGAAGGGCTACAAGCTTGTATTTGAGTCGGACAAATTTGTCCTGACTAAGGGAGGGTCTTTTGTGGGAAAGGGTTATCTTGATGAAGGCTTATTTAAGCTCAATGTAACCTCTTTCAATAATGATAATAAAATATCTTCTTCTGCTTACTTGTGTGATTCTTTTGATCTGTGGCATGCTAGACTAGGACACGTTAACTCTAAAACCCTTAAAAGGTTAGTTAACTTAGGTAGTGTACCTAAATGTGTTCCATCCTCAAATGGAAAGTGTGGCATATGCGTAGAGGCTAAATATGCCAAGAAACCTTTTAAGAGTGTAGAGCGTAGCCTAGAAACCCTAGACTTGATCCACTCAGACGTGTGCGACCTTAAAGGTTACACTACGAGAGGAGGGAACAAGTACTTCATCACATTTATTGATGATTGTTCCAGACATTGTTCAATCTTTCTCCTTAAGAGTAAGGACGAGAGCTTGTCCAAGTTTAAATCCTATAAGTCTAAGATAGAAAACCAGTTAGGGAAGAGGATCAAAGTCCTTAGGTCGGACAGAGGAGGTGAATATGATTCCGGAGAATTCACTAAATTTTGTGAAGACAACGGTATAATTCATCAGACCACTGCTCCATATTCCCCTCAGTCTAATGGAGTAGCTGAGAGGAAGAACAGGACCTTAAAGGACATGGTCAATGCCATGATGATCAGTTCAGGGGTACCTACGAACCTGTGGGGGGAAGCTGTGCTCTCAGCAGCACATGTTCTTAATAGAATCCCATTTAAGGAATCTGAGCAGACTCCTTATGAGATTTTGAGAGGTAGGAAGCCATCCTATAAATACCTCAAAGTGTGGGGTTGTTTAGCGAAGGTATCCATACCTAACCCTAAGAGGACCAAGCTAGGTCCTAAAACAGTTGACTCTGTATTCATAGGATATGCCCAGAACAGTAGTGCGTATAGGTTTTTAGTAATCCATTCTGAAAACCCATACATAGATGATAATACCATCATCGAGACTAGGGATGCCGAATTTTTTGAAAATCGGTTTCCTTATAGAGAGAGGTCTGAAAAACCTCAAGAGCCCAGTACGCTTGAGAGGCCTGCTCCTAGACAGAGGGATGACTCTTCAGATAATGAAGAGATCGAACCTAGAAGGAGCAAGCGAGCTAGGACTGGTACTTCATTTGGGCCTGACTTCATTACATATCTAGTGGAAGAGGATCCAACTAGTTATAATGAAGCCATGACCTCAGCTGACTCTATCTTTTGGAAGGAAGCTGTAAACAGTGAACTTGAATCCATAACATCCAACAACACCTGGGAGTTAGTGGAGCTTCCTCCTGGTTGCAAAACTGTTGGGTGTAAATGGATATTCAAGAAGAAGCTTAGGGCAGATGGATCTATAGAGAGATATAAGGCTAGGTTAGTAGCAAAGGGCTATAGGCAACGAGAGGGAGTGGACTTCTTTGACACTTACTCTCCTGTGACCCGGATTACATCCATTAGGGTGCTTATAGCCATAGCCGCTATCCATAGCCTTGTGATTCACCAGATGGATGTAAAGACTGCATTCCTGAATGGTGAATTAGAGGAAGAGATCTATATGGATCAGCCAGAAGGCTTCGTAGTGCAAGGTTTAGAGCAGAAGGTTTGTAGACTAAAGAAATCTCTTTATGGTCTCAAACAGGCTCCAAAACAATGGCACGAGAAGTTTGACCATGTGTTAACTTCAAGTGGTTTCAGAATTAATGAATCAGATAAATGTATCTACACTAAGGTCAATAACTTGACTTGTGTGGTCATATGTCTCTATGTAGATGATATGTTGATCTTTGGAACCAACTTAGAAGTAGTGGTCAAGACCAAGGACTTCCTGAGTAGGCACTTTGATATGAAAGACTTAGGAGCTGCAGATGTCATTCTTGGAATCAAAATTAAGAGAGATTCCAATGGCATAACTCTATCTCAATCTCACTATATCGAGAAAGTGCTTAGGAAGTTCGGTCATATTGATTGTCTACCTGCTAGAACGCCATATGATCCTTCAGTACACCTGAAGAAGAATTTAGGGCCTAGTGTATCACAACTAGAATATTCTAGGGTAATTGGCAGTCTCATGTATATCATGAACTGCACGAGACCCGATATTGCCTATGCGATAGGTAGACTTAGTAGATACACTATTAACCCTAACCAAGAGCATTGGGATGCTCTAATCCGAGTTCTAAGGTACTTAAAACATACATTAGATTATGGCATTTTCTATAGTAGGTATCCAGCTGTCCTAGAAGGATACAGCGATGCTAATTGGATTGCGGATTCCTCAGGAACCAAATCCACTAGTGGGTATGTGTTTACCCTTGGAGGTGGTGCAATTTGTTGGAAATCATCCAAACAAACATGCATTGCCCGATCCACTATGGAGTCGGAGTTCATAGCACTAGATAAAGCTAGTGAAGAGGGTGAATGGCTAAGGAATCTCATTATGGATATTCCTTTTTGGCCAAAGCCTATTCCTGCTGTCCCAATTCATTGTGATAGCCAAACAGCTATAATGAGGGCCAGGAATAACTCCTATAATGGAAAGTCACGACATATTCGTCGTAGACATAACACTGTTCGACAGATGTTGAAAGATGGGATAATTACTATTGACT
Source organism: Chamaelirium japonicum (assembly GCA_947650365.1). Taxonomy (NCBI): domain Eukaryota; kingdom Viridiplantae; phylum Streptophyta; class Magnoliopsida; order Liliales; family Melanthiaceae; genus Chamaelirium; species Chamaelirium japonicum. Next base: position 124,466,173 of record OX393549.1, on the reverse strand, counting down.
ATATTAGGTCAAAAGATAATTTAGCATATCCCTTAACTAAAGGACTAGCTAGAGAGTTAGTTCTAAGTACATCGAGGGGGATGGGGCTGAGGCCTATAAACGAATAAGTCTCCGATAACGGTAACCCAACCTACGTGATTGGAGATCCCAAAATCGAGGTTCAATGGGAAAACAAGTTATTCGAGGGATTTGTGGGGGTGCTATCAAATTCTCCCCTCCCTATGATGTGATAGTACATTCTGTATCGCTGAGAGGCTGAGTTTTAGACTCTTAATGCTAACTATAGCTGGCATACCAGTGGGGTGTATAGATACAGAGCACTCTTGATAGTAAGCACCTATATGAGTGTAGAAGTGTGGCCGCTTCTATGAGAATTGAGGCTAATTCTCTAGAACACTCAAGAAAACTGGGGAAGGCTCATGGCCATAAAGAGTACAACCGCATGGGACTCTATGATGTATATGAAAGTATGGGTGAGACTTGTCGACTAGACTTACAATATATAGCTGTACAGTTCAAGACGTAAGTTCACTGTCAGCTAGTAGGTCCTGCAGTCTACACTAAGCAAAGGTTCAAGTCGAAAGACACCTTATGTCTATACATACTTTTATAAGTACTCCAGACTACTTCTTTCAATTTGGTTTTCGATATTTTCATTATTGTGGGGGATTGTTACAAAAATTGGTTTTGATAGAATAATGAAAAAACCGGTTTTTGGTTTAGTCCCATATTGCCCGTGGGGAGATCTTTTAATGCGTTTTTAATGGAACTCCTTTCATTGGGCTTTGTAGCTTCCCAAGAGCCAGTCCATAGCCCACCACACACGCGCGCGCGCGCGCCGAGCCGGGCCGGGCACGGGCTCGGGCCGAGGCCGCGGCTCGCGAGCCGCGTGGACGCGAATGGTCTTCGGGCTTCGGGCCTTGTTTTACACTGGGTTTTAATTTTTTAATGTTTAATGGAGATTTATTTCTTCCGTTACACTATTCACGAGGCTGAGCTAGGTTCATTGAACCTGGACCTCTGCACTGTCACATGCAACCGTTTCACTTGACAGAGCAGTGAATGCTCATCAGTGCGTTGCATGCAATGGCTGAGAGTGTGGGGACGTTATGGCTAAGGACCTCTATATAAGAGAGGGTCCGGTGAAGCCAGAAACACACCAAGCTAAGAGCTCTCTCCACTTTCTCTTTTCTTTCTCGTTCTCTCTTGTCTGGAGTGTCTGGAGTACGCTGAGAGTCCAAAAGGGGTTCCCTTCGGTGCTGAAGAGGAGTCCAGTCGTTGTACCCTGGGGAGCGTTCGTCGGAGGCCTTGAAGCACCTACCGAGGCGGCGAAATAGCTTTCAGGGCATTGTGCTAGCACAAGCCTCGACAACTGCTAAGTACCTTGTTCTTCTTCCTTCTTCCACCTCTTTGCCATATCTGTAGACAACCTTAGGACAACCTAAACCTTGTTTGATTGTTGTGTTCAACCTTGCATGCTAAACCCCTTTAGATTGTTCAATTTGTTTTGCACTAGATTTGTTTCATCTCTACATTATGTTAGTCATCGTTTGATTGTATTCATAGAGTAGAATACCCAACAGTATCATTGAAACCCTTTCGAGCAACTGAGATCTCATCCCAGTGGTAATTGCACTTGCCCCCTACTTAGTAGGTTGTGGAGTTAAATCCTGTGGGCCTCCCTCCTGTCTCTGTGGGTCTCGACTTTGTGAACATTCTTACTGGCAAAGGTATGGTTCAAACATTGGTCTTTCTTATGCTCTAAGCACTAACAGACGATGTACTAACCATAAGGTCACTTCAAAAAAAAAAACTCTTAAAAAATTAATGTCAAAAGTTTCCGTATAATTTATATGTTATGTTGGATAATCAATGCGAAACTCATAATTTGAATCGTGAACATGAAATTATTTTGACATTCTACAATATATAATAGGGTATGCAGTAAGAATTAGGACTTCAGATGTTTTTTCAAGGATCTACATAGTATTTGAGTAGAAAAAACAAAACATTGGGTTTAACCATATAATAGTGAAGTTTATTTCGGGAATTCAAGGTTAATCGGTATTGGTATGGGTATTATGGATCTAGAATTTAAATTGTGTTTCATGGGTTTCTACATGTGATCCGTCAGCTTTAGGACTTCCTGAAATCTTATCTCCGGGTTCCATTTTCACAAATAATGAACTAGAAAGCATTAAACAAATTGATACCCTAACCATAAACAATATGCCATGTACCATCTAATGGGATTGGTTATATGAATCATTCTTCATCATTCATTTATGTTATGAGCAATATCTGTTATCAATAAAAACCCTTTGTGTCTTTTCTAACAACTTTCATTAATGTTAATTTTGGTCTTCCTCTCCTTGGACCTTTCACAGTAGTTTGAGACCCTTTGCTTATCGGGGCTGTCTTCGCATTCAAAGTAATCTTTCCCTCCCTAACCGTCATAATCCTCTTCAATATTATTTTGTTATTAGTTGGTGCCACTCCTATATTTCCTCTAAAACACTCATTCATCACTCTATCCCTCCTAGTTTTTTCGCACAACCATCTCAACATCCTCAGCTATGCCACGCTCATGTTCTAATCTTGAGATCCCTTTAACGGCCAACATTGTGAAGCATATAACATTGCGGGTCTTTCTTATTGTCTTGTTGAATTAACCCTTAAGTCTTAAAGGCATGCATCGATCATCTAACACTTCAAAAGCTCCTCTCCACTTCATCCAACCGACTCTAATTCTATTGGATATATCATCTATATCTCCATGCTTCTATGTAATAGACCCAAGAAACCGAAAATAAGCTCATTACTTATATTCCGATTACTTATGGTCTTTCACCTCTAGAAGTTTCAGAAAATACTGATTTTTAGTGAGAATGATCACCTAACATAGATAGCATGTCCACAAAAATAATCACACTCTAAAACTTCTAGAACCGTCAGATGTTACAAACTTTATCAATCGTCCATTTTAACCATTAATTTGGAGATCATATTTGATACGCCTAAAGGTTTCCAAATGTGGTGCTGGCAACGACAATGGTGATGGTACGGGCATTAGTCGGTTGTGGTGGCACGATCAGAGATCGGGGAATTATTGTCCGTCTGATAGCCTAACAATGATCTCTGGGATAGATAGGTCTACGTATCTTAAGAGGGGGAAAAATAAAAAGCAAGCTTCAACGAGACATCCGCTCATTAGAATCCATCTACAAGGCTTCAATCAGTCCAGCAGTGATGCATGCAAACTGGCGGGTGGCGGTCTGCGATATTCCGGCCAGGTGGCGGTCTGGTGTAGTCCCCACCGGGTGGCGGGTTTCCCCTTTGGTGCGCCAGCATATGGCGCCTCGGGGGGGGGGGGGGGGGGGGGGCCGATATATGACCCCCCTTCTATGAACCAAAAAAAATAAATAAATTTGATATGTGCAATCTGGGAAACATGCATAGTTAACAGTTAACCAGAAACAGCACACAAATTCAATCCAACTCCACTCCAAGTCCACAGGAAGTAGTAAACGAACAAGATGTACCACATTATACAAGGGGAAAAAATTGCATAAATAGCTAAGGGTGGAGCAGCAAAAGAACTGAAGAAAATATTTAAACTTTGTAATCTTTGAAACTTATGTTTAAGCGACTCGGGTTTTCTGATCAAACTGAAAGCAGCAGCCCAACGAGAGGTGCCCTTCGAAGCCTTTTGAGAGATTGTCTTCCACCGCGCAAACCGAGGTATGCAGGCAACCAACCGAGCCCTGTTTATGCTCATCGACACCGCTCATACCCACATCAGAATCCCTACACCCAAGCCTCTCAGCAACACAAGACGGCCTGAGGCGCTTCGACCCCATTGGATGGCATGCGGAATTCCCCGATGAGCTCGGTGCCTCCCCATTGTACCCATCAGTGGCCACATGAAATTTTCTCTTGGAGCTGGGAAGCAAATTATATCCTGCAAAACAAACAATGAGGATTGACTTGAAGCTGAAGGTAGGCAAAACTGGATTTAGGTGCTACGGGTGATTCGTGATCGGTTTTACCACCACTACAGCTGTTGGATATGCCTGGCTGTGCTTCCAAGTCATCGCACTTGCAGCAGAGATCCTGAGCGCTGAAAGAAAAAATATGTGATGCTCAAGAACCGTGCCTCTGCAGTTAACTAGTTGCTTCTAAACAATCTAAAACCATGCAAATGCGATAGAGAATCAAACGATATTTCACATTCATGGTCCTTTTTCAACCCATTCAGATTAAAAAAATATGTATGCTGTTCAAGGAGAGAGAGAGAGAGAGAGAGAGAGAGAGAGAGAGAGAGAGAGAGAGAGAGCAACCTCATCATCCTAGTCACTGTGCATTCCTCCCACTTACATTAGTTTATAAACTCAGAATCGCAAAATCATTGAACATCTCCTATTCCTTTCATTCATCAACTAGAACAGCAAAAGTAGAATATGATAGCAAGTTCATCTACGGACTCCGCAACCTCGATCATGATGCCACACTGCTTGACTGCAATCTAAATAGAACTTTCCTAATTGATTGGATTCCTCATTCCTAAATTATCATAATCAAATGGTTTCTAATTTGACCAATTTTCACAAGGTGTTTTCTCATATTAGTTGATTGATGAGCCTATTTTTTGAATCTTGTACTCCTTAAAAAATATGTTCATGGTTTTCACCCTTTTACAGAAAAAAAAAGGAAACCTTTTCAGAGTGCTCCATTTCCGTTAACAAATTAAAAAAATGCAAATAAACACTCCCGTGATGGTTTGATCCATTTCTTGCAGCAAAACTTTGCCAAATGGTCCAGCAATAGCATCAAAGTTAAGAACATAGATGAAACAGATTTAAATAAATAGTGAAGAATATTCCACTGAAGAAGTTTAAGACAATAGAAGAGTTTGAGCAAAAATCCTGGATATGGCACCTCTAGCAAAGATCAAACATATCCTCGACGATACCTGGATGGAACTTGTCTTCCGCAGGGCTATGTTTTGTGGGACACTTCACACATAGCCCTGATGTAGTGTCCAACGTGTGGACACCAACCCCTGTGTCCACACGTGTGGACAAATGAAATTAGGGTTCAATGTATTCTCGTCTATTAATATACATCGAGGTTTCCAAATTTGCTAATTTTTTGTGAAGGATGAAGATAATATCTATGTTGAGATGATATCCTCACAAAAAATCAGCAAATTCTGAAACCTCTATGCATTTCAAATAAGCTCATCAAATTAACGGTTGAAATGGACGGCTGATAAAGCTTCAAACATTTTGATGGACCTAAATGTTTCAGAATTTATTGAATTTTGGTGGATATGCTATCTATAGCAAGATGATCACCCTCACCAAAAATCAATAAATTCTGAAACCTCTAGGTGTATCAAAATGATAGAAGTTGTATCGTCTATCCATTTCAACCGTTAATTTGATGAGCTTATTTGAAATGCTTAGAGGCTTCAGAACTTGCTGATTTTTTGTGAGGATGATCATCACAACATAGATATCATCTCCACAAAAAATTAGCAAATTTGGAAACGTCTAAGTATGTTAATAGAGGAGCATACATTGAAGCCTTCAATGCATGATCATACAAAGTCATGCTCTCCTATATATGTGTTAGGATGCGGCGTGCAGTGCGTGCGGCATCGCACCGCAGCCGCCTGATGCACCGTTGCGTGCATCGCACGCACCGCAGCGGTGCATCAAGCGGCTGCGGTGCGACGCCGCACGCACCGCACGCCGCATTTTATCATTGCTCTATATATATATATTCAAAAAGATGCATGTTCTAATGAAGTAGCATCAAAACTTCTCGGTTATTCACAACCCAAAGTGTTGCTCCAGAAGCATATTGGTTTCACTGCAAATTGCGCCCGAGTCCTTGTTGCAGATATAGGATGGCAATAACATTGATGCAACAATCATTAATCAAAAAGTATTTGAAGTCTAAGCTCCAGCCTCAAAACCCTGAGTATAAAAATGCTAGACAAGTAGCTAGTATGGCAAGAAAAGTGAAATCCATGAGAATATCATGTAGCAAAAGAAAAACTTACCACAAGCTGAATCACTTATCAGACTAATTCATAGATAAAAGACATCCATTAGCTGAAAGACAACATAGAAGAAAGACAAACCTGTACATATGCTCTACAAAATCATCAATGAGAAGAGGCCAGGCACCTGCAGCAAGAACAGAAGCAGTTCCTGCTTTAAAAACGAGCATCAAAAAACATACTAGGGCAGCACTAATACCGTCCATGTGCCACCAGAAAAACCAAAAGATTTTAATACTACCTTTCGGATCATAACATTCAAAATCGTCATTTACGCATCGACTGAAGGCCAGGAGTTGTTGCCAAGTATCCTCGGTTATATTATGTCGTTGACGTTTCTGAGATTAACCATAATGAAGAAGACTTAAAGATCTTACCGGAGAAATAAGAGTCCCTAAATCACTAAAAGGAAGCAGATTATTGAAATAACTGCTTTGGAGTAATAACACCAGTTTCTAAGCAAGAACTAGAAGAAACACTTAAAAGCACATTGATTGAAGATGGCAAAGGATGGATGATATAAATTTAGTCAGTCTTTTGTCACGCCCCAAATTTTGGACAAAGGAGAGAGTGTCCAAAACTCAGTGCCTGATATTAAGGTAGGTAAAATAAAACCACAGAAAATATAAGAAATAAAAACAATAACTAAATTAACCAATATCCATTCCATTACTAAAACAATTGTCTCAAAGTCAAATTACATCCACAAAAATTTTACAAATCTCTACAACTTAATAATTAAAGCGACATAGAGACTAAGCCATAAATTCTTGTTGTGCTTATCCCAAATTTTTGTCTTTGCATGTAATACCTTGATTTTGAAGTACCAATTATGTGTGATAACAAGGGTTCTTAGTAAATAATATTACAGTAAGTCTGTAAGTGTAAAACTTGTTAGAATACACATATCTGTAAGCCTAGGTTTGTGCATTGGTACTTTGGTCGGATGATCGACCGGCAAATCACTGATGTTGGAGATGTGATCTTACCCACTGAATATATTCTAATATAGATTAAATTTAAAATTTTGTATTATATTTGTAAACAATGATTATAAAGCATAACAGAAGTCGACATATACCTACAGTTATAAAGAACATACTGTTCCATTAAATATGAAAAGTCGTGAGTAGAACTAGGACATTCCCTTTCAATAAGACTAAGACAAATGATGGTGATAACGCCAAACAGATACATTATCTTAACCACCTACAGCAATGACTCCATGCAAAATCTCACACCTTGAACATTCTTGGCTCTACTCTTAACTAAATTCAATGCTTTAGACCCTCTCCCTGAAAAGAGAAAAAGAGGCAACATCCCCCAACGAAAACCCATCAAAGTTCAACACCAATGGTTCCTATGGTAAGTTACGTGCGGCAGGAATATCAACCAAAACTTAATTTGATCCCACAAGCTACCACCTTGATAGTTTATTATTTCATGTAACCCAGGAGATAATGGAAGTTAAATACGGCGTTCAACAGAGCATGTAATGAGAGCTGTTGGAAAAAAAATTAATTAATCAAGGATCTTTCTGATGTTCAACCAAATACTAGTAATCTTGATACTGAACTCCATGCAGAAAAAGGTCAATCCGGTGTTATTGTTTTGCATGTCGAACTCCATATAAAAGCAGCAATTAAAAGAAAGCCTACGCAAAAGTCCAAATAAATAAGAAATACTAATTGAAAGTGAAAGGAACTAGAGTGATCCTTGCAGATGCTCCTAGGAGCATACTGAAAGAGCTAGCTGCAAGGGACCCCTATCTCAGAATAAACGCAAATAATATTACAAACGCAAGCAAAAATTAATTAGTATATTTTTACCTCAACAAATTTGCACCACTCATTAAGCAACCGAAATCTTCCGGTCAAAACTAATCTCCATGCAGTTATGGCCTTGCAGACAGCTGAAAATTACTCACAGATCGATTACTAGATTCAAGATTAATTGTGTTAACGAAAAGCATGATAAAAAAATTGATGTAAAATGTAAGGAAAATCTTACAGATGTTCTTCTGGCCATTTTCACGGCAAATGAAGAATACAAAATCATAGAAACAACTAAAATGATGGGAATCTACCTACAAAACAATTCAGTAGACATTTCAGGAGTAATATTAAAATGAACTCGCTTAATCAGCCAAAATGACTGAAAAGAACCAACAGAATGAATCATCACAAAAGCAGATATAGTTGAAAGAATAAACACTTACAGGCAACTTAAGCAACGCCATAAGCTTGAAAAGTTCATTGAAAATTGTGTCCCTGACAAGCAAAAATCAGAATGATATACGCAGCAGAAGAAATGATGATAAAATAGAGAAGTTTAATAAAAGACTTATTGCCAGTTTAGCACCCCATGTTTTATAACAAGCGCATGAATTCCCAAAAAGCTATATAGTCACTTATCAATATGGAAAGTCAGATAAAGAGAGGAAGATAGAAAAGATAGGGTAGTGTGGATTTACTAGGATTATTCTCATGTAGAGCGAAACTTGCCCCACATATGAAGTACCCAACCTGGTATCATTACTCCCCAGAGAATTATATTTTTCAGGTCGAGCATCTATCAACTATCAACAAAAATTAGCACCATTCTAATTTAAACTATTAAGAGAACCCACCTTGCCTTTATGGACATGAGGGAACGACAACACATAATTCGCCCCAATATCAAACGTATACATTGGAAGTACACTAAACAAAGCCTTCTTTAACCCACACATATTTTCGACCATGTACCATTATAATTGTTAAGAGAGAGAGAGAGAGAGAGAGAGAGAGAGAGAGAGAGAGAGAGAGAGAGAGAGAGTACTCCTTGAATTGATTATCATATTACATAAGACTACCTCTCCATATATAGGGAGAGAACGCAATCCATTACAATAACACATACCATGTGGGACTAAATTATGACTATATCTAACACGCCCCCTCAAAACTAATGTAGGGTATAAACCAGTTTACCTAACAAAAGAAGGGGGGGGGGGGGCAATACATCCAATATCCCCTTAATCTCTACATCCATACTACCCAGATTAAATTTACATATGCTAGTAAATTTGTGTTCATGTGTGCATGCACACACATGTGGTCCTAAGCTTAACAGCTCATCAAAATGTGAATTCGAAAAGTAAATAGAATAATTTAGGCAGTTCAACATGCCATTTAAGCATACTAGATATTATAGACATCAGAAGAAGCATACCTTGGTTGCACTCTTGACTCCAATGATTTAGAAAGCATAGTCAATGATTCCCTTGAGCTTCTATAGTCATTTTTTGATACAATATCTACATTTGAAAACCATGAAGATTACGTTAGTGTCAAAGGAAATACTTCAACAATAGAATGCTTTACAGCATCATAACCAAATGCATGTATGCACGGACAACACATCGCATATAAGCGGCAATGAAGATATCATAAGAACACATTAGGTAATCACCACACATTTCCATATCATTAACATCCTAATACACCCATCAAATATTGCGACAAATAACTTTAGCTTGCAAAGAAACATGAGGTTGATAACATAGGACATGTGTTCCATAACTATAAAGTATAAACAACTAACTCATATAATGGATTTTTCCCAAGATTTAAATGAAGATGAAATTCATCACAATTGTGATTCTGTTTGGGTTGATAACCATCATGTTATCTTCATGTTTAGGTGTTTTGGGTGTCTTGATTAAGGTCTTAAAGATTCTAAATTGCATGAGGTTAACTACGTAACCAACAAGGTAGTCGTCAATCAAAAATGATCCTAGCCATCAATAGGACTCAGAGAACAGTCTAAACAAACCAATTAGCAGCATAATTAGTATCTGGGCATCCCCCAAGTAACCAATTTGACTTGAATAAACGGCACAAACGTATTACAATGGTTTCGGAAACTACGCTGATTTGATTTCAAGAAAACCTAATGTGTTCTTATGGACTGAACTGAAGTTTATACAATTTGATTTCAAGAAAAGCACAAACATCTTAACTCCTGATGTTTGGCCATCAATCAAGGATTCCCCATTCCAAGTTTTTCCAGTTCTCAACTCAGTCTTGTGTCCCCTCTGTTACGAAGGAACAAATCCAACTTGACCAATGGATCAAGATCATCATCCCAAACGTAGCTCCTCAAACCCAGATCAAGAAAACACGCATGCATATACAGCAAACACTTGATGGTTTTGTAAAGAAGGGGCACAGGATGGAATTGCGAAGAGGCGCGAGCTCACCGCAGTATGTGGCATAGATCTCGGCGATATCGAATCGGTAGGGACCGGAGGAGCCCATGGATGGGGAGGAAGCTAGGGTTTCAAGAAGGATTCTTTGATTTGAATAGCGGAAACCCTAGGCCGAGAACAAGGAACCACAGCACCCTTCGTCCCCTCCGGTCCTGCAGAGAGAAAGAGAGAGAGAGAGGGGGGGCTGTAAATAGGCAGGACGCGGGCCACCCCCAGGTATGGCACTGTCTATACTTGTCAGAGTATGTCCAAACCCAGCCCGTGTTGGACATGAATAATTCCGACTAGGCCTGAGCTGGCCCTAAACTTTTTTGTGACGCCCAAGCCCAAGCCCAAGCCCAAGCCCAAGCCTAAGCCCAAGCCCAAACCCAAGTAAGCCCGAACATTTAACAGATCCAAATATATTGTTTCTTTTTTTTTCTATAAAATAGGAAAAGGTGGGGAAAGGCATTTGATTAAAATACATACGCAAAAGAATGCTCCTTAAAACCTTTTTTTTTTTCTCACTAAATCGGCCGGGTGTTCAGAGGACAAGGTGCTAGAGCAAGGGTTCAAAAAGATTTGGAGTTCGAAACAAAGGGAGACAGAAGCTGCTATTCATTAATTTCATAATCCGGTGAACATGACATCAACGGCCATGATTTGCATGTGCAAACAAGGGACAACGGCGGTGAGGAAAAGTTCGCTCCACGGCGTCCATACTGGGGGTCGAACATGGAACCTCTCCTTAAAACCGAAGCATTGGTTTCCAACTGGTAGCTCGGTTGGTAAGACAAATACAACCCGTGACCTTGGTCAAGAGTTCGAATAAGTGCTACGATATATTTCTTCACACTGTAGTGGCAGGCAACCCTCTCATCTTAGTGGCGAGATTTTCTATCTATTGAGTTATTAAAAATCGAGACATATCTCTCGTTCTTTTGGCGAGTTTCAATCATTGGTTTATCTTGTTTTGGCACGTTAACAAGTGATGTACTAACCACTATGGCAGTCATTCCATAACAAAAAACTGAAACATTGATGTTAAAGAATTGGATTGGGATAACATTCCTTTTTTTTTTGCTAAAAATAATAAAATATTGGTTTCGGGATAGGCTTTTGGCCGGATTAGGGATTTCCCATACCCGATCTGAAATACTTTTGCGCTTGAAAGTATGACCACTACCCGATCCAAGGCGTATATTTTTTGTCATCCAAATTGGGCCCAAACTGATCCCGCTAGATGGCCTCGGTCCTGGGTCTATTTACAACTACATAGGTGAGAAAGTATAGTCGTAATCATATTAGATATTATGATGGATTAAATCCTTGATCTAAAATCCGATTTAGATACGGACTTGTTTGTTAAATTAATTATTTCTGTTTAAAACTTGATATTTCTTTCGGAAAGGTTCTTGACTGGAGGAGCAATAAGAACATAGTTAAGATCATTTCCAAGTTTCTGACTTTTGGTCTTCTTCCAAGAAACTTCATTTTGAGGATTAGTTTGACTTGGGAAGACAAGGGTATGACAAAAGAATTCACAAACCCAAGACCACGTTTGTCATCAGCTTCCTTTCCTTTGTTGATCATCTTATTCAGGCAAGCCGTGTTGGTAGAGAACCTATTGGTGGTATGGAGGGACTCACTTAAATCCTTCCGAAATCTTGAGACTTCAGTTCTACGAGTATATCTTTTAGCTTCTTCACCCTTAAGGAGTTTCTCTATGTTTATAAACTTAGTCTCAACCAGATGGGTTCCTCTATTAAGTTAAGGTCTTCATATTGCATCTCAAGAACCTTGATCTTATCCATAAGACCTAAATTATTAGCAATCTATTTGTCAAGACTGACATGAACATTTATCAAATTTAAGTTAAAAGCTTTGCGCTCAGCTTCAAGCTCACTAACATGAGTCAACAGCGAAGTGTTGACTTTCTGCAGTTCTCTCGGCCTCTTGGTAGCAAGTTGAAGTAAATAATTTGGGTCAACTTCTAACTCCAGACTTTCCCTTTTTCTTGGACTGTTTGAAATAGAGGAACTCATACTAAACAATTGCACGACGTACCTGTTAGATACCCTCACGCCCCAAAACCCAGGTCTTAAGGGGAGGTCCACATAGGGTATATAAAGCGGACATAAGGTGCCCCTTTACCAATGTGGGACTAACCAGTGGACTTCCTCAACACCCCCCTCAAGCGAAGCACGCGGAGCGAGGCACAATCGGAAGGGGCCACACCCGGAGGAAGACGGTGAACCCAGCTCTAATACCATGTTAGATACGCTCACACCCTAAAACCCGGGTTGTAAGGGGAGGTCCACATAGGGTATATGAAGCGGGCGTTAGGCGCCCCTTTACTGATATGGGACTAATCGATGGACTTCCTCAATCCCCTCTCAAGCAGAGCACGCGGAGCAAGGCATAATTGGAAGGGGCCACACCCAAAGAGAGACAGTGAACCCAGCTATGATACCATGTCAGATACCCTCACACCCTAAAACCCGGGTTGTAAGGGGAGGTCCACAAAGGGTATATAAATTGGGTGTTAGGTGCCCCCTTTACCGATGTGGGACTAACCGGTGGACTTCCTCAATAGTACCAATTGAAATCACTTATTATTCGACACTTGGTAATGAGACAGAGGAGAGATCGATGGCATTAGACCGAAGTACAACGAGATACACACTCTAATTTAATTAACCATGGTTCTCGCTTCCAAATTCTCGCAAGCTTGAGATTTGAATGGAAATCAGGGGTATGATTGGAATCGTCGACGAAAACCCCCTGGAGTTTAGTTGCAATATACTCAACTTCAATCACCTCAAACTCCTATCGAACCTACAAGCGAACACTAGTAGATTAAAAGTGAATTACTAACTATGTTCACTCACATCTCAAGGTATCCCATCATTCAAAATAAGAGGCAAGCTGGTGCTAAGGGACAATAGATACAAGGCCCTAATGATTTGGAGACAATAAATAGAAGCACACAATGATTTTTACGAGGAAACCCTCAATGTGAAAAAACTCGTTAGTAAGAGCTGAGAATGGTGAGAGCAAATCTACTAAAATAAAAGATCTAGTTACAGACTCAATTACAGACTTGTGGACCCTATCAGGAGTAAACCCTCCATGCCATGCTGACTCTGTCTCGCTCCTTCCAGCTCCTCTCAAGCTTTTTGTTTGGCCGCCTTCATCCAATCCAACATGAATGGTCTGGATGCTCACTCGAGATGCCGCTCAGACTCCCTTATTTCGTACAGGAGGAGACACTTGCAAAGGCATTGGTCTTCTTAAAGGCTAGAATTAACACACCCAAATAACGAATCGCACCCCACTATGGGCCTATCACTATGTAAGGGATTCTTCACCAATCTAAACCAACCAGGTGGATCTCAAAGGATTTTTTGTGGGTTGCTTTGCACGAACACCACGAAGCAACTCTTTCGATACACTCGAAAGATCCCTTGCTTTGCACAAGGGCACCCACGAATGGTATTTAAAGTTCAATAGAAGAAGTTAAACCATAGAGGGAGAAAAAGTCTTACCTATCAAAAATCTGGAGAAAAATCAAGATCGACACCAAGAGAATCCATAAATCATCGATCAAATCAACCATTGAATCCTTGAAGACAATCATCTTCTCAAAAGATCAAATCAACCATTAAATCCTTGAAGGCAACTAGAAGAGACCTAGGTCTTTCCATGTGCAATTGTTGATTAATGTGGCATTAGGCCTGTCAACTTGTTCGGTTCTGGTCGGATCATACCCTACCTACCCATGCCCATAGGGGTGGTAATGGGTCGTGTCGGGTCGGGTTCGCGTCGTGTCTAGTTTCGGGTCGTGTCCAAAACCCCTAGACCTGGACCCGACCCGTTTAACTAATTGTGTCTAGATTCTAAACCCGTACTCGACCCGTTTATAAACGGGTAGACCCGATAAGACCCGTTAGACCCATTTACCACACGGGTTTATTCAGTTGATCCGATCCGACTCAACCCGACATTACCCGATAGACCCGCTAATACTATATATTATAGTATCGGATTGCGGATAGACCTGACCGGACCCGACCCGACACGACCAGTGAATTTTAAACGGGTCTTTCCGGGTCTACCGTGTCTAGACCCTAAACCCGGACACGACCCAAACCCGTTTAGCCCTGACCCAGACCCGCTAACTTTGTGTCGGGTCTGTTGTGTTGGGTCCGAAATTGCCAGCCCTACATACCCATTTGAGTATGGTGGGTCCACACCCGACCCTAACCTTTTGTGTTTCGGATTTTGGTTAGAGTTTTCGATATGTATTAGGTATAGTTTTCTCTCTTCTTTTTTTTTCCTCCCTATAAGTGATCTACATATTCAATTGCTTGATGAGAAAATTAGTTTGCCACAATGTAAATCTAAAGGCTTTCATGGGTTCCTATTATATGGGCTGATCCAATAAAAGGGAAGGTGGCTAACCGGAGTGGGGGCGGCGCACGGTGGTGGCAGAGTCGTCCGGCATGAGGTTGCCTGTGGCGGCGGACGGTGGTCCAGCGAGCGGCGACAATCTACGACAAGTAGAGGTCCGATGGTGGTCGAGTTGATGGTGGTAGGGAGGAGCCTTGTGGTGGGGTTTCCTCTCTTGGAATTCGTGTGAAATGAGAGGTAATGTGGGGCCCTTTTTATGGGGTTTTTGGGGAATACCTAAGGTCAGGGTTTTAGGTTGTTAATTAGGTTGACTGATTAAATAATCTTCAGGTTTGAATCTAAATAATCTAATTAGGGTGTAGGTAAAAGGTTTTTTTAGTTGAGCTTTTCTATTAGGGTCTATTCTTTTAGTTTCTAGGAAAAAAAAATAAAGGAAATGATTTCTACATAAATTGTTTCCACACCACAAAATTTATACCGTTCTTTTAAACAGGAAAATGGATTGTGGAAATCATCTGAGATCGAGTGGCCGACCATGGTCGCCGGAGGTCGAGAAGGTTCACTAAAGGTCGATGAGGTCCACTTGAAGGTCTGCTATGATTAAGGAGGTTCGTCGGAGGTCGAGGAGGTCCGTCGGAAGGTCGCTGGAGGTCGAGAAGGTTCGTGGGAGGTCGACGAGGTCGGCTGGAGCTTGGGCAAAAATCGTCTTCGGGATTAGGGTTTTGAAGAAGAAGAAGGGAAATCGATTTTCTGCAGGTTTTGGGCGGAAACTCATTTCCCTGATAACAGAGAAATTTCAGGGGAGGGAAACAAGATTTCAGTTTAAAAGAACATCGGAAACGGATAAGAAAATCCCATTTCCACTCACTTATTAATTTCCTTGCTCCATTTCTGTGCAAAAGAACAGACCCTTAATTATAACAGTAGGCTTATATATATATATCTAATTTTATAAAACAAATTAGCAAATGATGGTTAGCTTAGTTGTTATAGTTTTAGTTAAGCTTTTTAGAGTTTTTTTCTTTTATTTTTATTGACCTATCAAACGAAGTCAGAATATGGCAAAATTTTGTATGAAATTGAACGGTTCGATTAGCCATATGTATTGGTGTCCTCAAATTTTTATTTTGACCCTTTTATCATACAGATATAAATGCTTGAAGTGTGATTTCCAATAATATTTGTGGTTATAATATAGTAAAAATTTTCAGGGTGTTACACTTTAGTTTTCTTGGTTATTGGTATGAATGACATATACCTAAGGTTTCCTTGTTTCAAAATTTTTGTATTGGTATAGATCACATATGCTTTAGATTTTTCTACTATTATAATACTAGTGGAAGCCCGTTTCGATCGGCACACAGTGGGCGTCTTCTACGCAGCACGCAGTTGGCGTCTTCAATGCGACATGACTGACACAGGTGCCTACTTATGCGCCTCACATAAACAACATGCTGAAATTACAGAAGAACATGAACAAAATGCATAATATAAATAACTTAACCATAATGTTGAAATTACATAGCTGAAATAACATAATATAATATCGGAAGTACATAGCAGGAGAGATGGGACGACTGTCTTTGAAGAGCTAACAGACACGGGCATACACATTGAAAAAAAAAAACTAAATATTCTCCTTGAGCCAAGCATAACACTGTTTACAGAGCCACCTGGAAGCCTCCATCTTGATCAATTGTTTGTATTACAGTATCTTATAAAAATTAAAAGATGTTAATCACAATTGTTTTATTAAATAAATGACTGAAGAAAGGTACGGATGTGTGCTTACGTATATATTATGGGACAACCACAGAAATAGCAACGAACCAAACACTCCTTCGACCCGTTGATGCTGCAAACGTCACAACATGGCTACTGCAATGAAGATATATAAATTGTTTAAATAAGGAACCTAGTAATAGAGATGAGAGAAATGGGATGATATCTTGAAAGTCATTACCGACATGTTTTCTATAGTAGTACCTCTGGATAAATAATTTTGGCCATACTATTTGGACTATCACTGGGAAGTAGGACATTGATAAAATTAAAATTCATGTATCATGATAGGGCCACATACAACTATCCATGTGTGAATACAGGGGACACGCTGATCGACAAGCAGCGAGCTGTAATCGTCAAACGTCACGTGATCGTCAAATGCAACGTCAACTTCATAATGCCAAAAATTTTAAGTGTTTTTTTAGTAATGTTCTTTGCAAATGTTGTTGGATAGCTCTTCGAGACAACCGGCGGTGGTGTGGGGTGTCGATAAGTGTTGCCTTACTTAATGCACTGATCAACGAGCGACGCCTACATATTTTGGACCAAAAAAAAGAGAGGATAAATTATAATTTACCCCCCTAAAGTTTTGCCCAAAAACACTTAACCCCCTCTTGTTTATTTTGTTCCAAGTCACTCCTAGAGCTTTAAATGTTAGCACAATACACAACTGCACTGAATAATTATATTTGAATAAACTAAGAGATAACTGTTGGACAATCCACAATGGTGTGGGCCGGCAGCTGTGGGTGCAAAATCTGGCTAACGCCCGTAGTGGGACCCACAACCCAGCCTGGGGCCCACAAGGATGACAATGGGATCCACCATGGAGAGGACAGTGGGACTCACAATCCTACCTGAGGCCCACGGAGACGACGGTAGGACCCGCAATCCTGCCTAGGACCAACGGATACTATTCGGGATCTTGTAAATCCCCCCGGATATTTACCAAAACCCCCGATATTTTCAAACCTTTATAAATAGCAGACCCGACAAATATTCCAGACCGAAATTTATTATTCCACATCCCACTTTCTGTTTTCCAGAGCTCCCAAAGTCTTCTGATTTTCAGACTCCAGTCAACCCTTCACCACCCTTTGTCTACTTGTATAAGCACTCCTTGACCTGTCGAGAGTAGCTTTACTTTCTTCAGAGATAGTGGATTCAAAGGTTGCGTCTTACCGCACGGAGACGTAGGCTTCGGCCAAACTTCGTTACCACATCCTGTGTCAACTCCCTCTCTCTCTCTCTCTCTCTCTCTCTCTCTCTCTCTCTCTCTCTCTCTTTCTTTCTGCTCTGCAGTGTCTTTGTGACAGCTAAGCACGCGACAGCTCAGTGCAATACAGTGCAGGTGCTGCTTCAATATATTTATCTTCCTGCGTTGCCGCCCTGCAGCTTCAAGTAACTCCCATTCCAAAAGATCACACGTAAAACTCCACCCTTCAATGGACTGTTGGAGGGGGATCGTACGACGATCGTAATCCTCCCCCACTAGTTGGTGTCGTCTGTGGGATCTCTCCCTATCGACTAGTGACCTCCATGCTTCACAGCTCCTTCGGTCAAGCAAGTAACTACCGATTGCCCGAGTAGTCTATCTGTCTCCATCGCTATACCAGAATGGCGAATACACGACCCGTAGACCAGCCGAAGGGAAGCAACATACATCCAGACGCTCAATATCCAATGACTCGCTCAATGAGTCATCGGTTCGTAATGAGCTAACGCCCTGAGCAACAACCCGCTGTTGATTCAAGAAGTCGCGCATCGGTTGATCGCGCCACTCAGGCTCTACCTTGGCAGTCTTCTTAGTTTGCCAACACAACTCCTGAATGTTTGGGAAAAGTGCACGTCTCACCCGTTGTCGACCATAAAGTGACATATCAGATCACGGTAGAGGACTTCTAACTCCTCACTCTCATGAAGCAGAACGTTGCTCTTATGGTTGAGAGAGACTCTCTCCGATAGATCATCGTCGAACCAGGAGTTGACCTTCCACGGTCAGCCGTCGGTATCAATGACGGAGCAGACGTCCGTCGGCCGCTTGATCCGTCCCCCGCTCCTTCCAGATGATCCATCGTTGGCACCTCTCGACGGTACCTCAAGCCCTCTTCGAGGGGACCCTCGCCTCTCCTTCCTAAACAGACGGTCTGATAGCGTCTCGATGAGTCAACTCGTTAACTCGAATCTCTTGGCTCTGAATCATCCTCTGACCCTCGCTATCGGGCGGAGGTTCAGAACGGAGGATATCACTCCAGAACTCGGCCGTATCTCAACAATGACCGAACTCTCATGGAACATCGCTAAGAAATGAGGGATTCCAGGTCCCATCTTCCTCCCCTTACTCTGAGACGCCTCTTCGACCAATAAGGCGACAATAGAAATGATCACGCCTCCGAAGGGCCACTTCATCAGCAAATTCTCCAAGCTTAATTTTCTCGAATCTGAAGAACTCACATTCTCCCCAAGTTAAACTGTCTAATGGGGGATCTGATACTGCACGTCCTCCCCTTCAAGCAGGCGTTGATACCGCACGACCATGACAACTAGGTTCTATGTCGCACCTTTGCTGGCAGTCTGGATGACATATCATTGGGCTGGTATCACAATCTCCCGACATGCTCCGTCAACCTATTCGAAGACATGGCGGACCTCTTTGTCTAGCACTACAGACTAAACCTCAAACCGAAAAAGAAGCTAGACTTCCTTTATCGACTACGGATTGACTCTAATGAACCCCTCCGAGAGTTCACTCGGAGGTTCTGGAATGAGCGCAGTGCTCTCCATATGTCACCTCGACGACAAAGCAATTGTGCTAGCATTCCAGAACGCCCTACGCTATGATCTCCATATCTACAACGACTTCATCCGCAATCCCCCTGCCTCTCTCGTAGCACTCTTCGATCGGATCCAGCTGGAGATCGAAGTTGAGGATGACTAAGTCGCTCGCAAGGGTTGTGACCTCAATAAGCGCCCTTCGGACAAGGAGCCGACAAGACCGACAGCCCGAGCTCTCAACGCTCAGGCTAAGGAAGGAGGGTCCTCCAAGAAGCCACGATAGGCAGGCAATAGACCCACGAAGCCTCGGAGGACCACGTTCACTGATTGGAACGTACCTATCAATATCATACTCGAACAGATCCAGCACGAGAACTACCTCAGGAGGCCCAACCCTCTTGAGTCTGGCACCAAACAAAAGCAAGACAAGTCAGTCTACTACGAATTCCACCGGTGCCACGGCCATCCTACCATTCGATGCTTCAACATGAAGTACCACCTAGAGGACCTTCTACAGGAAGGCCATCTCCAGAAGTTCAATACCAATGCCGGTAGAACAAATGATTCACTTCCTCCTCCTTCCCCCTCCTAAAAGGGAGAAGGAGACGTGTTGGATCCGCTCGATCATATATCAATTGACCCCCATCATCATTCTAGTGGAGGTCTACGTTATCCACGATAACCTCCACCATCAAACTCTAAATCGGAAGGAGATGGAGCGGTAAGTACGATGTATCCATCACATGCGCACTGTTACTCAAGTCGGGGAGTCTTGGATTGAGAAGCCCATCAGATGCCTCGCTTGGCCGGCGATCGTCTTCACCGACCAATACCTCAACGGAGTGTGTACTCCACACCGTGACCCCTACGTCCTTGGACTCGTTGTCGATGGAAGCTCCATTAACCGGATACTCATCGACACCAGTAGCTCCATCGACATCATATTCTCTGACTACTTCAAGCGTCTCGGCTATAAATACGAGAGTCTTGACGTAGTCCCGACCATTATCATCGGCTTCAACGGGGAGTAGAGCATGATGATGGGAGAGGAAAGGTTCACACTCGATCTTAGCAGAGAGATGCGAGTGTCAGTTCGCTTCCCCATCATCGAGGGAACGTTGAATTACAATGCCATTTTGGGTAGAACCTTTCTCCATCAGATCAACGTCGTTTCCTCCTCTAATCACCAACTCCTCAAGTTTCCAACTAAGGAGGGCATTAGGCTTATCCAAGGCAGTCAGTAGACGGGTAGATCATGTGAGGCTATTGCTGCACGAAAACGATCAATATCTAATGCTATACCGGCAAAGCATTTGGCCGACAAAGCAGGTCCCTTGACCAGATAACATTCAAGGGAGCCTCTAGTGCCAGAGCCTGCACCGATGGAGTGGGAGGCTCCACCTTCAGTCGAGGAGATTGCCCGAGTAGACATCGGCAACGAAGATCTTCCTCGAGAGATATTTATTGGCACCAGTCTTAGCAATGCAGAGGCGCAAGACATGGTGTCATTCCTCAAGTCCAACATTGACGTCTTCGCCTAGAGCTTTGAAGAAATGCCCGAGATCAATCTGGACGACATATGTCATTAGCTCACAATCAAAGAAGGAGTGAGCGTGGTCAAGTAGAAGCCTCGAAGCAGCAGATCAGAATGGCTAGTTGTGGTTTGAGAGGAGATCAACAAATTACTCGTAGCGAGCTTCATCTGTGAAGTAGAGTATCCAACGTGGATCTCAAACATCATCACCGTTCCGAAGAAGAAAGGAAAGATTAGAGTCTGCACCGACTTCACCAACCTCAACAAAGCATGTCCCAAAGATCTGTTCCCCATGCCAAGGATAGATAGACTCATCGACACCATCGCTGGGCATGAGCTACTATCTTTCATGGACGGATACTCAGGCTATAATCAAATTCCTCTACATCTCGATGATTGGGAGAAGACTTGCTTTGTGACAGATAGAGGCCTCTACTACTACAACGTTCTGCCCTTCGGCCTTAAGAATACGGGGTCAACCTACCAGAGGCTAGTTATGAAAATGTTTAAAAAGTAGATTGAGCGTAACATTGAAGTCTACATTGATGATTTATTCACCAAGAGTCGAACTTGAGAGGATCATCTCTCCGACCTTACCAAGACCTTTCAAGTCCTGAGAAAATATCGCATGAAGCTGAATCCAACTAAGTACACCTTCGGAGTATAATCGAGAAAACTCTTGGGTCACCTGGTGACCAGGATGGGCATTGAAGTAAATCCAGATCAAATTCGAGCAATCCTCGAAATATCATCCCCTTCCAATCAGAAGGAGATTCAGCACCTCACAGGCAGGCTGGCAACGCTCAGTTGATTCCCCTCCAAGTCCTCAGACACGTGCAAGCCCTTCTTCAACAAGCTTCGTAAGGCCGATACCTCAGAATGGGACTCAGCCTATAAGCAAGTCTTCCAAAGCATCAAGTTCTATCTCGCTCGAGCTCCTATTTTGATCACGCCAATGTTGGGAGAGCCACTCTAGGTTTATCTCATCGTCACCGATCAAGACATCAGCGCAGTCCTGGTCAATAGAAGGGATGTCGTCGAACGTTCTATCTACTACATCAGTCATACTCTTTTGCCGGCCAATACTTGCTACTCAAGGATAGAGAAGGTCGTATTAGCTCTGCTAACAACCACCAAGCGACTCCATCCCTACTTTGTCTCTCACCTGGTCACTGTCACTTTCGAGCATCCTCTCAAAGATATCCTCGACAAGGCAGGTCGAGCCGATCGGATGACTAAGTGGGTAATTGAGATGAGTTCACTCAGTATTCAATTCAAGCCTTAAATCTTCGTTAAAGGGCAAGCCGTCGCTGCCTTCCTCACTGACTTTCCCATGGAGGATATTATCGCTCTCGAAAATAATCTTAAGACGCATCTCGACGATAAACAATGAACAACATTTCAATCCAGACCCTGATGTTGGAATTGGTGAGGTCTACAGCTCGTAAAAATCTATAGTTTAGTTGTGTATGGTTGATAGCTTAGGATTGCATCTTAGTACATACCTTAGTACATGTTCTGATTATATAATACAGAGCCATGGCTACATGGTAATCTATTTGAGTGAGAGACCCAATGTACTGGTCCCATGTAACCTAAATACGTTCGCAGCTTTGATTAGGGTTGGTCGTCTTATCAGGATAGTTGTTAGGATGACACAGCATGGGTGTCTCCTCCGCGATCATTACTACGCACATTGTCTGTGGAAGAACAGAACCAACACGGTGTATAGATCGATGAGCAGACACCGGTGTACTAAGCCGTGTTTCTGCTTAGGGTAAAACGGTCCTAAATCCTAAAGAGCCATATCTGGTGGGCTAACCAATTGTGTGGTGATTTGGCGCACCAATATGTGAGAGTCCAGTTATATGATCCAAAACTACGGTATACTGGGTTACCCAGCTGGCGTTGTATCAGCGTGCTACTCCCGCAAGCTATCCATACCCCTAATGGGAGGTACGTTCCTTGGTCTGACCTATATCGTATTAAACCCTGGCCAGGTGGTCATCAGTTGGATTATTGATTGGATCTGGTTACTCGTTAAAGAAATCGAAGGTATGACTTATGTGGTCAACTTGGAAGGAACCGAGTCATATGATTACCCGAGTCTGACGATAGTCTCTACCGCTCGAGTTACATCATGGCACCAAGTGGAGGGACAACGAGTTTACCATTACTAAGCAGAGAGCATGGGTATATGGAGAACATAGTAAGTCTAGGAGAATTGGAGTGCAGCCTGCGTCATACTCTGAGTGGATACATAGGTTAACTCAGACTCAGAGGATTGATGGTACACTCAGGTATTGTGTCAATCGAGTCCAAGTTGAAAGCCAAGAACCCTGGTCTCTGAAGGTTTCACCTTATCCACATAATGTACGATCCTTGAACTATCTCCATGTTTCATGAAACATAATTAGAGGAAGTAAGTAATCTAACTCTAATGACCCTACGCTCCATGTGTGCATCGCACCAGTGCCCGGTAGATGTGTAGGTGCATATGTGTACTAGGGAAAATCCCGGAGTAGTACGGAGACACACATAGTCATCCCCTTACCGGCTTTAGTGGGCTTCGCTACACAGGTGTGATGCACCGGTTCGTGTTACGAGTTGACTAGTTGACTTCACTAGGGGCACCCTAGGTGTTTACTAAGGTCACCCTGGTGATAGTGAAATCACTAGTCATAACCCATATAAGTGTGCCATGCGAGTTCCCAAGCAAGAGGGGCAACCAACTAGTGGTATGAGAGTATTTTGGGAAACCAAAATACCACTATGCCCTAGCTTGGCCGCCCCTAGCTCATGGGAACACACATGGGCCGCACCCTCTCTAGCTTCTAGGAGTTGCTAACAAGCTTTAAGGGCAAGGGGGCTAAGTTCAAGGAGTTGACTTAATGGGACTGGCCATATAAGGCAATAGGTAGACTAGTCTATTCGCTTACGCAAGGGAGAGAGAGACAAGGGGGGCCGTCCACAACTTGCTTATGCAAGGTATAGGGGCTGGCCTCTATATGAGAGCAAGAGAGGAGGGGCCAGATCTGATTGATGATGCCCTAGCCGCCCCCCTCTTCTCTTCTTCTCCTCTCTCTTCTCCAACGTGTGTACGTGAGGGTTTTAGATGCGGTTCTTCTTCCTTGCGTGATGGATCGAAGACGGAGAGGGCTTGTCATATGGAGGAACTCAGAGATCCAGCAACAAGGTACCGTGCATCATGCGAGACCGGGTGAACTAAAAGGCGTCTGCTGTAATCTTTTGCTGTCCAGATTTTATATAGAAGATCAATAGTATTTTTGTGATTATGGAAGATACAAAATTCCAAATGACCTACAACCACTTGCAAAAGTTGCATCTCGAAGTTTTCTAGGTGTAGTCCAAATTTTAGCTCAATCGGAATACAGTGTGAAAAAGTTATGGCCGTTGCACCAAAGCTATGTCGAGCAGATCCGAGGCCGTCTCCTTCGACAAAGAAAAAATTTATTGCGTTGAAAGAATCCGCACGGAGGTATGATCTCTAACATGTAGATCTAGCATATATAGAACATACATATATGCTAGATTGTTCTCTTGTGCTAGATCGACGTTAGGGAATCACGTAGTTTCCATGCTAGATTCATACACGCATGTATAGGGTTTCAATGAAAGATTTGATATGTATCGCACATCACCTATGATCTTCAGACCTTCAGTTTGCTTTCGCTGCGGGCCTCTACTATGGAATTATTTCCAATACCTGAGGCCTCTCATCCGAGTCTTGAGGCTCCTTCGATGGTAACTACGCGATGGAAACTCTACATCGACGAAGCTTCAAGTGCTATCGGATTGGGAATTGGGATAGTTCTAATATCCCTTGAGCTTGATCACTTGGAGAAGGTCATCCTCCTCGGATTCAACACCACTAACAACAAAGTTGAGTACAAAGCTCTCATCTCTGGATTGGGAGACTGCTCAAGCACTGGGGGTAAATCACCTCAATATCTATATTGATTCCAAGTTAGTAATCAGACAGATCAATAGGGATTACATAGCTCGAGGCGATATGATGCAACACTACCTGGTCCTTGTACAACATCTCAAGTAGCAGTTCGCATACATCAAGTTCCTCCAGATACCAAGAACAAAGAATCGCAAAGCCGACACCCTTGCCAATACTACCTTAGTATTAGGAGATTTAGTCAATTAACGTCAAATCAATATAAAATACCAAGAATTACCTAAGGCCAACCTTGAGCAACACGACGTAGTTGCCACGGTAAAAGGAAACAAGGGTTGGAGACAGCCGATCCTCACTTCGCCCTGGATGACGATCAATCAAATTGGAGACTGTCAATCTTTGACTTTTTCAAGCATAGCAGATTGTCCGAAGACCTGATTCGAACCAAACGACTACAAAGGAAGATTCTTCTCTATCACCTTCAAGGAGACAATCTCTACTTCCAGTCTCATAGCAGAGTGCTTCTCAAATGTGTTGGCCCAGATCAAACAGAAACGATCTTGATCAACATCCATGCTGGAGCCTGCGATATCCACTTCAGCGATAGATCCCTTGAGGGAAAGGTCAAGTTTCAAGGATACTACTGGGCCTACAATGGCTAAGGATGCTCTTCGGTTTGTTCAGAAGTATGAGTCCTATTAACGGCATGCCCAAGCAATCCATCTCCCTACAGATGAGCTCCACCCTCTGATAAGCCCTTGACCGTTCCATCAATGAGGGTTGGACTTCCTTGGTCCGCTCCCCTATCTTCCCAAAAAGAATAAGTATTTACTGTTGTCAACAAACTACTTCACAAAATGGGTCGCAGTTGTGCCTCTTTTGTGCAAGACATAAAGTTTATCAAGCAGAACATCTCATTAAGGTTCGGCACACCGCAAGTGCTTGTCGCCAATAATGGAGCACAATTTGATTCAGACAAATTCTGAGAGTTCTGCCAAAGATACGGAATCAAACTCTTGTATTCAACTCCAAGGTACCCTCAATGCAACTGTTAAACCGAAGCCTCTAGCAAAGCCATCCTTGACACACTCAAGAAGAAGTTAGATGACAATAAGGGACTGTAGAAGAAGGTCCTTTCTGAGGTTTTATGAGGTTATCGAAAAATGCCTCATTAATTGACTGGATTCTCACCTTTTCGTCTAACTTACAGGTCGGAAGCAGTTCTGCCAACAGAAGTCGTCTGCCCAACTCTTAAGACCCTTGCAATTAAGCAAGAGATCAACGAGGACCTTCGCGTTGACAACCTCGACTGCACAGACGAGCTTCATGATCAAGCAGCCCTGTGCATCGCCAACTATTAGCAAAAGATCAAATCAGCCTATGATCGCAAGGTTAGTAGAAGTTAGTTCAATATCGACGACCTTGTTCTCAGAGCGATCTTCCCAAACACGAAGGAACATAACAACGACAAGTTTACTCCAAACTGGAAAGGACCATACATTGTTGAGTCAGTAGGCGGGCAAAGGTCATACCGACTCATCTCACCAGAAGGGTAGTGACTTCTGAGAGCATGGAACGCATCAAATCTTAAAGGGTTCCATTAGTAGATGTAACCACCTTCGAGCTATCAATAAAATGGCTAACGCTTCGAATTCTATCAAAGTCTAGTGAATTCTATTAACTTCTACTCAATGCCCTAGTTAATTCTGTTTGGGTTGCAGTACGACCGACTACCCTGCAATGGTACAAAGCTACATGCCCCAGATGTAGGTTTGACTGAAACGGTGCTTCGCCTAAGTCCAACCGATACAAAGGCACTACGCTGAGTACTCCGAATCATTGGCATTGCACATATTTCCGTTGTCATGTAAGGACACATGCACTAGTATCTCGTCACAGTTAGTTTGGTTCACATTGCGACACGGCCGACTAACCAGCAACAGTACAAAGCTACATGCCTCAGACATAGGTTCGACTGAAATGGCACTTCGCCAAAGTTCAACCGATACAAAGGCACTACGCTGAGTACTCCGAATCATTGGCGTCACACATGCTTCTGTTGTCACGTAAGGACACATGTACTAGTGCCTCGCCACAGTTAGTTTGGTTTGGGTTGTGACACGGTCGACTAACCTGCAACAGTACAACACTATGTGTCCCGATATTGGCTTGACCGATACGGGCCTTCGCCTAAGTTGACCGAAACTAAGGCACTGCAATGAGAACTCCAAATATTAAACCTCATCATTCAACAAGCCCGAGGTCTAGCCCTTGGCACCTGAAGACATTCAAAGACTCCGATCATCATTCAAACATATAAGCATTCAACAGATATCCAAAGAAAGACACATCAAACACAAGCCATCTTGCCAAAAGATGTCATTCATTATCAAATGAAAGACATATACATGATGCTGAAAGAGGGAGAAAGGAGCAGAGTACAAGTCATCCTAAGAGGACTAGAAGCCATAGCGAGACCCCTTTGAGCGACTCCTAATGGTAGCCTTCGACGCGGTCTCTGAGTCTCTCGGAGCCGCCCCAATGATAGGAGAGTTGGCTAACGCCAGCGCCTCCTCAACTGTCTTCTGCAGGCTCGCGATTTTCTCCTGGAGCTCCCTGACAAGCCTTTTTTGCTCCTTCTCTATCTGCCTCAGCGACAAAATGTGGCTGGCACTGACATGCATTTATGCCCTGAGAGCCTCCACCTCAGAGCAGTAGTCGACAAGCCTCTTCAAGGCCTGGTCGTGCTGCTCGACTGCCTTGGAAGCTTGGTCCTGGGAAGCTTGCAACTCCATCCTCATTTCCTCCAGCTCGGCCTTGAAGGTGGCGATCGTTCCGCCAACTCTCTCCTGCTTATCCCTCCCCTCAAGGCGGTGGCTCTGGGAAACGACTTGCACCTGCGCATCAATCTGCAAATAAACAAGACACGTCAACTCTTGTGACACTAAATAGGAATCAAACAACATGAGCATTAGCTTACCATACGCAAGGCATGATCGAGGGTAATGTCAGAGGGAGCGACAAACTTTTCTGTCACAAGCTAAGCAATTGGAATGACATCGTCGAAGTCCAAGCCCTCGACAGTCCTCTTACCAGTTGGGGCTGTCTCGCGCTCCTTCGATGTTCTCTCATTTCGAGGGTTCTTCTCACCTCTCCTCCAGGAAGAGGGTGACGCCACCGCTTGCCCTGTCATTGTAGCATCGATAAGAGCAGCTACAGTAGGTTATGCCGGGCCCCAGTCTGCCTACCCTATTGCGGGCTGCGACGAACCCCAGTCAAACCACCCCGCTGCGAGCTGCATCGAACTCCAGTCAACCCACTCCATTGCAGGCTCTACGATCAGCTTTAGCGGGAAGCACACTGTGGAAGAGGCATCGAATGCTAGAGTCGTCGCAGTAGCAGCGGCTAACTCCTCCCTCTTCCATCGATCCTTCATGTTCTGGAAACTCATCGCGATAGCAGCTGACACTCCCACGCACCTGGCACCAGGCACGACAGTGTCATCGGCTGGAGGCCCCGCGATAGGCACAGACGCTATCGCCGAACGCGGCATCGAGCTAGGAGACTGCCGGTCTTTACCTTTCGGCCCCAATAATAGGGGGACGAAATCGTAGCGAGGCTCGCAAGGCACCTCATGCCTCTCCTCTTCTCCCTCCTCCTCCTCTTCCAGGTGGTGGGCGAAGGCCTCCATACCGGATGACATTTTTCCTTTGCCATAATGACGAGACATCTCTACTACTAGGGGCACTGGTATCTCGACGTGGCTCTGCTCACCGGCATGGGTACTAGAGCCGCAAGACACCCCTTCGGCGTTGCCCTCACCCTCCACCTCCTCACCGGTGTCACCAGAGGCTTCCTCCACCGTAGAAGAATGCCTGGACGGTGAGCGTGAATGACCTGTAATAGGAGCTGTCTTGCCTCCACTCTTAACCACCCTCTTGGCTCGCCCCTGCTCCTTGGCCTTGATGATCAACTTCCTGAGATTCTCCACCATCCATGGCTCCTCGACACTCTCCCTTCTCCTCCTCCACTGCTCATCCTCGTAGTCTGAATAGATAGTCTCACTATCCTCATAACGGGCGGCGAGGCGATGCATCAAATGCTTCGACTGATGGCACACAGGACAAAAACAAAATTGCTTCCATGACCTACTGTCGCAGGTCAAATCAAGGAAAATGTTGTCTATGGCTGCCACTCGTTGCAATGACCAGCCAAACATTTCACTGGCCTGGTAGTGTTCCACATCCTCCGACACTTCATACCGCATCGATTCCAGCACCACGAGCAGCAACCAGGCTCCCGTAATCGAGAACACCCTTGAGCGAACGTTTTGTCAGAGTCGGGTAAATTCTCGATCAGCCTCAGAAGTTGAACCCCGCAACCTTGCACAGCTGCCACCTGTAGTGGAAGAAGAAATACCCACGCTTGATCCTTGTCGGCTCGCCCTTCTTTAGACCAGTATAGCATTTTCGGAGCTCGGCTTGACAGTCCGACTCCACTAGACAGAACGAGTAAATAACACGCCAGGCATTCCCTCCGACTTGCCCAGGGTGGATACCCAAGGTATTCAGCAGTCGGGCGGTGAACGATAGCAACAGTAGCCTCATCCCATAGTTTTTTTTTGGAAGGTAAGAAATCTATAAATGCCAAAAGAAAGAACAAGAGTACCCTCATCCCATAGTTGAGCTGGCCCACCGAGACTATCGTCCCCGAGGCCTTTTCCTTGCTCACTTTGTGTAGTAAGACAACTCGGGGATCGATACCGAAGGACTTCTGGATCATCGGGAAGCTTGACATCTAAGGATGCTTCCTGAAGAGCTTCAGTAGCACCTCCACTGATCACGGCGCGACTCCATCTCGTAGTAGCCTTTGTTGTAGTAGATGAGAGGCTCCTTCTCCAACGACATCAGTGGCCCCAGCTCGCACCCTTTGTGAGGGATTTGGGAAGGCTTGCACGGAGTGAAGGATGTCTCGGCAAGGCGCCTCCTCAGCATCTTCTCCATCGTCTCAGCTATCGGCTGCGGCTAAGAAGACTGGCCCTTCGACGCCTTCGATTTAGGACGAGGAGGCTAGCCCTTTTCCCGAGACCTCTCATACGGTTGAGGATTAGAACCCTAGGCCTTCGACGGGCCTTTAAAGAAACCCGTGAGATTTTTCTTCGTCCGGAGAACAGTTCTCCTCTGCCCCATCGATCCAGCGGTGTCTCTAGAAGACATTTATCAAAGTTAAAGGCGAGAACTCGGAGGATCTGAGAGTTGAGAAGTTTTCAGAAATTTCTCAATACAGCGACAAATGAAGACCCTTAAGTCCTATTTATAGACTCGAGGAACCTCCTTGTTGCGAACTTTGGGACAAGCGAGGGGAACCCTAGCCTCCTCCAAAACCTGCGCAGACAAGGGGCTGCGGCCCAACCGACCCTAGAGTTAGGAGTGTTAGGGTTAGGGGGTTAGGGTTTTGGTTGGGAGGTTAGGGTTATGGTGTTGGGTTTTGGGTTAGGAGGTTAGGGTTTGGGTTAGGGGGTTAGGGTTAGTGTTAAGGTGTTAGGATTAGTTAGTTAGGGTTAGTTGGTTAGGGTTAGGGGGTTAGGATTAGTTAGTCAGGGTTAGGGCGTTAGAGTTAGGGGTGTTAGGTTTAGTTGGTTAGGATTAGGGTTAGTTCGGGTCAGGCTTAGGGTTTAGGTCGGGTCGGGAAGTTTTCTTAGGGTTTGGGCCGCACCCCCTGTTTGCACCCCTGCAACTGAGGTGTTAGTTGGGGGGGGGGGGGGGTGGTTGGTTGCTAAGGCTCTCTTGCAACTGACCCCAGTCCCAACTGACCCCTCCTATTGTCCCCTCAACCGACCCCCCTGCTCCTCCTGCCAACCGACCCCCTTCCCCCCTTGCCAATCGACCCCCTCTGCTGCACTTGCAACCGACCCCCCCTACACCGTGCAAGATTGCACTGGGGGAGGTCACAGAGGGTCCCCTCCAATCGACTCCCCTGCCTGCCCCCCTGCTGCACTTGCAACTGACCCCCATGCCTACACCTATGCAACCCATTACTCATGCTATCATATAAGAAACCCATCCATCATACCTCTGCATCTCCCCCTTGCCATCGACAAACCGATTTTGCATCATGGAGTCCCATCCAGCTAGGCTATCACCTGGCTAGCTGGGAGGGGCTAATTGTAGACGCACCTCTCGCTGGCCCTTGTTGGGGGTCGGCGGGCGCAATAGTCGGTCTCGAACAGCGGGTCGATAGACACGCACCAGGTCGGCCCGAACAACGGGTTGACAGACGTGCACCCGGTCGGTCCTAGACAGGGGGTTGGCGGGCACAACGATCGACCCCGGACAGCGGGTTGGCAGACGCGCACTCAGCTAGTCCTTAACAGGGGATCAACGGGCGCGACGGTCGGCCCCGAACAGTGGGTTGACAGACGCACACCCGGGCCGACCCCTGATAAGTTGGCGGGCGCGACGGTCGGTCCCGGACAGTAGGTCGACAGACACACACCTTGGTTTGCCCGAACATCGGGTCGTAGACATGCACCTGACTGGCCTTATATAGGGGGTCGGCGGGTACGACGGTCGACTCCAAATAGCGAGT
Source organism: Chamaelirium japonicum (assembly GCA_947650365.1). NCBI lineage: Eukaryota > Viridiplantae > Streptophyta > Magnoliopsida > Liliales > Melanthiaceae > Chamaelirium > Chamaelirium japonicum. The sequence continues at coordinate 124,434,849 of OX393549.1, read as the reverse complement.
CGGCAGACTCACACCCGGCCAGCCCCTGACAAGGGGTTGGCGGGCACGACAGTCAGCCCCAGACAGCAGGTCGACAGACACGCACTCGATCGGGCCCTGACAGGGGGTCGGTGGGCACGACAGTCGGTCCTAGACAACGGGTCGGCAGGCACGCATCGCCCCAAACAATGGGTTGGTAGATGCGCGCTTGATCGGCCCCTGACAGGGGGTCAGCAAGCCCGACGATCGGCCTCGGACAGCGGGTCGACAGACGTGCACTCGACTGGCCCTTGGCAGGGGGTTAGCGGGCGTGACGGTCGGCCCCGGACAGCGGGTTGGCAGACACGCACCTGGCCGGCCCTTGGTAGGGGGTTGATGGGTGCGAAGGTTAGCCCCAGACAGGGGGTCAGCAGACGCGCACCCGATCGGCACTTGGCAGGGGGTCGGTGGGCATGACAATCGGTCTCGGACAGCGGGTCGGTAGATGGGCAACCGATTTTGCACCATAGAATCCATGCTAGCTAGGTTAGCACCTACCTAACTGGAAGAGAGTAACTATGGGTGCAAAATCTGGCTAACGCCCGACAGTGAGACTCGCAGCCCTACTAGCCCATAGAGATGACGGTGAGACCCGCAGCCCTACCAGCCCATAGAGATGATGGTGAGACCCGCAGCCCTACCTGGAGCCACAGATACTATTCAGGGTATGGTAAATCCCCTTGGATATTTACCAAAACCCCCGATATTTCCAAACCTCTATAAATAGCAAACCTGACAAATATTTCAGACCGAAATTCATTATTCCACATCCCACTTTCTGTTTCCAGAACTCTCAAAACCTTCTGATTTTCAGACTCCAGTCAACCCTTCTCCACCCTCTGTCTACTTGTGTAAGCACTCCTCGGCCTGTCGAGAGTAGCTCTATTTCTTCAGAGATAGTGAATTCAATGGTTGCATCTTACCGCACGGAGACGTAGGCTTTGGCCGAACTTCGTTACCACATTCTGTGTCAACTCTTTCTCTCTCTCTACTCCACAGTATCTGTCTGACAGCTAAGCACGTGACAACTCAGTGCTCTACAATGGAGGCACTGCTTCCAAACACTTATCTTCCTGTCTTGCCGCTGTTCAGCTTCGAGCAACTTCCGTTCCAGAAGATTGCACGTAAAACTCCATCCTTCAATCAATTGTTGTAGGGGGATCGTACGACGGCCGTAATCCTCCCCCGCAGCAGCGGGATGGTTGGTGTTAAAGCCGATGCACTTAGCATACACCTCACACCACCGAGGTTGTCCCGCAGTCTGTTCAAGTGGGAATTATTCCTTTTAGTTTTTACATGATCGAAGTCAGATGACAAATCAAATTCGTTAATTCAAATCTCCTCTGTTCGGTAGGCCTCGGTTGGTGGGTCCATCGCTTATCACAACCGCAGGTCGGGTAGAGTGCAGTATTGAGTGCCATAGTGCTGTTGGCAACTGATCAACCCAGGTTCTATTGACACCCTAATAATTGAGTCCCTTCTTTGACGTCACGTGAAGTCCAAACATACCATGCATGTGAAAGAAAAAAAAAAAACTCACTCTCTTTTTTGAAGTCACCCAGTGAGAAAAAAAAAAAAAACAAAAAATAAAAAATCGAAAAGGATAGGGGCAATCGATCAAACCGATTGAGCACTGGATCGACGCCGCCTCGATGCCGAGTGTTGGAGGTGCTACGGACGGCTATATCGACACCATATCGATACAAAAAAAGAGAGGAAAAGGTCGGTGCTGGGTGTTGCGGATCGGGCTGGGAGGGACCGAGCCGCTACAGGGGCTTCCGACGAGGTCGGGATGTGCATAGCGGTCAAGAGTGGCGCGGATCATGTTGGGCGATGCACGTCGGGGCCGGCTTGGGCATTGTAGGATTGAGAGGGCCGAGCATCTACTTTGGTTTGCCGTCGAGGCTGGCCACTGGCTGGTGGTGGTGCCGGACAGCAAGACGGCACAAATCGATTGTAGAAAATGAAGGAAGAAGATAGGGAAGACATGAGGATTCATGGCCTACCTCATATCAGAATAAGGTTGCAGGGGGTCGATCTCTTTCGCTCTGTCCTCAACGATCTCTTTTGCTATGTCTGTGTGTATGTGAAGCCCAAGATTGGTGTTGTGTTTCACTGGATAAACAGAGGAAAAAGGGAGAAGGGCTGAGGATTCGATGCCTACCTTGAATGGAAAAATATTGTCGGGGAACCATATGCTCTTCTTCTTTCTTTTTTTTTTTTTTTTTGAGGTAAAAAACGAATTTATTCTATGTAAAAAAACGAATTTTTTTTTTGAGAGGTAAAAAACCATATGCTCTTCTTCTTCTTTTATTCTATGTAGAATGGGGGCCGCCAAAATGACCGCTTCCATATTAGGTTTGTTTCCATGTTAAGATCGGACTTGATGTGTGTATGTTTTTTTTCCATGTTACAATCGGACGGTTGATATAATATTTTGTTCTCTTAGTTACATTGGGTGGCCAAAATATACATAGATAGTGACATGCTTGTAACTAAAACGAACGCGCTGCAATATATATTATAGATGTTACAATCTGACGATTGATATTATATTTCTTTCTGTTAGTTAGATCGGGCGGGCCAAAATATACATAGATAGTGGTATGCTTGTAATTAAAGTGAACGCGCTGTTACATGTATTACAGATGATTCATATAAACTCCGGCTTTCCTGGCTATTCGTGGGGATCACATGTAGTAAAATGTAACATACGTCCGATAGGAAGTGTAGTCCCATTGTGCCTTTTAATAGACGACGTGACACATCATGATTGGGCCGTGAGCAAGTGCAGCAAATCAATTGTAGCAAAATTGCTCTCCACAATAAGTAGGGGTGGCAATGAACTCCGAAAACCCGACCTGAAACTTCCAGGTATGCGTAAAAGATGTCCTCAAAACAAGGTTTGGGTAGGGTATGATATAGAAATTCTACTCAATTAGTTTTTGGGTATGGGTAACACAATACCCAAACCTAAAGCCCAATTGCTCCTCTAACTAGCGTATACTAAACTAGTGCATGCCTGTGCCTGTCGGCACTGCAACGGGCCGTCTTCGACGGCAACATACCCACCGGGCATCGCCATCTCCACCGCTACCGTATTCATTTGGCGACCGAGGGTCGCCGGTTTAACCATAATTTTGGCCGATTCCGTTTTTGTCTTTGTTCCTTTTTGTGGTAAAAATATAATTAACGTAAAGTTCCTTTTTGTGGTAAAGTTGTAAATAACCCGAACAGCGTTAGCATGTTATATAGATAATATTGTGATATGCCTAAATTCTAACAGACTCATATCCCTATCCCAACTTATATTCTACTGAAATCAATGTAATAAGAAACCATAAGAACTACTTAGCACTGCATTTTTGATACCTTGATTTATTTTTCTCAAGCAATTGCTTATGTGCTAGGAAAAAAAAAAGACAGAATTATATCCGATTAACTCCAGAAACCTGAACCAAAACCCGAAACCTGAATGGGTATCTCTTCTAGGGATGACAATTATTCGGGTTTACCGGGTTATCCTACCCTACCCGACCCTATTGAGACGGGTTTGGGATGCTCAAAAATAGGTTTGGGGTTGGTTTGGGATATAAATTTGAAACCCGATCGGGTTCGGGTTTTACTCTAACCGTCCCGACCCGACCCGGGTATATAACGTATCAAGATTATATAATAAGTTGACTTGTGCATATAACTACGTGATCGTAATATAGGAGGAACGTTTGCTATGTAGAGCTGCGATTAGGTGGGCCTAAGAAGTTAAATATGAAATTTTTATAAAGCCGCCCCGCCCCGCCCCGCAATGGGCAGGGCGGGGCGGGCACGGGTTTTTTCAATGCTAATTGGGACGGGTTTGAAAATTACCCTCAAAACCCGACGCGGGTTTGGGACTGGTATGGGACGGAATAAAATATAATGGGGCGGGTTCGGGATAGGGCCAACCCACCCCAAACCCGACCCGTTACCATCCCTAATCTCTTCTACCCGAACGGGTATGAGAACCCGACCCATGCCCACCCAAAGAGAGTCTAACCCGCTTTGTTTCTTTTTGGGAAAGGGGGAGTCTTTCAGCCTCTCCCACGGACGAACCCTTTCATCCTTACCAGTTTCTCCAAACCCTTGCACCGATATCCTCCACCAACAAAGGTTTTTTTTTTTTTTTTTAAGTTTGTTATAATCGGCTTTCACCTCGGATCTTTGATTTTATTTTTTTTAAATTTTTTACATGCAGTATTCGTGCTGTTGGTAGTGTAATCCACGCTATCCAAGGAGCCCTTGCAATCGGCCATCCATGGAGGTAATTTTTTGATTTCAACTTCACACCCTATTTGCCCCTTCACCCATTCTTCCTTCTCTTCCCAACCAACACCATTTCTCCACTTCTTGGAACATGGGAGTTTGCAATGGTGGTGTATTTATCCCTTTCTGATTTCTAAAATGGTTTGAATTCATAACCAGATAATATTTCAGCCCAAATTTTTTAGTTATGTGAATGCCTTTGAATTTCCATATGGATGAGTTGAAGTCCATTTTGTACTATTTGTTTTCAGATTATTTTCATGTGGGATTTGTGCTGTTGACATAGCTACTATAAAATATGTGCTAGGAAAATTGGTGGGAATGGATCGTGGAATTCGCCAACTAATTAGAATCATTTTCAGGGAAAAAATTTGGAAGTTCAGTTCATCTTAGTGAACCCTTTAATTTCTTTAATGTTCTGTACCATGTGTTGGTGTGCTGTTTTTTGTTACAAATATGGTCTTTATATGGGTTTTCTTCAATAGGTTTGTACGACAAAAATGAAGCTATTGACATTTCTTCTATGGTTCTCTCTCTCTCTCTCTCTCTCTCTCTCTCTCTATATATATATATATATATATATATATATATATATATATATATATATATATATATATATATATATATATATATATATATATATATATATATATATATATATATAATGATGGAATCATCTTACTTCTAATATCTCGACCCTAACAATTATCTTTATCAAAAATCATGCCACCCTCTTATTTATCTCTTTAGTGATATGTGTTTGAGTTCCTTTTCTCAATCTCCCAACAAGTATCCTCATTAACATGTGAAAAAGAAACTATTACATAGGACACTGCATATCAGACATCTCAAAATTGTCTCGGTAGAGGTACCTTAGCACTTTCACCATTAGAAGGTAACACGTGCCCACCAAAACGTAAAGAACTTTGTAGTCTGCTGGTGGCCACTAGGAGATTCTACTAAGTTGAAGCGACAAAGATGAATCCATGAATCAACAATTGATTAGAAAAAAACTGAACCATACTTAGAAAAAGTGGGGGTGGAAAAAAGGAAAAATGTCAATTCAAGCCGATTTGGTTTCTATGCTGATTAGAAATTGATTTTAATGATGATCGAGGAATAGGGAATATAATTGTTTTCAAATCATGCCACAATGAACATAATAAAATTCACTAAATTGTTCCCCATAACTCTATCTCAAATTCTAATACCTATTTAGGGACTGGAAGCAAGACGTGCAATGTTTGAGGAAAGTTTGGGATTGAGGGTTCCTGTTGGTGGAGCGGAGGTGTTGTTTCAGGTTAGAAGAAATTCACTCAAGCATCCATGACACAAAAACAAAAAAAGTACTAGACTCATATAGTAAGTTAAATGGATCTACATTGAACCCAAACGACACTGACCGCTAACTTAAGCATTAGGTTAGAAGGAATTCACTCAAGCATCCATGATAAAAAAACATAAAAAGTAGCACTCAGAGAGAGTTAAAATGATCTACAAACGACTCCGACCCCTAACTCACCAATGACCCCTTTTTTCCTCTTGACTTCACTCAAGCCTTCTTAGCCTCCTTAGGAGGGTTGAGAGTCTTCTCGGTTAACTAAAAGAACCCAAAGCCTCTGTGCTGCTCCTAGGCAATAGAATCAAGCTTCTAATTGATTTCCAATGATTGTCTGCTATCCTCTTTAGCAACCACCTTTCAGAATCCTTTAAATAAAAAGTCAAATTATTATTTTTTAATTTATCAAAAATAGCGCAACTCTAAGTTTGTTTGTAAAGCTGACCAATACAAGCTTATAAACGGGATCCAAGGGAGTGCCCCCACTCCCCCAAATGCTGCATCACCATCTTTCTATCCTTCAGCTTCTAGATCAATTTTTCTCTCTTACCCAAGGGGTTTAGTCCAAGTAGATTCTTAAACTTCATAAACATGTCACAAAAAATCCAAATCATAATACTTCATATAATTTGAACGTTGGTGAATGCCGCCGCAATGGTGGATAAGTCGTCGTTTATCAGATACAGAGATGCCTTCATAAATGCATGCGTGACGAATATGCCCAAGTATGAGCAAAGCACAAGCCTTATCAAGAAACCACTTGATTATATACATGATAAAATGTTTTGCGTGATGGTTTTTTTGTGGCATGGCCATAAACATGCCACTAAAAATCCATCACGCCAAACATTTTTACTAGATATATAATCAAGCGGTTTCTTCACTGGTTGATGGGGCTTATGCTTTGCTCGTACTTGTGCATATTCGTCACGCAAGCATTTACGAAGGCTTTTTACCATTGTGGCGACTGCACCAACTTTCAAATTATATGTGGTTTGGATTTTTAGTGCCATGTTTATGAAGTTTAAGGATCTACTTGGACTGAGACTGATCCCTTTGGGGACGAGAGAAAAATTGATCAAAAAGCTGGAGGACAAAAAGATGGTGATGCAGAATCTGTGGCAGTGGGGGGGGGGGGATCCCGTCTACAAGATTGTGTTGTTAAGCTTTACAAACAAACTTAGAGTTGTACTGTTTTCGATAAATTAAAAAATAATAATTTGATTTTTTATTTAAATGATTTCGAATGGCGGTTGCCGAAGACGGTAGTGAACAATCACTGGGAAATCAATTAGAAGCTTGATTCTATCGCCGAGGAGCGACGGGGAGGTTTCAGGTTCTTCTGGTTAACTTAGAAGACTCCCAAGTCCCAAGCCTCCCAAGGAGGCTTGAGTGGAGTGAAGAAAAAAAGGGGCCATTGGTGAGTTAGGGGCCGATGTCGTTTGTAGATCCTCTTAACTCTCTCTGAGTGCTACATTTTTTTGTTTTTTGGTGATGGATGCTTGAGTGAATTCCTTTAACTAGAAGCTTGAGTTAGGGACCGGTGTCGTTTGGGTTCAATGTAGATCCTTTTAACATTCTCTCTGAACATGCTACTTTTTCTGTTTTTGTGTGATGGATGCTTGAGTGAATTTCTTCTAACATGATTCTTGAGTGAATTCCTTCTAACCTGAAATAAGATTCTCCGATCCACTAGCAGGGACCCTTGATCCCAAAGTTTCCTCAAACATTGCACGCCTTGCTTCCAACCCCGGGAGAGGTATTAGAATCTGAGAGAGTTAGAGTCATGGAGAACAATTTTGTGAATTGAATTGCAAGGCGATTCCACAAGGAGCTCGTGTGGATTCACATGGAGGAGCGTGGCAAGGTTAAGGGAGGGTGCCAAAGCTATAGGTGTTGTGGGCTTGCGGGTTTAGCCATATGGCCCATATCCATATGGTTGGATTGCAGGGGGATCTTGTTGTAAACTTCTTTCTCCATTGTGGATTAATTGCAAATCCAAGCTAGGCACATTATGTTTTTCCCTTTCGGGTTTCCCCCTAAAAATCTCGTGTGCTTTACTTTACTTTATGCATAGATATTTATGTTTAGAGCCTTGTAGGAATTAAACCACTCAATCTGTATGCGAACATAAGCCTTGTCTGCTTCATACCCTTTTGCAAGAGATTTGTGAGAAAGACTTTTGTTTTGAGTGAGCGGGGCAAATCATTTTGGTCACTCTTAGGGATTTGGGGCTATTTGGACTATTCCCTATTGGTATCAATGCTTTAAGCCTCTTGGTACCTTGGAATGATCTAATTATAGAGAAACATTATTGGTTTTTAGCTGTTCAAATAGAAGAATCTTCATTTTTTTTTTGTTTTAAGTGAACAATTAAGGCAAGAGTTATTTTTATTCTTCAAAATTTAATTTGATCCTGAAAAGAAAAATTTTCAGATTTTAATTTCCTTATTGATACTGCAGATTATAAGAATTCTTGTTCTAATGATACCTTTTCATTTTCACGATTTTAAAGTCTTTTTAGGATTTTTTTGTTTTATTTTATTGCTTAATATACTCCTGAATCCCTGATATGTTTCTTTATGCACTGCATGCATGTTGCTTTCAGAGTCAAAGTCACAATCCCTGGCATAGTTCCTGTCTAAAGGTGAACGTGGAATAGATTCTTCCTCACTTCAATAATCTATGTCCCTAATACAACCATGGTTACGTTTGTGTTGTCAACATAATGGAGTCAGCCTTGCTATGATACCAATTGAAAAAGACCTTGAATTGTGTGGGTATGAAAGCTCAGGATTCTAGCAATAGGACCTAGAAGGGGGTGAATAAGTCTAACAAAGAATTGTGTCCAATTAAAATTTAGCCATTTCGTAATGTATCAATAAAACCAGATACAAGCACAATGGAATAGATTAAGTAATAACCTCAAGAGAGAATCACATCTGAACTCTCAACTCATATAATCAAACGTAAAGCAATACATCAAATATTATATATATATCTCGACTAAGTGGTTGATCAATAAATACTCAAGACATGCATAATGAACATGCACACATGGTTCGGCTTCACTAAGGATACCTATATCCACTAGATCGAAGTCCGGTTGCACAATGCACTATTTAAGAGAGATTACAAGACTTGAAAAAATATCCACATTGGCCTAGGCTTATTGATACCACTCGAAGGTCTGTTGTCTCCTTCTCGTCTATATCTCGCTAAATGGTTCTTGTGTGATGTGCACTAGGCTGACGAGCCAACATCTATCTCCATATTGAAGACGGCTCTGGTATCCAATAGGCTAAGCAACCACTTACCGAATCCATGAGGCAATCTCTCCTCGAAGGAGGCTCATTACCTCTCAGTAGGGTGGGGACTTTGGGCGGTCCGATCCTCCCAACCCGAAGAATGGACAAGCATGGGCAATGCTGGTTAAAAACTTGGACGGGTTGGGGCAAAAATAGGTCAATCCGATTTCAATTTGGACGGGTTTGGACACCGATCATACTCAACCCGAGAAACCTGAGTACAGTGGTCCAACCTACACTTCTCAAGTACTCTAACTTTACACTTTCATGTATCTACTTTGTTATTATAGATTTGATGAACCAACATTGCAATTTCAAAGATGATTTTGCTGAAGACATAGATGTATTACTAGCAAAGATTATGCATAACTTGAGTTATTAAAGTTTGAACACATAATTCAACAAAAATTCAACATAGATCTAATTTAGTATGCTTCATTTTCAATCAAATGGTTTTGACCTCTTAATTTTGTTTTTGTTTTTTTCATCTACATATGTTTCACAACCATTTCTAATTGGGTAATCGACCCAACCCGCCTATTGTTTTTTGGGGTACTGGGTGTTTAGTCCCATACAACAAATGGGGTTAACGAACAGGACACTCATAAGATCCCATTAAGGGGAGGTTCCAAAAACAAAGGTTTTTACCGAACTTCCCTGCCCACTCGATTAGAGCCGGCGACAGTAGCGGCAACGAGCGCCTCGAAGGTGACAACAGTGACGGCGGCGAAGCGAGTCGTAGCTGCTCGCCTCCGCCACCGAACGAGCAGCGACGGTGGTGAGCGGGTTCGGTCTGGTTCAGATTAGGTTTAGGATTAGATCTAGGACTCTAGGGTTTATCCAATGGTCTATAGATCTTAGGTTTTATGAATCAGATTAGGTTTTAGGGTTAGATCTAGGGTTTATGTTTTAGGATTAGGTTAAGGGTTCACCCCATGGCCTGTAGATCTTAGGTTTAGGTTTAGATTTTAGGTTTTAGATTTAGTTTAGAGGTGATGGCATGCAAATGAAAAATTGAAGTGTATGGAGGGGCATTTTTGTCATCTGTCCTTAGGCTTAAAAGAAACTTATTTTCGTCATCCTCCTCTTTTTTTTTGTAAATTAGTCAACCCGAGCAACTCGACCAACCCGAACGAGCAAGCACGGGTTGGACTTCCACGGGTTCCCTAGGAAAAATGGGTTGAGGTGTATGTAGGTTGGGTGGGCATGGGCTGAATCTTCAACCCGCCCAAGTCCCACCCCAACCTCTCAGGACGATCTCCCTTAACATAGGTAAAAAGTGGAATAAGGATGGATGACTTCTAAGTTTTCCTAATGATGATCTAACATGAAATCAAGGAAAAACCAAAAAATCTCTGACAAAGGATGAGAATTTGTGATGCAAAGTGAGATGCAAAAGCCCTTAGAAAGATAGGTTTCATGCTCCTCTCATGCCTTTAAATAAGATAGCAGAAACCCCAGTTGTAAAGAGCGTAGCTCGAAACTGTTGATACGAAGTAGCATTCATCTGCTTTTTGTTTTGAATGAACTTTGACTTTAACTTGGTAGCAGAGACTCGATTAAGGACTCTAGATGTTGTAGTCTTAGGAATTTCCCAACCCAACACTATTCCTAATAACATTGATGGTCGAAAGGCCCTGTATATAAGCTACCTAGTTCTGTCGAATCCATCTGCTTTTCATCTCTAGTTGACATAGCTTTGAATACCCATTCGAGTATATAGCTGAAACCCTTAGCCATCTAGAAAGGCTGATCCTCTTAGAGCTTTATTAAAAGAACTGGGTTCCCTTATTTGACTCCACTTAGGGCTCTGAGTCTAGAGACTCTAGACTGTCTAGTTACAATCAACACTTGGACTTCCAACCAAATTAAAAGTCAGTACAATCTGAAATTGGTACTCTAAAATCAAATTACACTAGAATTGGAGTTCTAAAGGGGAAGGACTTCCAATTAGTCCCAAAGCCAAAGGGCCTGATCCCCTTGTGATACCCATGATGGTTTGCATCGTCCTTCTCTTATCAGTTAAACATTGTTTCTCCCTTGCTCCTCCTGTCTTCTTCCTCTTCTTCTTGTAGACCTACTGGCAGGGTGAATTTAGAAATGGATTTTAAACCATCAAAACTAGTATTTGCTAGGGACAATGTTTAATTGTTTAGGGGTTTCAGATGCATACTTATATTTCGGTGCTGAACAATGTTTTAAATAAAAAAAATGTTACGCTGTTTTTTTAGGATGATCCAGAGCTGCAAGCCATTAGGCAAAGAAGAATGCAGGAGTTGATGGGGCAGAATAGTACTGTAAGTCGTGGCATTTTCAGTATCATGCATCCTATTATAATAATATGTTGTCCTCAATTAATACTAGTCTTTGATGAATACCATCGTTGGATTAGGGGAATCAACAGAATGCAGGGCAGCAGAAAGCACAGGAAGATGCCAAAAGGTTGGGATATATTCCTTTTTATGATGATACTGTACAATATTGACTGCTTTGAAACCAGAGTATGATGTCATCTGTACTGATCACATTTGTAGAACTAGTTCTGATATGATACAAATGCAGGGAAGCAGAAGAACACAGACAGCTGATGCTTAGGCAGATTTTGTCAACTCAAGCCAAAGAGAGACGTAAGTTTTTTAGCAGAAACTTGTATAATCTTGGATAAGCACAGTTAATAACATCATTCGCTTCTTTATCTACTGACACATATAATGCAAACATTTAACGATATTTTGTGTTGCCAGTTCTGCATGATGTCCATTACTCCATTATAGTTCAGCAGCACAGCCTGAACTGATTTGTATATTACAAATCTAACACTTTGTTATCTGTTGGCAAGAAAACTGTCAGATCAGAAAATGTTTCCATCTACTAGTGTAAAAGAACAGAACAACTTCGTTTATGCAAATGGTTTGATTATATGGGTTAATGGATGCATATCCAAAGGGGAAAATAACCTATTGTTAATTATTTACACAACATCCATTACTAAAATCCTAACCCTTGATATTCTGATGCAGGAAGAGCCTATTTAGTATGCCTGGTTAACCAAATCAATTGCCTGTTCTACTTGCATTGGATTATTTATTCAGATGATGTTTAATTTTGTAATAATTTTTTGTACGTATTTAATCGCCTTTCCTGAAAGAGGTTTACCCAATTCTTGAACCTTTAGATGTTCTAAAATAATTTTCGCAAGGTATCATCCAACTTTTTATTGGTGAGCATAAAATCTTTTTAACTATTGGTGTCATTACTTTTAGATCGCTATCTGCCTTTGTCATGTCACTATGTCAGATCCCTAAAAACGGTAGATACAGTTCCAATCTTCCGGATATCAACCATAAAATGATCGCCACATCCACGACCAACCCCCAAGACACTTCTACTATCATTCCCCGAATATTTACTCTTCTGAAAATTCTTGAAAGGGTATTGTTCGACTCTTATTGTAGGACCTACTCTTTGATTGTAGCATCTTGTTAGATAACGAATCAGGCTATTCCCTTCAGTTTGGAAATGTCCTTAGAATGTTTAATGTAGTTCTGGGCTTTCAAAGTTGACCTTACAAAGGAATATTATAAGGTGGTTTCGTGCTACCATGGAGAGTATTCATCAGATATTGTAAACATTTGGAGAGAGCCCTAAAGGGCTGCCTCAACTTTATTAAGGCTCCAAACAAAGAGATTGTCTCACCTACAGGTGAGAATACCACACACCCAATAAAAATGAGAATTTATAAAAGAAAATAAGTACAATCTAAAAAAAAAGGAAAGAGAAAAAGAGAAAAATTCAAATTATGTTTCACACAAAGTGAGTTTGCAGAGAAGTAGCATAATGCCAGCTTGAGGAAGGGGTTGAGTTGCTGCTGCTGCACATATATCATTCATTTACCTTCACTGTCACATTGCTGCTGCTGCTGCTCTGATACCTTATTAACATGGGGAGGGAGCCCCACAAGCCTCTCATCCCACCCTTTAAAATTACCTTCTATCTTCCCACCCCGCAATTCCCTCTTCCCACCCTCATTGCCCTCCACATTCACCCGCCCCAAGCCGCTTGACGATTCTTTTGAAAAAAAATGCACTCCCTGCTTAGAACTCATTCATTTCTTTTGCCCACTTTCAAACTCTTTTTTAGTTTGACACTTTGAGTTTCCAAAGAATTATTTCTTTCAGTAATTTCCTTGTTTTCAGCCACTAAAACGTTATTCTTCTCGGACAAAGAAGCAAGCTCTGTTTTTAGGCATTCTTTTTCAAATTTTGATGCTTTGAGAAGATCGAATGAATGAAGTGAAGGATCGATCTTCGGATGGATTCTTAGAACAAGAATCCCCAAAGTTGAAAATTAGATGGATTTTGAGGGTGATCCGGTGGAGATGGTGGGGATTTCAGCTTGGTCCTTGAGGGAGACGGGCTAGGGCATACGAGAGAAGCAATTGGAGCAACGACTTGAAGAGATCTGCTAAGAGGAGAGTAGCTTAGGTGATTTTAAGAAGACCCCCAAACTTGGAAGGGCCAATTTCTACCAAATATAGCCCCCTGAATATCGTGATCATCTCATGGGGCTTATCAATCCTGTATCAAACCGAACACATAGAGCCCGCCTGACTAGACCTTTGTCGAGATGATCGGTAGGATGAAAAATTGAAGGATTCTGATCCCTAACAAGTGGTATCAGACTAATCAGAGTCTCGTGCTCAAGAATATAGATTATCTGCTTTCTATTGCTCATGATCTTTTTTAGGATAATAAATTCTCACTCTCATGCATCTCAATCTGATGAAAGTATTTATACTAATTTTGACTGTGCTTCTAATTTTGACATTCAAGATGCATATAATGCACTGGACGAACAATATAAAAATGATTGCATGCATTTGAGAAGCCAAAAGTAAAATTGAAGAATTCTGATCCCTAACATTTTAGATTTATAGATAATTTTAATTCCTCTGGAATTGATTCTTTGATCCATAATGGAACAAAGCTAGATTGCGAATCTCAACTAAATTATACTAATGACAGTCCAAGAGGAATAATTGCAAACTGCCAAATGGTGAGCGAGATGGATTAAGTGAGATTGTCTAGTTATGGTAGCATTATTCAATAAAAAAAAATGGTTAACAAACTTAGTTGAAAGCATATCCTGGATATATGATCTACCATGATGTTAAGTGCTGTGGTTTAAATGTGTTTAGGGCTGTTATTGGACATGCCAACCCAAATCTAAGAATCAATGGGTATTCTGTGTGTCCAAAAGTAGACCTGTATGAAAGGTACAAATTGAGCTTGGGTCTTGTAGAAGTCTAGCCAACCTGAACCCGACCCAACCCAGTGATATGATAGGTGAGGTATGTGTGTAAGATACTTGGATCCGGTTTGCACCATAATCTATGCCTTTAGCTTTTGTACGTATATGTATATACTTTTTCACTATGTTCTATTCTAACATTCAACAAATACTACTAAAAATTCTTAGGCAAATGTACGTGGGACTGATCAAGATTACAAGAAGACAGTATTTGGGTTTTCTAATATTAAATAATTTTTAACCATTTAACTGCAATATTAGTTTTCCCTACATTTTTTGTCCAGAAGGAATTCTCAATATCACGATGTGGAACCAACATTGTCTGGAAAGGATTACTACCCATTGTCATTGAAAAATTTAAAATACGACATTTAAATTAGTCAAACTCTATGTACCAAGGAAATGAACTCAACTTTACATGTGTGGCTAAACAAAAATTATCCAATAACACATTGAGGATCAAAGCCAGGACAACACAGGGAACCAAGTCCATCAAACGTATGGTTGAGCATGTTCTTTATGGTAGATTTTGTGCCCGATGAAGTGGGTTGATACGATCGTTTACATATTTATAACTTTTGTCAAACCCACTTGAGCAATCTAGATAATCAAGATCCTCAAGCCAGTGGCCCAAATATTGGTGACCTAAATAGAAGAGATTGATCAATGAGTTATGTATTTACCCTTTAATATCACATTCTTTTATAACCTATCCCTAACTTCATATCACAAAATATCAATAAGCATGTTACATGTATGTTGAACACTTATTTTTGTTGGCGAAATTTGTGAGTGCAAATCGACTCGGTGAGGTTTGTGTAATATGTGCGTTAGGACAACGTGCGCATTCACAACCCATTGAAGACTTCAGAAGTGCAACACAGTATTAGGATGAGATCAGATTGCCTAGCTCGCACACTTGATCGTGCTTGTACCATGATTCATTCGTTTAGAGTGTGAAGGGTTTAGTTCGTGTTTTCTTTGTGAAGCCGTTTTCATCGATTTGCCTTTTTTATAGATTTGACATTTTCACATTTTTCGAGGTCCAAGCCTTTTCAAAATGTTTTTATATTCAAAATCCTGGTTTGAGTCATTTGGCGGTGTTTTCGAATTTCTCATATTGCAAAAATACATTTTTGACGGATTTACGATTTTGCCCCAGAGAGGATCCACACTTGGCAAATTGCCTAAAGGTTGGAGCGCTTACCGCCACTGTGCGGTTCGGACTGATTTGGCGCGATCCGGACTACTAGTGGCGTTGGGTGTTTGATCTGGGTCTTTTATTTCGACTCGGGTCCGGACCTTGCGATTCCTTACGGTCCGGACCGTTTTACTTATGCAGTTCGGATTCTTTTAGGTCTGTTCCGAAAATCATCTCTTTCTCGAGGCCTTCGTTTTGGTCCAGACGGTTTTCCATTTGGACCACTTTGGTTTCCCATTCCTCTTGTGATGGATGCTCTTGTGGGTTGAATTCATTTTCCTTTGGTTTTGATTCTTTCCGAACCATTCTTGAAATTGGTGTTCAAAAACTCGAAACTCGGACTTGACTCGAAAGTCAACCGAGTCGAGTAAACTCAATCCGACTCGATCGAGTTTTATCCCAACTCAGTCCGACTCGGCCAAATATCTCGACTCGAAATCTGGCCGAGTCAAGTCAACTCGGTCTGACTCGGCCAAGTTTTACCGAGTTTTAAAACAGTGCTTGAAATCTCATGGGTATTGAGTCGCTCTTGTGAAGGGAGTGAGAAAATCTCTCGCTGCGGCTTGTGGATCCTCCCATAGGGAATTGGGAGAGACAAATCATTGGAGAATTTCCACCGTTGTGAATTCGGTAGGGTAGAACCCTTGGGTCCATCCTTAGGTAATAGGGTGGTGGGTGACTCGTGTGGATCGAATACTAGCATTGTGTATTTTTAAGTTGGGTGTGAAGCTAGCGGTGTTTATGAGACCGAGGTTGGAAGGACATGCAATTTAAGTCAAAGAGGTTGTAGGGGATTGTGAGCAACGGTCGCGCAGGGTCGAGCTGAGCTGAGCAACGCCATGGCATGCTTGTTCATGGATTCGCCAGGGTTGGGTTGTGAATCGCTACAGATCTACCGTAAGACAATTATAGTTAATGGGGATGAGGAGGATTTAGAGGAACTAACCATAAGATAGTTATAGGTAATGGGGATGAAGAGGGTCAGTTTCTTGTGATCTCTATAGTTATGTTTGCTCCCAAGGCACCATTTGAAGCTAGTTGTGCAGAGTTCTTTTAGTTCCACATGCACCTGAGGTTAGGATGTGTTCTGTCATGATAGATAGTGGTTACACGAAGACCTTTGTGTCAAAAGAGATGGTTGACAAGCTTAGATTAAAATCAATAAATTGGCAATGCCATACAAGTTAACATTGTTTAAGGGTGGAGGTGAAGTTTCCATAACTAGCAGATGTATAGTGAAATTTAAATATAAAAGTTGTATTCGGACAAGGTCTTGTGCAACATTGTTTCACTAGAGTAGTGCGACATTAAGCCACCCTTGGTTTTTTGATCAAAAGACCCAATAAATAGTGAAAGGAACATCTACACTCTTCATAGGTGATGTAGAGAAAACTTTTGTCCACAAAATAATGCATCTACTCCTAATGAATGTGGTATTTTTAAAAGGGACTAGTTAGAAAGAGCATGAGTTCATATGGCCCCAACGCTCCTCCCTCTAAAGAAAATGGCACTTGGAGAATATAGTATATAGTTGCACCATCGAACTATGAAGAACGAATACTTCAAGTCCCCTTGGTATCTGTATATGATATGGATACGTCTTGGATATGCAAGGATTAGCATATCAAAGTTTCCCTAGTTAAAGTGGAAGCCATCAAGTCTTGGCTAAACCTTGCACCAATTATTATAATTAAATTACATTTAGTCAGGGTGACAAAGTTCAACAAATATTTAAATTTTGAAAAAATCGTGACTAATTGGTGAATTTTAGTCCAAATGAATTTATCAGTAGATTATTCATCGGTTACGGGGGTGTACAAATAATTTGTAAATACCACGAATTATTACAAATTATTTGTAAATACTAAATACTGCCTATTTTATATGGCAATTACTTTACCTTATCTTATTTGTAAATACTAATTTAATCTAATTGTTTTATATTTTTGAATTTTTTTTGGACTTATTTTAAATGCCTATTTTTTACCCTCAAACTCCGCATTTCAGCCCCTCGCCAAACATTTCATGAATATCGAACTTGTTACTAGCATTTAGATGGACCCCCAAAACTGAAAAGAGCTTCGTATTTGTGAACACTAAGTTGATTAGTGTTCTTGTGATGAGACTACCTGATTTTGATAAGGTGTTTGAAATCAATTGTGATGCTGGTGAAGTCTCCTTAGCAAGGAAGACGTCTTGTCGCCAAGGTTTGCGAATTCGGGTTCGGGATCGGACTTGTTAAAAAACAAATCGGTTCAGGTTAGGATTCGGGTGACTGTTTTGATCCAAAATATTAAAAAGCATCATAAAATGAAATCAGAAATAAGGGTCTTATTCGCCCAATTAGGGCCTGAATCGACCATTTCAGATCTAGTTCTTGTGATATATGAATCATAGAATAACGGTTAACTACAAATATATCATTCAAACTACTAGAATGATGATATGAACCACATTTGAATTAGACCCTATTCGGAGGCATAATGCGATTTCGCTGTTCGGATCGGCCAAAATCCTTACCTATTCGGGCGAACCGGTTTGGGTTCAGACGAACCCTCAAACCATGCCTGTCGGATGCTTCAACAAGAAGTTCGACGATGCATGGTATTGATATTCTATTTATGATGTAGAGTTTTATGCAATCAGTCAAGCTTTAAGGTGTTGTAGGCTCATTGGAATTCATGATGAACTCCTACCACAAAGCCTTGAAATATATGGAATCTCAATGGGTTTTTAGTAAAAGGCATGCAAATTTCTTCAGAAATACACATTTCACCTCTGCTGTGCTGTAAGGTGGAGATCAGTAAAAGGGCAACAGGATGCTCTTAATAGAAAAGCACAACTGCTTACCATTGACATCAATTGTTGTTTATTGTGATCCTATGATGGACTTCTACACTACTGCTCCCTATTTTGGTTCTTTTTGGGATTGCTGCAGCTTAATGAGATTGATCCAACTACTTACCTACATTATCTAGGATGGATTCCTATTTAGTTCTCAATTGTGTTTGCAAGGGTTCACCAAGAGAGAGCCTTGTTCACGAGTTGCACTATGGAGGTTTAAATGCTCATGTTGGGTAAATAAATCGTTAGGTATAAAGAGCCATAATTTTGGCCCAAGATGCATCAAAATGTAGTCCGTGTTATTAATTGTCGTCAAACCTACCGGTTTTCTAAAAGACAATATATATATATATATATATATATATATATATATATATATATATAGAGAGAGAGAGAGAGAGAGAGAGAGAGAGAGAAATGCTATAATGCTGCATGCGGTAAGTGCGGCACCGCACCGCAGCCGTCTGATGCACCGCTGCGATGCCGCATGCACCGCATGCCGCATTATATATATATATATATATATATATATATATATATATATATATATATATATATATATATATATATATATATATATATATATATATATATCAATCTATTTTTGCTTCTTTCGACCTTGGTAGGACATTACTATGAACTATGTTTTAGGGTTGCCCAAGACACTGGTTTTCTAAAAGACAATCTAATAATATATATTTATACAATCTATTGTTGCTTCTTTTATATCTTATTAGGACATTCCTATGAACTACGTTTTAGGGTTGCCCAAGACATTGAGGAGGTTAGATTTTTTTAGGCGATTTGATAGATTTTCTAAGTTGGCTCACTTTATCTTGTCAGAAAACCTTTGATGCACCATTTACATCGCACATGTCTGGCCTTTTCTTTATGTCGGTGGTCCTTCTGGATATGATATTTCTAGATCATTCACTTATGACAGGAATACTAGTTATTTTAACTAGTGTTTTAAAACTTTGTAAACTCTGTCGAATCGAACCGAGTCGACTTGACTAGACTCGGCCAGATTTCGAG
This sequence comes from Chamaelirium japonicum, assembly GCA_947650365.1. Lineage (NCBI taxonomy): Eukaryota > Viridiplantae > Streptophyta > Magnoliopsida > Liliales > Melanthiaceae > Chamaelirium > Chamaelirium japonicum. The sequence continues at coordinate 124,415,492 of OX393549.1, read as the reverse complement.
CCGAGTTATTCGACCAAGTCGAATCGAGTTTACGGACTCAGCTGACTTTCGAATTGAGTTCAACTTTCGAGTTTTATAACATTGATCTAAACTATTCTTGAAGACTTTAATGTAGTTGATTGGGACCTAGTGGTACATACCATGGCCAAACAGATGGTCAGACCGAGATAGTTAATACACTTAATAGCAACTTAGGTAATATGTTGAGATGTTTAGATGGTAAGTAACCTACTCAATGAGACTTATTGCTATCTCATGCTGAATTTTTATTGAATATTTCCATAAATAGGCCCACAACAAAATCCCTGGTTACCCCATTTCTCGGTCTACCTAAAATCTCCCTTATTGTGGATGTTGTAGTGCTGAAGCCAGGACATTTTTTAGAACATTCAGAATTCTCATCAGGAGGTGATTAGGAAGTTACGAGTTGCAAAACCAGATACGAGGTAGCAAACAAGCGCCATAGAGAACATAGCAATAATGTTAGGGGCTTGGTGATGGCATGCTTCAGTTGAGCGGTTTCCTAAGATATTTTACAGAAAGTTTAGTAGGAGAAAGTTTGGATTTTTTCGCATCATTCAGAAGATGAGCTCATACGTCAATCTTTTAAATCTTCCCGAGGATGTGCTTATCATGTGTTACATTGTCGATAAATTTTGATTCCATTGAAGATCTGCCAGAGTAGATTAGAAATTTCTACTCTAACCTCCAGAGTGTGGACTAAAGAAGATGACATTAAGGATATGATCATATTGAAAAATTTGGTGAATATTTGAAAAATTTGTGAATAATCAACAAATGTCAGTCGATATGAATTAAACTATGAATTATTCCCTTTCTGACCATACTTGTTTCGTGCTTTCAAATTTTTACCAAATATATTCTTAATTTCTTGATTTTTTTGTAAACTCTGAATTTTGCAAATTATTCACGAACGACCTACTTCTTACTTGTTAGTTGTTACTATGGCTATAATTAACATAAGACTACCCAAAATGAGAGCACTTCTTCGACGGTACCTGGTGTATTTGTGTGACTAGTGACTACCAGGAACAATTTGCTCATGGATACATTAGGCAAAGCTAAGCGACAATGAATGGATATTTTCAGCCTATTTGACAGAGCAAAGTTCTTCCAACCCACGAGGAAATCAACGTAGTTTAGCCTTTTTTAGGAGTTAAATCTTGGTAGATGTTTTGGACCTTGTTGTTTGCTAGTTGTGACAATCTTTTATTTGCTTTCCAAATGACTATTATTGGGCATTATTTGGACTTGATTTAAAGTATGCTCCTCTATGGTGCGGGGAATGTCCGCTGCACCCACTTAGTTCATTTTAGCCCATAACACAAGTGATACTTATGTGCTTATTCAATGGATTGGATCTCCACTAGCAAGCGATCAAAAACTTATGTCAAAATGTGCGGGGAATGTCCGCTGCACCCACGTATCGGAGTATCGGGAAGTATCCGATACGGGTACGACACCTGTTTCAAAGTATCGGTGTATCCTTGACGGAGACTGATCTGCTGAAGCCTGAAAGTGCTCGGGACGGATATGGTCGGTGTTGTTGGGAATGAGGCGACAAATGCGGCTTTCCAGTTAGTAGTCATAACCCCAGAGTTGAATAATCCGAGACTATGGATTTGTATGATTCAGAGAAGATTTGGGATGCATGAAAAAGAAAGTACAAGTTCTTGCTTTTTCATGCACACTCGTGCAGAATTTGTAGTGGGTGGATGTGATTGTGCACTTGAAAATAGTTTATTTTGTCCAATTCCAATACTGATGAACAAAACAAGCTTATTTTCAAATTATTTGCCTCAATTTTTGTTCAAATTTGGAGTATGCTATGTAAGATGCTCATTAGGAAAAAAAATGTTGTATCAGAGGTCCAAACAAATTACTTGTTTTTCAAATTTTTTATTCTACTTGATCATTTAACAGAAGGTCAATATTCGCAATCAAATGTCATGCGTGGCGCAATCGGTATCACACCAGTGCTGTTTTATGACCTCCGTTACGTCTTGTTTTAACAGTTGCTCGGATTGCGTTGGTTAAACCTGACAAGGCTAGAGGCGTGGAGGATGTTATTCTTAGAGCTGCTCAGATGGGGCAGATAGCTGAAAAGGTACCAAAACCTATCAATCTACAAACTTCTATCACTAAACCCATGCTTGCCTCTTTGTTTAGTTGCGATGATCAAAAGGCACATGGATTGGGCTTGTTTAGCGATCGCTACCAGCCTCGTACCAGCCACTTGCGTTATCGGAGCATAGTCGATCGTGTGCATTCGCACGAGAGACCTTGGAATACTTTTTTCATTTTTTGATTTTTAGATTTATTAATGTCCACTATTGTTGTTTTTTTTTTTCTCTTCGATATTATTATGGAGAGATTATTTAGGGGAACTTATGTTTTATGTGTAGGTATCTGAAGAAAGGCTTATATCATTGCTCGAGCAGATTAACACCCAAACAAGCAAGCAGACCAAGGTTACGGTGCGTATCCTTTACTGCTCTCGGAGATGCGTCGTTGCTACGCATCCTTCTTTTTTTCTCTATGTGGAAGTTTTGGAGTCGTCGGATTTTGTTCTTCATTTCTCGACGATTCTTTGCTTTGATTCTTCAGATTCAGAGGCGTCGGAGTGTTCTTGAAGATGATGATTAGCGTGGGGTGGGTGGGGGGTGGGGGTGCTCTGAATAACATCTACTTCGCATGGTGGTGCTAAGGAATATATATGATTGTAATGGCTTGAAGTGGGGTGCTCTTCGTCTTTTAACTTTGCAAACTGGGGCGTGCAAGTTTGCCTACTACTCCAAGTACAGGTTGTGTGTGTAAAACTTAAACGTTTTTTGATTTTTTTTGGGTGGCATGTACGATTAACTTAAACTACCATTCGAACCTTCCATGAGACTTGTTGGATCCAGTGTCGGAGTGAGAGATTGATCACGTGGGAGAGATTGGCGGAACGAGCATCGCCGGTGTGTGTGTGTGGGTGGGTGTGTTGGGGGGGGGGGGGGGGGGGGGGGGGGGGACATGTTGGGACCCACAAATCTCCAAACGGGTCTTATCGGGTCTACCTGTTTATTAGCAGGTTGGGTACGGGTTTAAGATCTAGACACGATTAGTTAAACGGGTCGGGTCCGGGTCTAGGGGTTTTGGACACGACCCGAAACTAGACACGACATGAACCAGACCTGACCCGACCCGTTGACACCCCTAATTAAATCTTGCGATGCTATTTTCAAAAGAAGCAATAAGTTGGGGATTAGATGCAATTTTAGCAAACATAATAATTGGATTTTCAATATTGCCCACTTGAATGTTAACCTATTGTTGTAAATAAGTTTTTAAAAGGAAACTTAAATCAAATTAGTAGGTAAAAGATAAGAGAGAAAAAGTACCCGTTTGAATTTGATTTTTAGCCCGTCTTTTAATTCCTGTTTTTTTTTTTTGGAGAACAGGTTAGGTAGCCCCCAATTAGATATATTAATAAAAAAATCAAGAGACAATTCGGTTACAAAAATCTAACGCCTGACGAGTGAAAGTGGCAGACCAGGGAACAATCCAAGTCTTAAAGGTCGCGGCCTCCGCCCGACGAAGGTCTTCAGCATTGGATGACTTTCCATCGAAGATCCGCCTTTTGATTCCTGATTTTGTTGGAACCAGATTCCCGCAAAATAGCTTGTTTGGATGTATTGCTAAAAGTTGATTCCCGCATAAGCTAGAATCAGTTTTGTACAGAAAAACCAGCTTTTTGCAGAAGCACTTGAGAGCAGCTTCAAACGTCTAGTTCTGGATTCTTCAGGAATCCGATTCTACAAAAATTTGGTCGGTGCAGCATCAAATCCAAACAGGCCCGTATATAATGGTTACTTTGATACATACGATCATGCGGTTAGGAGTTAAACTGCTATTAGGATTCTTATAGCTTTAATTTCCGCTATAATTTAATTATTCATCAATCATAGCTATTTTTTAATGAACGGGTAGGGGTCTATGCCAAACCCCCCTCCACGAATAATATGGAATGCTTCCATGTGTATCTTCATCAATATGAAATGTTGAGCCTTGACATATCTTCATCAATATGGAATGTTGAGCCTTGACATATCTTCATCAATATGGAATGTTGAGCCTTAAAACATATGTTCATCAATATGGGGTGTCGAGCCTTCATCATCAATATGGAATACTTCCATATGCACCATTTATACCATGGGAATAGGAAGTATGGTCCTCCCGACTAGCCAACATGCTAGTCCTCCCTCTCACCGGATCCTTGTGCACCGGATCCGTAACAAGGGTTATTTGTGCGCATGAATCCAGGGCATTCATCTTATGAAACGGAAAGGCTGTTTCGTAGAATATGACGTCGTGTGAAGTATAGATGGATTTAGTATGAAGATCGTAAATTTGATACCCTTTCTGACCATATAGATAGCCAATGAAAATTTCCGAATTGAAATGGGAGTCAAATTTATTTTAAAGTTTATATTTCGTGCATAATATAAGCATCCAAACACCCCAAGTGGGGTATAGTTAGGCGGGGAATTAAAGAGGCGTTCATGAGGTGACTTATGTTCGAGTAATGGAGCTGATATTTTGTTAATTAAATGCGCAGCTATGAGTCGAATTCACCCTAAAATTTTAAGAGAAGATGAGCCACAAATCAATATGAAATACTTCCATATGCACCATTAATATCATATGCAACTTTAATAATATTTAAACAACATGATACATATGTGAAATGTTTGGTTAAATATCCCATAGTCCAATACTTTGTTCCACGTGGCACCCTAATTATGAAGCACCAAATACGGATGAATGAATCTCATAAGACTAATGCTATTCGTACAATCTCCATCGACAAAGACTTTGACAAACCAGACCCAAGAAGTGGTGGCGGGCTTAGGGTTCAATGTTTGGTGAGTTTAGATCTCCTCCAGTCGGTCAGCCCTGGTTGGTGGGCTTGGTGGGCATCATAGACGTATAATGGCAGGTAACACAAAAGTGAATATGCACTCCAGCAACTACGTGCGGCTGTGATGCGCGCCGGGCCCGCCAATTGGGTCCAACCGACTGGAGGAGATTTAACTCGTGTTTGGTGTGAATGCCGATGCCATGGGGCCCACCACCACTTCATGGGTCTGGTTTGTCGAAGCATTTGTTGACGGAGATTGTACTAACAACTTTGGTTTGGAGCCTGAGCATAAGGAGCCATATGAAGTCCAGGATTGAAGCCTACAATCCATGATAAAAAAGGTGTAGGAATTGTCTGATTAACCGATCGGAAAGTCTAAACCGACCGATTGGTCCATGGTACAGGAAACATGCCATCTGAAAGACCGATCAGATTTTAGCCAGATCGACCAGAGTTGATTACTCGTGATGTTTTTTCAGGATCGGGTTAAACCGACCGATCGGAGTTCTCGTCCGATCGATCAATTTGACTTCTTCAAGATTCCTATTGCTTTAAAGCTGGCAATTTGTTCCATTGCTTTAAAGCTTAATGGAATTAAGCATGAATGGAGGACATATACATCATTGTCGAATCTCATTAAATCTTGAAAGTCCTATACCTTTGTGGCCTCTATATACAAGCGTACACTGCACAAGTCTGATTCAACAACTGCAATACAGAAGCGCTGATAATTGTGCAAACACCTGGTGATCGCACAATTCAGTCGGCTGCAGGCTAGAAACACACAAGGTTTCATCCACACATCCAAAAACAAAGAAAAATAGCACACATTAGTTTTTTTTACGAAAAAACCTTCGATAGGATAAGCCACGATGATTTCATACAGGCCGAGGCAAATCCATTATAGAACTTTGATGTCTAAAGCTCCCTCATGTGGAGGCTCCAAGGATAGCAGCTTCAGTGGGGAGGCCTTACGGCTTAGCAACGTGGGGACACCCATCAGGACACGCCACACTTAGCTTTGCGTGGGTCCCACAAGACAATGGTTAGACGCGCTTGGTATGAACGGCTTTATGCGGTACGACCTCCCCACTGAAGGTTTTTCCTGCTTCAAAGGGTTGATGCATCAGTTTTGGATCGAGCCACACTTAAAAGCGTGGGATTGCGCACTCATCTTTATGCACCCACTGATTTAATGTAGATTCGAAGAAGTATGAATCTCGTTTTCCTTATTAGAGTTCTAATGGATATTGTTTTCTCAGGGTCTTGTCTCTGCGATCTGCCACTCCTTTCCAGCTAGGGTTTCCTCCGAACCCTCGAATCTTTGCAGCAACATATCACGACTCTCTACACGACTGTCCTTTCATCTGCAGATGCCCACCTCCTTTTATTGAGATTCCTAATATGTTACTCCAAACAATCGATTACTTTGCTTGTGTGTCAAACAATCGGAAGCAGGGGCCCATCACGCCAGCTCTAACGGGCCGAACTCATGGGCTGGATCCCCAACAGCTTCCGCACCTATACATCTAGATGTGCAAAGGCCTTTATTGACACCACCTCGGGCTCTCACACTCCTTTGCGGCTAGGGTTTCCTCCTAACCCTCAGATCTTTGGAGCGATTTGTCGCGACTCTCTACACGACTGTCCTTCCATCTGAAGATGCCCACCTCCTTTTATAGAGATCCCTTGGACGGTTGCTTGGGTGCACTCCAAGCAACCAATTACTTTACTTGTGTGCTGTTAGATGCCCTCACGCTTCAAAACCCGGGTCGTAAGGGGAGGTCCACAGAGGGTATATAAAGCAGGTGATGGGTGCCTCCCTCACCGATGTGGGACTATTCGTTAACACTTCCCCTCACGCGGAGCACAAGTGACAAAACATGATTGGTGGGAAGCACCCGGAGCAAGAACAGGAGCAGGAGACGGGCTAGCTCTGATACAATGTTAGATACCCTCACGCCCCAAAACCCGGGTCGTAAGGGGAGGTCCACAGAGGGTATATAAAGCGGCTGATGGGTGCCTCCCTCACCGATGTGGGTCTATCCGTTAACATGCGCAAAGCAACCAAGGGTCCGGGAGCAGGGACCCATCACGCGGGCTCTAACGGGCCGAACTCATGGGTTGGATCCCCAACACCTTCCGCACTTATACATTTAGATGTGCAAAAGCTTTTATTGACACCTTACAATAGTGTTTAATTTACAGAACTGAGAAATACGCTTAGAAAAAAAAAAATTTAGGGAGGGGGGGTGTTGGCCTTGACTCCTACCATTAATTAGAAAAAAAAACCATTACAAGCTAAAGCTCACAAACTGCAAAAAAACAACATAGAGTGAAATCAAAAGACTTTACAAATAACTACTTCCATCTGCAATCTTGCTTCCATGTTAATTCTTCTTACCTCTTCTCCCTCTATTAAGCTACTTCACTACTATGAAGTTGTAGGTTTCTATTTCAGCAAATATGTTAGATTGTAAGACACTTGCTAAGAGAACCACCTATATAAATAAATGAAAATCATCTAATTATCAACTCGAACTCAGCGCCTTCCTGGCGGCTTCGGAGTGTGGCGATTATTGGCACCTGATCCCGGGTAATCATCTTTCTCTAAATCGATCCTGCCATCTATGACACCTTCCATAGTGCCCTCTTCGATCGTGACCTGTGTTTCATCAATAACGTGAAAATACAAAGATTTATTCCAAGTTAGGTTGCGATCTAACATGTTTGCGTCTTTTATATTATCGAGAAATATCCAAAGGTTCTAGGCATTTAATTTTCTTTCTATATATTTTCTTGATTGTATCTCGACTTAGAAATATAGTTACCAAGTCGGAAGTCAGGAAAAAAACAGCTAGGGAAGACGTCGGAAAAATATGAAAACAGTCGGAAAGGTCGGAAAAGAGTCGGAAAAGAAACGGTAGAATTTTAGAACATATTTATATATTGATGTTCCAATAGTTTTTTTGAGCAGTACATGGCGGGATTAAAACACAATTAATCGAGATTAAAACATATAATTCGGGATGAAAACGTGAAAATCGTTCCTTTCTCGTAAAATTGGTAGTCATGTAATAAACGTTTACGGATTAAGTTGTGTTTTAATCACGACTTGTCAAAAAAAAATCTCAGAGTTTTGGTAACAGAGCTTAAAAATATGGATAAAAAAATTCCGACTAAAATATTTTCTTTTCTGCTATTCTTTCTGCAAGCAAATAGAGTACAAGTGCAATGATGCACTTCAAGAGAAGGGACCAATCAGTTGAATGCAAGATCAAATGGTTCATAGGGGACGTGACACCGAGATTCATCGAAGATGTTTGTTTTCTAGTCCATGTGTTCATGAACAAAGATCTTTTCTTCTTCAAGGGAAGAAAGGCTTGATTAATCAGGAAAAAAGGAAAATGAAATAGCCTGTACCTGAGAGCTATCAGTAAGAGCTTGGAGGTCTCTAGTTCCATGCAGCAATTTCTGATCCCCTACAGAAACAGAAACAACCAATCAGCTCAGATGGGGGAGAAGAGAGTGGCCTTGTATGACAGGAAGTGGGGTGGTAGATGATTACTTGTTGAAGGCACAGCAATGGAGAAAAGGATGAGGTGAGAGAAGGCCAATAGGAACACTAGTAGGTGAAGGGAGGCTCTCTCCATGCCTGCCAAGCTCTCTATGGTTGTAGTTGCTACCAATTGTGTGCTCTACTACATTGATGACAGCTGTGGCCACCTTTTATGTAGTCCCTCCTCATCATGGACTCCCTCCCCCACTTTCAGGGCTGCTCTTAGTGTTTAGGGCACATTCCTCCTAAAGTCTCAACAAAGTCAAAAAGGTTGGGAACACCCCTCTCTCAGTGCAGATGGCCTTCTACCTAACATGGGCATTATATTAATATTGCTCTATGCAAGAGATTAGGTCTCATCCACAACAACCATGGAGTTAACAAAGAACTCTATGTTAGGAACACCCCTCTCTCAGTGCAGATGGCCTTCTACTCTAAGAAAATTACAACAAGACATATCTCGTTTAGTCAGAGCTAATAATTCTGGAGGAACATTAGTATTCCATCGTATAGAGAGATCAACATCCTTGGCCTTAGCAGCTAACCAGTATGCCGCTCTCTCCCCCCCCAAAGGCCCAAACCGATGTCTATGAAATGACCACAATGCCCTTCTAATTTGGGGAAGATAGCAATTGGAATTGAGGGGCTAGTTGGTAAATCTAGAGCATTTTGCAAGGATCTCTATCAACACAAGTGAGGTCTTTGAAAAGGATTGGTGGGTTATGGTGATGGGTAGAAAGTTGCAAAAGTGGGATGTGCTGTTCTTGTGTTAAAGTGGGGAGATTATAAGTCAAGAGAAAAAAAAAGGAAAGGGGCTTCCACCCTGAAAGTGGGGTGTGACTTGAGAGTGATGATGATCTCTGAACATCATAGTTTTGGTGGGGTCTTGGAAAAGGTTCTACAAAGTAGGAAGCGTGAAGGAATGGATGTGGGGGTTGATCTGAAGGGCCTTTGGCTCCCACTCAGCCCCTGGGGATGGTAAGTGGTGCCTTTGATATTTATGTGGATTAAAAGTCCTCGTAGTGGAGCCCGGGTCTACGGGTCGAGGGTTACTAAGTGAATGAGATCCCTCCTCCTATTTCGGCCCTTGTGTATGTGGATCTTCGGATCATGATGTTATGATCCACTCTTCTGATGTACCAAAATAAACCCCCTCACACTGGCAAGATATCTCGCGAATTCCGAAGGACTTCCTTGATTCATTGAGAACTCAACTTGATCAATTGTGAAATAATTTGAATTGAGAGAGAGAGAGAGAGAGAGAGAGAGAGAGAGAGAGAGAGAGAGAGAGAGAGAGAGAGAGAGAGAGAGAGAGAGAGTACCTTGTGTTGATTATGTATTACATAACACCACCTCTCCTTCTATAGGGAGAGAACGCATATCATTACAATGCCATAGACCATGTAGGGCTAAACTATGGCTACATCTAATATCTCCTTTCAAACCGATGTAGGGTATTAACCAACATCAGTTTGCCTAACAAGACAAAGAAAAAATACATCTAACATCCCTCCTCAAATTCAAAGTTGGATTTTAGACATAATAGCTTGTAGAGGAGGAAAGCAATAGTACCAGCACAACTTGGAAGTAAGTTACCATGAGAACCCGATTGACATGCAATCAGGACAGCCGAGGATCCGACCAACCTGCTAACATGCCAACCAGAAAGCATGCAAGGGTCACTGAAGCTCGATGCCAAAAAGGTGGAGCGATGGTGAAAGTAGCCGACATCGATGGTGCATAGGAGGACAATGGTGGTAAGACGGGAGCGGAGGATACCAGTGATGATGGAGGAGGTCATCGAGTCTTGGTCTGAGTCAAAGAGGAGGATTCAGGGTGCATGCATGCTCAAGGAGAAGACTGCCGATGGAGCGGATGATTCATTTGAGGACTCCGCGATGGATAAGAGGAGAGAAGATCCAAGCGGTATCGGGCTCAGGCATGGCGCAAAGAAGGCACGACAGTTGGTCGGTCGCAAAAAATAAAGAGGCTGGAGATTCACCCATGACTTGAAGGCAGACGTTAAGGTGCAGACGCAGAGAATGGCACAGAGGTGCAACCAAGAAGGGTGATATGACTACAAAGGAGGTGCCGGTGGGCTCCGGCTTGACCGAACAAGGATCGAGGAGATCATGGGAGCAAGGGATACCAGGTGCCAAGCTCGACCAAAAGTTATGGAGCTGCACACCAGATCCTCGATCCAGATCTGGTGGAAGCTGGAGATCATTGACGGCTGATCGAAATGTGCAGAACTGGAGAGGAGCGGTCGGTACTAGAGAGGAGAGCCGACAAGATCAATATGAAGATAGTAGAACTTTGGGAACTAATGCCAATAATAATTCAACCACCCAAAAGAGGTTCTCTAATTTATTGTAGAAAGACCTCTCCCAAAATGACACATATTACACCCCAATTCTATTTTTGGAGTTAACTTTGGACCAATATGATTAGCATTTTTTTCTTCAAAATGAGTACTCAATCGTCTCAAACAAACGGCTATAACTCAAGGTATGCCTCTAGAAAAGTTAGATGGCTTGTTCTATCAGAAATTGACATCAAATTCTATAAATCTAATTTAATTATGAAACTCATTTTCATCCTTGTCACCACCTTATGATGAATTCAGTATCAAGGTTAAGACTCCGATTGCATTATCTAATCCCTAAAATCAATAAAGTAAAATTATACGAAATAATTAAAGCGTATCATTACACAAATCTTCTTGCCACAACCAATTTGGCTTGAAATATTCTTCATGTATCGTGATCCCGTGTAGTCTTCATTGACCAAGTAGTTCACACATTTGTTGCAGAAGCACCTGATTTGAGATCAATCACAGAGCAAATACGACACGTAGAACAAACAATATTTTTAAGGTGGTTTACCCAATTTAGGACTACGTCCACCATCGTCGGAGATCGGGAGATTTTTACTATGAAAGAGGAACAAAGGACAAGGGTTGGTAGAGCGGATCTGACCGACAATGGAGGGGCAAGCATCAATAGAGAAGCTATGGCCAAGGGTTTGAGGTCACCGACAATCGCGAGCATCTAGCGAGAGGAGGTGCCGATTGCTTGTGGATCGTCATGCCGGATCTCGCAGTTGCGAGAGGTGGCGCATGACATGGGTAGCGTAGGAGGGAATTTGCAGTCTGAGGCAACAATATAAAATGGAAAGGGCAGCAGTTTAGCCAGTGGAGAAGGATCGGTAGTCGTCGATTGGAAGCTCCACACAACAAGTCGTTGATCGGATCGAAGGTGCAGTCGAGAGACTGGAGGGGCTCGACTCCATCGAGGGTTCGCTAGAAAGCGGTAACCGGAGGCAGTTGCGTCGAGGGCTCATGTGAGAAGGAGAGAGATCAAAATCTATAGCTTTGATAACATGTTACCAATAATCAGAGAGAGAGAGAGAGAGAGAGAGAGAGAGAGAGAGAGAGAGAGAGAGAGAGAGAGAGAGAGAGAGAGAGAGAGAGAGAGAGAGAGAGAGAGAGAGAGAGAGAGAGAGAGTGAATGTTCAATCTTATTAGGGAACGAGCCCAATATGTATATATAAGAGGATAAGGTATGCGTCTCATACACAGTAGAAGGATGTATAACCTAATATATATATGGGAATAGGGAACACGGTCCTCTCGACCACCCAAGACGCTAGCCACATGACAATTTTTAACCATATTTTTTTTTATGGATGGTCAATCCACTCTACTTAGATCAAGATTTAAAAAAATAATTCTAAAAAAAAAAACTTAAAACAACCCGATCAACGGTCGACAAATCTAACGGTAAACTGTAGCGTGCAAATAGCCTTTGCTATGGTTAATTTAAAAATATCACTTGGCATATTTTTTTAAATTTTTTTTTTTCATGATCATTGTTAGGAGGGATGTACCCACCTTGACCAACCCCTAACCCCGATTAAAAAGTGCCATGTGGCACCCAAATTGAAAGGAGGACTAGCATATTGGATGGTCGGAAGAACCGTGTTCCCTATTCCATATATATATATATATATATATATATATATATATATATATATATATATATCGCTAAGAAAATTATTTTAGACCGAGTTATACCCCCAAAAATCTTGATGAGTTGCTATACTAGAAATTTAACATTTATATTCCAAACTCTTGCTACCGTGAAATTTATTTGCATAATTTCCTCCTTCTGAAGAGCTCAACCTCTAGTTTTAGATGGATGGATTCTTCTAACCCTCAACCCAGTTAAGCTAGAATATTAATAAAACTCCGTGCCAAAAAAACTTTATTTCTTTCTGTCAGCTCATCCCCCAAAACTTTATTTCTTTTCCGTCAGCTCACCCGTCAGCTCACCGTTTCGCGTAGATGGTGAGCTGACGGAACAGTTAGTTTTGGGCAGTAAAGTCTAATTAATGAAATATGGGGGGTAAAGTCTAATTCAAGTCAAAATTTGGTGGGTAAAGTCAAAATAACCCAAAAAAAATGTTAATGAAACTAACATTTGTACCAATTATCTTTTCAGTAAGTATCAGCTAGGTGAGTTGGTAATGTCTCAGGGGTTGATACCCGAGACCTGGGATCTGTTCCTGCTTGCATCGAATTAATAACTGCTAGGGGGTTGGCTTAACCCTCTCTAATGAGAAACTGAGGGGTGAAATGAAACCTAATGGATTTGACGGATCAGGACAATGAGTAAGGGTCTAAAGGGTAGAATACGTAGTACAACAATAAGGGTAGATAGGAATAGAAAAAAATTATCCACATCCAGCACTTCTCTCTTACCTAGGGCTACAACTTGGGCAGGCCAATCCAAGCCCAACCTGAATTTGGGCGGGCTTGGGTTGGGATTTTTCTTTTGGGTTGGAAAATCCCAACCCGACCTCAAGTCAGATTGGGCTTGGGCAGAATATAATATATTAAAAAGATCCGATCAAAATCTATCTAGGATTATCCGTTGAATACTAGTTGAGGTTGCACTGTGGTGGAACTTTGATAGGTATTTATCCCACTTCTAATGACCATTGTTGGATGGGCATTTATCCATGCAGCCAACGATGCACGATCACCTATATAAGAATGTAAAAAGTTGCATTATGTAGGGGTGGCAATGGGTCGGGTCGGGTCGGGTCGGGTTGAGACATATGTATAAGGGCAAAACACCCAACCCGAACCCGACCCGTTTAATAAACGGGTTGACCCGACCCGACCCGTTTAACCCATTTATTAAACGGGTCGGGTTGGCTCGAGTTGGGTCAATACTCAATAGAACCCATGTAAACCTGTCGGGTTGGGTCAAGACAAGTCGGATTGGGCCGGGTTTGATCGGGTTGGGTCGGGTTGGCTCGAGTTGGTTCGGGTTGGCTCGGGTCGGGTTGACACGACCCATTTGTTAAACGGGTCAAGTCGGGTCAATCGGGTTATAAGTACAAACCCGAACCCGACCCATTAAATAAACGGGTCAATTGGGTCGACCCGTTTATGACCGGAACCCGTTTAGGCCAAACCCAAACCCGCTAACTTCGGGTCGGGTTGGACCCCTAGCATTATGTATTGTATTTTTTTTTTTTTTTTGAGAACCCCTCCTTAAGGAGGGAGGGTTATACAGCCTCTAATCGGTTATATTAATCTAGAAAGGTCAAGATGCAATATGATTACAGAGATTATATGCCTACTCACTAAAGGAGTTCACCCATGGAATAATCCACAATTACGTATTGTATTATCACAAATGAATTGTTATATGCTGATTATATCTTCTCTACTATGTTGAAACCGACCAACCGTCCCCGCATAACCCGATCAACCTGGCCAACCCGACCGGTTGGGCTTGGGCTAATGAAGTTCAACCCGACCTTGGGTTGGGTTTGGGCAGCGGATTCAACCTCTTGGGTTGGGCCGGGGTTGACCCCTCAACTCACCCGAGTTGCAGCCCTACTCTTACACCCCTAATAAGTTTTACTTTTCCCAAACTAACCCCACCGCCCTCCTCTCTTGTCACCCTAATAAGTTTTTTTTTTTTTGATTTGCAAAAAAAAAATAAACTTGTAAGGGAGGAGGAAGGAGGTGTGACAAGCGCTAGGATAAGGGAACCCTTATTCTAGCAGCTCCTAGAGGCTCCCGCCCTCCCCTCGTCTTCCTCTCCTAGTCTCCCCCTCCTCCACCTTGTCTTCCTCATCCTCCTTCCTCACCACCACCACTGCCTGATCTGCTGAGGATGACGGCGGTTGGCTAGTTGGAAGGAGGAGGGAGAGGAAGAGGAAGAGGAGGGGAAGGATGGCCGCGGTGGTTGCGAGCAGCTAGGCAGCATCTGCTGGCTTGGAGTCAGTGAATGAGGAGGATGATGGGGGTATTTCGGGGAAAACAAATATGTATTGGGGGTGCAAAGAGAGAAGTATGGCGTGTGAATAAAACCTCCTCATAGGAATAAGAAGTACAATAAGTATATTCTCAAGTTTATGGTGAAGGTCTGACAACAGGGTAACAGCTGAGTATTAATTTTGAGAAATGCTATTCAGCACGAAGGTTTTTCCGATTTTGCCGATCAGATTGGCAGGATGCAACAGGTGCTGTTAAAGATTTTAAAATCGCTAATGGATTTCAGCCACCAGTTGCACGCTGCTATGTCAATCGGACCGGCAAAATCGGGACAAACCTTCGTGCTGAATAGCATTTCTCATTCAATTTATGGCCAAAATATAAAGATGTAGACAAGGAAATAAAGATAACCACCCTGCTTTGGGCAGTCTGTAGAGGCGCCACTCCTAGTGAGGATTCATTCAGATTCGATCGATACCCGTTCTCCGCTCAGTGTGATGCTCCAACTCGCTCGTGTGGTGGCTAGCTTCCTAGGGCTAGGTGGGTCCTTTCCTACACTCGGTATGGTGCTTCCGCTCATTGGTGTACCGACTTCTTGTGGGCCAGGTGGGCTCTTTGCTTGTGGCTGTGTAGCTGTACACCTGTGTGGTGACTCTTGGGTCTAGCTAGGAGCCCACTATGTACGCAAAAAAAGATACCGTGGAGTGAACATTCCCTCAAGGTCATCGTTGCCTCGTTTGCGTGTTTGAATCATGACTATTGATGTCCCAGTCACGGGATTGCCTTGTTCTCTGACTGCCTGGCCGGTACATGAAAAAAAAAGGGACTTAGTGAAAGCCCCTTTCTAGGAGTTGCTTTTAGGCTCCAGTCCCGACAATATATTCGTTTGAGCTCAAACTCCTCCCGAAAAGACATTTTATATTAAGCTCTTGTTGACCTTCTCAACTCCTATCAAATGACAAAATTATGCATCCATTAATCAATAATGTTTGTACGGTGATTGCTATAGTGATTTCACTATAGCAGAATATCAATCGGTTGCTACAATGAAATTATTGTAGCAACCGAATTGATACTATGCTAACCCGAATTGATGCTCCATAATTTTTAATCTACTACAATGATTCTGGAGTATCAATTCGGACAGTAGAGTATCAGTTGTTTGCTACAGTGAAATCACTACTGTTGTTACAATGAAATCACTATAACAATGGAATGATACTCTACTATCTGAATTGATACTGTAGCAACTACAGTGATTCTGGAGTATCAATTTTGGGTAGTGAAATATTAATTTGGTTGCTACAGTGAAATCACTGCTATAGTCAAATCACTGTATAGGCATAATTACCTAATTGTTAATCTAACATACTTAGTTGATACTCGAAGGGTAAAATGGACATTAAAGAAACAAGGTACCGGGGGGGGGGGGGGTCGGCCTAGACCCTGACCAGTAAATTAAAAATTAAAGGTGAATGTACAGAGAAGGAGAGTTACGAAAAAAAAGGGAGAGAGAGAGATAGAGAGAGAGAGAGAGAGAGAGAGAGAGAGAGAGAGAGAGAGAGAGACGCCCATTAGGAGATAAGGTGAAAAAGAAAAGCATTCGAAGGAGGAATCAAGTGCGTCGCCTAGAAGTGGATCAACGACCTGATTGTGTCCATCGCCCGGTTGATCGGGAGAAATTTATTCTGGAAGGTTCACCTGTTCTTCTCCAACCAAAGTCCCCAGCATATCGCCACTGCCGCCAAGTACCAATCTTTCCAGATCATCGGCTTGATACGTCTCTTCCTCTATGGGCCCCAAAGGGAGATTAGTGAGACGGGGTGTGATCTGACGTGGATCTTCAAGTGAAATAGCTTCCAAATCTCTCTCTTGAATTCACATCGGATCAACAAGTGATTGGAGGTCTCATCTGCCAACTCGCAAAGCGGGCATAAAGATCCTTAGTGAGTATCCAGTCCTCATGAGTAAGTTGACCTTAGTGAGTATCCAGTCCTTTGTGGCTAGCCGCATAAAGATCCTTGCCTTAAGGGGACATTAGATTCTCCAGATCTATTTCGCCAGATCAGAGCAGATGACTCCTCCAAAGTTAATGAACTGGTAGAAAGAATTCATTGAAAAATGGTCGTTCGAAATCTATCTCCATCCTGCAACATCCAACTCTGGCGTAAGAGAGACGGGTTGAAGGAGATCTAGAAATTCGCCCAGTTGTGGGATTAGCTCCTTGGGAAAAGGGCCATTGAATCTCGGTCGCCAGGTCATGGAGGAACCCCTGATTAATGCCTGAGATCTAATCGAGGCCATCCTGTTAGGGGTTAGGTAGGCTAGTTGGTGGAAAAAGGAGTGGAGTGGAAGCTCTCCGATCTAGATGTCCTCCCAAAATATGATGTGCGAGTCATTCCCCAGGATCAGCTTGTTGCCGCACCGGTACAGTGAGGTGATTATCAAAATACCTCTCCAGAATGGAGATATAGTGTTCGAGATCCGAGACCGCATGTGCATGGGAGAAAATCTCCTGAAGTATCTGCATTTGATCACGTCGCTTAAAGAGTCCCCAAGCGACTGTTGTAGTCACCGCCACCACTTGCCCAACATAGCTTGATTAAACTCGCGAAGATAAACAATCCCAAGACCACCTTGGGATTTGGTCTTGTAGGCCGATCCCTAGTTCATGAGAGGATAACCAGAGCAGCCATTTGCGCCCTGCCACAAGAAAGACCGGTGCAGTTTATCAATCTTCTTAATTACTTAGGAGGGAAAGGAGAAGAAGGATAAAAAATATGATAGCATGGTGGAGAGGACTGAGTTGACAAGAGTCAGCCTTCCACCTATTGAAAGGTGCTTCCCTTTCCATCCCGAGAGTCGTTTCTCCACCCCCTGAATGAGATCCATCCAAGCATCCTTTGACAGTTGGCTATCAGAAATGGGTAGGCCAAGATATTTGAGGGAGAGGGGATTCTGCTTGCATTGAAGGAGCTTTGCAAGTGTGTTCCCTAGCTACGGGTTCCCCCCCATGTAGTAGAGCGAGGACTTGGAGAAGTTGATCTTCAGGCCCGAGGTGAACTGAAAATAGAAGAGCAGGACCTTCAAGATGATGATCTCTGTAGGTTCCACTGCGTAGAATAGGAGCGTGTCGTCTGCAAAGTGGAGGTTGGAGACGGTCCAGGAGGGGCCTGAGACCCCTGAGAGACTATATGTTGAATAATAGTGTCGAAGATATCGATTACCAGGATGAATGGAACGAGAGAAAGGCTGCATCCTTGTTTGTGTAGGGGTAGTTAAAAGGATCTTAGGCTAATAACCCCCCAAAAAAGGAAATAAAGAAAACCTTTCCAAAATTAAAATGAAATAAAGAAAATATCCAAACTCATTTACTTCAACAACATTGTTTTCATGGCTATTATTTATTAGGAGCTTGTCACTAGTTGAATCCTTCCAAATGAAACCAACCTCTATTTAGGGGACAGCATAATCTATCTTCTCTGAGAAAATAAAGAAGATAAAGATCATAAAATTAAGGGTCTATTTGGATATACTCGATATCTGGGGTTCTTTTCTTTATTTTAGGAGTCCAGAATCGCTAAAATAGGTGGGAGAACTAGTTTGGATATAATCGGATCCCAAAAAGTGTTTCTTCGGAAAGCCCAAAACGTCCTCCTGAGAACAATTTTCACAGAGCCAGAAATCAAGGCTCCGAACTCTAGAGCCTTCTTTTGGGATTCTAGGTTCCAAAAATCCCAAAATAAAAATCATAACCAAACAAGGGATTGGACATATAAATATCCGCAGCTAGTCTTTTATAAATGTGTGCTTTGGAATATTTCTTATAATTCTTTTGGCGCTATACATGGCTTCAATTTGCACTATTGTTTAGGTTGCCTTTCGTGGCATCTCTCTCTTTCATTTTGGGAGAGTTAAGTTCTTTTAGCAACTCCCTTATTAGCTAAAGGATAGGCGAACTCCATATTTGATCTCGGGTCCCTGGCCAAACATGCAATATTATGCGCGGTTTCCATCTAATTTTTTTTAGTCTTAAAATAACAAAAATACCCTTCTATTAAGGTGCAAAAGAGTTAACAATTACAAATGTGGTGGAAAAAAGTAACATTTAAATACAAAAGAATAACTATTGATACAATAATTTACAAAAGAAACAATTGCTACAGTACTTTACTACAGTAGCATAAAAGAGTAATATTTAGGTGCAAAGAGTAGCAAAGTACTATAGCAAGTGTTACTCTTGCATAGGTGTAAAAAAGTAACAATTGCTATATTTAGATGCAAAATATAACCCTAACGAAATCACTGTAACTACTATAGTAATTTCACTATAGTAACTGCAATGAAATACATCGATTTTATTGTAGCAGCTGCTACAAGCACTCTTAGGCGTCAACCAGCCGAATTGTTACTCTTACAGACGGATTATTACTCTTCTATATGATTTTTCCTATACAATTGCATGTAGGGGCAAAATGAATGTTTTTTTAAAACATAGTTATGGAGGGACTTAATGTTAATTGCAACTTAAGCATGTCCTTAACGTAAGAGTGTATCGGCTCCTGGGACCTATCGCTAATTTTTTCTTTTAATTTTTTGAGTAGTACAAGGTATCTTAGATGGGTCGGTTGCAATGTGATCCTTGCAGTTGTATCCAAGCTCACCCACTCAATGAGCATGCCAAGGCAAAAAGCCTCCAAGGCACGACAACCCAATGTATCCAAGCTCTTCCTACCCATCCAATGAGCATGCCTAGGCAAAAAGCCGCCAAGGCACAACAACCCAATGTGTGTCGAGAATATCTCAACATGGGTGTTTATTAAATTTAGCTTAATCAAATTATGAAAGAGACAACTGTACACCAAACAACAAAACTTTTGTGAGACAGGCGATTTTCGTCGTTTTACATAAATGAGTGTAAAAATGTGTTCGGGTCCGTATGGGTGACATCTTTTTGAAGAGGTGCCTTTTGATATGTAAAGGCTCATTCACATCTTTAGTGAAAGTGTGTCCATTCAAAGTCTTTAAACAAGGCCATACTTCAAACTTATGGACACATCGGGAATTCAATTGCTCCTAGTTTGGTGCTCTATTTGATTTCCATAAAAATTTAGTATCAACGAGCATTCTTTGGAGTTTTTCGTTATTACTGAATGAACGCAAACGCTCAGAACCATGTTTACAATCATCCCATCAGCAAACTCTATCAGATTGGGAGCAAATCACACTTTAAAGAAAGCGTATTTGATTCGTTCGTTAAAGCTTCTAGTTTCTGTTTCTGTATTTTCCAACATGTGGTACCCATACAACCACTTACAAATACAGGAACTGTCTAACATTTGACGCAAACAACAATAGGTTGTTTGGTTGCTGTGCAAATGATGTGCGTACATCTGCTTGCACATGTGACATGTGCAATTAAAATTTTATATGTTAAGGTGAGATTTTATTTCTACAGTTTTATATGCAAAAGCTGTACAAATTAAGCAAGTGCTAGTCTATTTACACACATCACGCTCCATTAACCAAACAACTCTAAACTGTTTGCACATGTGTTTTCAGAATCACTGGCTAAAAACACAGAAACCGAATGACCCCCAAGCGTCCTTTGCTCGGCACTGATACAAGGCTCTCACGAAGCACCTATCGATTGGTGCCACATGTCAGATGCCTAGTAAGCCGAAAAGTCCCAATAAACACACTGCTCCACTAAAATGGCTACATGTGGCAATCTTGATCAAAGCAACAAGCACACTATGTTTTGCCCAAATGATCACATGCGGCGACCTCACACAGAGAAGCAAGCACACTTCGCTCCACTCAGATGATGACATGTGGTGATCATGCTCAAAACAACAAGCACACTCCGATTCGCTCAGATGGTGAAACATAACCAGATCTGAGGCTCGCAAGAGGAGAATTATAGGTGAGAGATACGAGTCAAGCGTTGGTTGGGAGACAAGTCAAGCTATTAGCAAAGGTGACATGGCAACACACGTGGCATGTAATGGTTGGTTGATTCATTTACTCACTAGCTTTCACTCTAAAAGAGGGGTTAATGGCAAAAGGGAGGAGGTCGAAACTTGGCTTTCTGTAAGCACGCAAAGACATTTTTCATGTTAATGAAAGAATCACTCCTTACCCTCGACCCCCTCCCTCCATTCTCCATCTTCAATGAGATTATTTTAAATTTGCCCCCCCAAATTGAGTGGGGCTATTGGCACACCAATATTTGCTCTCCAAACACCATTTGAAAGTTTCTTTTATTATAAAACTACCCCCAAGTTAAATGACCAAAGTGATCAGTTTTTTTTTATATATATTATGTTCGAGACACGTTCAGTCGACCAGGGCCGAACAAGGTACAGTATGTTCAGCCGACCAAAGCCGAACTTTGCATTGTACGTTCAACTGACCACCCCTGAACATACTATACCATGTTGGGTGGCTGAACACACTGTATAATGTTCGGCTCTGGTCGGCCGAACATACTATACCATGTTGGGTGGATGAACACAATGTATAATGTTCGGCTCTGGTCGGCTGAACATAAGGTTTGGATGCCGGTAGATGATGATGAAGAGAAAAGCTCGTCATCTGGGCGGGAGAGCTCAGGGAAGGGGTGAGCTTGGGGAGGGGCGAGGAACCTCGGGTGAACTCGGAGAGGGGGTGAGCTCTGGGAGGGGCGGAGAGTGGAGACGAGCTCATTGGAGCAGTTGATGGTAGAGGTAGGGTGTTAGGGTTTGGATGTGTGTGTGTGGAGTAATTTGGGAAAGAAGGGTAGTATAGGATTTTTAAAAAATTGGAGGTGTGCTATGAGCAAATATATAAAATTTTTAAAACTAGGTGGTGTGTGAAAAGGAATACTTGGTGTGTCAACAGTCCCACTCCCCCAAATTTTGCCTTGAATTAGACTTTACCCCCCATCTTTTCATTAATTAGACAGAATAGTTAGGTTTGGGGGGTAAAGTCTAATTAATGAAAAAATGGGAGGTAAAGTCTAATTCAAGTCAAAAGTTGGGGGGCGAAGTCAAAATAACCCTTTATTTTTAGAGTAGCATGCCTCTCTAAGGATGAAGTAGTAGGAAACTCGAAAAATTTGGAATCTAAGGGTCCCAACCATTTTTATTTGCTCTCCATTTTCGACCACCCAGCAGGTACACACCTTTCTTGAGAAGGTTCCTGTAGTCTAGAAATATAAAAATAGAAAAAATAGGTTAGAAAACTATCGAGATGATTTTTTTTTTCGAGATGTTGAATTGGGGGGTTAATGGTAAAGTAATTAATCATTGTAAATCTGAATTGGGGTCGTAATAAGGATTCTGACAATCGAGAGCAAAATTATGCTTTTTTAAAATTGGCTAAGAGCATATGGACTTCCAGCAAGCTCAAGTGACTATAAATCAGGATTTTCTCCATTCATAAGCCCATTGTGTATTCTACAACAACTATCTGTCCAGAATTATTTTATGGGGAGTTAGAAGTCGGTCCCCCATAAGATATCCTTTTTAGCGTGTAGGATATCCAAAAGTTTGTTTGAGTTGGGGTCCCTCCACAAAGAACGAGACACCGCATCTATATTTAACCGCTAGATTATTTAAAAAACCCATTGATACCCTTCTGAATTTGCTCAAATTACAAACCTTTCCATCTGCTGAAATTCGAACATATATAAGCACTGTAGAAACCGTTACTATTTATTTTTGGAATTTTATTATTTGCTACAGTGAAATCATTGTAGCAAATATTTTTTTGGAAAACTCGATTTTAAAATTTATATATTTTTTGCTATAGTAAAATTACTGTAGCAAATGTTACTCTTTATACTGAAATGTTACTTTTTATAAAGTGTAACATTTCGAATAATAAAGAGTAATATTTGCTATAATGAAATCACTGTAGCATTTTTTTTTAATAAATTTTATTTAAAATAAAAAAAATTATATACTTTGAAGTCACTGTAGCAAATGTTACTCTTCATTATCGCAATGTTACTCTTTATAAAGAGTAACATTGTTACAGTGAAATCACTGTAGCAATTTTTTTTTATTAAATCTTGTTTAATTTTTTTTTTAAAATAACAGTGAATCACTGTTGCACTTTTTTTTTTGATGGTGCATGAAATTCTTCACATAAAGAAGGAAATAATAAAAAAGATTATTTTGGTCTTTTTTCAAGAATTTGTTATACGTAACAAACTCTGAACAGCTGCAGATGCCCCACCTGTTTTTTGAAATAACTAAAAGTTATTAAATTCATAACCATAGGGACCACAACTACACCAACAGTTTCGATGTCCCTACACTAACCAATCTATTTTACAAAGACCTAAGGCACATTACTTGTTATTTTATCTCTTGCGGTCTTTAAGATTTTTCAGAATTCTTTAGGGGGTGTTAGTCAATTGGGATTTTAAAATCATTATTCAGGAGTTCGTGGACTTGTAGTCTTTAAAAATCCACGGACTTTTTTTAAAGAGTCTTTGGGTTTTTTTAGAAGTCTGCAGACTTTTCTGAAAAGTCCACGGTCTCATAAATCCCTTTTATAGGAGTTCACGTGGGATTTTTGTTGTAGACTTGGACATAAAATCTCATTTGACTAACACATTTGAAGACTAATTTGGATGAATTTTGAAGGCTCAATACAAAAAATATTAAAACGTTCATTAAAAAAATGTACAAGAACAATGAACCAGAATTAAGCTCGATTTAATCAATATTGCCTCTGCCATCCAAGATTGTCTCACCACGTTGGATAAATAGTTTGGCTAATTTTTACATATGTCAAATGGGAAAAAAAAATCATATCAAAGATTTTAATAATTTTACATATAGAAATTGATAATTTTTTCATAAATAAGATCATATTTCAAACAAGATTAACAATGGTTTCATACCAAAAGAATTTAACATACCATCAACCAAGGAGGTCATTTTCACAAATAACATACAAATTGGAAGTAGCATACTAATTAAAATAATAAGTCTAATATATTACCGAGAAGATAAATGTACCAAAGTCTAATTAGTATTCCTTCTATTAAGATGATCATCCCACATGGATTGAGCAATATTGTTTTGCCACTCTTTTGCTGCCTCATGTTCCCCATCTTGGGTCTAAAAGACTTCTTTATGATTCAACTCATCCTCAATATTTTTCAAGAGTTCCTCAGATTGATCAATAGGAAACTCATCGAAGCTGCACTCCCGACGAATATAGTTGTGCAAAGCTACACATGCCATCACTAGTAATGCTTGGGTCTTGTAAGAAAATAGTGAGGTGACTTTAAAAATAGTAAACTGTGATTTGAACACCCTAAAAATTCTCTCAATTGCAGTTCGTAAAGAAGAATAACGATGATTAAATAACTCGTTCTCATTCTTTGGGCGACGACCAGATCTATACTCCCTCAGGTGACATCGAACACCACGAAAAGGGGCTAAAAATTGCATTCGGTTTGAAAAACTGACATCTACTAAATAAAATTTTCCTACAAGAATATAAAAAAAATTAATATATAAATTTTTTGGTTACTAATAATCAATGTTGATAGTAATAATAATTTTATCTCGTAAAATTTTAAGTCCATCCGTCCGAGACAATGCATTTTACAAGACTCGTGCATCGTTTGCAGAACCTTCAACCACTGAGAACATATATGAATCGGAGATCGAATGTGCATGCTGCTAATACATTCTAAGAAATTTGATCTTTACGATTTCAATAATTCACCGTGTTCTCCTTAGGAACCATAGCCAGAATGTGGGTACCATCAATAGCTTCAACGCAATTCTTATAAAAAAAATATTTATTATATGATGGTAAAATTATATATATATACTTATAGATAACTTTTTACCTGAAAATATAGAAAGAATTGCTAGTTGTTCAAGATTTCAGGTGGAGTTGTAGTGGGAGGAGTTGCCATAAGATCTGGTACTAATAAAACCAAAGTATTTAACACTTTATTGAAATTCTTACTAGCAATCCTTCTAGAACATTCAAATCTTTTCCGAGTATTTCTATATCGATCGTTTTGACCAACAGTCAGTAGAAAATCCCGACCATTTCTTTAACACAAATGAATCTAGTATCCGATATTGGAGATTTCTCTCTATGTATCCGACATAATTTTCGGAATACGTCTGGATACATCCTGTATAATTCACGGAAATCAACTAGATTAACATCAAGTTTTGTATGAATATATTTATATCCAGCACTAGTGATAGGGCATCGTGGTCCAACTTGTCGTGCACGTGATCTCATAATATATAAAGCTGTAATTGTTACCACAGAATATACAACATATATAATGGCCGATAACTCCTGATGAGGTGGTCTCATTTTTTACCTAAAATAAATATTGTTCATTCACAATCAAGAACAAACCACATTCGAAATGAGCAAAATATGATTGCATTTATAATAAATTTTTTTATAAATATAACATCCAATAATAAAAAATAAAAACTCTGATTTTGCATGAGCCGAGGGTGAAGCTGTAAGTTGTAAATATTTGCGATATTGAGCTAGATAATAAAAATAATTGTTGAGTAGGCAACATCTAGGTAATACTAAAGAACATACAATATGACCATCATATGAATGCATTCATAATGTGAACTTTATTAATATAACGTCCAATAATAAAGATACCATTCAACGATACGAGTACAAATAAAGAAAGTTTTATTACATCTCAAAACGAGTCCCAAATAAAGCATAAAAATCAACCCTAACAACTCTGGCATCTAAAGATTACCCATTCCTTCCTAGTCTCAAGGTCCATCTTTACAAATATGTCCTACAATGCCGGATTCACCAATATCTCAGCAGCTCGAAAGCGAAGTGTACGATCTAGACCCGGGGTTTCCTCTAGAAGCTTCCACAAGTCAGGCCGCTCGTAACTCTCACGTATTGTTTCATATTTTCAATAATGACTTCCACACTACTCATAAGCCTATCAATCGTAGTGTCGATACCCTTGCCTTTACCCTTGGATGAGGAATCTTCTCTGACTTTACGTTTACGCAGGGACCTACTGGATCAAGTAATAGGAGATGCACTTTGAGTATCAGAACTCATACCAGGATGTGACTGACTTGTTGGGAAGGATAAAGGCTCATCGTCGGTGTTATCCTCCAAACTAACATACATACGATAAATCACATCCATTGGATCTTCTTCCGTCTCCATATCTTTCATGCCAGGTGGAGTCATACCAACTCCCACACCATAAGATTGTTTTCCGGTAGCATATGCATTTTCAACCATAATCTTCAAGTCGTCGAAGTCCTCAATCCTTTTTGTCAAGTACTTACGAGAGCTAGGGTGGTGCTATAAAAGAAAGACAACTTTTAATAATAATGACAAACAAATTTATATGAGTAAATAATTATTAGATGTGAGTGGATATTACCGTAAAATATTCCTCCCACACGTCATCTGGGGCTGTAATCTTTTGGGTCACAAGATCCCATCCAAACCCTGAATTAGAAGCCATCAGGTCAGCGACGGGTTGATATTGCCTTTTCCACACCCTCAGCTTACTACGAATATACTCTACCGTCTTATTGCCTTTGAATTTTCCATTCAAGGATGCCAGATTTTTTATCGTTAGTGAGTTCTTTGAGAATGACCCATCTTTGCTTCTGCCGCCATTGTTTGTTGCTTTGACTAATAAACATAGCAACTCATCCTTTTCAGCATTACTCCACTCCTCATAGTTTGATTTCTTCATTTCCATTACCTAGTCCAATTATCATAAATTCTTTAATCTCAACGAAATAAAAAGAAAATAGATCATCCAAATCAAAGACAATAAGAACTAGAATTAGATTAGGTATTTTAATCGGTTTCGAACCAAACCAACTGATTTTGATCCAAACCAAACCGAATAAACCGACTGATTTTGATCTAAACCAAACCGACTAAACTGACCAAACCAAACCGACTGATTTTGATCGGTTTCGACATACTCAATGGATCGAATTGGATTAGGTATTTTAAAAACTGACATAATTGGATCGGTTGACAGATTTATAAATTTTAAACCGATCTAAACCGAACCAACATATGCATATACATATAATATTTATTAAATATACCATATGTCCTCATATATCTTTGCTACCAAAAACCATTGCAATACTGTAGGATCATTCACAATCAGTTTAAAAACTTATTTAGGCCAAATGATTTGATATAAATTATTAATTTTTAAGTAAAAAATAGGTCCTAATAGAAGAAAAAATGAGCCCGATAAGTATATGGGCCAAAGCCCAAACCGATCATCCAATCCAATTCAAACCGACTTTAATTGGATTGAATTGGATTCCAATCTTAGTTCAGTTTAGATCGGAATGAAAATCCTCAAAACCGATCATAGTTGGATCGGTTTAGGTTTTGGCTAAATAGATTGGTTTCGAACCGATGCACACCTGTAACCAAAACGGGAAATGTTGAATATGAGCATCAAAGTTCTTGGTGGAATGTGATGATCATATATGAGTTTACATAGCAATATTTTTTCAATCGCATTGAGCCCATGGTAGAGTAACGTAGTAATATTTTTAAATTGAGTTTATGTATGTGTTGGACTGAACTATAAGGAATCACAATCTTCATGGATCTGTCCGGCTTCGTCGCGACGTGACATCCGTCCAGCACATACGGAGCCGGACGGAGCCATAAAGTGTTGGATGGAGCTATGAAGTGCCGGATCAGAGCCGGGCATCGCAACAAAATGGACTGAGCCGGATGTGCGTTGAGACGAAGCCGGACGCAATAATAAATTTTTTAAAGCTCATAATCTCCATGGATAATCACAAGGACAAATAAGAGCCATGAAGTGTTGGACTGAGCCCTGGGCCCCGCCATCACTTCATGGCTCTGATTTGTTACAAGCACCGAAGAGAGGAGAAGGGAATCGCAATTAGAGTGTGACGATTGGAGTCGGACGGAGCCGGAGGAGGGCATCGCGATCGGATAAGCGGATCGCGATCGGAGCCGGAGACGGAGCCGGAGGAGGGCACCGCGATCGAAGTCGGAGGGTGTCGTAATCAGAGCTGGAGGAGGGCATAGCGATCGGAGCTGGAGGGCATCGTGATCGGAGCCTCGGGCCACTGCGATGCTGCGATGCCCTCGTCGAGCTGGACGAGTCAGGAGTAGAGAGTCGCGGTCGCTGGCCATGGAGTGGCCGAATAGGGCTGCCAAGATGCTGGCGGTGGCACCGCCGTCGCTGGCCACGGAGCGGGCTAGTAGGGCACCACCATCGCTGGCCGTGGCTCAGCCCAGATACCATGCATCTCATCTCTCTCTCTCTTGTATTTTGTTCAGACCGACAAGCGGCCAAGAGGGGCTGGGAGAGGGCGGCTGAGAGGGGTTGGGTCTCCCGACCAAGTTTCCAATGGGTTTCCGATGGGTACAAAGAATAGGGAGGAGGGAGATAGCGAGATAGGGAAGGATAGAGGGAGATAGAGAGAGGGATACCTGGAATGAGGGTTGTCTGGGATCCAACGATGGCGATCACCGGCGCAAGGGTTACCAGAGATGCCATCCGTGAAGAACTAGGGTTTCAAGCATGAGAGAACGTCTTACGTAAGGGATTCAAAATTCCACATTTGAGGTGGAACTTTTGATGGGAAAAAAATATATATACTAGGGTTTCTGAATCCTTTTTGTTATGAAGTCATGGACTTATCCTATGATTATTGACTAACACCTAGCTTAGGACTCCAAACTCATATGAAATATTGACTAACGCCTGGATCAGGAGTTCACGCTGTGGACTCCGCAACCACTAACGCCTAAATCTATAATACTGTAAAAAAGTTCAGAACCACTACTGATGTAATCCTAAATACAAGGAACTCTTCACAAAATCCTAATTGACTAACACCCCCATAGCAAGATTTTAGAATCGTCAACTATACAGGTAGCTTTCTGTGCATCTCCATATGGTGTTGCCACGTTCGTGTGTAGAAATATGTACACATAACTTGGAATTATATTGGATTGCAACTCGGGCGGGTTGAGTTGGGTTGGGGGTCACCAAGTCCAACCCCAAGTATTAAAATCCTCAACCCTAACCCAACCCAACCCAACTTCCAACCTGAGATGCCCAGCCCAAGTCCAATTCAAGCAAAAAATTTTATACTCGGGTTGGGCTCGGGTTAGCCCAAGTTGATAGGATGGATCATATTGTGCGGGTTAGGATAAACTTATTTCCAAATATTGTTTAAGATTTTAACCTTTGAAGATAAAAAACGAAAAGAGCTTATACTTGCTAACACTAGCATACAACTTTTGTTATATTTCTATCCATGTAATTTATTAGAAGATTACATAATGTCTTTATTTGATAAGCAAAAAACAAATAAATAATATGGGACTGGATGAAGTGGATGAATGTGATTGTGACCCCTCAACATAGTAATCGGGATGACTGTGATTGTTGCCTATATATCACAGACTCACCGATACACGTGAGTAATCTGGTTCGGGTTGGGTCGGGTTGCTCAACCTCTCAACCCAAGTCCGACCCAAATGCAACTCGGGTTGTATTTTTTCAACCCTAACCCAACACAATCTAAAAATACATCAATCCAAACCCGCCAAAAACTCGGGTTGGGTTGGGTCCAACCCACCCAAGTTGCAGCCCTACTTGGAATGGCCTTGTTGAAAATTTTAACTACTATATATCATAATCCTCTTTCAGACCATTTTTGTCTATAAATAGCTAATCAAACTCAACAAGATTGTCATTCCAGAGCGTTATAATCATAGCTTATCAAACTTGCAACTCTTCACATGAAAAGTTGCTTCGGTTGGACCGGGCAGAGCCGAAGTCGGTTTGGAGCGTCCTCTGCCCCCCTTTCCCCTTTTTCTCTATTTTTAGGGCTTCAGTATGCACCCTCCTGGCCTCCTCGGACAAGACTGGCGGATCTAGGGAGGTCAGGCGTCCGGTCAGCTCTTCCATTGCGGAGGATCTGGTTCCCCCTTCCCTCCCCTTGTAATTAGGGGGTTTCCTTTAGCTCCGGTGTTTTGTTTTCGTCTCTCTAGGGTGACGGGGACCTCCCTTGCTCGTGTTCGCCGGTCAAGTCCGACTCTGATGTGTTAGTCTACGACGGTTTGCTGTCGGAGTGGAGATCTAGGCCCTGGGCTGCTTGCGGCTGACGTTCCGACGATGGGTCTTCAAGATCCCCTCCTTAACTTGGCGGAATGGATCCTGATGGCGCGTAGCAGCGGCGACTGAATCAGCAGTAAATCAAAGTCTTACAGCTCCTCACCCTTTCTGCCAAGCTGTTGGCGGCGGTGTCTCCCTCGGCGTAGGTGGTGGCTTCATTTTTTTTTCTTCTGGTTTTTAGGTTTTGCTTTGAGATCTTGTTGTTCTCCCGTCATTGTGGCTGTGTTATTTGCGCTCTTGCCGGTGTGGCGGAAGGTGTGGTCTGCTCCACCTGGTGCGGTGTTTTTTCTCTGTTTGGTGGTGGCGTCTATTGATGGTGGCGTTTGTGCCCCTCTCTCTTCTCCGCCGGAGCGATGGCGGTTGTTGTTTGGTGTGGCGTTTGTGTCATCTCTCCGTCGAAGTGGCAGTTTCTAGTTTGTGACAGATTGTGGCGCCTCCTGAGATCTGTTTTTGGCCTCCCCTTCTTTGAATTAAACAAAAAAGTTACTTCGGTTATTGCATTACAGTAGTTGGGCTCATCTCACCAAGTTGTGAGGTCGTTAGTTCCAATCCGTTAAGACATTTCATGCACTGGTGTTTGAGGTGCCCATGTGTCGTCTAATTGGTTTGTCTATTAAGCTAGCACGAGGGTCTCGTACCCGTGATCGAGCCTAGGTGACTTGTACGATAACCCCCAAAAATATCTCTTCACAAGAATAAAAAATTCATATGAAAAAACTTGATATTTGTAAAATAATTAAAGTTATGCAAGTAAAGGATATGTGCAATCATAGAAACCCAAAAAGAAAAATAAAATGTGGAACATGATATTTTGATGGGATAGTGAGAAGAGGTGTGAAAGTTGGTTGAGTGGCAAAGACAAATGAATGGGATTAGGAACAATTGTTTTTTCAAATATTTATCTAGTCTTAAAATTCTATATTTATTACATTTTATTAGTATATTTTTTAGGGTAGGTAAATTATAAT
The DNA here is from genome assembly GCA_947650365.1 of Chamaelirium japonicum. NCBI lineage: Eukaryota > Viridiplantae > Streptophyta > Magnoliopsida > Liliales > Melanthiaceae > Chamaelirium > Chamaelirium japonicum. The sequence continues at coordinate 124,384,553 of OX393549.1, read as the reverse complement.
TTACCCTCCTGAAGTTTAGCTCAAAAACACTTAACCCTTTTATAGTTTATTTTGCTCCAAATGACCCTTTTTGTCAACTACTTAATTTTCTCGTTTAGTAATTTTTATCTGATCAAAATTGAATTATAGGAGATAAAGTATAGTTTTTTAACTATATGGAGTTAAGTGTTTTTGAGATAAACTCCAGGGGGGCAAAGTGTAACTTACCCTTTTCTTAAAAAGGTTTTGTAGTAGATATAAAGAAGAGAAAAAGGACAAAGGCTTAAGAAAGGGTGTTTTTTTAAGAGAAAAGACGAAATAGAGGTAATTTGTAAAAAAAAAGTGATATTGGGGGCTGAGTAGGAGTGAAGGGAACCTCCTTTTCTTTCCTTTTTTGCTCATTGTAAAGCACTGATCAGTGATTTAGACAGAAATAACTCGCTCAAAACTAGACCCACCTCGTAGATGCTGTTGGAGCATCATTCTGTACGGTCAAGATAACAGGGTTCTATACTAATGTCTATTTTTTGGTGTATGTAGTATTACTGAGGATAGAAAAGGCGAGCGAGAATCAAATAACGCTCACCACAAAGAAACTTGTGGCTCAGAATCCCATTCCCCTACTGACGTGGCCCCCCTCCCCTCCCCCCCCTCTGCTGTTAAACCGAGACAGCGGAGAAGACGACGGCGACCCGAGAAACAGAGGAGATGCCGGAGAGCAGTGCAGACCCGATGATCAAGCTGTTTGGGAGGACGATCCCGCTTCCGCCGCCGCCGCCGCCGCCCAGCGAGGAGGCTCCGGCCGGATCCGGCAGCGAGGGCAATAGAGAGGAGGAAGAGGTAACCATTTGAACCCCCCCTGTGCCTCTGGGTTTTAGTAATATTGGAGCTTGGAGCAGCTGGGTTTTTGCTGTTTTTGGATAAAGTTGGGTTTTTTCCTGAGTTGATGTGCGATCTTAGATCGTAATCCGGAACCGGGTTGGGTTTGATGAGATGGGTTGTTGCTAATTTTGGGTGAATCTTAGGATGTTTTCTGAGTGAGAATCAATGGGGTTTTAACCCATTTATGGTGCAATTTTCTTATAGAAAAAATTTCCTTCAAATCTTCAGGATCTTCAGCACAAAGAAGATAGCCCTGAATCCGTGGATCGTGATTCCCCAGAATCAGAAGAAAGGATCGAACCACCGCCGCCGCGGCCGCCGCCGCCGCCGCCGTCTTCCACTGCTCGTGAGAGCCCGAAACCAGCGAAGGCTTCGAGAGCTGAAGAACCAGCAAGTGAGACCAACAGCTCGCAAGAGAAGACAATGAAGAAGCCCGACAAGATAATCCCTTGCCCACGCTGCAAGAGCATGGAAACCAAGTTCTGCTACTACAACAACTACAACGTCAACCAGCCCCGCCATTTCTGCAAGAACTGCCAGAGATACTGGACCGCCGGGGGCACCATGCGGAACGTCCCCGTCGGCGCCGGCCGCCGCAAGAACAAGAGCTCCGCCACCCACTACCGCCACATAACCATGTCGGATGCCTGCCTGCAAGCTGTTCGATCCGATGCCCCTCAGCCGATCCTCCACCCTCCGTCGAAGCCCGGCGGCACCGTCCTCAGCTTCGGATCCGACATGCCGCTCTGCGAGTCCATGGCGTCTGCGCTGAATCTAGCCGACAAAACTATGAAGAATTGCCATCAAAACGGGTCCCGTCGAATGGATGAGACTATAATTCCTTTCTCCTGTGGAGTTGACAATGGTGATGAGCACCTGAGTGGATCTTCGGTGGCCAATCCGAACTCTAACGAAGGGGGTATCGGGGTTACCCTGCAAGAGCCCACGAACCCTAGCCCTCAGCTAGTTCCTGCTCCGCTTCCTTATCTTAACGGATCTCCGTGGCCGTACCCATGGAGTCCAGCTCCAGCCTTCTGCGCTCCAGGCTTCTCCATTCCATTCTACCCTGCCCCAGCTTATTGGGGATGTACATTGCCCGGCGCTTGGACGATCCCATGGCTCTCTCCGGTAGCTTCCGCCTCTCCCCGAGGCGATTCATCGATGTCCTCCGGACCCAATTCCCCGTCCTTGGGCAAGCATTCGAGGGAAGGAGATGTGCTCGCAAACAGCAATTCAGAGGGAGGAGATGATGCTGAACAAAGTAGGCAGGAGAGAAGCCTCTGGGTTCCGAAAACACTGAGAATCGATAACCCCGACGAAGCTGCGAAGAGCTCGATATGGGCGATGATGGGCCTCCAGAATGACAAAACTGATGCAACCAGTCGCGGAGATCTGTTCAAGGCCTTCCAGCCGAAGATAAACATGAAGACCCACAGAGCGGGGGGCTCTGAGGTCTTGCACGCCAACCCTGCGGCTCTCTCGCGGTCCGTCAGCTTCCAAGAGAGCGCGTAGAGGATCGAAAGGCGATCGGGGTTGGAGCCTGTTGTACATGCAATAACTGAAATTTAGCTTCATCATGCTAGTTGACACCGCCGAGATTTTGTAAATTAGAGTTTTTGCAAGGGGGAACTCCAAGGGGGGGGGGGGGTCAGTGAAGGAAACATCTCTTTGTAATCTGATGTAACATTAGGATTGTTCTTCATTTCGACTTAGCTTTGAAGGCTTCATGAGTTCCCCTTTCATGTATATAGCTGATGAGTGAGAATAAAGAGAAGTTATGTGAAGAAATTAAGGAGGAGGAATGGTATTAAATAACTTAACTGCAAACTTAATGGTAGAAGATTTTGTTTCCTATTTCTCCATGCAAGGTTTAGAATTTCGGTCTCATGGCTTGTTTTGGTCCGAAGCTTAAACCGAAATTTTATAATCTCAACCTAAATTGATCGAAATTTAAAATTTCGAGTTCTAGTTTTGAAACCGAAATTGATAGTTTCAGTTCCGAAAGCCGAAATCAAATTTGAGTTTTCGGTTCGGTCCTAGCCAAAACCAAAATATTTCGTCGAAATTTCACAATTTGAAACCATGCCTCCATGTAGTGAACTCCATTGCTCCTCCAAGATGTCTTATCTTCTCTCTTTTTTTGTTGTTTTGGTAAGCGAAAGTGGGGAGGCCACCACAGATCGCCCAAGAAGCACCACAGCCCGATGCTGGCACAACAGACTCGACCAACAGAGCCGCCACAACCCAGCGGAGTAAAAGAAACCAGAAAAAAAAAAAAAAAAAGAAGGGAAAACCTAACCACCAACACGCCATCCTGGCGACCATCACCGCCCACCCGGCGGCACAAACGCACCACCACCCTAGGGAAGCACACAGGAGCAAAGGTCAAGAACCCTAAAACGCAGAAGGAACAGGACCATATAAACAAAAACTAAAAAAGAAAACCGATGGCGATGCACCGCTAGCTCCCACGTACAGCTCAGCCGACGTAAAAAACAACAGGAGAACGCAGCCGAACTCTTATCCTCCATCGAACTCGCCACCTTTGCCTCGATCTTCCAGGAGCTGCACCACTGACCAGAGGAGGGAGGCGATCTGGACAACCACCGACGGAATTTTCATTGCTGGGGCTAGATCTGCATTCCAGCTGAGTCCAACACGCGCCCTCGACACCAAGTGAGACAATCAAATGAATAGAGGGAGAGGGCCGCAACTCCAGCTTGGCGAACACAAAACACCGGCCGCCAGAGCAACCCCTATATACAAAAGGGGAGGAAGGGGACCAGATCCCCACCTGAGAGCAGTCCTATTCATAGGTGTGGCCTCCCTGGCGCCGGCGGCGGCAGCCGAGGAGGCCAAGCGAAGGGGATGAAAACCTATCTCGGGGGTGGGGGGGTGGGGGGAGGAGAGAAAGGGGCTAGGGCGCTACGAGCTACACAGATGTCTTAACTTCAATGCCAATGTGCTTTGCTCATCTGAATCTCTTCTAATTCTATGAAGAGACGCATTTTGTCGACCCTTTCGTTTCTAAAGCCCTTAACATAGTTGCCTTGAACCACGGTATCATCGTGGTTCGGGGACCAGCCATCGAAATATGTTATTCCTGTCCATAAGGACGGTTTTGGATTGTTGAGATCTACAGGGCACCGAGTGACCCCAGGAGGCTCCCATCATAAGGGCCGGGTGATCAAACAAGTGGGGACATGTGTCCGTGGTTGGACCCTGAACCACGGTGATTCTGTGGTTCGGGGCAACTATTTTAATTCATTCGTTTCGCTTCCTAGGATGGGAGGATGCTAAAAGTATATATGTAGAGAGAGAGAGAGAACTATAACCTAAGCATCATAATAAGATGTCTCCTGTTTGGAGAGATCCAAACGTGCAGTCTGTAGGCATTAGCAAGCACTTGAAGATTGTGCTTGAGATAATGCAAGGCACAAAGGAAAAGTGGAGAGAGGCCAAGGGGAAAAAGATGAAGGTTCCTCTAGGTCCACTTCAGCCCTGAGTGAGGGGTAGACATGAATTGCTACCACAAAGGGCCAAGCATCTTTCTCATTGAAAGGTGGAAAGGAGAGGAGGAAGACAAATATGCTGCCCCATTTCTGTGGAAGGCATCAGTCCTAGCAGTAGGATATCATGCCTGTGGGTTGGTATCTGTGTCGCATGGACGACTCAAGCAACATCGCAGCTGTTTGTGCATCGCACGGGTTAGTAACTAGTTGCAATTTCAGTCGCAATGAAAACTTTCTGCATAAATTAAAGAGTTCGAATCTTCTACGGTTCAGCAACTTATAGTTGGAAACGGTAGATGGCTGATGAGTGCCACGTGGCACTAAGGGCATCACAGCCATTGTGGGTAACTGTGATTCATGGTGGGACCCGATGGCAGGCATACACGAACTCGGCCCAACGACTGCGATGATGTTAGTGCCACATGGGGTGCATCGGTTGGCAACCGTTTACCACTGTAGGTCACTAGACTGTAGAAGATTCAAACTCTAAAATAAATTACTCAAAAATGGTAAAATAGTAGATGACCACTAAAGAAGTAATAAAACAGGGTTCCACTACGAACCGAATTGGAAAATTCGGTACCATACCGAACTCATCTCCATTGTCCATCTCATTTTCCATGCATAAGGGGCCATGGGATGATCTATAGGTGGATGCCTAAGATCCACCATAAGATATATATCATAGGCCTGTAAGTATGCGGTGTGCGTCCGAAGCCACACGATCGGGGATGAATGTGATACACAGGTCAGGGCAGGGTTCATCGGATGACTGCAGGGCGACATTACATGCACCGAACACCACATTTTATTATTATTATTATTATTATTATTATTATTATTATTATTATTATATATATATATATATATATATATATATATATATATATATATATATATATATAGAGAGAGAGGGCTGGGTTCCTATGACATGTCATAGGGAGTACCCTATGACATATGGTGAATTAGTAATGCTAGAATGTTTAGAATGTGCTGAATTTTTTTGAGGGTGATCACCTTACCTTAGATAGAATGTCCACAAAAAATCAAAGCATTCTAAAACTTGTTAGGGCATCAAATGCTAGAAGCTTTATCGGCCATTCATTTTAACCGTTAAATTGAAAATCATATTTGATGCCTTTAGAAGTTTTAGAATGAGCCGATTTTTTGTGGGGGTTCTATCTAAGATACGATGATCATCCTCATAAAAATTCAGAACATTCTAAATATTCTAGGGTTACTAACTCACCATATGTCATAGGGTACTCCCTATGACATGTCATAGGAACTCATTTCCCATATATATATATATATATATATATATATATATATATATATATATATATATATATATATATATATATATATATATATATATATATATATATATATATATATATATATATATATATATATATATATATATATATATATATATATATATATTTATGTGTGTGTGCGTGCGTGCGTGCGTGCGCGCGCGCGCGTGCGCTTTTTTCAAATTGATGATTAAAACGGACGGTCGATAAAGTCTTTTAGATTTGATGTACTTAGAAGCCAGGCTTCAGAATATGCTGATTTTTTGTGGATGTACTATCTATGTCAAGGTGATTATGCTCCCAAAATATCAACAACTTTAAAAACAATGCAAAAGTAATGAGCAAAGGGACAAACGATATCTTACCGTAGTTTACTTTATTGCACTACACATCTCATACTACACTTTACAGCATTCCAGTATTACTACACATCTCAAGATTGGTAGCACTTTACTTTAATGAATTGCATGTTTCATACTGCACTTTACTTAAATCAAGCATTAGTGCACATCTCAAGACTTGTAGCACTTTACTTTACTATACTGCACACCCCACACTACACTTTAGTGCAATTTAGCATTATTGCACATCTCAAGACTTGTAGATCCAAATCCAACAGCTGGATACTGCAATGTGGCTTTTCAGAATTATGAAGCATTATTTGAATACTTCTCTATAATGTTACTTCTCCATAAACATTGCCTATTACTTATGCTTGACCTTTCTATATGTTTTTATTCTTATTTCAGTACATAATTCATAGATCAAATTCAACCTACTAATGAAGAAGATGTAGAGTCATCCACAACGAAAACAAAAGGTAAGAAAAGAAAACGTAGAGGTCGGTCAACAACTCTACTATATGTCATTAAGAATAGGAATTTTGGTGTACGAACTGGTGTTCTTTATAAAAAAAAAATGGTCAACTAGTAAGGGAAGTTGCAAAGGAATTTAAGAGCTATCATGGAGTTTTGGATCATAGAATGGTCCCAATAACTTATGATGATTTATGTATGGTGCTAACTAAACTGAAGCAAAAACTATGGAGTTCTTTGGAGGTAAGAGGACATTTTTACGTGCATTTTATATGGTCCAAATTTTGCCTTTATAAAACTTCATATATTGATTATATCCTAGGTAGAATATACTATGAATCCGATTAGCAAGAAAAAATTTATATCTTTAATTGGTAAGAAATGGACATTTAAGAAAACTATTACTTAAAAGCACATACTTAAATTCAAATCTTAGCCTGATCTTCTTAGACACCCACCATCAATGTATGATTTTGTTAATCTATCCATAATGAACATCTATTAGTTATTGATCTATCAATAATGAAAATATATTACTTGGATCCATTGCAATAAAAAATTGACACAAACATTAGAGTTATTATAAACAGATAACTTTCTTACTTTTAATATTTATGTTACTAAATAATATCTTTTTATTATATTTGACGGGTTAAATATATTTTATAAAACGAACTCATAATTTTAACTCTTTAAGTGAGAGAAATACAAGAAAAATTCAATTTGGAAATTAATTTAGGTAAGAAATCTATATTTCATATCTGATATGTATGTATTAGGGGTATTATAGAATAAGATAAATGAAGTATGTTATTGACAATCAGAGCATCTTAGATGATTTAAAAGTATGATAATTTTTTTTAGTATATATGCATTGCCTGATGGATAAATATTGATATTTTCTTACTTATTTTAATTATAGTATTTTACAGTTCAATCGAAAAGATACTTACACACAAGTTGAGCTTGATGAAGTATGAGTTGAATTGATTAACTTCATCCTAGAATATGTGTGACTAATTAGAAAAATGTAACTCAAATATATTATTGCATATATATTGATAATATCTATCAGTTCATAATTTATAAAATAAGTATGTGTTATGAATTTTTTTTTATGCTTACTTGTATCACTATTACTAAAAAAATTCAAAATATTTTCAGGTATTAATGGTTCACAAGGATGTAGCCGAGCAGCTAAGATTTTGATGGTTCACAAGATAGGAGTTGGGTGTGCCGCTTGGATTTTGATGATTCTTCACAATGATATGGAATTAGACGTGCAACTACAATTAGCCTTTAGTTTTTTTTTTTATAAAAATATTGCAATTGTTTGAGGCTTGAAATATTGGTATGAGTGTCCTGTATTTGTATGTTTAGAGGTGGAACGTTTGAAAATATGATTATATATTTTCTTTCTAAAAATTGTTATGAATCTTTTTTTCTAAATACATGTAGTCTTGTCTTCTTTGTTCTACTATTGAGTTCGTCAAGATGTTATTTTTTGACCGCTTAACACTTACACCCCCTCATGTTTAAAACCCTAAAGATGCCTCCCTATAGTTTGAAAAACACATCACTTGCACCCCTCCAGAGGGGGTCTATGTGTATGGTTTTGCAAACTATAAGAGAGAATTTGTAGAGTTTTAAACATGAGGGGGTGTAAGTGATTATTGGTTAAACTACAGAAGTCTATGTATAATTTACCCTTTATAAAATTATATAGAATCATAATATTTGTTAGCATATTATACTATCATCACAATTTGTTTGAAAACTAAGCCCTTTATGCAAATAAAGAGAAAAAAAGATCATAGTTTTATTATTATTTTTTTTAGGAATGAAAAGATTATGGTTTATAACTAAATTATAATATTTACAACTTAAATGGTCATGACTATACTTCAAACTGTGATCTTTATTATATAAGATTATAATTTACTTTAAAATCGTGATTTTTCTTCTATATAAGATTATGTTTTACTTTTTTTAGCTTTGATAAGATCACTACATACTAAATAACCGTAAACATTAGAAAGTAAGGATCATGGTTTACGAGAAAATAATGATATTTAGATTCTATAAAAATATATTTTCAATAATACGATGATCTTTATATATAAAAAGATCACCATCTCTAAAACATTGTGATCTTTTCTTCTCTTAACATAATCCTAATCAAACTTTCTACCATGGTTTGTTAGACTTTATATCACGGTAAAAAAACTATTATTATTTGTATGGATAAAAGATCACGTACAGTCCAATGATCATGATTATTTTTTATAAAATAAATCATGATAAAAAATAAAAGATCATAGATTTTCACCATGATCTTTTGAATTATTCATAGTAGTGATTGTAGTCGTCTCATTGCTTGGCGATTCAGGATGAGTGTGATTCACCAGTCTGACATGGGTGCAACAAATAGTTGTACTGTAGGCTATAGACGATGGGACATAGATCCTGCATATTTGTGTCCCCATATAACTATCAACAAAATATATAAACAAATATTTTTACGTGGTGTCCTTATTCTACTATACGTTTTTCACATGGCGTCCAATTTCCATCATCTAGTTGGAAACATTTTCACGTGGCCCGATTCCAGTATAAATCCCATCCTTTTTACCATCTCCTCCATCTTATTTGGTCGCCTCCTCCCCTTCCTATCATCGTCTACCCAGGCCTCTCTCTCTCTCTCATCTCTCTCTCTCTCTCTCTCTCTCTCTCTCTCTCTCTCTCTCTCTCTCTCTCTCTCTCGGGATTACTATGCATTTTTTATCCGAGCATTGCTATTCCAATATCAAGCATGCACATTGATCATGAATATCCTAATGTGGCTACCAGACACTTTATATTTGGGGTGCCAAAATTACTCCCTATTTTTTTAAGACTCCTACCTGATAAACGTTAAAAAATTATATACAAATCAAACACTCCTTCCCAAAATACCCTCCAAGAGTTTCACCATTTGCCTTCATATTTTTGAGCTTACTACCAGACTCTCTATATTTAGGGAGCTAAAATTGCTCCCTATTTTTAAACGACATCCACTCGATAAACATATATAAATTATATAAAAATCGAACACTACTTCCCAAAATACTCTCCAAGTGCCTTGCTATAGGCGTCCTATTTTTGGGATCACTACCAGACTTCTTATATTTGGGGAGACAAAATTATACTTTATTTTCTCAGGACCCCGTCGGACAACCATAAGTAGATTATATATAAATCTAGCACTCGTCTCTAAATCTTCCTTCAAGAGATTTGCTATGAGTCTCATCTTTTTCTAGGATCGGTACCAGACTCCCTATATTTTGGGAGCCAAAATCGCTCCTCAATTTCTAAGGACCCCCACCTGATAACCATAAGTAAATTATATAAAATTTAAACACTCTTTCCCAAAAATATCCTCCAAGAGTTTTGACATGTGCCTCCCTATTTATGGGATCACTAGCAGGCTCTTTATATTTGGAGAGCCAAAGTCACTCCCAATTTTCTCAGGACCCCCGCTAGACAACTATAAGTAAATTATATACAAATCAAGCCCTTCTTCTCAATATGCCCTCCGAAAGCCTTGTCATGTGCCTCCTAATTTTAGAGATTGCTCAAATACTACCTATATTTGGGGTGCCAAAAGTACTCTTTATTTCCTTAGGACCCCCACCCTATTTATAAGTAAATTATACACAAATTGAGTACTCCTAAAAAAAACACCCTCCAAGACCCTCATAATGTGGCTCTCAAATTTTAAGATCGCTATCAGACTTCCTATATTTGGGAAGCCAAAATTGCTTCCTATTTTTTCAGGGACCCAACCCGATAACCATAAGTAATTATAAACAAATCAAATAATCTTTCCTAAAACATTCTCAAAGAGCCTTATCATGTGTCTCCCTATCTTTGAGATCGCTACTAGACTCTCTACATTTGGGGAGCCATAATCGCTCTCTATTTTCTCACGATCCCACCAAATAATCATAAATAAATTATATAAAAAATAAGTACTACATTCTAAAATATCTTTCGAGAGCCTCGTTATGGGTGTCCCTATTTTTTAGGATCTCTATAAGACTTTCTATATTTAGTGAGATAAAATCACTTCTTAATTTCTCAAGACCCCCACCCGATAACCATAACTAAATTATATACAAATCCAACACTCCTCTCCAAAACAGCCTTCATGAGTCTCTTCATACGCTTCACTTATTTTTGGGATCGGTACCAGACTCCCTCTATTTGGGAAGCCAAAATCACTCTTTAATTTATAAAGACCCCACATAATAACTATAAATAAGTTATATAAAAAATAAGCACACCTCCTAAACTATCCTCAGAGAACTTCGCATGTGCCTTCCTATTTTTTGGATCACTACAAGACACTTTATATTTTGGGAGCTAAAATCGCTCCCTATTTTCTCAGGATCCCTACCTGATAGCTATAAGTGAATTATATACAAATCATGCACTTCTTCCCCAACCACCCTCCAAAAGCCTTGTCATGTACCTCCCTATTTTAGGGATCACTAATAGACTTCCTATATTTGAAGATAAAAAAACGCTTCTAATTTTCTCAGGACCCCACCCAATAACCATAAGTAAATTATATACAAATTGAGTACTATAAAAAACTCTCTCCAAGTCTCTCATAATATATCTTCCTATTTTTGAGATCTTTACCAGAATTCCTATATTTGGGGAGCTGAAATCATTCCTAATTTTCTCAAGATCCCCATTCGACAACTATAAGTAAATTATATATAAATCAAGAATTACTTCCTAAAACACCCTTTGAAATCGTCGACATATGTCTCCCTATTTTTGGGATCGCTACCAGACTTTTTATATTTGGGTAGTAAAAATCGCTCTTTATTTTCTATGAATCCCTACCCGATAACCATAAATAAATTATATACAAATCAAGCATTACTACTCAAAACATCTTGCAAGACCCTCGCCATGTGCCTTATTATTTTAGAGATCGCAATCAGACTCTCTACATTTAAGGAGCAAAAATCGCCCCCTATTTTCTAAGGACGTCACCCGACAACCTTAAGTAAATTATATACAAATCGAGCACTCCTCTCAAAAACACCCTCTAATATCCTCATATAGGCTCTCCCTATTTTTCTGCTTGCTACCAGGCTCTCTATATTTTGGGTGACAAAATTGCTCCCTATTTTCTCAGGTCCCTACCCGATAGCCGAAAGTAAACTACATATAAATTGAGTGCTCCTTCCCAAAATACCCTCCAAGAGTCTCGCCATGTGCCTCTTTTTGTTTAGGAGCAGTACAAGATATCCTATATTTGGAGAGCCATAATCGCTTCCTATTTTTTTTCGACCAAATAAATTATATAAAAATCAAGTACTATTTTCTAAAATACCCTCCAAGAGCTAGTTATAGGCATCCTAATTTTTAGAATCGCTTTCAGACACCCTATATTTGGGGAGCAAAAATCATGCCCTATTTTTTTAGGACGCCCACACAACAACCATAAGTAAATTATATACAAATCGAGCACTCCTCCCCAAAACACCCTTCTTGAGTCATGCCATATACCTTTCTAATTATAGGATTGCAACTAGATTTCCTATATTTAGTGAGTCAAAATCGCTCCCTATTTTCTTAGGATAACGTACCAATTAGCCAAAATTGAGCACTCTTCTCTAAAACTCCCTCAAAAGCATTGCCACGTGCCTCTCTATTTTTGGGATTGCTACCAAGCTCCCTAATTTTGGAAGCCATAATTACTCCCTATTTTCTCAAGACCCCCACTTGATAATCATAAATAAATTATATACAAATCGAGCATTCCTTCCCAAAACATCCTCCAAAAGTCTCTTCATGTGCTTCCCTAATTTTAGGATCGCTAACTAGCTCCTTATATTTGGGGAGCCTAAATTACTACCTATTTTCTCAAGACCCCCACACGACTACCATAAGTAAATTATATGCAAATAGAGCACTCCTACCCTAAACACCCTCAAAGAACCTTGTCATATGCCTCCCTATTTTTGGGATCACTACCATACTCCGTATATTTGGGAGCCAATATTACTTTCTATTTTCTCCTGACCCCCCAGACAATATTAAGTAAATTATACACAAAAAGGACACTTCTTCCTAAATTACCCTTCAAGAGCCTCGTCATATGACTACCTAGTTTTGGGATCACAACCAGACTTACTACATTTGGAGAGCCAAAATCGCTCCTTATTTTCTTAGGACCCCTACCCGATGACCATAAGTAAATTATATACAAACCGAGTAATATAATCCTCCCTAAAATACTCTCCAAGAGCCTCTATGTGCCTCATTATTCTAGGGATCACTTTCGGGCTACCTATATTTAGGAAGCCAAAATCGCTCCCTAGTTTTTAAGGACTCCACCCGATAACCAAAAGTAAATTATAAACAAATAGATAACTCCTTCCCAAAACACTCTCCAATAGCCTTACCATGTGCCTCTCTATTTTTAGGATCGCCACTAGATTCTCTATATTTGGGATACAAAAACAGTTTCCTATTTTTTCAGGATACCCCACCTGACAATCGTAAGTAAATTATGTACTGAGAACTCCTTCCCAAAATACCCTTCAAGAGCCTCACTATTTGCCTCCGTATTTTTAGCAACGCTACAAGACTCCCTACATTTAGAGAGCTAAAATCGCTACCTATTTTTAGATGGCCTCCACTCGACAAATAAAAATAAATTATATAAAAATCAAGCACTACTCTCGAAAATAACCTCCAAGAGCCTTGCCATAAATAACACTCCTATTTTTTAGGATCGTTACCAGACTTTCTATACTTAAGGAACCAAAATATCGCCTACCCTATTTTTTGGATTGGTACCAGACTTTCTATATTTAGGGAGTCAAAATTGCTCCCTATTTTCTTAGGATCCCAACCCGATACCCATAAGTAAATTATATACAAATTGAGTATCCTCTCTAAAATAACCTCCAAAAGCCTTGCCATGTTCCTCATTATTTTAGGGAACGCTACTTGACTCTCTACATTTAGGAAGCCAAAATTGTTTTATATTTTATAAGAATCCCACCCGACAACTATATATAAATTATACACAAATCGAGCACCTCTTCCCAAAACACTCTCCAATAGCTTCACCATGTGCCTTTATATTTTTCTAATCGCTACAAGAATTCCTACATTTGGGGTGCCAAAAATTGCTCCCTATAGTCTCAGGACCCCACCCGACAATCATAAGTAAATTATAAATATCCCTCGACGTTCCAATCTCCAACTCCTTCTAGACGATCCGTCGTCGACATCCCTCGATGTTCTCTCAAATCTCTTTCGAGAGGACCCTCGCCTATTCCTCCCAGGCCGACTGTCTGGGAGCGTCTCAATGAGTCTTCTCGCCATCCTAAGTCTCTCGGCTCCGAGTCATCCTCCAAGCCTTGCATCGTGAGGGATGTTCGGAATGATGGGCACCGCTCTAAAGTTCGGCAATATTACAATGGTGATTGAATCCTAGCCGGGCATCGAACAACGAGATGGACTCCACCGCCCTCTTTGTCTCTTCTTCCTCCGAGATGCCCCTCTAACCAACGAGGTGATCGTCGGAACAATCACACCTCCGAAGGGCCAGTTCATCAGTACATTCTCCGAGCTATGTTTCCTCGAAGCTGGAAAGCTCCTGCTCTCCCCAAGTTCAACTGCCTGACTGGAGATCCAACGTTGCACGTACTCGCCTTCAGGCAGGCATTGACGCCACATGATAGCGACAACCAGGTTCTATACCGCACCTTTACTGGCAGCCTGGATGACATGCCGCTCAATTGGTATCACAACCTTTCGACCGATTCCGTAAGTTGGTTTGAGGATCTGGCAGACCTCTTTGTTCAACACTATTGGTTGAACCTCAAGCCGGAAAAGAAGCTGGACTCCCTTTATCGGCTCAGGATGGGATCAGATGAAACCGTCCGAGAGTTCTCTCGAAGGTTCCGGAACGAGCATGCTACGCTCTCCGGACACCACCTCGACGATGAAGCCATTATGCTCGCATTCCAGAATGCCCTACGCTTTGACCTCTACATCTACAATGAATTCATCCGCAATCCTCTTGCCTTCCTCGGAGTGCTATTCGATCGAATTCAAAAGGAGATCGAGGTGGAGGACGATCAAGTCACTCGCAAGAAACATGACCTTGAGAAGCACCTTTCTGATAAGGAACCAACGAGACCAACAGCTCAAACTCGCAACGCTCAGGCTGACGAAGATGGAGCCTCCAAGAGACTGGGGTAGGCAAGCGATAAACCCATAGAGCCTCAGGAGACCACGGACACCAAAGGGAAGCAGCCCATCTACCAATCAGAGTAGAACGCCACTGACTGTCAACAACTCGGAATGTCACTTATCTGAAATCCATGATGTAATATCTTTCGAGTTATCAATGAAATGATAGTTGTTTCAAATTATATCAAAGACTATCAAATTCTATCTCAACTTTTACTCAACGCCTTGTTAGTTCGGTTCGTGTTGTGACACGACCGACTAACATACAATGAGACAAAGCTACGTGTCCCGATACGTAGGTTCGACTGAAACGGTGCTTCGTCTAAGTCCAACCGATACAAGGGCGCTACGTTGAGTACTCCGAATCATTGGCGTCACACATGCTCTCGTTGTCATGTAAGGACACATGCACTAGTGCCTCGCCACTGTTAGTTCGGTTCGTATTGTGACACGACCGACTAACCTGCAATGGTACAAAGCTACGTGTCCCGATATGTAAGTTCGACTGAAACGATGCTTCGCCTAAGTCCGACCGATATAAGGGCGCTATGTTGAGTACTCCGAATCATTGGCGTCGCATCTGCTCCCGTTGTCACGTAAGAACACATACACTAGTGGCTCACCACAGTTAGTTCGGTTTGTATTGTGACACGACCGACTAATTTGCAACGATACAAAGCTATGTGTCCTGATACGTAGGTTCAACTGATATGGTGCTTCGCCTAAGTCCAACCGATACAAGGGCGCTACGCTGAATACTCTGAATCATTAACGTCGCACATGCTTCCGTTGTCACGTAAGGACACATGCACTAGTGCCTCGCCACAGTTACTTCGGTTCGCATTGTGACACGGCTGACTAACCTGCAACGGTACAAAACTACGTGTCCTGATACGTAGGTTCGACTGAAACAGCACTTCGCCTAATACCAACCGATACAAAGGTGCTACGCTGAGTACTTTGAATCTTTGGCATCACATATGCTCTCGTTGTCACACAAGGACACATGCACTAGTACCTCACCATAGTTAGTTCGGTTTGGGTTGCGAGACGGCCAACTAACCTATAATGGTACAAAGCTACGTGTCCCGATACGTAGGTTTGACTGAAACGGTGCTTCGCCTAAGTTCAACTAATACAAGGGCCCAACGCTAAGTACTCCGAATTCTAACCCCCATTGATCAATAATCCCAAGGCCCTACCCTGGGCATTCAAAGACAAAACCCGAGACGTCGGTACCGTCTCGGCCCGAGGCAACCTTCGCCTCGGCATTCGAATACAAAGTCCGAGGTAGCCTTTGTCGCCTCAGAACCTGATGAAACCCGAGATGTTGGCACCGTCTCGGCCCGAGGTGACCTTCGCCTCAGCATTCGAAGACAAAGTCTGAGGCAGGCTTCGCCGCCTCGGCACCTGATGAAGCCCGAGACATCAACACCGTCTCGGCTCGATACAGCCTTCGCCTTAGCATTCAAAGACAAAGTCCGAGGCAAGCTTCGCTGCCTCAGCACCTGACAAAGCCCGAGACGTCGGCACCGTCTCAGCCTGAGGCGACCTTTGCCTCGGCATTCGAAGACAAAGTTTGAGGCAGGCTTCGCCGCCTTGGCACCTGACGAAGCCCGAGACATTGGCACCGTCTCAGCCAGAGGCGACCTTTGCCTCGGCATTCGAAGACAAAGTCCGAGGTAGGCTTCGCCGTCTCGGCACCTAATGAAGCCCGAGACATCGACACCATCTCGGCCCAAGACAGCCTCCATCTCGGCATTCAAAGACAAAGTCCGAGGCTGTCGTCGCCACCTCTGTGCCCGACAAAGAATTCGGTGACAAGCGCGACGGCCATCGCCGATCAACTCATCGATCGACACACCCTCGGCCGGCCCTTGGTAGAGGGGTTCGACAGCCAATGCCGGACAACATGGAGATTACCGATGCTGGACAACGCGTTGGCAAGTGCGACGCCTATCGACAGACGCACCCCCAAGAGTCTCACCATGTGCCCACTACCAGACACCGTACATTTGGGGCACCATAATCGCTCCCTATTTTCTCACGACCGCACATATACAAATCGAGCACTCCTTTCCAAAACATCCTCCAATAGCCTTACCATGTGCCTCTCTATTTTAGAATAGCTAACCGACTGTTAGTAAATCGCTCCCTATTTTTTCAGGACCATTTGGGGTGCCAAAATCGCTCCCTATTTTTCAGGACCCCCACCTGACAACCGTTAGTAAATTACGTACAAATCAAGCACTCTTTCCCAAGAGTCTCGCTCCCTATTTTCAGACGAGTCTCACTTAACAACCATAAATAATTTATATAAAAATCAAACACTACTCCCCAAAATACCCTCTAAGGGCCTTGTTATGTGTATTTTGTGATTGCTACTAGACTCCCTATATTTGAGGAGCCAAAATCATGCCCTATTTTCTCAGAATGCCCACCTGACAATCATAAGTAAATTATGTACAAATAGAACACTCCTCTCCAAAGCACCCTCCATGAGCCTCGTCATATGCCTCCCTATTTTTGGGATAGCTTCTAAACTCCCTATATTTGAGGTGTCAAAATCGCTCCTTATTTTTCTAAGGATCCCGCCCGACAACCATATGTAAATTATAAAAATTCGAACACTCCTCCACCAAAACACCCTCCAAGAGCATCATCATATGCCTCCCTATTTTTTTGATCGCTACCAGACTCCCTATATTTGGAGAGCTAAAATCTCCCCCTATTTTCTCTAGACCCCCACCCGACAACCATAAGTAAATTATATACAAATCGAGCACTCTTCCCCAAAACACCCTCCAAGAACCTCGTCATGTGCCTCATTATTTTAGAGATCGCTACCAGACTCCATTTAGGGTGCTAAAATCACTCCCAATTTTCTAATGACCCCACCCGACTGGAGTGGCAATCCTTGACCCGACCAGCCAACTCGAATTGAAATTAGCGGGTTTGGGTTTGACCTAAATGGTTGGGTCATAAACTAGTTAATCCGACTGACCTGTTTATTAAACGGGTCAGGTTTGGGTTTGTACTCATAACTGGATTGACCCGACTTTACCCGTTTACCAAATGGGTTGTGTCAACTAGACCAGACCTGACTTTACTCGTTTACCAAATGAGATCGCTACCAGACTCCCTATATTTAGGGAGTCATAATCGCTCCCTATTTTCTTACGATCCCACCCAATAACTATAAATAAATTATATAAAAATCAATCACTACTCCCCAAAATACCTCCGAGTGCCATGTTGTGGGTGTCTCTATTTTTGATATCGCTATCAGACTTTCTATATTTATGGAGACAAAATCGCACCTTATTTTCTCAGGACCCCCACTCAATAACCATAACTAAATAATATACAAATCGAGCACTCATCCCCAAAACTCCCTACAAGAGTTTCGACATACACCTTATTTATTTTTGGGATCGATACCATACTTTCTATATTTGGAGAGCCAAAATCACTCCTAAATTTCTAAAGAACTCTATCCGATTACCATAATAAATTATATAAAATTGAACACTCACTTGTCAGGGTGCGTGCCTATCATCCAGTGCAACGTCAGGATATTACTATGTGTGTAATCATAAACCGAGACACAATTGATAAGGTGTGGCTTTGATTAATTTGTCTCTTTTGTTTTCATAACTTTCTACCAAAGTTTTAGCCAAATATTTTCATCCTAGCTTTTCTTCCAAAACTCTCTCACTATAGAATGAGAACTTTTATCCCATAGTGCCTTTAGGAAAGGGGTGAAAGGGGTATATACATAAGGAAAGTTCCTCTACCTCTTTATTTAGGATGAACAAGTGGACTATATGGCTCTTTTGGCACTTATTAAGTCCTAACATGAACCCGACTCCCCCTTATCCCTTGGATGGAAGGATACAACTACTACCCCAATCTCATGAATTTGTGATCCCTAAGCCAGATGGATCTCATACTAATGTTTGAAACAAAAATGCACAGACTTATTGAGTGTTGGAGGGTTTCCAACTCTTTGAAAGAATCGTATTGAAATTGTGCTAATGTTCCATAAATTCACGAACGAGTCCTACGGATACATATGGTGCAAGAAATTATCACAAAAGATCCACCATAAAAGTTGGAATTGCAATAGGTTCAGCATGTGATAAAATAACACATATGCCCTTCTATTTACCATCTAGTTAAATCAGTTTCACAACACGACAAAAATGTTTTTGTCGTGCTATGAAACCCAAACCCTACTTTTGTATCCTAAATAGTGAATCATAATCCTAACCCTAACCATAACCCTAACCAAAGGACATACAGCCATGTCAGCATATGCACTAGATCGAAAAATGGTCTCCACTGGATTATGCATTTGGTGCTGTCTAGCTCATGGGGACCGAAATCGATAGATGGATCGTCTGTCTCCGTCCGATCTCCAAGATCCTCTCTCTCGTTGTCACGTGTCTTTCCTAACATAGGTGTGGATCATGCCGATGGACCATCCACTAGAGAACAAAATTTGTGACATTCTTTGGTGGGGCTCAGCGGATGGATCCTCAGCTGGAGATGCTCTCAAGTCTCATCCATGTTTTTAATGCCGCTATATATTCATTGGAAATCTTAGCGACATTCGGTTAGGGGTGGCAATGGGTCGGGTCGGGTCCAAAATCTCTAGATCCGGATCCGATTCGTTTAACTAATCGTGTCTAGATCCTAAGACCCTAAACAAGTCCCTTATCCGCTTATAAACGGATAGACCCAATAAGACCCGTTTACCACACGAGTCTATTCAGTTGACCTGATCTGACTCGACTTGGCCTGAACCGAAAAGACCCGCTGGTACTACATACTACAGTATCGGATTGCGAGTAGACCCGATCCGACCCGACACGATCGGTTGAAAATTTTAAACCAGGGGTGGCAATCCTTGACCCGACCCGCCAACCCGACCCAAAGTTAGCGGGTTTGGGTTTGGCCTAAATGGGTTTGGGTCATAAACGGGTTGACCCGTTTATTTAATGGGTCGGGTTCAGGTTTGTATTTATAACCCGATTGACCCGACTTGAACCGTTTACCAAATGGGTCATGTCAACCCGACCCGACCCGAGCCAACCCAAACCAACCCGATCCAACATAACACAACCCGACCCAACACGGCCCGATCCGACCGATCTTGACCTAACCCGACAAGTTTTCATGGGTTATGTTGACCCAATCCGACACGACATGACCCGACCTATTTAGTAAACGGGTTTAACGGGTCGGGTCGGGATTGGGTTCAAGTTTTGACCCATTTATTAAACGGGTCGGGTTCGGGTTGGATGCTTTGCTCTTATACCTATGTCAAAACCCGACCCGAACCGACCCATTGCCACCCCTATTTTAAACTGGTCATTCCGGATCTACTGTATCCATACCCTATAAACCCGGACCCGACCCGTTTATTAAGCGGGTCTACCTTGTTGACCCGGTTACGAACTGTTTAACCCAGGCCCAGAATTGTCAGCGAGACATATCACCACTGTTTGGTGGTGGTATCCCGTCACCTGATCGGCCTCCTCTGCTCTGTCGGATCGGGCCGTGTTGGGTCGGGTTGTGTTATGTTGGATCGGCCGAGACAAATTTATGTCGAAATTTGAGTTACACCCCCACTTTCTAAAAAATTGGCCTTAACCCCTAGTCACCCTGAGCGTCGACAAAGAAGTGGGGATGTAATTCCCAAAAAAACAAACCCTACTTCTAACGGGTCTCTCACGGTTAGGTGACGGATTGGAAGGTAAAATCAAACTTTTAGAAAGTAGGGGTGAAACTCAAATTTCAACAGACAAGTGGGGTGAGTTAAAAAACCCGATTTTATTCTCGAAAGGATGAGAGGCCTTGCACTTTCCTTCCTCAAAGCTCAACCCAAAAGCTTGCCGGTAATACTTATAAAAAAGACTCATGGCCTTTTTCAAAGGCTTTGATTTTTTTTTTGAGGGGTATCAAAGGCTTTGTTTAGTGAGAGAAAGGGGGGGGGGGGATAACCTAAACATGATCCACGTGGACAAGTTCAGTTAGAGAGAGATGGTGGTAGGTGCACCAGGAGTGGTCGACTACGGCCCTCTTGGGCTGACACATGTCCCTTGAGATCGTAGTAGAGATATAACAATATGGTCTTCATCTTGCATAGGTCACTACAAGAAATTGCATCTTTAGCGACACTTTTTTGCGACGCAGACCCTTTTCCATCACCAAAAGTTATCTTTTTGTGACGCAATATTTTATTCGTCGCAAACTCGTGTCACTAAAGGTTTGGTAGCTAGTTGAGTTCGCGTGTAGAAGGAAAAAAAAATTTTGGCGACGATAAATGGCTATTTGGCGACGCAATAAAATGTCGCTAAATTATTTATTTTTAGCGACAAAATAAATTTTGTCGGGAACAAAATGCGCTACTATTTGTAATTGGCGATGTAGTTGTGCGTCGTGAAATTTCTTGTTTCTGGCAACAACTATTTATAACGTCCCAGTTTCTTAATTTTTTATGGCAACGTTCTACGTGTGTAGCAGAATCGTCCCAAAAAATAAAAATAAAAAATTTCACACCTATAATGGGAAAGTTTTTTGGCAACGATAAATGACTATTGAGGAGAAAAAGAGAGATGAGAGAGGGATGGGGGCAATTCTGAGACCCATGGAAGGGGTTCACGTGGAGGTCTTCTTTTCACCAAGTCGCGCCTAGTATCTTGCACTATGCTCTCTGAGCCGCGCTTCACTCTGTCATTCTACACCACCTATTGCATCATCAGCCTCTTCAGTTTACAATTCTCCATCGAAGATCGCTGCTCCAACAGTACTATTGCTCAAGGATCATTGCCCTAACCCGACCCGACCTATTTAGTAAACGGGTTTAACAAGTCGGGTCGGGGCAACCCGTTTATTACGCGGGTCGGGTTTGGGTTTAAGTTTTGACCCATTTATTAAACGGGTCGGGTTCGGGTTAGATGTTTTGCTCTTGTACCTATGTCAAAACCCGACCCGAACCGACCCATTGCCACCCCTATTTTAAACTGGTCATTCCGGATCTACTGTATATATAGCCTATAAACCCAGACCCGACCCGTTTATTAAACGGGTCTACCGTGTTGACCCGTTTACGACCCCAACCTGTTTAACCCAGACCCAGACCCAGACCAAGACCCACTAACTTCCTGTCGGGTCCAGATTTGTCAGCCCTACATTCGGTTGGTCTGACGGGCAGCCAACGGATGACACGTGCCGTGTGACGTGTTAAGTTTTGAAGCGAGACACATCACCACTGTTTGGTGGTGGTATCCCGTCACCTGATCGGCCTCCTCTGCTCTGTCGTCAACTCATTGAACGATTTCATAAGGGGTTTTTTTTAGGGCTACACCCCCATATTATGTCGAAATTTGAGTTACACCCCCACTTTCTAAAAAATTGGCCTTAGCCCCTAGTCACCCTGAGCGTCGACAAAGAAGTGGGGATGTAATTCCCAAAAGAAAAAACCCTACTTCTAACGGGTTTCTCACGGTTAGGTAACGGATTGGAAGGTAAAGTCAAACTTTTAGAAAGTAGGGGTGTAACTCAAATTTCAACATGCAAGTGGGGGTGAGTTAAAAAACCCGATTTTATACTCGAAAGGATGAGAGGCCTTGCACTTTCCTTCCTCAAAGCTCAACCCAAAAGCTTGCCGGTAATACTTATCAAAAGGACTCGTGGCCTTTTTCAAAGGCTTTGATTTTTTTTTTTTAGGGGTATCAAAGGCTTTGTTTGGTGAGATAAAAGGGAGGGATAACCTAAAGCATGATCCACGTGGACAAGATATAACAATATGGTCTTCATCTTGCATAGGTGTACATCAAAGAGTGGATTATGTAGACTCTTTCAATCTTACTTTTTGAAAGAGCAAGCTATTGAGGAGAAAAAGAGATATGAGAGACGGATGGAGGCAATTCTAAGATCCATGGAAGGGGTGTCACGTGGAGGTCTTCTTTTCACCAAGTCGTGCCCAGTATCTTGCACTATGCTCTCTGAGCCGCGCTTCGCTCTGTTATTCTACACCACCTGTTGCATCATCAGCCTCTTCATCTTACATCGGAGATCGCTGCTCCAACAGTACTGTTGCTCAAGGATCATTGCCCTGGCCAGACTTGTCACTGGCATTGCACCTCCGTTACTTTGACCCGGTACCAGGTGCAGTGCTTGTGCTCATGATCTTTAATGATTGTGCTCCTTACTCAACTTGTCTTGCAGACATCGCACTTCGACCACCACTTTAGTAACCTTCTCTGGGTTGCTATGATACCTCAAGACATTCCTATTTTTTTGTCAATGGTCTATTATTCTGTCCTTCTCCAGGGGGATTCAAGATGTCCATATTGGTTTGGCCTGCTTGTAGGTTGTCATGTTCCCCAATTAGCATGCTTGCAAGTTGGCTTGCTTCATTGATTATTATGCTTGCAGGCTCACCCGATTCTGTGGTTATCCTTCTTGCAGGTCAATCTGATTGTAGGTCGACTTGACATATAATTTTTTTTTTTTTTTAAAGGGGGAGGAGGTTAAGAGCATTTTGATTTATCTTTACTTGTATTTTCTTTCTACCTTTGCATGGTATTTATATTGTTGCCCATTTAGCCCTAATACATTAAACATTGCCCTTAAGGCTTTCTACACAAGGTGCTCGCTATGAGCTTCCTCCCTCTCATGTTAACAAATCCTAAACCTTAACCCTAAATCCTGTAAGTAGTATGTTTATCTTCTCAGATGTGATATTGCTTCAAAAAAATTAATTTTGCATTAGTTCTGAAATCTAACACTAATTTGGGATGATCAAATCAACAAAAATGTTGCAAATCGTTCGTTCAATAGGATTAAAGTACATGTTCTTCAAAAAACAATTCTAAAAGAGGAAACTTAAATTTCTTTTAGTAATATATTTTTGTTATTTAGTTGATAACATGCTAGTGAAAAACCATTAAATATATCAAGATTTAATTCAAACATCGAATTTATGGATCAATCGCTCAATTTATAGCCTTGCATTTCACAGATTGAGTAGTTTTTGAAGGAAAAAAATAGTCTTAACATTGATAAAATCACTTGAATTTTGGATACGTAGTAGATTTTTGACTGCTATTTATCTACATAGCATGCATGAAAATATATGCTTGTGGAGCCAACGCATGTGGGGGATTCTTTCATCGCGTAAAGTTTCCCATCAACAATTAATAGAATTTGAGTATGGTTGCCCTGTAGCGTGCTGGGCTGTAATATAGACACTATTGAGCGTAAAGAGTTGACACAATGGCATGGTGGTTAAGTTCGACCGAATCCTACGTCTTCATGCGGTAAGACGCAACCTTGAATCCATCAACTCGAAAAAAAGTAGAGCACGCTCGATAAGCCGAGGAGTACTACTTGTACAAGTTGACAGAGAGCAAAGTGGGGAGGAGAGAGAGAGTGGGTTCTAGAACCTTATATGTTCTTGGAGAGTAGTTTCCAGAAACCTATATGTTCTTCGTTTAAGCACTGCAACTCAAGAAACTAAAGAATGGGCTTAAGAGGAAAATTTGGATAAAAGTCAGATCTGAGTCCGTACCTGGATCTGGTGTCATGTCTGCTATTTATAAGGCTCAAGGGACAGCCAAGCCACCGAGCTGTTACTGTGGGCCCTAGACGGACCGGAGAGCCTCAGTACTGTCATCGTGAGCCCTAGGCAGGGCTGGGGTGCCCTAAGCTATCGTCGCTGACCCCAAGCAAGGTTGTTGGGCCTGCTGTAGTATGCCAGGCTCCGAGTTATCCTCGTGGGTCCCTCGAGGGCTGCCAAGTCTCGAGGGGACGTCGTACGCCCTAGGCAAAGTTAACGGGCCCCTATCGTCTACTGGGCCCTGAGCAAAATTCTCACGGGCCCAACTCCAACTGCTAGGGCCCAAGCTATCATCGTGGGCCCCACTTGGAATGTACGTTGCTGGTTCGTGAATGCTTTAACCAGATTTGGGTTTGTGAATGCTTTAGCCAGATTTTGCACTCACGACGCCTTTATGTGTAAGAATGTGATTGGAGCGTTCCAAAGCATATTTGCTTGATTTAATTCTAGAACTTCTAAATAGTTCAATATTTCAAAAATTTAAAGCATTGACACATCGTTGAAATATTTCCAACACCTCGGTTTTGGGATAGAGGAAACCTCACATGGTATTAGAGTCTAACCGTACCTCTCATCTGCCGGGTTTGGTCTATCATCCACGTGACAAGGACCACAAAAGATTGGCATGCACGTGAGGAAGAGTGTTGGAGGATTAGTCCCACCTCGGTAAAGTAGAGGACGAAAATGATCCTTATATGTATGATGGGACCTCATCTCAACGCCTGGGTTTTGGAATAGAGGAAATCTCACACCACCCAATATTTGATATCCCGCAACATTGAGATATTGATCGAAATCAAAATGTCAAACCTTGCCCACACATCACATTGGCTTATCCGATGGGTCCCCATTCTTCGGTGTGAAGCCTTCTTGGGTTATGGTGGTGTTGAAATCCCTACATAGTGCAGCTGCTTTTGAGGCTGCTCCTAATTCCCAAGGTAAACTAAAGTAGAAACTAGGGGAAAAGAGGGAGTATCTTATGGGAGGGGGAGGCATCATCTTCCAAAGCTTTGGAATGAACCCTAACTCCCATTCCCTAACTCCCATTTGGCCTATCAACGGCTCGAATTCGGAGGGTAGATCCAAATTTGATGTGTTTATATTTCGAATATGATCGGCTTGTTTTTAATAGGATCTCGAATCAAAATACTAATACCAAATCCGGTGTTTTCTGATTCGGAACATGCATGATCCCGTTGATAGGTCCGAAAGATTAAACAATAAAAAATTCTGACGGAAACTCACGACTTGTAAGTTTAAATTGTTGATTAGCTTGAGCCAATGGGGTGCTTGAGGGCTCAGAGCGCTTTGTTTTTCCCCCCTTTGTCCCCCCACCCAGATCTAGGGTTTCGGCACCCTCTCTTGGCCTCCTCGAAAGCCGGCGTCGGCTCCAGGGAGGCCGGGATCTCGGCTATGGTTTTTTTGTGGAGAGATCCGCCCCCCTTCCTCACCCTTTGTGTATAGGGTTTCCTCCGGCGACCGACATTTTGTGATCATCGTGCCGGAGACGAGAGGCAACCATTGGCTTTGATCGGTGTCCCTTTCTCGTCATCGGGGGTGCGATTCCTCGCCAGATTCAGTCTGAGGAGCATATCCGGCCCCGCCCCCTGATGGCGGTGGTGGTTTTCTGGATCGGCCTCCGCTGGCCGGCAGAGCGGGTCCCGACATGGAGGTGGTGGTGGCGGTCAAAGGGTGATGGTGTGCAACTGCGGATCCTCCAGATTTGGCTGTGTTGCCGGAGCCAGTGTCTTTATGTTATGGTGTAATTTTTTTTTTGGTTTTTTCCTCTTTTTTTTCTCTTCTTCCCCACCGGTGGCGGTGGAGCTGTGGTCCGGCCATCAGCGGTGGCCGATGTCCTCTGTTGGGTTGTTCCTGCCAAGTGCCGGTATCTCGGGGCCTTGTTCCCCTTCTCTTTCCACCTGATGGTGGTTGTTGGGCTCGTGGCAGTCTTCTCGCCAGATGGTGGTCCGTTGTATCCTCCGTCTAGGGCAGTTATCGCTTGCACCAGGCTGTGGTGCCTCCTGAGATCTGTTGTGATCTCTCCTTCAAAGTACCAAAAAAAAAAAGCTTGCGCCAATGGATTTTGCGATTCATGGCCCGACGGTTAAAATAAGATAGCTGGGTTGGCCATCAGATGGTTGAAATAAGATGGATGGGTTGGGCATTTAACGAACTATAATATATAAAAGCCGAGTAAATATACAGATCGCATCAGGGTAGATCCGAATTCGATCAGATTATATTTCGAATCCGCTAGGATCATTTTAAATCGGATCTCGGACCAAAAAATAACGCCCCGCCTAGAATTTTTGAATCGAATTCGGATCATGATCCGATCCATTGAAATGCTAGCTCCCATTGGTTCCTTATCCTTAGACTGGAGCCTAAAACCACTGATATCAATAGTGGACTATGGCATGGCACTGTGCAGAGGACTTTCGAGGAGGCCAAAGGTGGGGTGCTTAGATTTTCCAGTCTTTTGATCCTACTGGTCTACTAGATACAGTTCTGATGTTATTAGGCAGCGGTTGGCTAAGAAGTTTTGTCCCATTACCGCTGCGTTTTGCGGCAAAAAACGGGTTTGCTAAGCTTTTGTATACCATTCTACGTGCTAGAGACGGGCAGGGCCAGGGCAGGGTTGGGGTCAAACTTGGTATGATCCTTTGTTTTAGGGGTAAGCCCTAGCCCTTCAGGGTCGGAAAATGATGGGCCCTAACCCAATTCTTCAGGGTCAAGCAAGGGCCATGTTAAGGATTATTGACAATTTTATTTAACCACTTAAGTCATTAAAGTAAGGGTAAAATGTTTTTTTTTTCTTCTCAAAATTACTTATGTACCATTGCCTTTTGACTTATGGCAATCGTTTAAACCATCGTTCTATATCCATGCATGAGGCCAACAATACAACTTAAAGTATTACAAGTCTTACGAGTACCATATAATACTTCTAATACTAATAGATATGAACTTGAGAACTCCATATCCCACAGGGCCATAGTGAGTGACCGACTAATGACTGATTAGTCCCAATTAGTTATTGATTTAGCACCTTAATAAGTATTTTATATATTTATAATAGTTTATTATATGGAGGGTAGGGCAGGGTCGTAGATTTTCCTAGCCCGGCCCTCATCATGGAGGGCTTATGAAAACTAGGTCCGGCCCTTGGGGTAAGGGCCTTGAAGGCCCAACAGGGGGGGGGGGGGGGTACCCTTTCCTAAGGGCTAGATAGATAAACCTACCCGATACCTTTGAGAGAGAAAACACAACAAAACGGGGCGAAAGTTGTAAAGGTCCACAAAACATTAGTTTCAGCTATTTACAACACAACAATTACTAAGGGAAGCACATTTATAAAAAAAAATGATCCGACCGCTGCGGGCTGCGCCATGGATGAGGGCAACTCAAGCCCGCCACCACCTCCAACCATGCCGTGCGGAACGCCATCCACCTTCGTCGTTCGCATCCACCGGCCCCATGAAATCCATCGCCACCACCTCCTCCTCCTCCCCCCTCATTCGTCTTCCTCCTACACCCGGTTTCTAAACTGTGCACTCGGCCATGCGATGCTGAGTGCATCTATATCTCATTCCGCCATCAGAGGACGAGTGCTCAATGGTGGCCGAACGGGTTGTAGATGCACTCGGTCTCGAATGGACGAGTGCACAGTTTAGAGACTCAGCCTGTACTGACCGAGTGTAGGAGGAAGAAGGAGTGGGGTGCAGGTGGAAGAAGGAGAAGGATGAGGAAGGAGGAGGATATGGTGGTGGCGATGGGTTCGATGGGTCCGTCATTGGCTGATGGGCGAGGGACCTGCACGGATCAGGTCGGTGACCCTACGGCGACTTACATCAGAGGAGGGTGAATACGAGCCGCGATGGTGGTCGGTGACTTGTACCACACATCACGGGGGGCAACACAATTACAAGTGCTGCCCTTGATAATCTGCAGCTACCCATGGCATTTGTGATGCCCCTAGTAATAGTTTGTGATTGCAAACAAAAGCTCATGGCCCAATAAGCATCTGTCGCTGTCCACGTAAGATGACCAAGAGAAAATTTATGTGATCAAAGGTTAAGTTAAATCTTAGTATCCTTGTAAAATTTAGGACTTAAAATCATAAAATCCCTCGAATGTGATCAACTTGGTGCGATCCTATATTATTTGTTAGGATTTGGGTTTAGAAATTATAGTTTAGGATTTATAAATTAGGGTTTAGGTTATAGGATTTAGGAATCAGAATTTAGGGTTTAGTGTTAGGGTTAGGTGTTACTGCAACTGCTATAGACAGTAATTTGTACTGTAATTAGTAGTCACTGTAGCTGCTTTGGTGAAATCATTGCAGTCGCCACTATGATTTCACCGTCGGTATAATTAGGTTTAGGGTAGGGTTCACTATTTAGGATATAGAATTAGGTTTAGGATTATGGTTCACTATTTAGTGTATAGAATTAGGGTTAGGCTAAGGGGTTTTTTCTTGCCAGTGTGTTAGGTTTAGGATTAGGGTTCATTTTTTAGTGTATAAATTAGGATTATAATTCACTATTTAGGGTATAAAATTTTTTCAATCCTTGAATGGAAGTGATCCCCTTGCCAACTCTATCAACTATTCTATATATCGACTAGGTGAGTGAGTGTTACCTCACCTCTGAACCGTTGGATGCGCTTTGGTAGGCACGCTGACCTATGTATTGAACCTCTCTGGTCTAAACTCAACAAGCACTTGGTTCTGTGACCTACCTATGTTGCCTATGATGGGTAGGGCTGCAACTCGGGCAGATTGGGTTAGGTTGGAGGCCAACCCAAGCCCAACCCGAGTTGTAGAACCCTCAACTCGTATCCCAACCCAATCCAAGCCCAACTCAAGAAAAAATTTCAAAGCTCGGGTTATATCGGATTAGCACAAGTTGGTGGGCCAGGTCGGGTTGCATTTCTAGGAAGAAGATTCATGGCTCCACTCGGGTTTGGGTTCGGTCGGGCTGCCCAAGCCCAACCTAAGCTTTGTTCGGGTTGACTTTTCCAACACAATACCAATCCATCCTTCAATAAAATGAGCTCAAATCCAACCCAGAGTTGGGTTGGGCCAAGTTTAACCTGCCCGAGTTGCAGCCCTAATATTGACCAGTACCAATGGGTCTGAATTCAGGTCTCTTTTATATTCACAGGCCGGGCGGATCGGGTCGGGTCTGACAAGCAGACTCCATGGCTATGGAGTACAGCTCTAGTTAAGTAGGCTGCTCAAAAAGATTTGCAATAATTTTCTGATAGGCTTCAACCTACAAAATAACCAAGATATAATTTAACAAGAGAGATGCTTGCCAAGAACCCTTCAAATTGTCTTAAAATCTCACTACAACAATCAATTGACATCACTTTGGTGAAAGATCCACAAATTACCGCAAATAATGTCGTAGTCCATGAATATTTTACGAGTCCTTGACATGCGATTTATTAAGGAGTAGCTTGCAATTTTTTTTTTTTTAAGAATCCATCAACATCACATCTGAGGAGGTTTACGGCGGACGCCACCGGTTGTTCGTTCAGAAAATTCACACACTGCTGCCCTCGTCATTGGATATTACATCCCCCCGTTCTTGGAGCATGGCGGACATTACCGTACGCAGAGAGTTCTATAAGATCCATGTCTCGTCCTACAGTAGCTCGAAGCATAAATATCAGCGACAATGGTAGAATTAAACGATTGATAATCACAAATTGATTCGACCTATCGAGCTTTTTCATCAATGAGATGAGTGAATATACCTGACACTCTGCAATAAGCACTCCTCTGTCTGAGGTCTGATTTGGATATTTCAGTCCGATTCCCTTTCGATCGATTAACAGTTGCCTACAAAAGAGAGGAAACCAATCAAGCTCTCAGGCAGATTTATAATTGTTAATGTATATTGTAGGTTATACATATGAGTTAGTACAGGACTCATTCCTTACACGTGTATATGCCTATATATTCGTGGCTATTTGTCCTAATAAGAAATGTCCGTCATTCCCCCAAACCCTAGCCCTCTCTCTCTCTCTCTCTCTCTCTCTCTCTCTCTCTCTCTCTCTCTCTCTCTCTCTCTCTCTCTCTCTCTCTCTCTCTCCTAGGGTTGTGGTAGTATGGTATCGATGCAGGTTTAAACTCCTTGTTATCCCCTTCCGCTGTCTTCCTCCCCGATCCAGCGACCTTGCCTGCGCCTGCGACGAGCCCGTCGACTTGAGCTCTGCGTATGAGCCCACGCTCGGCACTCCCGCGCCTAATAAGTCCTCCGTCGGTCTTAGTCGGCCCCTCTAGCAGCCCGCCGGTCTTTCACATGCCCTCCTGCAGCCCGCCGACTATCCGCTGGCCCTCCTGCAGCCCGCCGTTTTCTGTCGGCCCCTCCTGCAGCCCTCCGCTGAACCTCTGGTAGCCCGTCGTCGACTCTTCTGCAGCCTGCCGACTATCCGTCGGCCCACCTGCAGCCCATCGGACCTCCTGCAGCTTGCCACCGGCCCTTCTGCAACCAGCCGACTAGCCACCGGCCCTCCGGCAGCCGGCCGATCTTCCGTCGACCCCTTCTGCAACCCGTCAGCCCTCCGTCGGACCTCCTGCATCCCACCACCGGCCCTCCTGCATCCTATCGATCTTCCGTCGACCCCTTCTGCAACCCGTCAGCCCTCCGTCGGACCTCCTGCATCCCACCACCGGCCCTCCTGCATCCTATCGATCTTCCGTCGGCCCCTTCTGCAGTCCGCTGCCGGCCTCCTGCAGTCCGTCGACCTTTTCTGCAGTCCTGATGGTCTTTCTGCCGGCCCTCCTTGCTACATGCGCCATGTAGCACGTCTTTCTACCGATCGAGTCTGCGTCTTCTGCAGCTCTCGATGACTTCAAATCAATCATCGATGGAGACTCCTGTGCAGACGACCAATGTACAGTTCTCGACGACACCACTCGAGCAGACGAGCCTTCCTGTCTCGACTGACTTTTCCTTGGTCACGATTGCTGACTGGACTGCGTGGTCTGCCACCGTCCGAAGTGTCCTGGACGATCGAGCTCTGTATGGGCATCTTGATGGTTCTACACTTGCTCCTGCTAATACCTCTGGAGCATGATCCTCTGACACCTGGAACCTGCGTGATCATCATGTGAAGGCGTTTCTAGTTGCCTCGGTTGACCGCTCGCTTCGAGCTGACCTAGTCACCTTTACTACTGTGTGATTGTCATGTCTGGGCGTTTCTAGTTGCCTCTGTTCATTTTTAAAATTAATTTCATTGTAAATTTGTATTCCCTTTGTGTTATTTTCGTGCTTTGATTTTTTGTAAACTCCATATTTGTCTACTGTGTTATTTTCGTGCTTTAATTTTTTTTAGATTATGACAATTGCCTGTACAGTATTTGAATAGTGATTATTATGACAATTGCCCGTGTAGGATATGGTTAAAGGAAGGGTGTGCTTTCTTGAAACACAATCTTCTCTTGGTTTATTTAGTTCCCAACATTTTGACAAGTTTCGTTATATTCTAGACTTATTATCGAAAAGATGATCAGGCACCTCAGGGTAGCAAATGCTTTCTTTGGGTGTGCAAAGCTAAAACACATCTTTGTTAATTATCAAAAAAGAATCGTCTTTGAAACTGCTCTTTTTTTTCTTTCTTCCCTTCCTTTGTATAGCCTGTTTATGCAAACGAGACTTCTTTGACTTGCTCTCAAGGACCACACTTCATCGTGGGATAGGGAGTGGGGGAACCAAATTCTCAGAATAGTTGAAAATGGAAACAGAGGTACCTACAAGAAATGTCAAGAATCCTTTCTCAACACCCAACTCCTCATCGGCGAAATATGTGTTTTAAAAGTGCATATTCATTATGCAGATATTTGGCGATTTTCAACACTCAAATCCTAAATTCACCAAAGAAATTTTCCTTCCTTATCATCCCAAAATCAACCAAAGTCCTTTCCCTCCTACACCAGAAATCATAAGGGATGCACACACTCGCAAGTACATATGTCACATATCTTCTTTGCATTCTTTTCACTTAACTGTATATCCCCTAGTACATAGTTCAGTAGTTCAATTCAATTGAATAAAGACTGCACAGTCTAGAAATATCAGATACAAAGTGATGGATGTAGATGCTTAAAAGAAACTCAAGTGCTGAATTTAAAACATTTTAAGATAGAATTCTGCACGTATTGAATCAAATTTCAGCAAAGACTATCGTCACGGATCATCATTCAATCATGCCCAAACAGATTTAATTTCACGAAGCAATAAAACTGACATGATAATGATTAATTCCAGATTTATTACAAACTCCAACAATAAAGGCTAACACAATCTCAAATATTAAAGCCAAAGTCTCAAAGAACAAACATAGGTCTAAGCGATAAAACCTAATGGATGAGATTCTTCAGAAGCCAAGTGTTTTGAAACCCTAACTGAAAATCAGCAATAGGCCGGATTGAAAGGGAAGATTTATCACATGAAAATATCGAGGGACGATTCAAACCGTACTTTGGTCAATGCCGGCCGCTATCAAAGGCTCCGTTGTTGCAGATGAAGGGGCGGAAGAGGAGGCGTGGTCCGGAAGAAAAGGGTGAAGAAGCCGAGACGATTTGATCTGTGGAGGATGGATGATCTCCGAGTCGATCTTCCGCGAAGTCGTAGACGAGGGCGTGGCGACGAGGAAGAAGCTTGCGGGTGGAAGAAGAAGACTAGAAGCAAGATGATTCTTCGGATGAGACGTCGAACAAACGATCCCGCTTCTCCGTTCTAGGGTTTCAATTCAATATTCATCGTCCCTTCGTCAATTAGGGTTTGTAGGATTTATAGAGAGGGAAACAACAACGAAGAAAAAAGGAAAGAAAGAGAGAGAGACACCCGTGCGGGAAAGAGAGAGGACGCGGGCACGCTTCCCGAGGCGTGCCCGCGCGGGTCTTTCCGCGGGAAGAGAAGGCCGGCCGGGTGAGGGGGTGTTCGGCTAGGGTTTTTGGACTCCCTTTGAATCTCATCCATTGAGATCTAAACCGACTTAAGATCCTACGGCTAAAAACCAAACATAGAAACGAGTCAGTTCGGCATCTGTGGCTCAAATTGGGTGCGAACATGGCTCGCACCTACCCAAACCAGAAATAAGAACATAAATAACTCAAGATCCGTCAGTCGGATCGACAGAAAGTAAAGTCATCGATAATCGAACTAGCTTTCCACTGATGCAGACGGATTGACGATCGGCTTCCTGGATCTCTGTAGGGAATAAAAATACGCCATCAGCTGTGAAAATCTGCACATCGAGCTCGTCTGCATCAAGTCCCCCGGACTCAAAAGAACTCGACTCCTGTCGAGTAAGGTCCTGGATCCGGTGGGAGCTCTCCTGGAAGTAGCCGCAACCTCTGCATATGCTCCAACTGCTCTCCCGGGTCCGGTGGCCAAGTAATCAGCCTCAAGTACGCAGCGACTTCATCTGGCATCGAAGACCTGAAAGCCAAAACCAACATCCTCCTCGGCACGGAAAGATCGTCAAGATATCCAGATAAGTTCATGTGATAATAGGATGATAGGTTGGCAGGAAATTCAAAAGACATGAAAGGAAAGGCCGCGGGAGCATAATATGTTGCGAGTCATCGGCTTGCGCAATAAGCTATGGTTTCTTTGAAAGGCCATGGGGTGCGGGTGCAATATGTGTTGCTCAAAGTGGCATGCGCACGTGGCAAAACAAGTAGATTCTAGACTAAGAAGATATGTCATGCAATCATTGTCTGGACGCAGTGAATAAAATAAGAAATTAAATAACTCATCAAGCCACTTGTTATGACTTCGAAAAAGTAAAAATGATGAGCTTTTTGAAATTTAAAAGCATGGCTCATAAGTACCCAGCATTGAAAAGTGAACAAACGTAGCAAGATCTTCTTTAATGCTTAACTCAACACTTGGTCGATAATATGGATACACATATGAATGGTCTGTGAATGTAAAGATGTCATGCAAATGATGAATGCGAGTGCCATGGATGCCTACAGACTCTAAATGCGATGTGTATGCGATGGAATGCAATATGTTGTCTAATCCCTTCTCAATTTTTAGTGAATCAGAAGAACACCCTACTAAATTATCTGCAAATGGTGGTATGGGATGGCTCTGACTCAGAAGAGTTTGAGGTGCATGGGATCGATGTCTCTTAAAACATGTGGGCCATAAGGTGACGTTGATGCCGTCCTTAAGGAAAGTGTAGGTGTTGGCTTTCCCGTGATGTAGTACATCTCGGTCGAACTGTCATGGATGCCCAAGGATAATATCAGCTACTTCCAAGGGGAGGACATCACACCAAACCTCATCTCAATATTGCAGCCCAATCGACAACTTAGCCAAACAACAATGAGTCACTAGTTTGCTTGTGGTGTTGTCTAGCCACGACGTTTTGTAAGGGTGAGCCAATGGTTTGACTTTCCACTTCTTGCTCCTGACTATCCCTTCATTGATTAAGTTGGTGGTGCAACCTCCATCTATCAAGACACAAAGGTTCATGCCATTGACAGTGCAGACTGTTCGGAACAGCTCGAACCTCTGGTTCTTGCAATGTGGCTTTGGGGGTCCTCCACAGAGCTCGTGGGGTAGTAACGCTTTAGGTGCCTAGGGTGATGGAGACTGGTGAATAACTAATAGTGGCGCAGTCACGTCATCCCCCTCCAAGACCAACTCATTGAAGTTTTCGCCCTCAGACTCATGACTGTCCTCTTCATTATCCGCGAGATTTGTTTGTGGAGTGAATTGACGTCGAGGACAATCGGCTGACTTGTGACCCGGCTGGTTACACTTAAAACACTTCATCATGCTCGGGTTGGTTCCTAAGACTCCTTTACCCTTCTCAGTGGGTGTAGGAACTGTACCAGCTACAGGGGGAGGTCCAGGGAGTGGCCTACTCACAGATCCGGATGATGCCCTACTGTTGTCATAACATCGGGACGCAGATCGGGAGTGGTGAGACTCAACTTTCTTAGCCCAACGGTGTGCATCACTGACCTGATACAAGTCATGAAGGGACACCACCTCTTGAATTGAGATCTTAAAACCATTGACATACCTAGCGACGCTCTGCTCTTCATCTTCATGCAGATCATTGTGAGCTTGGAGCTTGTAGAACTCATTGGTGTAATCATCCACCGATTTGTGCTCTTGTCGCAGGTTTTGGAATTTTTGGAACACACTCTGTTTGAAATCAGAAGGGAGTAACTTCTATTGCATTTTTCCCCTCATGTGTGTCCAAGTGGAAATCTTATATTTTCCCTTTCTACCCCTAGTGGTCTACAACTGTTTCCACCAGATCAGTGCATGACCTTTCAGTTTGAGACTAACAAACTTGACTTGTTTATCGCGGGGAATATCCTTCCACTCAAAATATTGCCCCAATGGGATTTCGTTTTCCTATGAGTTTTTCTACTTCGTCTATCAGACCCGTCAGAGGAACAGACGCTATCACCTCCTGACTCAAGATCTAACTCACTACGCTCTGGAGACGCTCTAGCCCTGTGTTCTCGATGGGGTCGAGGTGGATTTTGGGAAGTGGTAAAGGCCAAGGTCAAGGCTTCGATCTGGGTCTAAAGCCTATCCATGTGTTCTTGTTGCCTTGTGAATGCATCTTGCCAAGTGCGGGGTGGGGAAGGTCCAGTCATTGGAGATTCTCTAGAAGATGCTATTAATTCACCTCAGAGAGAAAGGGGTGATCCTAATATGGATGCGCTCACGCGGGGTGCTTGTTACCAACTAATGCAAGACACAAAACTAAAATGAAAAGAAGGAAAATAAAAAAAATTTCAGCAAGCGCACAATGATGCGAAAGATGCAAGAGGACCGGCCGTTGCGTAAGAACGCGACGACTAGTGCGCAATGATACCAACTTGATGGATGCAGATGCTTAAAAGAAACTCAAGTGCTGAATTTAAAACATTTTAAGATAGAATTCTGTATATTGAATCAAATTTCAGCAAAGACTATCGGCACGGATCATCATTCAATCATGCCCAAACAGATTTAATTTCACGAAGCAATAAAACTGACATGATAATGATTAATTCCAGATTTAATAAACAAACTCCAACAATAAAGGCTAATACAATCTCAAATATTAAAGCCAAAGTCTCAAAGAACAAACATAGGTCTAAGCGATAAAACCTAATGGATGAGATTCTTCAGAAGCCAAGTGTTTTGAAACCCTAACTGAAAATCAGCAATAAGCCGGATTGAAAGGGAAGATTTATCACATGAAAATATCGAGGGACGATTCAAACCGTGCTTTGGTCAATGCCGGCCGCTATCAAAGGCTCCGTTGTTACAGATGAAGGGGCGGAAGAGGAGACGTGGTCCGGAAGAAAAGGGTGGAGAAGCCAAGACGATTTGATATGTGGAGGATGGATGATCTCCGCGTCGATCTTCCGCGAAGTCATAAACGAGGGCGTGGCGACGAGGAAGAAGCTTGCGGGTGGAAGAAGAATACTAGAAGCAAGATGATTCTTCGGATGAGACGTCGAACAAGCGATCCTGCTTCTCCGTTCTAGGGTTTTAATTCAATATTCATCGTCCCTTCGTCAATTAGGGTTTGTAGGATTTATAGAGAGGGAAACAACAACGAAGAAAAAAGGAAAGAAAGAGAGAGAGACACCCACGCGGGAAAAGAGAGAGGACGCGGGCACGCTTCCCGAGGCGTGCCCGCGCGGGTCTTTCCGCGGGAAGAGAGGGCCGGCCGGGTGAGGGGGTGTTCGGCTAGGGTTTTTAGGGTTTTTGGACTCCCTTTGAATCTCATCCATTGAGATCTAAACCGACTTAAGATCCTACGGCTAAAAACCAAACATAGAAACGAGTCAGTTCGACATCTGTGGCTCGAACCGGATGCGAACATGGCTCGAACCGGATGCGAACTAGAAATAAGAACATAAATGACTCAAGATCCGTCAGTCGGATCGACAGAAAGTAAAAACCAAAGTCATAGATAATCGAACTAGCTTTCCACTGATGCAGGCGGATTGGCGATCGGCTTCCTGGATCTCCGTAGGGAATAAAAATACGCCATCAGCTGTGAAAATCTGCACATCGGGCTCGTCTGCATCACAAAGGTTACTAGTTTGTCCGGGCCGATAAGAAAGATGGCATGCATCCACACTATAAAACACGATAATCTAGACCGGAACATAAGTGTGGATAAACCAAGTAAGCATCTTACAAGCAAGATAACATAATTATAAGACACAAATGCTACCCAGATCCAAAAAAACTACTTCACCTAAAAAGCTCTTTAGTGTGAGAATTATTTACATACACATCAAAAAAAAATTGTTTCTAAGTAGAAACTATAAATCAATACATTTTCTCTACTATTCAATGTGAAAGAATAACAACACCCCAATCGATCAAATTAAATCACAATAAATTTGCATAATAATTCATTAAATTAAGACCACTGAAGCCACTGCACAGAGAACCCGAAGCTCGAATCCGGAGAGAGAATATCAATGACAAGTGCACGTCGAATTTGTGAGTGTAGGTAGGGGCTGATGCCCATATATCACAACATCCCCATGCAACCGAAGAGCAGCATCAGAAGGTGCCCTTGTCCCTGCCAACGAAAATGAAGATGCAGGGCTTGGTGTTGGCCTCAACAAACTCGGAGTTGGACTTGGCGAGGCCAATAGTGGGGGAGGTGACTCTCGCGATGATGAATAATCATTAGGCAGAGAAGATCGCAGCGCACGAGAGGGGAAGGAAGATAAACAATATCGGATCGGGTGCACAATTAATTAAGTCGGAGCTCTGCCTTCCCCCCCTTAAGTGATATAATTTGAGTTGTTTGACTTGATGGACGGTGGAGATTAGGGATTGGTTTCTCTTTAATCCTCACCCTCCTTGTAACCCTAGGAACCGAGCAACAATGGTGGCAGCAGGTTTCAGACGCTCTTCTCCTTCGGGGATGCCAAAGCTGGAGATGCCGACGGATACCCGTCGGCGCTCCCCTTTGGAGACACCACGGTGGCCCCATCCCCGAATAAGGGAGGTCGAGCTCTTCCAAGCGGTGCTCAACCGTCAAAGATGATGCTCCCTTCGTCAGTGCTCTCTGCGAGTGCGTGGGGCATGTAGTATCGTAGATAGGAGGAAACATGTGATCACTCGCAGCTAGCAACGGCCACCTTCGGATTTTTCTGTAGGAGATCAGGTGCAAGGGTTTTCCAGATCAACGATCACGAGATACAGAGCACGTGAATCACATAAGGCTATGAATTGTTGATTCGCGTGAAGGCAGACGTGAGACTCATGTCGATGTCAAGCGCGATGAGGTGATGGCGAGATCGCGTGCCATGGAAACCCAGCAAGATCAGTGAGATCGTGAGATTTGATCGCAAACTTAGAAGACAACGATCACGAAACGGGATCGAAAACAATTTTGGGATGTCGTGATCTAGCCGAAGATCGGGCAGCGATCCGACGAAGTCGGGGCTGCCGCAACAATGCACGAAAAGGTAGATGATCGAGGAGTGACCAACGAGTCTAGCGGATTAACTACAGTCGGGAGGGAGGCCGGAGAAGGAAGAAACTCCTTTTACTACTCCCCACCTCCTCGAGGCCGGAGATGAGAACTCTGAAACCTTAGACCGAGCAACATGACTCTGAATCTCTAATACCATGTTAATAGAGAAAGAGAGAGAGGGAGAGAAAGACTAGAGTATGGAGAGAATACTCGTTGATGATCATATTACATAACACTACCTCTCTTTATATAGAGAGAACACACCATTACACCGCCATAGACCATGTGGGACTAACATATGACTACATAAACCTTAGTACTAAAATCAAAGTACATCAAACGAACTATCATATAGGGGATTCCACTCCCATCTAAGTCTTTGTTATCTTCTCTTCATTTCCCATTTTATATGGATTTTTGTTCCAGATAAACTTTACTTCAAATCCATCTCACTTTTGACTAGCATCCTAAATATAAATTGAATTGTAATTTTTTCTTCTCCACTTGCTTTCCTTAATATTTTATTACAAATACCTTTCATTAATAAAAATAAAAGATATTACAAATCTAAACACCACTCTCTTCCGTTGTCCCCCTTCCCCTAATTATTTGGTCCACACAAAAAAATCCAGCACATAGTAATTGATAAATAGGAAAATTTGAAAGTATAGATACAACCAAATGATGGAATAACAATTGAGATACAATGTGGCCATAGACACAAAGAACCAAAGTTACCAAATCAAGGATTACTAAACCACAAGCATTAATATGTATCACGAACCTATAAACTTCTGAATAAGAAATTTGATCAGCAAATAAGTGTCCCAATTGCATTGCATTAGATGCTTCAAATAAGACACATTCGGATTCAGGTGAACTAGTCCTCAAGATGCCTAGTCATATCTTTCAGATGTAATATCATAATCGAAATGGGTAAAGAAAAAATAGTGAACATTGAAAGGAAGAAGGCATAAATACCTGCAATACCTGGCAGTTATCCAACGTGCTCTTCCCACCCTGAGATATTCAAATATCAGGAACATACATTGGAAGATATCTACAGAAACTCTATCACAGATTGGAAATTTTAAAAAATTTAATATTAAAATAATATATGTGGCCATGACGCTTGGTCTTCACACAGCATTAACATACTATTTTTTATCGCTCCTGTTATTGGCCACTTTACTGCAATTAACATTTTTACATCCGTGATTAAAGAACTTATAATATCCGGTTTAGAGAAACTAACAAAGTAGGATACAAATAACTGCAAAACGAGACAGTTCTCCAGAAATACTGAAAACAAGGGAAACCAAACAAAGTACAAAGCAGATATTTCCATAAAATCCGATATGTGCATTACTTTTGTCTACGAGTAATAAATGACACTTCTTCCATTACTAAGAACTTTTGCTCCAATTGTAAATCCCACATTTTCCCCTTTCATTAAATGTTTAATTTATTCTCGACTTCTGGACTCACGAAAAATGGTATGTGAAACAATCTTTCTTTTTGTTAAGAGTTAAGAAACCTTGATACATGTTTAGAAGCATGTACCATGTAACACGAAGAGAAGAGTAGTTCTACATCCTGGCAGAAATCTTTGCATTTATCATTATGTTTCACATCAGTTGAGCATACAGACTAATCACATACTTCCTGTCCTTTCTATTTGCCTTAATTGATCTTTTATTTATCCTTCCTAGTTCTATAATTTTATCATTCATACCTTTTTCTATCAATTTCTACCCCATATCTTGCACTATCGTTCACCAATTATGTAAACTTGCAACCAACAAAAACCTCCTTAGATTTTCCTCCACTGCATTTGGTCGCTTTGTAGTTTGTACACATGCAGGAATGCTCTCCATGCACTGTACCCTCCCATTCCATTTGGAGGAAACCTTATTTTTGAATCCGGATGGCGTCGAGCTTTGATAGGGTTACCTTTCACCCAAGTTAAAAAGGGAAGGAGTTGGTCGTGGGATAGGAGAGGTAGTGGTTGGACCACTATGCCATACCATAACCATAACCATCGAGCCATGTCCCTCTGTTTTGGTCGCCTTTATGAATCCTTCTTCGCCATCGATTTCTGGTAAGGGTTATATCTGATTTTAGTGTAAGTTTTTCCATGCCTTTTCTGACAACTTTCATTGATGTTATCTTAAGTCGTTCCCTCCTCCATGGACCTTCCACAGTAATTTGAGGCCATCTCCTTATAGGTGCCATCTTTCCCGTACCATCTTAATCTAATCTGCAATATTTTGTCCTCAATTGATACCACTGTTGGGGATGGTGGTGTTGTACATATCAATCCCATGTTACTTTTGACATTATTAATGAGATAGTTTCCTTTCTATGCATTATACATTGTTGCACGAGATGCACAATAGTCTATCAAGCATAACATAAATAGCTTAGGTATGTGGATGAAATTCACATTCAGAAGGTCTAAAGCTTACCAGACTATTATGTCTGATAAAGTCCACAGTCGGTAACATGATTGGACATCCTATCTGTAAGGCCATGGTTTTCAATTTCGGTTCTGTGTCTAGTTTCGGTCTTGACCGAAACCGAAATTTCGATCGAAATTTCAAAATTTTTACCAAAATGATATAAAAGTTTCGAAATGGTTAAAAAAAAGAGTTTTGGATATTTTTTAAGCCTTTTAAATTTAAGTATCTTATCGGTGTGGTGCTCATAATTATACGAATTGTTTTTAGAAAACACACCAAACAATAGAAAGTTTAAGGATCATGATAACCAAAATGGAATACTAATAAACTGGGGAAAAAAACTTGATAATCATCATATATGATATATTTACATATATTTATATTGTTTTGCTTAACATCATCACCTCCACCTTGTCGCATTATTCAATAGTTGTCTCCGTCTTTCCTTCCCTAGTCGTAGCATCTGTCTTTCCTTCACCTCGTCGCTTCATTTATTAGTTATCTCTCGATAACATAACTCATAGGTCCCTCAGCACGTCTCTCGTCAGCTAACATCTCCATCCATATTCTTCTAAAAAATAGGAAAGTGGTCCCAACATACGGCATTACTCGCCATAACATTATGCATCATCACATGCCAAAGAATTATTACAACTCATTCTAATTCCCAAGCAGATAAACTTTACTCAGAACTGACCACCTATGTAATCCAAATGAGGACGACATATACATAACAATCCAACAAATCATACGCTGGGGAGAACACCAGCCGAAAAGATGCATATAAATGAATGCGCCAGTGACAACAGTGGTGACCAAGAGAGTTGAAATGATTGGCCACTCCAAACTATTCCACCATGCCGACCAACCATCAAGTGCCAATTACAGTGGATCCAACTTCTGAAGAGACGAAATCACTAAGTCAAGAACCTCTTCAAGTTTATCACGTTATCAACGAAAAAACCTAGGAATTACAGCCACGGAGGTCGAGGTGGACGGAGTCGTGGACGTGGTCAATCATCCTTCCGTCACTTTGGTGGCACTGCTACTACTATAGAGGCTTTGGCGTCCCCCACTGCTACCACTGCATCTTTTCAGCCTGAGCCAAACCGTCTCCAGCGCCTCGAGGAGCTTATTCTTCGCCACCTCGCCTCCGCCGGCACCCCGACTGCTCACGGCCTGTCCGCCATCTCTGGTACTGTTGCCCCTTGGATTTTCGATTCGGGTGCTTCCTGTCACCTCACCTATGACTCCACTGTGCTCACAGACTGTGCTCATGTTCCTGCCTACATGGAGGTGTGCACAGTGAATGGGACTCTCGTACCTATTCCGTAGTGTGGATCTATCACTCCTACCTCAGACTCTACTGCTCGCCTGACCCTACCCCATATCCATCATGCTCATTTTCTTAACATTAATTTGATCTCTATCAGTTTTCTCTGTGATTCTGGACTGACTGTCACCTTTACCTTCTTGCTTATGTTGTGCAGGATTCGCGAACGGGACGGAGAATTGGGTTGGGTCGTAGGACGGGAGGACTTTACCAACTGGATCATCTCTATGTTTTCCCTGTTTCTGTTGAGTCAATTATGTCAGTCGCCTCTGATGCAGACTTGTGGCACAGAAGGCTAGATCATTTGTCCAGTGATCGACTCAAAAGCGTTTTCCGTTCGGGCGCTTTAGGT
The DNA here is from genome assembly GCA_947650365.1 of Chamaelirium japonicum. NCBI lineage: Eukaryota > Viridiplantae > Streptophyta > Magnoliopsida > Liliales > Melanthiaceae > Chamaelirium > Chamaelirium japonicum. The sequence continues at coordinate 124,341,507 of OX393549.1, read as the reverse complement.
CGTATGTCCTTCTCTCCTTTCTCTATCTGTACGGGTTGCAGATTGGCAAAGCACTTGTCTCTACCATTTTCGGCCAGTGCTTCCCAATATGTTGCCCCTTTTGATTTAGTGCATTCTGACATTTGGGGACCTACTCCGGTTGCGTCCTTTTATGGTTTCTTATATTATGTGAGTTTTATCGATGACTACTCCAGATGCACCTAGGTCTATCGCATGCGCCGTCACTCTGAGATTCCCCATATCTACCAGACGTTCACCGCCATAATCCATACCCAGTTTGGTCGACATATCAAGACCTTCTGATCTGACTGTACCAAAGAATACCTCTCCTCTAAGATGCGTGAGATCCTTCAATCTCATGGCACCGTTCACCAACAATTGTGCCCCCATATGAACATAACAGCGTAGCTGAGCACAAGCATCGCCATGTCCTTGAGACAGCGCGTGCCCTACTTCTGTCTGCTTCTGTTCCACATTCCTACTGGGTCGAGACTGTTCTGACAGTCGTTCACCTTATCAACATCACTCCATCCTCCACTCTCTCTGGGCCCCGTACGAGCGACTTCACTCCACATCTCCCGATTACTTCTATCTTCGCACATTTGGGTGTACGTGCTTTGTTCTCCTCCCTCCACATGAGCGCACCAAACTTTCTGCTCGATCAGTTCGGTGTCTTCACTTGGGACTCAATCGGGAGCACAAGGACTATCGATGCTACGGTCCCTTGGCTTGCCGGATTCGTGTCTCTCGTCACGTCTCTTTTGTCGAGGACATCCCGTACTTTTCCATCGAGTCCCGAGATCTTTTCTCACCACCTACGTCACCCTCCACACCTACCCTACCTCTCACCATCCCCCTTTTACCTCCGTATCCTGCTCCCGTACCATTGGTTGTACCTTCTCCAGTTGAGTCTCCACCACCCTCACCACCGCCACCTTCCTATCACCACCACTGCCTGTCACGTGTGTCTATGTTCGTCGCTCTGCAGCTCCTCCCGAGTCAGTTCACACTAGTACTCCCTCGCCTGTTGATGCTGCTCCCTCCTCTCCGGTCGCGGATCCTGACCCTGTTCGGTGCTACCCTACGCGCGATATCATCCTCCTGACAGATATGCCTACTCTTCAGACATGTTTGGTTACTCTGCCTTTACCTCTGACTCTTTTGACACATGTGGCTACTCTGTTGTTGCCTCCTACTCTCCGTGTTATCGGGCTTTCCTTACTGCCCTTGACACACACACCGGGATCACAAGTCGTACCATGAGGCAGCTTTACAACCAGAGTGGCGGCAGGCTATGTCAATCGAGCTTGAGGCTTTTCAGCAGACCCAGACATGGGATTTGATTCGTTGTCCCACCAGCATGGTGCCTGTCAGCTGCAAGTGGATCTTCAAGGTCAAGACTCGACCTGATGGTTCCATTGAGTGCCACAAGGCTCGCCTCATTGCTCGTGGCTTCTCCCAGAAGTATGAGATTGACTACGAGGAGATGTTTGCTCCAGTTGCTCGAATGACTACTGTGCGCACCCTCTTAGTTGTGGCAGCTGCTCGAAGGTGGCCTGTCCATCAGATGGATGTCACCAATGCGTTCCTTCACGGTGATCTCTCCGAGGAGGTATACATGGCTCCTCTTTCGGGCGTTTCTGTTCCTCCAGGGCATGTTTACCGTCTACGTCGGGCCATCTACAGGCTCAAACAGGCATCTCGGGGCTGGTTTGAGCGATTCCGCAGTGCAGTTTTGGCAATTGGGTTTGTAAAGACACTCTGACTATGCTCTGTTCACCCGCTCCTCCAGTCAAGGTATTTCTGTGCTGCTTCTGTATATGGATGATATGATCATCACCGAGGATGACAGTGCTACCATCGCGTCCCTTCAGGGTCACCTCCAGAGTCAGTTCGAGATGAGGATCTGGGCCCTCTCCGATACTTTCTTGGCCTTGAGATTGTCCGGTCAGCTCGTGGATTGTTGATCTCCCAGCAAAAGTACATCTCCGACATTTTGGTAGAGGCTGCTCTCACTGACTCTCGTACTGCTAACACACCCATGGAGCTTAACTTGAAGCTCCTCTCTAAAGATGGTGCGCCTCTCCAGGATATATCTCGTTACCAGCAGCTGGTTGGGATGCTCGTTTATCTCACCATGACTAGACCTGACATTACCCATGCCGTTGGTATTGTCAGCCAGTTCGTTCAGGCTCCACGCTCTGTTTACTTTGCAGTGGTTCTTCGAATTATTCGATATCTTCAAGGCACCGTCACTCATTCACTGTTGTTTCCCTCCACATCTCCGCTGGTCCTGCGTGCTTACTGTGGGTGCAAAATCTGACTAACGCTCAACGGTGGGACCCACAGTCCTGCCTGGGGCCCACGAGTCCAACGATGGAACCCGCAGCCCTGCCTGGGGACCACGAGTCCAACGGTGGGACCCGCAGTCTTGCCTGGGGCCCACGAGTCCAATGGTGGGACCCGCAGCCCAGCCTGGGGCTTACGAGTACGACGGTGGGACCTGCAGCCTTGCCTGGGGCCCACTTGCACAATCTGGGGTCTGGTAAATCCCCCCGGGTATTTACCAAACCCCGGATATTTCGAAAAATATTCCTAGAATATTCTCCAGATAAACCAAACCTCTATAAATAGCAGACCCTGTAAATGATTCTAGATCCCCAAAAACCAAACCATAATCCCACTTTCTGTTTTCCAGAGCTCCCTGAGCTTTTTGGTTTTGAGATTCCCTCTCCACCCTCTATCATCTTGTAAGAAGCACTCCTCGGCCTGTCGAGAGTAGCTCTACTTCATTCAGAGATAGTGGATTCAAAGGTTGCGTCTTACCGCATGGAGACGTAGGCTTCGGCCGAACTTCATCACCACATCTAGTGTCAACTCTCTCTCTCTCTACCCTACAGTGCTAGTGTGACAGTCTAGCAACTTACAGCTCAACGCTTCGAAGCACGCCACATCCCGAAGGGTCAAACCTTCAATCGACTGTTGGAGGGTCACGTACGACGGCACGAAATCCTCCCCCACAGTTTGGCACCGTCTGTGGAATTTACCATATCAACTTGCAACTTCTAAGCTTCCCAGCTCCTTCAGTAGCAGTTACCGATTGCCCGAGCAATCCGTCTGTCCCCATCGCTACATCTAAATGGCAAAGACACCGATGAACCAGCCGAAAGAAAATAGCATGCACCAAGATGCTCAGCATCCAATGACTCGCTCAATGAGTCGTCGATTCGCAACAAGCCAACACCCAGAACAGCAGCACACTGTTAATTCAAGGAGTCACCTGTCGGTTGATCAAGCCGCCCAAGCTCAACCTCAACAGTCGCCTCAACTCGTCGACCTAATCCCTGAACGCTTGGAGAAAGCGCACGTCTCTCCTGGTGCCGATGCTCAACCGTCGTACCAAATCACAGCAGAGGACTTTCAACTCCTCACCCTTATGAAGCAAAATGCTGCTCTCATGGTCGAAAGGAACTCACTCCGAGAAATCGCCCTCTCTGCTTCCTCTTCCTCTTAGACGCCTCTCCAACCAACGAGGTGATCAAAAGATCAATCACGCCTTCGAAGGCCTGCTTCATCGGCAGATTCTTCACGCCCAGTTTCCTCGAAGTTGGAAAGCTTCCGCTCTCCCCAAGTTCAACTGCCTAACTGGAGATCCGACGCTGCACGTCCTCGACTTCAAGCAGGCGTTGACGCCACACGACCACGATAACCAGGTTCTATGTCGCACCTTCGCTGGCAGCCTAGATGACATATCGCTGGACTGGTATCACAACCTCCTTACGGCATCCGTAAGTCAATTCAGAAATCTAGCAGACCTTTTCGTTCAACACTATCGACTAAACCTCAAGTCAGAGAAGAAGCTGAACTCCCTCTACCGGCTCATGATGGAATCGGATGAAACCCTCCGAGAGTTCTCTTGGAGGTTCCGGAACGAGCATGCTGCGCTATCCGGACGTCACCTCGATGATGAAGCCATCATGCTCGCATTCCAGAACACCCTATGTTTTAACCTCCACATCTACAACGACCTCATCCGCAATCCTCCTGCCTCCCTCGAAGTGCTATTCGATCAAATTAAAAAGGAGATCGAGGTGGAGGACGATCGGATCGCACGAAAGGGGTATGACCTCAAGAAGCATCTTTCTGATAAGGAACCAACGAGACCAACAGCTCAAACTCACAATGCGCAGGCTGAGAAAGATGAAACCTCCAAGAGATCAAGGCGGGCAGGCAATAGACCCACAGAGCCTCAGAAGACCATGGATACCAAAGAGAAGCAGCCCGTCCACCGATCAGAGTAGAAGGTCGCTGACTGTCAACAACTCGGAATGTCGCTCATCTGAAATCCATGATGTAACATCTTCCGAGTTATCAATGAAATGACAGTTATTTCAAGTTATATCGAAGACTATCACATTTTATCTCCACTTCTACTCAACGCCACAGTTAGTTCAGTTCGCGTTGCGACACGGCCGACTAACCTGCAACGGTACAAAGCTATGTGTCTCGATATGTAGGTTCGACTAAAATGGCGCTTCGCCTAAGTCCAATCGATACAAGGGCGCTACGCTGAGTACTCCGAATTATTGACGTCGCACATGCTCCCGTTGTCACGTAAGGACACATGCACTAGTGCCTCACCACAGTTAGTTCGGTTTACGTTGCAACACGGCTGACTAACCTACAACGGCACAAAGCTATGTGTACCGATACATAGGTTCGACTGAAACGGCGCTTCGCCTAAGTCCAACCGATACAAGAGCGCTACGCTAAGTACTCCGAATCATTGGCCTCCTGTTGTCATGTAAGGACACATACACTAGTGCCTCGCCATAATTAGTTCGGTTTGCGTTGCGACACGACCGACTAATCTACAACGGTACAAAGCTATATGTCCCGATACATAGGTCGACTGAAACGACACTTCGTCTAAGTCCAACCGATACAAGGGCGCTATGCTAAGTACTCCGAATCATTGGCGTCGCACATGCTCCCGTTGTCACGTAAAAATACATGCACTAATGTCTCGCCATAGTTAGTTCGGTTCGCGTTGCGACACAACCGACTAACCTGCAACCAATACAAGGGTTTACGCTGAGTAATCCGAATCATTGGCGTCGCACATGCTCCCGTTGTCACGTAAAGGCACATGCACTAGTGCCTCGCCACAGTTAGTTCGGTTCGCGTTGCGACACGGCCGACTAACCAGCAACGGTACAAAGCTACGTGTCCCGATACGTAGGTTCGACTGAAACGGCGCTTCACCTAAGTCCAACAGATACAAGAGCACTACGCTGAGTATTCCGAATAATTGGCATAGCATATGCTCCCGTTGTCACGTAAGGACACATGCACCAGTGCCTCGCCACAGTTAGTTCGGTTCGCGTTGCGACACAGCCGACTAACCTGCAACGGTACAAAGCTACGTCCCGATATGTAGGTTCGACTGAAACGGCGTTTCGCATAAGTCTAACTGATACAAGAGCGCTACGCTAAGTACTCCGAATTCTAACCCCCATCGATCAACAATTCCAAGGCCCTACCCTTGACATTCAAAGACAAAGCTTGAGAAGTCAACACCGTCTCGGCCCGAGACGACCTCCGCCTCGGCATTAAAGACAAAATCCGAAGCAAGTTTTGCCGCCTCGATACCTGACGAAGCCCTAGATGTTGGCACCGTCTCGGCCCGAGACGACCTTCACCTCGGCATTCGAAGACAAAGTCCGAAGCAGGCTTCGCCGCCTCAGCACCTGACAAAGCTCGAGACGTCAGCACTATCTCGGCCCGAGACGACCTCCGCCTCGACATTCGAAGACAAAGTTCGAGGCCGCCATCGCCACCTCGGTGCTAGACAAAATCTGAGGCCGCCATCGCCGCTTCGACGCTCTGCAAAGCCCAAGACAGCTGTCGCCGCCTCGGAGCCCGACAAAGTACGGATGACAAACGCGACGGCTGATGCTGGACAACTAAGTAACGGGTGCGACGCCGGACAACGCGTCGGCAGATGCGATGCCCGTCGCCAGACAACACGTCGGCAGACTCACTGTTCGTGAGCGTCGATAAGAACTCATTCGAGGCCGTTCGGTTACTAGTCAAAACACGCTCAAACAGGCCAAAGCTCGGCCCGACTCAGCTCGACTCGCCTTGGTTCGGCTCACCAACCCCCTCTGGTCTCAATTGCGCAGCCCCCCTTTTCTCGGGTTCAGAAAAAAAAAAAAAATATGGCTCCTCCTTGGTAACGGTGGTGGAAAAAAAAAATCTTGCAAGACCCCTTCTCTTGCAAGACCCCTCTTTACAAGACCCCCCCTCTTGTAAGACCCCCCCTTGCAAGACCCCCCTCTCACAAGACTCCCCCCTTACAAAACCCCCCTTGAAAGACCCCCCCCCCCCCCCTCTCCCAAGACTCCCCCCCACCCCCCCTCCGGCCTCCCTCCCTCCAGCCGCCGCCTCCGGCCTCCCTCCAGCCCGCGCCGCCCCGCTCCGTCCGCACCCGAGCCCGCAGCCGCGCCACCCGACCCCACCTCCGTCCACTCCGGCCGGCGCCAGACCCCGCACCCCCCCTAGTTGTCGTCCCTTCCTCGCGCCCGGCCGCCACCGCAGTCGTCGAACCCGAGCCCGTGACGCCCTACTCCGTCCGCACCCGAGCCCGCAGCCGCGCCGCCGACCTCCCGACCCCCGCCACCCCACCTGCCCGGCCGTCGCCTCCCTCCCGCTAACCACACCTCGCCTGCATCCCTCACGCCCGGCCAACTCCCGCAGCCCCGCCAGCCCTGCCGCCGCCTGGCTACCTCCTCCCTCCCCTGTTCATCAAACCCTGCGGTCCGACCCCGATTTTTCCTTTTTTGCACAAAACCCCCTACCCCCTGTGGCTCGAACAAACCGCTCCGGGTTTTTGCCCAATAGCCCCCTACGACTTTTGCCAGAAACCCCCCGCCCCCTGGTTTTTTGCCCAAAACCCCCCCGCCCCCTGTGATTTTACCCGAAACCCCCCGCCCCGAGTTTCTTTTGCCAAAACCCCCCCACCCCCGGTTCTTTTGCTCAAAACGCCCCGCCCCCCGGGTCCCCCAGCCCGACCCCTACTCGCGCAATCGCCCACCAGCGCCAGCCGTCAGCCTTGCCCTATGGAGTCCCAGTCAATCAGGTTCTCACTTGTCTAACTGGGAAAGGGTAACGCACACCCGGCCGGCCCCTGGCAGGGGGTCGGCGGGCCCAACGGTCGATCCTGCACAACCGGTAGGCAGACGTGCACTCGGCCGGCCCCTAGCAGGGGGTCGGTGGGGGCAACAGCCGGCCACGCGCAGCAGGTCGACAGGCACACAACGGATCGGCAGACGCACAACGGTCGGTCCCGAACAAAAGGTCAGCAGACAGGCAACAGTCGGCCCCACGCAACGGGCCGACAGATGCACGACGAACATTCCTGAATAGATGGTTGACAGACGAGCGACCGACTTTGCACCAAAAAATCCCAACCAGCTAGGTTAACACCTATCTAGCTGGGATGGGGTAACTATAGGTGCAAAATCTGGCTAACGTCCAACGGTGGGACCCACAGTCCTGCCTGGGGCCCACGAGTCCAAAGGTGGGACCCGCAGCCTTGTCTGGGGCTCACGAGTACGACGATGGGACCCACAGCCCTGCCTAGGACCCACTTACACTATCTGGGATCTGGTAAGTCCCCCGGGGTATTTACCAAACCCCGGATATTTCGAGGAATATTCCTAGAATATTCTCCAGATAAACCAAACCTCTATAAATAGCAGACCCTGTAAATGATTCCAGATCCCCAAAATCCAAACCATAATCGTACTTTCTGTTTTCCATAGCTTCCTGAGCTTTTTGGTTTTCAGATTTCCTTTCCACCCTCTGTCATCTTGTAAGAAGCACTCTTCGGCCTGTCAAGAGTAGCTCTACTTCATTCAGAGATAGTGGATTCAAAGGTTGCGTCTTAGCGCACGGAGACGTAGACTTCGGCCGAACTTCGTCACCACATATAGTGTCAACTCTCTCTCTACCTTACAGTGCTTGTGTGATAGCGTAGCAAGTTACAGTTCAGCGCTTCGAAGCGCGCCACATCCCGAAGGGTCAAACCTTCAATCGACTGTTAGAGGAGGGTCACGTACGATGGCACGAAATCCTCCCCCACACTTACTCTGATGTAGATTGGAATGGAGATGCTACTTCCCGTCGCTCTACCACCGGCTACTGTGTGTTCCTTGACGACTCCCTCATTTCTTGGCGCAGCAAGAAACAGGAGTTCGTTGCTCGCTCCAGCACTAAAGCCAAATACCGGGCTATGGCCGTCATCTCCTAACATGTATATATCTCTCGATCGCACCAAAATGCTCTCACTAACTCGGGTTGGAGGACAGCTATGAAGGATGAAATGGCAACCTTGCAAAATCAGGCCATTTGGGAGTTATGTGAGCTACCAGATGGTGCAAAAAACATTGGATGGTCTTCACTATGAAGAACCAACCGGTACCATTGAAAGATTGAAACGTCCCCTGGTTGCAAAAGGCTATACACAGGCTTATGGCATGGACTAGTTCCATTCGTTTTCAATCCATTGTTAAATCACAATCAATGCAGGCACTTAGAAAACCTTTCTAAAACTTCCATTCAGGTTTTTGCTAGGTACCCTCATCCTCCGTTCGGTAACATGCAAACATTGTCCCAACCCTTACCCATACGGACGCCTCTTCTGGTCTTCGTTTCACATGACATGTAATCTAAATGAGCTATACAGATCTTTATCTTCCATCAGTATATCCCTAAGACTAGGTATAGTTGTAGGAAAAGTCAATAAAAGAAAAGGAAAGGAGAGAGAAAGAGAACATGAAGTTTCTTTCTTCCAACCCTTTGTTAGGATTTGGTAGAGAAATGCTCAAGAAAATCTTTTAGTCAATATTTGCTCTTACCAAATTGAGTTTTTACTCGAACCCTTTTACTCAGATTTGAATCCGAGTAAAAAAAACCCGAAAATCAGCTCCAGCCCTTTACCCAAACTCATACCAAATTGAGTTTTACTCATATTTTTCACCAAATCTAGGGAGACTCAAATCTCATAAACGGTCATCTCCGAGGTCTTCCTATTTACAACATTGTCATCCAAAGGTACTCAAATCTGAGTAAAAACTCCACAATCAGCGCCTGCCCTTACTCAAACTCATACCAAATTGGGTTTTTACTCAAATTTGAGCAAGGGCTGGAGTGCTCTGTATAAGATTGAGTTTTTACTCAGATTTGAGTAAAGATTTGAGGAAGGGCTGGAGATGCTGGATTTTAATTTCAATTTCATTACCCTCACTTTCTTCCAACCCAAGCACAGGCTAAGATTCTTCCAAACCCCAAATCTTTAACTCCACTCTTCTTATCTTATCACACAACCACCCAAAGATTGCATCTTTTGGTGCACTCATCATTTTTTATCTGCACATTCTTTAGAGCTAAGTGTAGGGAGCCAAGTTCAGTACCTTGGAGTAGGGGAGGATGTGGTCGTAGTCGTGGCAGAGGCAACCGGGGCAGCCGACGAGCTTGCGGAAGAGGATGTTGCCGAGGGGGTCGCGGCGCCACCGGTCCGGGTCCCGGCCCTTCACCTTCTCTGCCTTCTCCCAGCACTGCTGCTTCACGCGGTACGGGAAGCTCCTGGGGTTCACCTCGCCGCCCTGCTCCTCCGCCGCCTGGAACAGGCCGAGGCGGTCGAAGAGGGAGGCGGAGGCCCTGGATGAAGGACGTGGCCCGGAGGGGGGGCCCGGTTCGAAGCCGTGCAAGTCGATGGCCTGATTCCGGCTCGGCGATGCGGCGGCCCTCCGCCCCGCCCCCTTCCTGAGCGGCATAATAAGTGTGTGTGTGCACGCGCTCCGAAGAGCTCCCTCTGGATGCGGAGACGGAGAACAGTACACTCTCCCCATAAAATCCAGTTAGTTTCAACGTGTCATTAAATTGTTGGGGTTTTTTTTGGTATTCATACCCCACAAATCTTTAATTACCCCCATCTCCTATTTTCGTTTCTTAATAACTTTCTCAGTATTTTTTAAATATCTATTATACCCTTATCTTGTACCCCACATTTCAACTAAAACCTAACTTAAATACAGAACCTATTGAATGTCTATTTGAGAAGAAAACGATGACGATGGGTATGGCATCATCGTCATTGGTAACAGCAACGGCAACGAGACTCGACGAACCCAACCCCTAATTCTCACGATTAGATTTCTTCATAGGAGATCTAACCCATCTACCAATGAGAAAAGAAGAGAAGTCGGCACCCTCGCCAGATGTATTTAAGAGTAGGGTGTGTTCAAAAGGGTGTATAATTGAGGTATATTCAAGAGGGTGGGTGTTTAATTGGGGTATAATTAAAGTGAGACGGGCCATTTAATTGGGGTGTATTCAAGTTGGTGTAAGAGGGAAGGGTATTTTAGGGATAGGAATGGGGTATGATAAAAGAAAATGACTAATTACTGATTTTTGGGGTATGAATAAAATTTTTCCTTCTTTTTAAGGAAAAATTACACTTTGCCCCCCCTAAAGTTTTGCTAAAACACACTTAACCCCTTATAGTTTATTTTGTTTCAAATCGCACCCTAAAGTTTGAAATGTTAGCACAATACCCCTTTTGTCAATTACTTAATTTCATTTGGTAATTTTTATCTGATCAAAACTGAATTGAATGGGGGAAAATGTAGTTTTTAAACTATAGGGGGGTAAAGTGTTTTTGAGTTAAACTTCAGGGGGCAAAGTGTAATTTACCCTTTTTTCATTTAAGACATACATATCCTGATTAGGGCATCTCCAACTGTAAACTTGCCACTCTCTATACAAATGAGAGAAATTTTTTGGTACACAGTGATCTTGCTCCGACTGCAAAGTGAGGTATCTTGATCATTCATGAAATAATAGAAAAGTCGTCTGATTATACCTTATACATAATCATGATCTGTTCAATTCACTCGTACTCTTTTTACATACAATTAGATTGTTCCTTTTTTCATTCTTAGGGAACAATTCAGAAGCCCCATGTAGCATCCGAAGCAAAAGCCCCCTTGCTAATTTCTTTTCCTAATAAAATATGTAGGATTAAAATATAAAAGAAAGAACAAGGAAATAAGATGTGGCATGTAAGGTCGAGGCATACAAGCATTGTCCTAAAAGTGAATTGTCTCCCCATATATGGGACAATTGGTACTAGCTTCTTGTGGTATAACGACCCTTGTGTAGGTGCACTCCTCCTCATCGACACGATTTCAAGGAGGCTTTAATGAACTCCGATCGCCCCTTCAGAAACACAGCAAGTAGAGAGGAAAACCGAGCATCAAAACTTCAAAAGGGAGATATTTTTGATAGAATTTTTGGAGGTGAAGATAGCTTTGAGTATATGTAAAAAAACAAAGACCTTGGTCGGATTATATAGGCCCAGCCCAAGGTCTACCATTTTAATACGTTTGAATAAGTTGTGCAACGGTTGTATTAACATTTTGTAATGGATATAGATGTAATAGGTTTAAAGGTGGGTTGGTCTTTCAAATGGGCCTTAGTCCATCCCCTCCACACATTGAGGGTGTAATTCCTAAATAGATTTTTTTGGTATTAATCAGCCACACTGGTTCCACTTTAAGGTGTGGATATTAATGTTTTCTTATTATTTTAATATTTTAGATATTAATTTTGTAGTTAACTTTGTTTTTAATCTTTGTGATCACCTAGGTGATTTCATTACGCAACACACAACACAAAAGCGTGGATGTTATATTAGTTCTTTTATGAGAGTGAGTTGACTTAGTCAGTTCGACTTACAAGCAATTTTAAGCTCTATTAGCTTTGAAAGTAATTTTCAGTGAAGATAGAATTATCCAAGTTTATTTCTCTATTGGCACCCCCATATTTTATGTGCACTATATTTATCAGTATTTATAATACACATAACGTGGAAGAAAATCCAATATTAAGGGGAAAATATTTTTCATTAATGAAATGAAAGGTTATATTGAGCTTAAATAAGCTATTACTCAAATGATTTTTCTTAGAAATGTTACTCTAATGGTGATTAAATTTTTAGTGGACCTCCGAGTAACCCAAACTAAGATCCTCAAGACATTAGGAATGAGGTGGACACTATACATGATTAGGGTCTTCCCAGATGTCAGCTTGATATCCATTTGACAGATCCAAGCATCCGTGCCTCATCATTGTTCCCATCATTATAGCTCCTCCACCTGAGATGTGATAGATAGCAAGCCAAGAGCATTCAATAAATACACGTATGTTGGATCTGATTTCAATATGTCAATTAGAAGCCTATAAAGGCAAGTTTACTTCATGAGTAAAGAGAATTGACACAAAAAAAAAAAAAAACACAAACTTAAATAGATGAAACAAAAATATCGAAAGACAAACAACTGAACAAGAGAGAGAGAGAGGGAGAGAGAGAGAGAGAGAGAGAGAGAGAGAGAGAGAGATCAGAGAACCCTTTAGAGTCCGATGATCTGATCTGGGTTGACAACTTGAGAGATGAGACGATCTTCAATGGGGTTGTTGTGTGTGTGTGTGTGTGTGTGTGTGTGTGTGTGTGTGTGTGTGTGTGTGAGAGAGAGAGAGAGAGAGAGAGAGAGAGAGAGAGAGAGAGAATCCTTTGGAATCTATTGATCTGATCTGGGTTGAGAACTTGAGAGGTGTGATGATCTTCAATGGGGTTTATAGAGAGAAAGATCAAAGAACCCTTTGGAGTCCGATGATCTTCAATTGGGTTAAGAGAGAAAGAGAAAACTCAATCAGTCGGCTGTGTTAAGGTTAAGGTAAGAGGATAGTTTTTTTTTCCCAACATATATATTACACTGCTACATAATTGAAACATTCTTAAATGGAGTTGAGTGAGTGAGAGAGATGCATTTCGAGTCTGGTCTGGGCCAAAGCCAATGCCCCCTCTGTTAACTTATATAATAAAATAATATTTATAAAATTAGTAAAATTAATATATAAAAATAATTGTGTATAGCTATATACCTATAGTTACTAATCCGTGCAATGCACGGGATTGAAAATAAAAATATTTACATAAATTATGTTCATTTAATTTGTAAAGTATAAAGCATCATAAATCACGAAATAAGAGGAGGGGGTAGAGATTAATGGGATATATTTATATTATTAATGAGTGTTTCATGTGATTAAGATTTTTTTGAAACGGGATAGAGGAGAGCTTGGGGTAGTGATTAATGGGGTTCATATTCTCATTAATGAGTGTTTCATATGATTAAGAATTTTATGAAATCGAAAAAAAAAGAGAGGACGGACTTGATATTAATTGGGTCCGTTTTTCATTATTGGTCGTTAGTGTCTATTGCAATCCATTGAATCAAAATATAAGGACACAATCAAATGAAGATTTTGTTTCGATTCGTTTCTTTTTGCAATTGTATAAACTCTCCCTTGGAACATAGGGACCACAACTTCCATCTTAAGTAAAATTCGATGTTTCATACTTGTATTCTAGTATAAACTTGATATTAAATTTTATATTACCTACTACAAATTGACGTATTATAAAATGTCAAAAATTTTATATGATATAAATAGCAATTTGATCTCCATGAAGACTATAGTGGTGGAAGTCTCGAAAATAGAATCCATAGGTCTATTTTGATGAAGCTTTTCATAAAAAGTGATTTAATAGTTGATAAACTTGACTATGAGCAATAAAAATGATAAAAATGTCTGCTTTATATTATACAAATTTTTAGAGCTTATCTTATTTTGGTATGATGTACGGATTCCATGGCTAGCGAGTAAAGTTGATGAAAGGAAGAATAAAATTATGAATAACACAACAAATAAAAAATAAGGTTAATCAGACATCATATATGAAAAATGATGATTATAACTTGATTATAGTTGAAAGTGTAGAGGTTTTATCGTATTGTTGGCGAAGAAAATTTACCAAGCTTCTCAACATTATTTTGAGTAACATCTTCATTGGTCTTGAAAATCCGGTGACATTAAAACGGCTTTATAGGCCAAGTCAAGCCGGGTGCCCTTTTGGAAGGACCTAATTGAGATCTTCTTCAGTCGATCGCCCCGGTCGATGGGCACGTCCGCATCACAGTAGCACGATGACAAACGATCCGACAATGAATAGAACTCTAGCCGACTGCATGCGGCTATGATACACACCAGGCCCATCGACCGAGCGACCGACTGGAGGAGATCCAAACTCATTGGAGAGAAGCTCCTCCCAACTTGAAGATGTGGACAAGCTGGCTCCCAAAGTAGGGCCCACGATGCTTGAGAGCTCCTCCCAGCCAGGACTCTGTTCGAGAAGCTCTTTGTCTATTGTCCAGGTGCTGATTGATCCGGGTTGAATCTGTTGACGCTGTCGTTTTGCCTTTTTTTTTTTTTTTTGGTTATTTTGACTTTACCACCCAAATTTTGCCTTGAATTAGACTTTACCCCCCATATTTTTCATTAATTAGAATTTACCCCCCAAAACTAACTGTTCCGTCAGCTCACCATCTAAGAGAAAGGGTGAGCTGACGGAAAATAAATAAAGTTTCGTGGGGTGAGCTGACGGAACAGTTAGTTTTGGGGGGTAAAGTCTAATTAATGAAAATATGGGAGATAAATTCTAATTCAAAGCAAATTTGGGGGGCGAAGTCAAAATAACCCTTTCCTTTTTTGGGTAGTCAGGTACAGCCTACCGGAAACTTGGGCGTAGAACGTGCGAGCTCTCACCCGCCCGAAGTACGAGAGCGCCATCTGAGCTTTGTGAAGTACCCCAAAGTAAATTACACTTTTCCCCCATGAAGTTTAGTTCAAAAACACTTAACTGCCTTGTAGTTTGAAAATTACATTTTGCCCCCTTTCAATAAAGTTTTGATCAGATAAAAATTACCAAACGAGGAAATTAAGTAGTTGACAAGAGAGAGTACTTTGCTAACATTTCAAACTTTAGAGAACGATTTGGAACAAAATAAACTACATGGAGGTTAAATATTTTTGAGCTAAACTTCATGGGGGTAACGTGTAATTTATCAAAAAAAAATTGAGGTAATGAGCCTAGTGCCCCTCTAGCCAACCAAACATTAGGATAAGCTCGGTGTACCTTTTCATTTGAGGTCTAAGCCCTCTAACCAATCGAACATCAGGATAAACCTCTCTCTTTTTTTAATCCCGAAACCATCTTCACCTGCTCTCGTTCTCTCTCGATCAGCAATGACGGAGGCAGCAGACTCAAGCAACGAAGGCGGCAATAGGCCGAGCGGGGGCAGCAATGGCGACGGCCTTCTCCTCAACGATGGTGACCTCGACCCCGACGACCACCTCCTCCTGTCCCACACAACCTCGACCTCCACCCCAACGACCACCTCAACGATGCCAGTTGTAGCCACTCCTAAAAAAGGGTTTGGATTAGGTTTTGAATTTCTTATAGGGTTCATCCAATGATCTGTAGATCTTAGGATAGGAAGATTCGGTTAAGTCCGATAGTGACGGGGGATTTGGTTAGAAGTAGGTCCGACGACGGGCACTGGAGGGTTTGATTTAGTTTTAGGATGAGTGGAACAAAGCATAAATTTAAAAGTAAGGTGCGGGATATTTATTATCGGGACTACAGCTCAAAAAGATCTCATTAGAAGGGTTTTTTATACAGAGTCCCCAAAAATAATTATCGCGTTAACCTTAAGCAGAGTTGACGGGTCTCTGCAAGGTTCTATATAAAGCCCTCGCGCGCTCGTTCCTCTTTCTCTATCGATCTGCTCCGGTCGCCATGGCGGAATCACCCAAGAGGTTCGCGGTCGGCTACGCCATCCCTCCGAAGAAGCAGGAGAGCTTCATCCAGCCCTCGCTCCTCCGCCTCGCGAGGGATCGGGGGCTCGATCTCATCCCCATCGACCCCTCCCGCCCTCTCTCCGACCAGGGCCCCTTCCATTGCATCATCCACAAGCTCTACACCGACGAATGGAAGGCCCAGGTCCGGCTCCACGCCTCCCATCACCCCGGCGTCCCCATCGTCGACGACCCCAGCGCCATCGATCGCCTCCACAACCGCATCTCGATGCTCGAGGTCGTGTCCCATCTCGAGCTCCCCCAGGGGGCGGAGACCCTCGGGATCCCCAGGCAGGCGGTGGTCTACGACTCCAACGATTCCCTCTCCGACCCAGGCGCCCTGCGTTTCCCGGTGATCGCGAAGCCCCTGGCGGCCGACGGAAGCGCCAAGTCCCACAAGATGGCTCTCCTGTTCCACCCCGACGAGCTCCGCAACCTGAACCCTCCCGTCGTGCTTCAGGAGTTCGTGAACCACGGCGGAGTCATCTTCAAGGTCTACGTGGTTGGGGATTCCGTGACGTGCGTGAAGCGGAAGTCGCTTCCCGACGTTTCCAAGGAGATGGTGGAATCCTCCGAGGGGTCGCTCTCCTTCTCGCAGGTGTCGAACAGGCCGATGCCGCCGGACCAGGCGGAGGAGGACCTGGAGGCGGCGGAGATGCCCCCGGAGAGCTTCGTCACGGAGATCGCAAGGGGGCTGGGGAGGGCGATGGGATTGCGTCTCTTCAACTTCGACATGATCAGGGACGCGGAGGCTGCCGGCCATTACCTCACAATCGACATAAACTACTTCCCCGGCTACGCGAAAATGCCGGCTTACGAGACGGTTCTGACGGATTTTTTCTTGAATCTTGTTCGCAAGAAGAGAGAAGACGAGAAAGAGGAAATCTTTTAAGCAGCAATCAATCACAGTGATTTCAAGGAGAAGATGGAGAACGATCACAGACTCTGAGGTAGTCCAAGTATGTGCATTTTGCCCCTCTTTTTGTATTAGTACTTTAATAATCCCCCCTGGTTGCATATGAGGCAGATTAATTGAATAACTATTACATTTCCCTTTGCTTCTTTCACTTATGTTGGCATTTGGGTGGTGATCTGTTTTTGCATATGTGATCATAAAGTCTGGAACTACTTTCACAATCTAAGATACAAGTATTAGAAACATGGATGGAAATGAAAGCACAACCTTGTCAACATCTTTTTTCTTGGCACTCGGAGTTTGGCGATTTTATTCGA
Organism: Chamaelirium japonicum; assembly: GCA_947650365.1. Lineage (NCBI taxonomy): Eukaryota > Viridiplantae > Streptophyta > Magnoliopsida > Liliales > Melanthiaceae > Chamaelirium > Chamaelirium japonicum. The sequence continues at coordinate 124,324,449 of OX393549.1, read as the reverse complement.
GGCCAAATTATTTTGAGGCTTTGAAGCTCTTCCAAGTTCCAATTACCATCCAAATATTTACACAATATTGAAGTGGAGAAACACAACTTTGAGTATTCATTTCTTGCATTTGTTTTGGATTTTTTTCCCAATGGATCCGGGTGGCTTTGCGCGCTACACCATAGCTGAAGGGCACGTCATCCAGCTCGATTCAAGCGTTAACGACGTTTGCTTGAACCCATCGAAGGCTCCCTCGGCTTAGTTTTCGTTTTCTATTTCCGGCCATGTCGTACCAATCACGAAGAGACCGCGATCCGGTAGCTTCAACATTGAAGAAGGCAAGCTTCTCATTTCAGCATGGATCAACATCAGTTTTGATTCGGACCACACTCAGAGTTCGCTGATGCATTGATGGTCGATGATTTAACTCGCTACCAATAAATTTTATGGGTGTTTTTTCCAAATTGAGGCAAGGCATCAAAGTGGCTTCAATGAGCAAGACTTGGTAATTTTTCAATTGGATCATTGTTGGAAGGAGTTCTGCTACCAACCTGAGTGGATGAAAGACTATTAGAAGAAGAATCCGGCTAAGAAGGGAAAAAGCGTCGCCTCTCCTGTAAAGTCTTCTCTCTCTATCTTAGATGTGACAATATTTGGAGAGGTTCCCCTACCGATATTGAAAGACCACCAGGCAGGAAGGCCGCAAAATAACACCTAAAGCGCAAGGAAAAAGGACGTCCGGATGAAGAAAGCAGCTTACCAATATGTGAGCGTTTCAAGGACATGAAGGAGGAGAAGGAGCGACTTAGTGCTATAAAGATTAAGATGCTGAAGAAGGCGTACCAGCAAGACAATGAGAGAATTGAAGTGGAGAAGGCGTGACATGCACACGAATTGAAGAAGTTCCGAGTGGAGCATGAGAAGTTCCTACACTCGAAGGAGGAGAGGATCATGTTGATCGACGTGGACTTGCTACCCCCCATGGTAGCGGCATATTTTCATCGCCGCTATAGGGAGATATTAGCTAGAGCACTGTGACTTGTATCTTTATTGATTTAATTGTCGAATTGAAAGTACTTGCATTAATGAAAATCTGACTTTTGGGAATTAAAAGAACTTATGTTATTATAACTGAAATTGGTTAACATACAACATTACTATTTAAAAAATATTAAAATTACAAGGGTTCGAGTTGGTTCGCCCAAGTTGTATCCTTTGATCCAACATGTTGATGTAAGAACCTGGCAGCCCGAAGAAGGCGTTCCATATTCAAAGGTCGTAACTAGCACAACTTCAAAAATAAATGTAGGCTCATGAACGTGACTAGTATGTCTGGAAATTCTTCCACTTCCAATGTATGCAATCAATGCTTCCTAGCATGTCCGGAAATTCTCGGCTCTTTCCAATTGCTAGGAGTCAGGTACTAAGGCAACATCTTCGTTGTATGGCGAACGAAGATACTTCTCTGAGAATACAACGATCACAATTTTAGCAAACCTCTTCTAGCTCTCGATCACAATACTTCTCTTATTCGAATGTAGTCATCTATAGAGTCCGCCGCTACTCTGTAGGCGAGTATCTTTATTGCAGCAGTGATCTTTTGAAGGACCGATAGTCCGATGACTCCAGCAACGTCTCTTTGTTGAACGGAGTACGGACCTTACTACTCCATTGTAGCTTGAAACCGGAGGAATTACGAACGGCACATCCGGATCTCTGCCTGAACAAATGAGGAGGATAGAGTAGATCTTCCGCAAATAATCTCGGAACATGGTTCAAAATCTCCCAATTTTTTTTTAAAATTTCTCAAAATATTTTCATTTTTACGACCCTCGAAACAAATTGTGGTGGACAGAAATATTCCAAAACTTATCAAAATTTCCAAAATTCTCTAAAATTTTGAAGCTTAACTCCTAAACACTAACTCTAAACCCTCAAAGTAGATCGTTCGATTTCTCTAGTGTGATTTTTTCTGGAATTATTTTTTGGGGTGTGCGATCTACCATCCAACACCAACCTAGGAAGATCAATTCAACGAAAAACGACTAAAACATTTGTTCGATCAAATTGAAGTGTATTTTTCTAAAATTTCAGATATCGTAGTCTAACACATTTGAAGATTGCGGAGAATATTTTTTTACGGTCTCATTCAAGGAATAATCAAATCCGAGTCTTCTGGTCGAACTCCTATCTTTGTCGTGTGTACTGAAGATCCAACTGTTGAATATATTGACCTTAAGGAGAGGATAAGTATGGGAGCACTTCTCCACATTGAACTACAATCAGAGTTCATTATGCAATTGAATCAACATGTTGATTTCATTCATGAATCATGACCACACTGTATTCAGATCTTTTCTTGCCGATGCAACAAATTTTACACAATGGTTGATTTAGATGCAAGGGAGGATGAATGGTTCGAGAATGACTAGTCCCTTAAGATCGTTGATATTTGACGATGAAGAGGCGCATGGCTTGCAACCATTAGATCTTGCATATGATATCATCATAGTGGGAGCGATTGATATGGTTTTGGTTCAATTCTTTTTTGCTTAAACTTGCTAATTTTACTCATCCATACTTTTTTGATGAGTAAACTAAGTTCGGCTCGGTTGGGCTCGCAAACATGCTTGTTTAGGGCTCGTGAGTAGGCTCATAAAAAGGCTTGAATAGAACTAGCATATCTAATAGTCTATACTATTCTTATAAAGCTGAGACCTTTGGTGCCACATGGTAGCCTCTTATAATAAGTAAATTTTTTAAATAATTTTTTTTTGAAAAGTTTACATGCTTTCTCTCTCTCTCTCTCCCCCCCTCTTTTTCTCTTCCCCTTTAATTTTGTTATAATTAAGCATGTTCCTCTCTCTCTCTTTCTCTCTCTCTCTCTCTCTCTCTCTCTCTCTCTCTAACAATGGGATTTAGATTCACGAGATGTGCGATCTGTCTCCCGTGTTGTGACCCATGGACCACTTTTAAAGAGCCATAATCCTTTTCCCGTGTGTGAACGTGGCTCTCTCTCATAAATCCTATTAAAAACCTATTGTAAAGATGATAAATACCCATGCCATAACATTTAATTGTCATTTGTTGTTAATTACAAATTCATTAGTATTATCTTTCTTTCTCTTTGTAACAAATGAATCACACCTAGATGAGTGAATCACAATCACTCTATATTGCACTTTTATTTCGGACGACTGCGATGTCGTTTGTGCTAAGTGGCGTGCATCAAGTAATACTAAAATGGAGGCCTCTCTACCGCATGTGGCCCTCTTTTGATGAGCCAGATTCCTTTTCTGGTGTGTGAATGCGACTCTCTCTCATAAATCTTATTAAAAACCAACTATAAAGATGATAAATATTCATTCAATGGCATTTAATGATCATTTGATGTTAATTAGGAAAATCATTAGTACCATCTCTTTCTAACAAGTGAAATACACCCCAACGAGTAAATCACACTCACTCTAGATTGCACACTTCTTTGGATGACTGTGATGTTGTCTATGCCAAGTTGTATGCATCAAGTTCATCCGGGCATTGCCCAGGTTTCTTAATAGTATAGTCTACACTTCTGACTGATTCTAGAGTTCGGGAGTAAGCTCGATAAGGAACCGTTGAGTTAATTCGATTGATCACTAATTGAGCGAAGCCTAGCCTGAAGTTTAGGTTCGTTTAATAAACTAGCCAAGCCCAAGCAGACCAAATCTCGGCTCGATTATTAAACAAGTTACAAGCCAAGCCCAACCCTGAACTATAGGCTTGTTTTATCCAATCTCAAATGGACCAAAGCTCGGCTTGGTTCATCTCGTTTGCAACCCTAATGGTGTTGTAAACTATACAAGAATTAAGCTTCTATTACTCACTAAGCTTTACTAAAATTAGTAATTAGGCATTTGGTCATTTTAAGAAATAGGGGGTGGCTCTAGGACTCTCTTGGAGATGGTTCAAAAAAGTGGTTTCCAATTTTGTTGAAAATCCCATATGGCTCCATAGAATAGGGAGTGGCTCTAGGAGTCCCTTGGAGATGCTCTTACATCAAAAACCCCATATGGGTAATCCCTTGGTTGTATTCAATCCCTATCAGTCACCTGCCACTGATGATTTCTGCTGAGTACCTTACAATGCCCCTATATTTGGAAAATCTAATTGATGAATCCATAAATTGGGATGTCCAGTTACTACAGTTGCTCTTTCCTATTACTATTGTGCAAGAAATTTTGATGGTGCCAATACTTCATTACCCCCCTTCTTAATTGTATACTTAGGGAGAGCACTAACGGTCTTATATGCTTACCAAGCAAATCTATAAAGCTCTAGTGAATTATGCAGGCTCTAGCTCAAATGCTATGGGATTGTGGTCTACATTGTGGGGTATCAATTGCCAAGCCAGGGTAAGGGCCTTTGGTTGGAAGCTTTTACATCGTCAACTGCCAACCAGGTCCTTTTTGCAACGAATTGGACTCTCTCTCCCTTCTGAATGTATCCATTGCGAGTCTCTAGAGGACATTGATCACTTATTCTTTTCATGCCCATTTGCAGTGCAAGTATGGTCAGCTTTGGAACGATTATCTGAGTGCACTCTTCGGTTAACTGGCTTGGACCAGCTTGCAGTAATGCTCACTCAGAGGCAACAATCCACATTGAGTTTGAAAATTGCGCTCCTGCTACAAGGATGCTGATTATTGTGGAAGGCACGGAATCTGATACTGTTTCAGAATCAGTGGATACTTTCAGCACACGTAGCCTATCAAATTTAGTCTCTGACCCAAGAATATTACCAAGCACATAATCCTTCTCTACAGACACAGCACACTCGGTAAATAGATTATTGTATTATTAAATGGGTTCCTCTTAAAATTAATATCATCAAAGTCAACTTTGATGGTTCGGTCAACAATGAATTTGCTGGAGTTGGCTTTATCATTAGAGATTACGCATGCAGAATCCTTAAAGCTGGAGCCATCCCGTTAAATACGAGATCGGTTGCCATTGTAGAGGCTCGAGCACTATGGGAGGGAGTTAAAGCAACTAATGAAATTTTTGATCAAATATGGATCGAAGGGGATTCGCTAACTACTATTTTGGAAGTTCAACAACAACATATTAGTTCCAATCCTATTATTGCAGATATTAGACGCATGTTGAGTCAGTTTGTCTTCTGCAGAATCTCTCATGTCTACAGGGAAGGAAATTCAGCTGCTGATTGGCTCTCAAAGCAAGCAACGAAGATGAAGACTCCAGTAAGTTGGCAACGAGAGTATCCACATGGCCTCCGGGTTCTCTGTCAAGACAACATTGGTCTCCGTTGTTTTTGCCGGCCAGTAGCCTTGCAGCTTGCTTCTAATATCTAGTCAGATGTAGTACAACTTCTAGTAGTGAATATATAATTCTATTACCAAAAAAAAAAAAACCTGGTACAAAAGCCCACACAAGGAGATAGAGCAAGAAGGTCAACAAACGAGCCCGATGGCCCGAGGAATGAGCAACGGAGACCAACTCTCAAAACCCTACACAGATAAGTCCACGCCAAACCCTTCTCAAATAAACCACGTAAGGCCTCTAGGTTGCCAACTTGCCATAAATCAGAGAAGAAAATTTGAGCTAGGGGTGGCAATGGTTCGGGTCGGGTTGAGACATAGGTATAAGGGCAAAACATCCAACCCGAACCCGACCCGTTTAATAAATGGGTCAAAAACTTAAACCCAACCCGACCCGTCTAATAAACGGGTTGACCTGACCCGACCCGACCCGACCCGTTTAACCCGTTTACTAAACGGGTCGGGTCGGGTTGGCTCGGGTTGGGTCAACAGAACCCATGTAAACGTGTTGGGTTGGGTCAAGACGGGTCGGATTGGGTCGGGTTGGTTCAGGTTGGGTCGGGTCGGGTCGGGTTGACACAACCCATTTGGTAAACAGGTCAAGTCGGGTCAATCGGGCTATAAGTACAAACCTAAACCTGACTCATTAAATAAACAGGTCAATCGGGTCGATCCGTTTATGACCCGAACCCGTTTAGGCCAAACCCAAACCCGATAACTTCGGGTCGGGTTGGCGGGTCGGGTCAAGGATTGCCACCCCCAATTTGAGCCTCACCCGGTTACCACAACCGGATATCACGAAATGAATTCAAGGCACCCACACAACAATCTCCACCTTGTCTCTAATTTAGTTTTCGTTTTCGGTTCAACAAACCGGGTGTCACTCGCTGAACCATCTGTGGGGTCGTCGAGAGTAGCAATGGCCTTGAAGACCCTTCACTCGCTGGATTTCTTACAATTTGCACAGTCTGCTGCGTAATGTCCATAGCCTTGACATTCAAAGCACCTTGGATCTCTATACTTGGAGCCTTGTTTCCCTTGTTCACTGCCTCCATCCTCACTCGTAGTTTTCTTCTTACTAGAAAACCGTCTTCCAGGCTTGACAGCTCGATCCCTCTGTTGAGCTTTCAGAAATTTCTTGAACCTTTGCGTGCATGGAAGGACCCCAGATTAAACTCGTTGAAAACCAGACACGAGACGGATTTAAGCTGCAATGATCGTGCATGTAACACAAATCAAAACATAGAAAATAAACAGAAATATGGAAAGTAAAAGCACATCGAAATCCATGTGGTTCATTCCCTATGAAAGTTGTTAGAAAAGATATGAAAAAACTTTCGTTGACAACTAATATATCCCTAAAAATAGAAAAAAATGGCGAAGAAAGGTTCATAAAGCCGACTGTTATGTGCCTAAATCTATATAACATTGTATGCGCAGAAAAAAGATACGGGTCGTCTTTATTGCGAGCACACGATTACAGATGCCGGGACCCGGGGGCTCCGGTGTGACGAGTCCGGGTGCGGCAAATATTTGATCAGGAGATTGTGGGAGAGATCCTCTGGAGGGTTCCTTTGATCCGTGTCTCCACGTGGTATTCGTGCGAGAGCTCTGACGGGGTTGCCCAGGACAGAGGTCCTTACAGGGTGAGGGTTTCTTGAGAGGCTAAGGAATATCGGCCGTTGATTTTGTCCCGTCCGTACTTCGTGCTTTCTCGGCTAAGGAAGTTTTGAGGCTTTTTTCCTCGGACTTCGTGTCTCCCTCGATCCTTACTAGACCTCGGCGTCCTTGATCGTCGATTCGCGGCGTCGATCGTGTTTTTGACGTCGGCTTTGGCTTTAGCTTTCGACTTTGGCGTGGCTTTGGCGTGGCTTTGACGTTTGCTTTGCTTTGACGCTTGCGCTTGAACGTAGGTGCTTTAGTTCTTCCGGACTTCGCGTCGTTGTATGCGCAAAAAAGGTACGGGTCGGCTTTATTGCACAAAACGAGATTACAATTGTGGCCGGGACCCGGGTTGCTCGGGTGTAGCGAGTCCGGGTTGCGGCGAGTTTTGATCAGGGGATTGTGGGAAAGATCTTCTGGGGGATCCCTTTGATCCGCGTCTCCACGTGGTGTTCGTGCGAGAGCTCTGAAGGAGTTGCCCAGGACAGGGGTCTTTACAGGGAGAGGGTTTTGGAGAGGCTAAGGAATGTCCACCGTTGCTTTGTCCCTTCCGTGCTTCGCGCTTTCTCGGCTAGGGGGTTTTCGGCTTCGTTCCTCGGTCTTCGCGTCTTCCTCGTTCCTTGCTTGACCTCGGTGTCCTTGATCGTCGGTTCGCGGCGTCGATCGAGCTTTTGGCGTTGGCTTTGGCTTTGGCTTTTTGGCTTTGGCTTGGCTCCGGCGTGGCTCTGGCTTTTGCTTTGCTTCGGCGCTTGCACTTGGACGTAGCTGGGAGAGACTTGCGATGCTTTCGTTCTTCCGGACTTCGCGTCGTATCGGCTAGAACGTGCGGTGCTTTTGCTCGTGGCCGGCGTAGTCGCTTGGCTTTGGCACTTGCTTTGCTTTGGCGCGGGCTTTACTGGGGCTTTGCTTTGGCTTCTTGCGTTGCTTTAGCTTTGGCGTTTACTCGATCTTCTTCTTCGAACGACGTGGGCTACTTCTCCGGTGCTTCGACGGTTTGCGTGTCAACGGGACTTCTCTTCTTCTCCGGGCTTCTTTGGCGTGATCGGGGTCGAAGAATGCTTTCGAAGATGGTGGGGGTAGCACCGATCTCCGTGCGACGGTTGTAGCGTCGGCTTTTGTTGATGAAGACGACGGGGTAGTGACGCTTCAGATGATCTGTTCCAGCCTTTCTTCTTCGTGGATGGTGCAGATGTTTGTCGAAGACGACGTGGTGATGACGCTTCGCTTCTCTCCTCCGGGCTTTGGGGCTTGATCGGGATCGAGGACTTGTTGGAGACGACGGGGTAGTGCCGCTCCTCTTCTTCTCCGGGCTTTTGGGCTTGATCGGAATCGAGGACTTGTTGGAGACGACGGGGTAGTGCCGCTCCTCTTCTTCTCCGGGCTTTTGGGCTTGATCGGAGTCGAAGCTTGTTGGAGACGACGGGGTAGTGCCGCTCCTCTTCTTCTCCGGGCTTTTGGGCTTGATCGGAGTCGAAGCTTGTTGGAGACGACGGGGTAGTGCCGCTCCTCTTCTTCTCCGGGCTTTTGGGCTTGATCGGAGTCGAAGCTTGTTGGAGACGACGGGGTAGTGCCGCTCCTCTTCTTCTCCGGCCTTTGCTTCTGGCGTCCTCGGAGTCGAAGGGTTCTTCTTCTCCGAGCTTTCTTCTTCGTGAACGGAGTCGAAGGGGTGATCGTCGTGCGCAAGGGTCTTCACGTTGATGAGGACTTTCAGTAAGCCGATCCCTCGGGACAGGCTTGACTGTGCCTCGTGAAGCCTTGGGTCGATGAAGAAGCGTGCTCTCTTCTGCAGAGCTCTGGCGCTTCGTCTTCAATTTCTCGACCATTTTTTCCTTCCCCCACCCCCTCTATTTATAGGCAAAGAGGTGGGGAGAGAGATATGGAAACTTTTTAATTTCAAATCCCTTTTGTATCTCTCTCATAATTACCCGGATTTTATTCATCCATTGATGAAGGGAATAACATTTAATTGTTTTCCTTTTCTGGCGGGTGCAATTATGGCTGGATTTTGCGCACGAAATCGATGACGATCGGGCGCTTCGTCTTGTGCGTCGGATCGAGGGATCGGCGCAGATCCGCGTGTGTGCAGACGTCATACGCTACCTCCCCCCGCGCATGGCGGTATTCTTTCCTTTTCTTTCTTTTCTTTCCTTTTCTTTTCTTTCCTTTTCTTTTCTTTCCTTTCTTTTCTTTCCTTTTTCTTTTCTTTCCTTTCTTTTCTTTCCTTTTTCTTTTCTTTCTTTTTCTCCCCTTTCCTTGCAGGGCCGGCCGGCCCCCCATGGGGTTCGGGTCCTACTAGGGCCGGCCCCATGTGGCTCGGGTCCTAGTAGGGACCGGCCCCCATGGGGTTCGGACCCTAGTAGGGGTCGGCCCCCCTTGGCGCATGGGGTCCGGGTCCGCATCGGCGCGCGCGAGTCGGGTTTGAATCCATGTCGGTGCGCGCGAGTTGGGTCCGTGTGTCGGGTTTGCATCCGCGTTGGCGCACGTGAGTCGGGTTCGGGTCCGACGAAATTCGTGTGTCTACAGTCGTATCGGCTAGAACGTGCGGTGCTTTGCTCGTGACCGTCGTAGTTGCTTGGCTTTGGCACGTGTGTTGCTTTGGCGCAGGCTTTACAGGTGCGTTTGCTTTGGCTTCTTACGTTGGCTTTGGCTTTAACTTTGACTCGATCTTCTTCTCGAACGGCGATGGCTACTTCTTCTAGGCTTCTTTATTCTTTCGGCTTCCTCGACGGTTGTGGCGTCGGCTTGGCTTTTCGGCGGGGGTAGCACCGATCTTCGTGCGACGGTTGTAGCGTTGACTTTTGTTGATGAAAGACGGCGGGGGTAGCACCGATCTCCGTGCGACGATTATAGCGTCGATTTTTATTGATGAAGACGGCGAGGGTAGCACCGATCTCCGTGCGACGATTGTAGCGTCGGCTTTTGTTGATGAAGACGGAAGGGGTAGCACCGGCTTCAGGCCTTCTTCTCCAAGCTTTCTTTTTCGTGCGAGAAGTCGAAGCTTTTGTTGAAGACGATGGGTGTTGTCGGCTTCGATCTTCTTCTCCGGCCTTTGCTTATGGCGTCTTCGGAGTTGATGAAGATGGTTGGAGAAGTCAGGGTGACGACGACTCCGGGTCTTCTTCTCCAAGTTTTCTTCTTCGTGCAAGGAGTCGAAGCTTTGATCTTCGAATGCAAGGTCTTCACGTTGATGAGGACTTGAAGGGCCAAGTATTCCCGTAGGACGTGCTTGTCGTGCCTCGTGAAGCCTTCGGTCTTCAAACGTTGGAGCTTCTCTTGCAGAGCCCTTTCGTCTTCAGCTTTTCCGACCCTTGATGCCTTCCCCCACCCCTTCTATTTATAGGCAAAGGGGGGCGGTTGGGAGAGATATGGCTAAAATCTTTTTGTTTCATCCAATATCTCCCCCCATAACCATCAAGATATTGTTCCCTTATTTGGGGAAACAAACTCGATCCCCTCCTTTTTAGTTGAGGTGGTTACGGGCAAGATGTGACTTGATCTTTGAAGATACGTCGTCATCTTTGTACCTTCCGATTGCATGACGACACGACGTCATCTTGTCCGTCGGATCGAGGGATCGTCGCGGATCTACGGTTGTGTAGACATCCACGCCACCTCCCCTCGCATCGAGGCGGTTGGGATTTTTTAATTTTTATTTTTCCCTTTTATTTTTCTTTTCTTTTTCTTTCCCTTTTTTTTTTGTTATGGCCGGCCACACCTCCCCAAAAGGAGGGGGGCACGGTTTTCCATAAAGGGGGGCCGGTGGTCCCCTCCCCCCTGCTTTTGGGTTCGGGTAGCGGGTCCGGCGGGACCCGTTTGCTTTGAGTCGGGCCATGGCGCGCGAATTGAGTTCGCACGCGGGCCGAGTTCGCATGCGGGCTGTTGTGTGCGGGCCAGGTTTCACATGCGGGCCGTTGTGTGTGGGCCAGGTTTCGCATGCGGGCCGTTGTGTGCGGGCCTATTTTAAGTGTACGAGTCGGGTTCGACCCGTGGACTAATTTCGGTGCCCACAAATGCCCCCTCAAGTTTGAGTGCGCCCGCGGGAAACGCGTAGCACTTGGACTTGACCTACGTATTTACGTGGGATTAGGTCTTTATAAGGACCCCCGTTTCTTCGTTTCTCTTCATCGTTGAAGGCTCCCGGCGGCTTGGAGGCGAAGGCTCTTGCTAGGGTTTCTTGCTTCGCGACGATGACGCGGAGGATGAAGATGGTCACCCCATGGAGCTCGAGAAGGCAGGCGAGGTGGTCCTCCTCCTCCTCCTCCTCCTCCTTCTTCTTCCTGGTTCTGGACCGCACGCGCGGGAGCGGCAGCAGCCGCGGCAGCGGCAGCAGCCGCGGCAGCGGCAGCGGCGGAGCGGCAGAGGGCGCGCGCGCAGGGTGCGGCGGCCGGTGTTGTGGGGCGCGCGCGCGGCAGGGGGGGGCCGGTGGGCTCGGAGCGGGTCGCGGCAGGGTCAGCGGCGGTGCGGGCCGGGGCTGCGGGCGGGAGCGGTGGCCGGTGCAGCGCGGGGCGCAGCAGGCAGGCGCGGTGGCCGGTGGCCGGCGCGACGCGGGGCGCGGCAGGTGGCCAGCGTGGCCGGCGCGACGTGGGGCGCGGCGAGCAGGCGCGGTGGCCGGTGGCTGACGCGACGCGGGGCGGGGCAGGCAGGCCAGTGGCCGGGGCGGCACGGGCGCGGTGGCCGGCGCGACACGGGGCGCGGCAGGGTGGACGGCGGCCGGGTTGGCAGAGGCCAGCAGCCCCCTGCGGGTTTTAACAGGAGAGAGGGGGTTGCGGCTTTTTGCCGTGGCCCCCCTCTTGTTTCTTCATTTTCACATACGGGGCCTGCGGCTTTTTAGCCGAGGCCCCCCCTCGTTTCTTCGTTTTGGCATATGGGGCCTGCGGTTTTTTTTTTTTCATTGTGCTTTCTTGCTATTTGACACGTACTTTTCTTGTCGTCTGACTTGGGCTTTGCCTTTCTTCTTTTTCCAGGTCTCGGCGTTACGAGAGTTTTCCGAGTTCTGGCTGGATCGTCGATGTGGTCTCCCACGGGAGTACGCATCTTCGTTTCCCTTTTGTGCAAGTCTTCCACCACTGTACTTCGAGACAGGAGGACAGACCATCGGTACTTCAGCTTTCGACGCACGAGCGAATTCGTGAGGATGGCGTGGCCGACGGCTCTTATCGTGTGTTGAAGCTTGGCGAGCGTATCCTCACTGACGAAGGATCTTCATGGCAGATCGTCCGACCGAGTTTGGGGTTGGCGTTCCACCACACTGGCGAGGAATCAGTTCCGGTCCCCGTTGTTGCTTTGAAGATATGCTCCCGTTATACACGATGGGGTGTGGAGATTCAACCGCGTGGAGGTGTCACATATCTGGGAGGTTTCCGGGATTGGATGCGAGAGCTGTCTGGCGCGTTGGAGGCAGAGCCAGGGATGGAGCGTCTGGCGAGGTTTGTGGAGCCGGCTTGTTGGGAGTATAGCCGACCGGACGGTATGTACTGGGCTCTTTGCGAGCAGTGGTGTCCCGATACCAACACTTTTTTGACCGGAGCTGGTGAAATCGGGATCACCCTTCGCGACGTGTATATTATCTCTGGATATCCAGAAGTTCGGAGCTACTATCAGGAGGAGGTTCCTTCTTTGGAGGTCTTGACTGATCCAGACGAGTCTCCTAGCTTCTGTCTTTTGCTTTTTAAGGCATATGCTATTATAGCAGCACGTGAGCAGTCAGATCGAGTACTCCACTCAGCTTGGGTGGACTTCTGATTTCGAGGAGAATATCGCCACGTCCCCCCTTCGAGTCACCCGATGTGGAGGTACGCATCGTCGAAGAAACCGGCGCCTGACACTTTTCGGCGGCCGATTGAATCTCTGAGGAAAGAATGGTGCTCCATGGCGGGGGCGCAACGTCCCTGGGAGGTTTTGGGACTGGAGGAATGTAGTGAAGTTTGGCGGGCTGTCTATTGGTCGGCAGGGTTGGTGCTTTTTCTTTGTCGCTTTGCCCTGCCCTGGAATGGGGATGTGATACGACCTGGGACTTTCCTTGCAGCTGCTCGGATGGTGAACGGGGAACTTCTCAACCTGGCGCTGGCGATCCTTTGCTCGCTGTATCAAGGGCTTAGCAGAACATACTGGAGTTTATCGAGCGCGGATAATGCGAGAGGGGAAGTGGGCCGAGCCAGTTTCTTTTGCCCCCTGCATTATCTTTATGGTTGGATCGGGCTCCATTTTCCGAAGGGGATTTTTGCGGCGCGCGGACCTTCGACCTCAGTGCCCTTCCTTCCTTGTGTGGGGGGTTTGATGAATGCCTATTATGCATGGGAGCGTCCGAAGCCCAATGCTCGAGAGTGTTTGAGACATATGGGCCCTTCCGACTTCGACTTTGTATCGGAGAATGCGCTTGTACCTTTCGCGAGATCCTCGGTATGCGATGGGCCGGACATGCCCGAGCACTTGTACTGGAGTATGGTAAGTTGCAAGCCCGGGTATCTTGTTTGGCATCGCGGGGATGCAGTGGAAGTGGCACGGTATTCTGCCCACCGGTTTGCTCGACAACAGGGTTTTTGCCAGGAGTTGTCGGGGACTCCTTTGCGAATGCAGTCACGTTATACTCCCCAGGAAGCGTACCGCCTTTGGGGAGCACTTTATGACCGATTTACTGGGTGCATTTTCTCACCGGGGATTAAGTCGGGTGGAAAGGATGCTGCGACCCTCGAGTATTGCCACTGGGTCAGTGAGTCAGTGCTTCCCTTCCTGGCTAGTTTTCCACTGGATGTCCTTGCTAGTAGTGAGCAAGTTGACTTTTCTGTTGACTCTTTGGTGGGGTCAGAGGATCGCCGTCTTTGGTCTGAGGAACGACGGTCGGAGAGATCTCGTGGGCATCAAGAGAGTACTTCCCGGGCTTCTCCTTCTGTGCAGGAGGTCAAAATGGCTTCGTCTACCAAGATTCAGAGTATTCCTGAGACTCTGACTTCTTGGAGTGGACGTGTTTCTCCCAAGAGAAGGAAGTTGGATTTCTTGTGTGAGGCAGCTTTGGATGGCGCTAGTGAGGCAGAGCCAGCTCGAGAGGGAGAGCCAGGGCTTTTTGCCGATGAGGTAATCCCTCTTTCTGGGGTAGCTTCATCGGATGCCGCAGGTATATCTCATTTCTAGTTGCTTATGGATTTCTTTGCTTGTATTCTCATTCCGTTGGAAGAGTTGTTTAGCTCTCATTTTGGTAGGTTCTGCTGGATTGGACTGCGAGTCTGCCCCCAACGAGGTTAGGCATGAATGCTCTCCCATCAGAGCGACGTTGATCGAGAGTGGCGGGCTGGATATACCCTGGGATAACTTGGAGCTTTTGGGAGCGTGTGGAGTAGATTTTGCCAGCAGTGCTGTCAACCTGGATAATATTAACATGGAACAGTTGGGCTTTGGGGAGGAGGATGAGGTCTCCAGTGTAGGGAGAGAACAGGCTTCTTTAGTTAGGCCTTGTAGTCTGGCAGGGATTACTCCTGCAGTCGTTCCGTCGGAAGGTTCGCCTATAGCTTCTCCTTTAGCTCCGGTAGCGCTGCTGACTGTTATTGCGGTGATGGTTCGGAGGCGGTTCCCGCACTTGAGCCTTCAGGACCGGAGCCTACCTTGTCTGTGCACTCAGGGACTGACAAGCGAAAGTGTAGCTCGCGGGGCCTTCTTTCTGCGCTTCTCTTAGAGAGCTGTCGGAAGTATATCCAAGCGACGCTTGCCCCTTTTCAGGAGGATGATCTTGATGCTTTGAATGGCTGGTGGGTCCTTGAGGGACCTGAGTTTTGCGAGAGTCTGGCGGCTTTCCAAGTAGATGGCTCTTTGTTTGAGGAGCGCATGCGTGCTTTCTTGACGGACAGTGAAGCTCATCGCTTGAAATGGGCTTCGATGGAAGATGACCTTTCCTTGATACTAGCAAAGGCTGAGGACGAGGAGCGTCGACTGGAGGAGCAGCATAAACTTGCCACCGCGAGCCTTGTTCGGGCACGGAAGAAGCTAGAGGCTGCTCGCGCATCTTTTGAGAAAGCTGAAATGATCGAGAAATCTTTTGGAGAAGATCTTGCGAAGCAACGTATTGAGTTGACGACGCATCGGGAGCGGACAGCTACTCGGTCTTCGGAGCTGCAGCGCATGGAGGTTGCGGGCGGCGAGCTGCTTCAACGTCTTAAGGAGTTTAATTTGCTTTACTAGCAGTGTTGCCTTTCTTTTTCTTTCTTGTTACTTCTGCTGGATAGACTCGTAGTTTTGCTTTCCTTCGTTTGATGATAACTTAATATTATGCATCTATTTCTTGGACTTGTCTTCTGGAATGGCAGTGTCTGGTTGTTTTTTTTTTGTTTGGACTGAACCTTTACAGGCTGCCTATGTACCCTACTGAGAGGGATCAAGTCGCACGTAGTTCATTTATTTCCCCTTTTTTTTTTTTGCAAGGAGTGTAGCCTTGCTTTTAGGCGTAGTATCTTTTGAGGTACTTGCCATTGATAGGGCCGAGTGTAAGCTCTTCTGGCGTGGTGAGAAGATATGCGCCGTTGGAGTAGACCTCTTTGACAGCGTGCGGTCCATCCCACTTGGCATCGAACTTCTTTCCTCCTCGATGTGAGAGAATGATGGGGCGTTTGACTGCCAGCACCAGTTCTCCTATTTGGAAGGATCGAGGGCTAATTTTTTTGTTGAAGGCTTGCGTTAACCTGGCTTGGTAGCATTTCAAGCGTTGCTGGACTTCGAGGCGTTTTTCATCTAGTGCTTCCAATTCTGCTAGGCGAAGTTAGGCATTGTCGTCGTTGACGAGGCCTTCTTGGATGACTATCCTGAGTGACGGGATCTGGAGCTCAAGCGGGAGGACAGCTTCTACTCCATATACCAGTGAGTACGAAGTTGCTTGTGTTGGCGTGCGAAAAGAGGTGCGATATGCCCATAACGCTTCACCCATGCGTTCGTGCCAGTCTCTCTTTGACTTCGAGACGACTTTCTCCAAAAGCTTGCAGAGTGTTTTGTTGAAAGCTTCTGCTAGACCGTTGGCCGATGCGTTGTACATGGTTGAACACCTTTGCTTGATATCGAACTTGGCACAAAATTGGCTAACAGCGACGTTCTTGAACTGTTTTCCGTTGTCCGTGACGATATAGCGTGGGACGCCGTACCGGAAGATGATGTCGTTCTGGATGAAGCTGATGACAGAGTGTCTGGTAACTTCTCGCAATGGTACTGCCTCAGCCCACTTAGAGAAGTAGTCTGTCGCCGCCAGGATGTAGAGATGCTGCTTGGATGACTTGGGTAGCGGACCGACAATGTCGAGTCCCCATCCATCGAAAGGCCATGATGCGATGGCTGGATGCAAAGGTTCCAGAGACTGACGGATGTAGTCGCCATGCAACTGGCAAACGTGGCATCTTTTTGCAAACTCGAGGGAGTCCTTGATCATAGTGGGCCAGTAATATCCCATCCGCCTGATGCGGAAGTGAAGCTTTGGACCGGACAGATGTGAGCCGCAAATCCCGGCATGGACTTCCAGTGCTGTTTCTGCTTCTTCTTTTGCAAGACACCTCAGGAGCGTACCATTGTAGCTTCGACGGTACAACTCGTTGTTGAAGTGGAAGAATTTCAGAGACCGCCAACGAATGTCGACCTTACGCTTTGGATCTTCAGGGAGCTTCCCGTGGACAAGAAAGTCTATGAATGGTTGTCTCCAATCTAGCTCGTCGGTCATGAGAACGTGTACTGCATTGACTTGGTCTGGGATTCCCATAGGGAGGTCCTCCTCGATGATTACCATCCTCTTGCAGATAGGGATGATGAGTTGGCTTTCTTCTGGGAATGGAAGTGTAGCCGCTAAATTTGCGAGCACATCAGCCTGTTGATTAAGGTTTCTGGGGACATGGTGGATTGAAGCAGTTTTGAGCGTACCAAGGAGTTTTAGAGCTCACAGATGTAACGGCACGAGGTCTTCTTTGTTAACTTCGTATGCTCCAAATATTTGCTGAATGACGAGTTGAGAGTCGCCGAAAATTTCGAGCCCTTGAAGCTTCATATCATTGGCGAGTTCGAAGCCAATAATCAAGGCTTGATATTCCGCCATGTTGTTGGAGCATGGCTCTGATAGTAGAAATGAGAAAGGGAGTATTTCGTTGTTCGGTGTGACGAAGATAACTCCTACTCCTGCCACGTCTTGCCTTGCCGCGCCGTCGAAGAACATTTTCCAAGAAGGGGCGATATCGATGCTGAATACTTCTTCGTCCGGGAGTTCTTCTGATAGTTCCCATTCCGCTGGAAGGGGGTATTCTGCCAGGAAGTCCGCGAGAGCTTGACCTTTGACCGCTTTCCGAGGGACGAATGTGATGTCGAACTCGAGGAGGAGTAAAGCCCACTTGGCCAAACGTCCGAAAAGCACTGGTCTTGACATGATGTATTTGAGTGGGTCGGCTTTTGAGATAAGTCTGATGGCGTGAACTAACATGTAGTGTCGCAGCTTTTTTGTAGCGAAGATGAGTGCCAGACAGACTTTCTCAATCGGGGAGTAGTTTAGCTCCGCGCCGATGAGAGTGCGACTCAAATAGTAACATGCTATTTCCTTGCTTAGCTCGTTGTCTTGAGCCAGGAGTGCCCCCAAGGACTGCTCCTGGACACTGATGTAAAGGACCAATGGCTTTCCTTGAACTGGTGCTGTCAGAACTGGAGGCTTGAGTAAGTAATTCCTGATGTTTTGGAGGGCTTCGTGACAAGCTTCATCCCACTTGAATGGTGCTTCTTTCTTCATGAGGCGACTGAAGGGTCTATATTTTCCAGCTAAGTTGGCGATAAACCTCCTGATATATGCTAGATGGCCCTGGAGACCTCTGAGGTCTCACATTGTTTTTGGAATTGGCATATTGAGAATATCATCTATTTTGGATTGATCTATCTCGATGCCTCGATGTCGTACGACAAAGCCGAGAAACTTACCCGAGAAGACTCCAAATGCGCATTTAAGCGGGTTCATGCGGAGCTGGTACCTTCGAAGCCGTTTGAAGATCAGCTCAAGGTCTTGAAGATGCGCTGACTTTTGTCTTGATTTTACTACGAGATCGTCAACGTAGTATTCCACATTCTGATGAAGGATATCGTCGAAATTTTTTTGCATAGCTCGTTGGTAAGTAGCTCCTGTATTTTTCAAGCCGAAAGACATGACTTTGTAGCAGTAGATTTCTTTTGGTGTACGGAATGTCGTAAGCTCTTCATCTTTGGGTGCCATCTGGATCTGGTTGTAGCCTGAGGATCTATCCATGAAGGTTAGTGCTTCATGGCCTGTTGTCGCGTCTACCATCAACTCTGTGATTGGCAATGGGAAGTCATCCTTGGGACATGCATTGTTCAAATCCCTGAAGTCCACGCATACTCTGATTTGGCCGTTCTTCTTCTTGACTGGGACCACGCTGGAGATCCACGTTGGATTTAACTTCTCGGATAAAGCCAGCTTCAATGAGCTTGTTGATTTCACCTTCTATTTGCGGTATTAGTTCTGGCCGGTAACGTCTTTGTCCTTGCTTAATGACGCTAGCTCCGTGTCTGACAGCGAGCTGGTGTACTGCAATCTTGGGGTCAAGTCCCGGCATTTCCTTGTAGGACCATGCGAAGACATCTCTGTATTCTTGGAGTAGCTTGATGTATGCAGCCTCCTCTTCGGGAGTCAGGAGTGCACTTACGAATGTAGGTCGAGGATCCTCCTGCGTACCCAAGTTGATTTCCTTCAGATCGTCGACAGTAGATTGCCCCCCTTCTTCGATGACGGGCGGAGCGTCTAGCAACTCGCCGTCCGAAGTAGAAGTGTCACCGATTGAAGTGTCGGAAATTGTGATATAGTTAACAGATACCAGAATGATATCGGTGTAGTCGTCAGTTTTGAAGAATGATATGGGTGGGAGGGTGGGAACGTTATTTCTCACCTCAGTGGGTGGCTTTTCCAAACGGTCGAATACTGGCCTTCGCTTTACTTGTCTGATTGGCCCAAGTCTTTTGAATACTGATATAGGATTTTGACTTGACTGGTTTTTGATGCTCTTCTTTTGCTTTTGGGGTATAGTCCAACGTCGAGCTCGATATCGCCTTCTTTTGGCGAACTTGGTGTTGGGATGAACGACATTGGTGGAGCGTGCGTCGGGGGCTGATGATCCCTCTTCTGCTTCATCTACCAACTTCACCTCAATGTCGTTAGAGGTGAAGGTCTTCTCTCTTGTGATCTTGATGACCATCGGGGTTTGACGGGAGCCGATGCCTTGCCGATTTGGTGGGATCTGCTTGCTGCTTTGGAGTAAATAGGCTTGAGTCTTGGTCATCCCGTGTGGTATTGGAGCTGGCGGAAGTGTACTCATATGTGCGACACTGTCCTCGTTGTAGTCGGCTTTGAATAGTAGTTTGGCGGCATTTTGCCCCCATCTTCCTTCTGGTTTCCTTCTGGTTTGAACGTGAGTTGACTGGATTTGAAGGAACCAAAGGGTTTTGGCGGACTTGAAGATTGCATCAGACTAGATAATGGCAGTGTCATCTCCTGCAGAGTGATGACATTAGCTTCTGATAGTGGCTGGACTATCTCTTTTGGCGAGGCAAAAGATGGTCGTTCATGTTTGCGAAGCCACTGAGGCGTGAGGCGCAAGATCGTCGTAGCTTGGACGGGTAACGGAGTATGCTGCATGGATCTTGTCTTGGAGCTGATGCGCATCCTTCGTTTTGGCAGTAGCACTTCCCTGATTTCATGCATTGCCTTAGATGGTTGCATTGGATTTGGAGTTGACGGAGTTTCATCCTGCCCCATCCTTTTAGCTTTCTGAGTTCGAGGAGCTTTAGCTGGAAGGACTTCTGCAACAAGGTCTTTTGCTTGGTAAAATTTGGCATCAGCGAGGTGTGCTTCGGCCTCATTGAATGACTTGTCATCTGCAATGATGCATTTCTCTAGACCTTCCTCATAGTACTTGAGGCATTGGTGCCAGGTGGAGACTACGACACCGTTTTCATGTAGCCACGGTCTTCCTAGCAAAAGGCGATATGATGTCTGACAGTCGATGACATGGAAGAGAACTGTCGTGTTAAGCTGGCTGTTGAAGAGTTTTAGACGGATGATTCCTACGGTGGACTGTCCGCCTTGGTTGAACCCTTGAATGACCAGCTGGCTTTGTGAGAGCTGGTCGGTGGTAATGTTGAGCTGCCGCATTATTTGGATGGGCATGATGTTGACGGCGGAACTGCAATCTAACAAGATTCGATTTACCGACTTCTCGTTGATGTATCCTGAGACATAGACAGGTCGATTGTGCAGTCGTGTTCCGAGCTGCAGATCTTCGTCCGAGAAAGTTATCGCTGCGTTGCAGGAGACAATAGTTTCGGCTTTCTTGACGTCTTTCTTCTTTCTTTTGTAGCTGTCTGGATCTGCCAAAGCCTCGGCCATTGCTAGGCGAGCCTTCTTTGGGAGGTGTAGTGCTTCTATGAGTGGCAAGTGCAAGATTGCCTCATCGTGGGCAGCAGCACTGTCTTTGTCGGAATCCTCCTCGTCGTCAGTGTTGCTCTTTTTAGGAGACTCGATCTTGTCTCCTTCTTCTGGGGTCATGTGGATTTCAACCATGCAATAAGAAGCTTTGTGCTATTGTTCAGCTGGGAGGAAGTAATCGGGGAAGAATTCTTGCAACGTTGGCGGGTCTGGAGGGTTTTGCAGAAGGAGATCATCTGGATCTGCTGGCGGTACTTTGAATGTCTTCCTTTCTGGAGCCTTACTTTTCTTTTTGTAAGTTCTTCGTTCAAGAAGCTTTCTTGTCACCCGATCTAGCTTGCGACTCCTTGCCGTCCATGACCTTCGCCTGCGAGGTAGCATGATCCATGCGTCTTCATCAGTGGATTCTCTCTCACCGGGGTGAAGGTTTGGAGTGACAACTACAGGTTCTTCATGGGTCGGGGAGACTTGCTCCTCTGGGGACTCTGCTGGCTCGTCTTCTGACCCCCAGCCGGTGGGTTTGATTTCTTCTATTGAGACAAGCAAAGGTTTGGAGTAGAGGACGTAATAATCGAATTTATCTGAGGGCTGGCCTAACAGACCGACCTCCGGGTCTCCTTGCTCGTACCTTGTTTGGAGAATTTGTTGAGGCATGGCCTTGTTTGGGCGAGATGCTGGTGTAGGCAATGGTTGCCCCCTGGGTAATGGAGTTTCTTCCTCAGCAAGCGTAGGAGCATGCCGTCGTCGCTTTGAGACTTTTCGTTGTGAGCTGGCTTCGTAATTGGTCTCTGACAGATGATGTGCAGGCTTGCTGAAGTGGGTTCTGGAGCAGTCAGCGCTGGCGGGCAGGAATCGGAGGTGATTGACGTCATATTTGACTCGACGACGTCACCAAAGCTGATCTCGATTATTCCTTGCTTGGCGATTGCCATGATCATATCTTTGAAGACAAAACACTTCTCGATGGGATGGCTGACCATCCGGTGGTACTTGCAGAAGAGCGGATCGTTGACTCGATGTGCTTGTTCCGGCCTTTTTGGTGACGGAAGCTCGATCATCTTTTCTTGCATCAACTGATCGAACATGGAGATAACTTTTGAGTCTGGGAAGGGATACTTCTTAGCTTCAAGCTCCTCGAGAGTCATCCTTGGTGGCCGTTGAGGCTGAGGAGGTGGTATGGCGGCCCCTTTGCCTTTGTCCGGCTTGCCACCGATCATGAGTGGTTTGGAAGTCGAAGCGAGGTCGGTGACGTTGACTTGCTTTGATGCCGCCGGTTCGTCCTCCTCTTCTACCTTCAGGAAGGCTTTGGCCTTTGAGTCCCCGCGATTTGCTAAGCTGAGCTCCATGTCGTGAGCCCGAGTCGCCAGTTCTTCGAAGGACCGAGGCTTGATCCCTTGGAGGATGTAGAGCAAGCCCCAGTGCATGCCTTGGGTGCACAACTCGATGGCCGAGTCTTCAGACAAGCGATCTCGCGAGTTTAGCGCAAGGTTCCTCCAACGATCGATGTAGTCAATCACCGGCTCATCCTTCCTTTGCTCGGTGGCAGTAAGCTCGGTCATGCTGACGATGCGCCGAGTGCTGTAGAAGCGTTTGAGGAACTCCCTCTCCATTTGATCCCAACTGTCGATGGATCCTGGAGGAAGATCAGCATACCAGTCGAAAGCATTACCTTTGAGGGTGCGAACGAACTGCTTCACCATCTCGTCGCCGTATGTGCCGGTATTGTTGCAAGTTTCGACAAAGTGGGCAATGTGTTGCCTTGGATTGCCCTTCCCATCGAAGTGCTGGAACTTTGGTGGCTGAAACCCGGCAGGGAAGCGTAGTTGCTGGATCCTCGTGGTGTAAGGCTTTGAGTATGCCGCCGTGGTCGGAGGTAAACTCCCGCCGTGGGAACACATCATGTCGGCCACCAACGCTTGTATTTGCTGGGCATTCATTGTTGCTGCCATCGAGGGTTGCGTGGCCACCGGGACTGACACGGGAGCCGAGGAGAGTGCGAGAGTAGTCGCTAGCATTGCCGGAACAACTTCTGCAAGAGCGGGAGTTGGAAATGGAGCTGGAGCAGCTACTGGAGAAGCAGGAGGTTGGCTGAATGCCGTAACATCCCTCACACTTAGCCTTTGAAGCAAGGTATTGATGTGACGATCCTTCTCCTCCATTAGTCGGGTGATTTGCGCCATATGTTCACCCATTTGCATGACTTGGAGCTGGAGAGCGGACGGAGGATGATGACGCAGGACGTTTCGACGTTGCATGCCTGCATCGTCACCGTCCTCGTTGGAGACGTAGTTGCGCCGACTTGCTTCTGCTTGATGATGAACGTTTTCCCCCTGCAAAGGAGGTGCAAGGTCCGCTGGAGAACCCGAATGGGCTCTAGGTTGGGGCTGGACCTCCCTAAATTTCTGGACTTGAATTCCAGGATCGAGGCTTATTTCTTCATGCACCAATGCCTCATTGGCGCTTTGGCGAGCATCTTCGGCAGCAGTTTCTGGCGTGAAGAAGTCCGCAAGAGTTTGAGCACGCCGTGTATAGACGCGTACTACCGGGGGAACGTCATCCTCCGGGTTTTCTGGATCGCCGTGCTGGAGTAGCGGAGACTCGGCGATAGGTGAGAGGCTTGTTGGAGCAAATATATCGTCGTTCGTTCCGGCCATGGTGAACTTGAAGCAATTCCTTCAAACGTACGGATGAAAGAAGAGGAGGTCCCACCGGGCGTGCCAGAAATCTGTATGCGCAGAAAAAAGATACGGGTCGTCTTTATTGCGAGCACACGATTACAGATGCCGGGACCTAGGGGCTCGGGTGTGACGAGTCCGGGTGCGGCAAATATTTGATCAGGAGATTGTGGGAGAGATCCTCTGGAGGGTCCCTTTGATCCGCGTTTCCACGTGGTATTCGTGCGAGAGCTCTGAAGGGGTTGCCCAGGACAGAGGTCCTTACAGGGTGAGGGTTTCTTGAGAGGCTAAGGAATATCGGCCATTGATTTTGTCCCGTCCGTGCTTCGCGCTTTCTCGGCTAAGGAAGTTTTGGGGCTTCTTTCCTCGGTCTTCGTGTCTCCCTCGATCCTTGCTAGACCTCGGCGTCCTTGATCGTCGATTCGCGGCGTCGATCGTGTTTTTGGCGTCGGCTTTGGCTTTAGCTTTTGGCTTTGGCGTGGCTCTGGCGTTTGCTTTGCTTTGGCGCTTGCGCTTGAAAGTAGGTGCTTTTGATTATAGCGTCGGCTTTTGTTGATGAAGACGGCGGGGGTAGCACCGATCTCCGTGCGACGGTTGTAGCATCGGCTTTTGTTGATGAAGACGGCGGGGGTAGCACCGATCTCCGTGCGACGGTTGTAGCGTCGGCTTTTGTTGATGAAGACGGCGAGGGTAGCACCGATCTCCGTGCGACGATTGTAGCGTCAGCTTTTGTTGATGAAGACGGCAGGGGTAGCACCGGCTTCAGGCCTTCTTCTCCAAGCTTTCTTCTTCGTGCGAGGAGTCGAAGCTTTTGTTGAAGACGACGGGTGTTGTCGACTTCGATCTTCTTCTCCGGCCTTTGCTTATGGCGTCTTCGGAGTTGATGAAGATGGTTGGAGAAGTTAGGGTGACGACGACTCCGGGTCTTCTTCTCCAAGCTTTCTTCTTCGTGCAAGGAGTCGAAGCTTTGATCTTCGAATGCAAGGTCTTCACGTTGATGAGGACTTGAAGGGCCAAGTATTCCCGTAGGACGTGCTTGCCGTGCCTCGTGAAGCCTTCGGTCTTCAAGCGTTGGAGCTTCTCTTGCAGAGCCCTTTCGTTTTCAGCTTTTCCGACCCTTGATGCCTTCCCCCACCCCTTCTATTTATAGGCAAAGGGGGGCGGTTGGGAGAGATATGGCTGAAATCTTTTTGTTTCATCCAATATCTCCCACCATAACGATCAATATATTGTTCCCTTATTTAGGGAAACAAACTCGATCCCCTCCTTTTTAGTTGGGGTGGTTACGGGCAAGATGTGACTTGATCTTTGAAGATATGTCGTTATCTTTGCACCTTCCGATTGCATGGCGACACGACGTCATCTTGTCCGTCGGATCGAGGGATCGTCGCGGATCTACGGTTGTATAGACGTCCACGCCACCTCCCCCCGCATTGAGGCGGTTGGGATTTTTTATTTTTTATTTTTTCCTTTTCTTTTTCTTTTCTTTTTCTTTCCCTTTTTTTTTGTTATGGCCGGCCACACCTCCCCAAAAGGAGGGGGGCACGGTTTTCCATGAAGGGGGGGCCGGTGGGCCCCTCCCCCACCTTTTGGGTTCGGGTAGCGGGTCCGGTGGGACCCGTTTGCTTTGAGTCGGGCCATGGCGCATGAATTGAGTTCGCACGCGGGCCGAGTTCGCATGCGGGCCGTTGTGTGCGGACCTGGTTTCACATGCGGGCCGTTGTGTGTGGGCCAGGTTTCGCATGCGGGCCGTTGTGTGCGGGCCTATTTTACGTGTACGAGTCGGGTTCGACCCGTGGGTTAATTTCGGTGCCCACAAACATGTTAAGGCAGTTCGGGTTATTTACAACCCTACCATCGTGAAGTTTGCGCAGAGACAAGTTAGCCATCCGATCAAATCGATATATGCGTGGGATGCATCCGATCAAATCAATATATGCATGGGATGCATCCGATTTCTCTCTCTCTCTCTCTCTCTCTCTCTCTCTCTCTCTCTCTCTCTCTCTCTCTCCCAACCGTTTCTCCATAGCGTGTGGGAGGTTCGGGTCGTGTCGGGGCTCCTAGCGGGCACCAGCACGGAGCAGCTCGACGCCTTCGACGCGTGCTGGTCGGGGACGACGGGTTGGCGTGCAGGAGGTCCGGGTCGTGTCAGGGCTCCCGGCGGCCACCAACACAGAGCGGCTCAACGCCCTCGACAACGACCAACATGTATTCAGCTTCTCCATCATCGGCGGGGTCTGCCGGCTCGCCAACTATCGCTCCGTTACTACCCTGCACGACAACGGCGACGGTTCTGGGGAGACCGTCATGGTGGATTCGTACGTGGTGGATGTGCCGGCCAGGAGCACCGAGGAGGAGACGTGCATCTTCGCCGACACGATCGTTCGATGCAATCTCAGGTCACTCGCCCAAGTGGCGAAGAAAAAGGCCCGCTCGGCATCCAACGGCTGAGATGCGTCCTCCTCCGTGTCGTTTAAGCTAAAGCCCTGACACACCAAATGTGTCGTCATGTGTGAACAAAGAATATGGTAACATAGTACTCGTCGGGTCTATAATCTCTCTCTCTCTCTCTCTCTCTCTCTCTCTCTCTCTCTCTCTAAACACTCAACAACCGTTGCAATCAGTTAAAGCCAACGAGTGGTGACCGAATCCCATCTGGACATGGTTCCAACTTCCTGCAACGCAGGATACGGCCTCAATGCCCTCTCTTTATAAGCATCCGAATCCCCAATCCCATAGCCACCTCTCTTACATGTCCATCTGTGTTTCTTCAAAACTTGGCCTTTGTTCTTCGAGATCGGTGGTGAGATCTCACAATGGAGATCAACCATGTGAAGGAGGGATCGAAGGCCATCAATGGACGACGTTCACGCGGACTACTTCAAAGCCCATCTGCTGCTAAGGCTATTGGCCATTCTGACCACCTTGGTCGCTGCACAGTGCATGAGCTTCAACAAGCAGGCGGTGACGTTGCAGGGTCCCAAATGAAGTTTAGCCTTTATCATTTAGTATATGTGAATTAATGCATCATTTGTGCTTACCCCCATGAAGTTTAGCCTAAAATCACTTAACTCCTCTATAGTTTTAAAACTACATTTGCCCCCTTCACTTCAGTTCAACCTAAAATCTCTCTCTCTCTCTCTCTCTCTGGAGGGGGGGTTGCGCAGAAGGCGCCCGCTTTGTGCCAATTGGCACGGGCATGCATTAATAGTTATCGAGCCTGATCTCCAAAAGCTTTGGAGATTTTGGAAAAACAGTTGGGCTGACCCCAAGTAGATGAGACATGACTTGATGGTTTTTGGTCTCGATCCCCTATGCCACGACGCCCATGGGAGATGGTGATCCAAAGATTCCACTAAAAGCTGATACAAACAGAATCGAGCCCTCACCCAAACCCCCTTACACCCTAACCCCCTTACATCCGATCCGATCCATCCAAAAATCAGCCCTAAATGGGGTGGTGGAGTGTGGGGTCCTAAGAACAGTCTTCAAAATGAGATTCCCACATCTTACTAAGATTCTTGAGCACAAAGAATATATCGGTAATAAAACATTGCCAAAACAAAGGCCAAAACTAAAAGCCAAATCAAGTGAAAAGATAGTAAGTTCAAGCTTAGGGCTGCTAATTATAACACAATGTACATGTTGGGATCGAAAAATCTCAATTGCCTTATACTAATGTTAGGACTTACCGCAAAAGAATCCGAACGGGCTTCTGTGATAAGCTGAATTCATATCCAGATCACCAGTAATCATCGCACAAGCAAACTCCGCCTTCGAAACAATGGAAGCGGTTGGCATCTCTAACTATTATTTTCCTGCTGGTGACCTTTGACATGAGTTTTACCGCAGTGTGACAATCGTCGCACATCCGAAGGTTCTTGATGACATGGATAGGTGCTCCTGAAGGCAATCTAATAAGCCCGAAAGCCACAGCCAGCTTCTCGCTATGAAAGCTGAGATACTCTTCCTTCCGTTCATCCCCAACATCGTGCAACACGCTAGCAACATTCGGAACATAACCAACCAACCTTATTCGATCGATAAGCTCAGCTACTTTCTCGCAGATTTGGCTCATCCATGGGTGTTTCCCGTCTTCCGCAGCAAACACATGGGTCACGTTCCGCACCTGTATCCAGCTAACCCCGGGCTCTTTCTTGATGTCTCTTCCCCTCATCAGCTTCCGAATCTTCGCGACTCCATCCCACCTGTTTGCTTTAGCATACATATTCGATAACAATATATATGTTCCGACATCATCAGGATCCAGCAGAAGAATGCGCTCAGCAACTCGCTTGCCAAGGCCGAAGTTTTTATGCAACTGACAAGCACTGAGAAGGGTTCTCCATGCGACGGTGTCCCAATCTATACATGTGTCTCTCATAAAATTTTCAGCTTCATCAAGCAGCCCAGATCTACACAAAAACCCAACCATGCAAGTATAGTGTTCTACCCCAGGTGCTATCCCCCAATTTCTCATGGAGTGATTCAGATAATAGAACCCTTCATCTACTAGCCCCAGATGGCCGCAAGCCGATAAAACCCCGATAAAAGTTACGTAGGTCGGGATCTCTTCTTCCATTACCATCCTATGGAAAACTTGCAATGCTTCCCTACCAAGCCCATGGTGGGAGTAAGCTGTTATAATTGAATTCCATGATACTACGTCTCGATGAGGCATGCACATGAACACTCTCTGTGCATCCTCGACGCTTCCGCTCTTCGAATACACGTTAATCAAAGCATTGCCGACCACCAAGTGTTCCTTGTACCCTGATTTTTCTGCACGGGCATTTAAAGCATCACCATTTCTGAGAGCTGACAAACCAGCGCACGAGTTCAATGCGACCGCATAAGTGAACTCGTTCGCCCGTACCCCATCCGCTTCCATTTGAAGAAGAAAATTCAATGCTTCTTCGAAGCACCCATTTTGTGCGCAGATGGCCATGACTGCGGTCCATGACACCACGTTCCTGCTCGACAACCCATCAAAAGCACACCGAGCACCTGGCACATCACCACATTTACCATACATATCGACAATAGCACTACCGACGAAGGCACTGATGTCAACACCTTGTTTCAGAATTTGGTTGTGCACTTGCCAACCCAATTGCAGATCTTCTGAATCAGCGCAGAGGCCGAGAACTGCAACATATGTGATATGATCCCACCGGGACACCTCCTTCACCATACTACTCAACACATCCATTGCGTCACGCAAACGTCCATGATCTAAAAACCCATTGATCATGGAATTGAATGAGAAAATATCAAAACCTGCAATGGTCTTGAAAACTCCCAAAGCATCTTCCATGCCCGAACATCTCGAGTACATGTGGAGAAGTGCATTCCGAGCATAGGTATGGAGCACAAGCCCAGACTTGAACAAATATGCATGACACTGCCGTCCCTCTTCCAGCCCCCGAATGTCGGAACAAGCTGCAAGCGCCGTCGTAAAGACGAACTCGTTCGGGGGCTGTGGCGATTCCCCCGAGCACATCGACTTGAACACGGCGAGTACTTCTGACGGGAACCCATTGTGGAAATAGGCTGCCATCAGCACGCTACCAGAAACTACATTTCTCTCGGTCATTCCATCGAACAGGCTGCGGGCGGCGCGAAGTTGACCGCATTTTCCGTAGAGATTGATGAGATGATTCGTCTGAAAAACATCTGGCCGAAGGTATCTGATGAACTGGGCGTGGATGGCCTTACCCAAATTCAAATTTCTCGCCTCTGTCAGCGTTTTTAAGAGGCTGAGATTGTTTTGGCGGGAAGATGAGGAGAGCAGACCTCTCATATCAGCATCTAAGCCCACAGCACAGTGCTCGTATCTTAGCCGTTAGTAGTCTGTTAACTGTACTACATAAGTGAGCGGTGAGATTTCTTCCCTAGTGATTGCTGACCATTGGATTTGAAGGAAAGCTTCCAACCGGTTTGTAGCCGTCACTCAAGATGTGATTGCTGCGATAGTCGGAAAATTTTATTCATAACTCACTAAAATGCAAATCGCCCCTATTTTTCATCCTCGTGATAAATATATCCTTCTCAAATCCCATCCTCTTCATGCCGAGTTCGAATCTTTCATAGCTCCAACAACCTACGGTTAGAAACAGTAGCCAGCCGATGCACGCCATGTGTCACTAAAATCTAAAAATGTATAATTAATACATATATGGAGAGTTTCTCAATTTGCGAAATCTAGTATTCTTCTATCTCTAATTCATTTTTACATTTTTTTTTTTTTTTGCTTTCATAATTATTTAATTTTAATAATTTTTCTATATTATTATTAGTTTTGTCCAAAGCATCCGAAGTAGTTGGAGCATTTCATGATGGGTCCAGACTGAACCCAAAACCGAACCCAGAATTTGAAGCTATGATAGATCTATGGGTTCGCTGTATTTATCATATTTTATTTTTTATCATTTTTTTATTGTCCTCTTTTTAATGGACTTATTGGCATTAATCGATGTTAGTATTTTTTTTTATTTTACAAAAATATATGTTTTTATTTTACAAATTGTGTTGTAAGTATGGAATGACTATAAGATTTGCCTAACATATTGATGTTATCTAATCAAATAGAAAAGTCCATTCCTAAATATACCGGGTAGGCGGGTAGACCCGATAACAAGTGGGCTGGGTTCAGGCCGGACCTATATAGCCGAGGCCTGGCCTGTTTTGGTATCGGGCCCAATTTATAAGTCCGAGCCCATATATAATGTATGGGATATAGGCCCAAGCCCGTTCGCAATAGGCCGGTCACAGTCCGGTTTAGGCGGGTTCGGGCCCATTGCCAGCCCTTGCAGTGACCTCTCCCCTCTCTCTCCTCCCGGGCTTTCTCCTCCTCACCCGCCACCTTCCATCACCCCATCCTGGGACGGAGACAAGACGGACGGCGGAGCCGCCATCTACGGAGGAGGAGGATGCCCTGTCCCTTGTAGGGGCGGTGAGGGTGCTGGCCGCAATCCTCAGGATAGTGGGACCACCGCCGGCGGCGACCGAGAACCACTTAGCGGAAAGAGCCGCTCGGTGGCTGCCCAGCAGCTGCGGTGCGGGGACCGGAGATCGGTAGGACAGCCGTCGTCCTTTCAAGACTCCTCTCTCTCTCTCTCTCTCTCTCTCTCTCTCTCTCTCTCTCTCTCTCTCTTCTCTGATTGGTTCTTGTATTCTTGTAGAAGAATCTGAATTGTATGCTGAAAACCAGAAATTATCTGAGATCCAGATGACTGGTAGTTTGTGATTTCACAAAACCGAAGAGTTCGATCTCTTGGTTTCTTGTCGGGGCGATGATGACACCTCAAGCTAGAGCCATTGGCATGCCTCTGATGAACCTTGTTAACCTGAAAGCACTCCCAATTCTACAACAACTGTATTTGGAGGAGAAGTTGCTCAGATCCACTTCAGATAATTGGTGCATCATTAATGATGGAACAAATCATCCTACTATAGTCATGGGGATATCAGGGTAAATCTCTATTTCCTGTTGTCTTCTGATTCTTTTCAGGTTTTTATGAAAATTCTTCGTCTATGTTACATTAAGATCAGAAGTAGCTGTCATCTTCTGCAATTCAATTGTTTTGATATTAGGAAGCCTTCAGAACTTATCGAACTAGACAGTGTGCTTCATGATCGTATACCCGTGATTAGAAGGTTTACCGGAGGAGGCACCGTTATTGTTGACGATGGGACTATTTTCGTCACTCTCATCTGCAATAAGGGTGCTATTCCCGGGCTGCAACTATATCCTCGTCCGATTATGTCTTGGACGGGCCACTTGTATGGCGAAGTATTTCATGGCTTCGGAGATTTCCATCTACGTGAAAATGGTATGCAAAATGAAGAAATATACACGCTACTTCAGTCATTTGGATAGCCTAACTTGAATTGATCTTCTTCTCTCAATTATGAACTCTAGTATTTCTTTACATGGATTATCCTCCGATGTATTATCATCTGAATGACAATCTTTGCACTAAGTCATGCTGTTGTCAATATTATTTAACTCCTGCTAGTATGATATGTATGCATGTATCTATAGTGAACCTACAGCTATTTGTAGGTTTTTTTTTAAGATATTAAGTGCTGAAGTGTGGGTAGGGGGGGGGCTCAAGTATACTGAAGAAAGAAAAAATCTACATTGCGTAGAATTATGTCAGATAATCATCAAGAGCATATGCAAAAGACCAAATCTTGCATGGTTCATGCTCATAATCTGTCAATTTTTCTATAATTCTCTAACCTATAGAGATGCGCTAGTTACATCTTTCAAGAATTTCAGCCATTATATAATTTGAGCTTGATTTTCCAAGGTGGTGCTTTCTTATTCCGTCATTATATAGTTTGAGCAGAGATCTCAATTTTAAATCTCAGTTCTTCCTGTTATTTAAAACTACTCTCAAACTGAATTAATAAGAATATAAGCTTCAGTAGCATTTGGAATACCAACATGCTAAGTTATGTGTGTTACATTTCTCTATTATTCTGCATAGTAATTACTTGGGGACTAGATGTTAACCATTTTACTTTCTTCGAATACATATCATTTTTCATCTATGTTTACCTTTAAGTAGATATGAGTGAAGAATTAAATATACATAATATTTGATGACATTTGGGAAGGCATAGAAACATCCATTCAGCCTTGTACAAGTGATGGAATTATACCGATTTTTAGACAATTGGGAGATTATGCTAGTGGGAAAACTATGACCACAACACATTTTGAGTAGTCTGTCCATGCCATATATCTTGTATTTTACATAGTGCATGCCCGTGCCTGTTGGCACTGCAGCTGGCCACCTTCAGTGGCAACACACCTGAACGACTTCGGCAACAAAACACTTTCAACGACAACACTGGCATTCATAGGGACACCAATGTCCTCGCCCGTGTCGATTAGTACGAAGCGGGCACCTTTGGCATGACCAACTCCCCCTCCCTCTATAATCGATCAATCACAGCTGTCTTTATTCGAACGGATTCCTCGAAATCGACCCGATGGTTTGGGGCGGCCGAAACTTCAACATGCGGGTTTATAGTCGTTGATGCGAACAACGATCACGGGATGAGCGGTCAGGTTTAATGCAGTTTCAATGGGCTGGGATTTTAAGGGTTTAGTGCAGTTTAAATGGGTTGGGATTTGAAACAAATGAGAGATCGTGCGTTGATTTTTGAACGAATGGTTAGATCTATTCGATTTATTTTTGTCCAATCAGCTTGTCCTAGTCAGCTTTTTTGTTCCGTTTTGTCTAGTCAGCACAAAACCGACGTCCCTTGTTATATAGATGTAAGCTTTGGTTGTTGGGCTTATAATGCTACTTGATGAAATAGTAGTATAACCTTTCAACAAAAAAAAAAAGGTAAACCACATGAGGACCACATGAGGGTGTGCTAAGATGAATACGCTAAAGACCGACAGGCACGGGCTTAGACCCAACACACAAAATTATATGGGTGTTTGATCCACCATATTTAAATTCCAGCATCATTTAATGTGTGTTTTAGATGAGTAAATGATGCAAGAAACCAAGGACTCGTTAGATTTAAAATATGATAAATGTGTTTAATCCACCAGATTTAAAATATGGTGGATCTAACACATTTTTCTAATGTGTGTTTAAAATTGGGCAAAAATATTTAAAATTTAATGGGCCATTGGTTTAAAATATGTCAAATATTTTTGTTTATGTGTGTTTTGGCAAATGTATGGTATGCATATGTCAAATTTGATGGATCCATGATACTTTTACCAATGATATATTAAGTATTAATGTATTTACATATTTGGCTATTTAAGAAACAAAAATGATAGGGCGTACTCATTCTTTTTTATCTAGTCAACATTTGTTTTTGTTTAGTCAGCTTGTTCCATTTTGTCTAGTCAGCATATAGACTGCTCTAGTCAGCTTGTTCCATTTTGTCTAGTCAGCATATAGACCCCTCTAGTCAGTTGTTCTATTTTGTCTAGGCAGCATGTAGACCGCCGTCTTCGGCGGCAAGACACCCTCCGATTGGTACGAAACGGGCAAACATGTAGACCGCCGTCTAAGCAGCATGTAGACCTTCGTCGGCAATACACCTGTCGGACCATCTTCGGCGGCAGACACCCTCCGATTGGCACGAAACGGGCAACCACCGTCCCCCCCCCCCCCCCCAACCCCCCGAATCCAAATCTTCTACACCATTTATCTGTACCCCAAGTCACAGCCGTCCGTTGCACCCATACCTGACCCGTGCATCGTACTCAGTCCGAACCGGCAGGTAAAGAAACAGATGTGATTGGCCCTCCAATGATCTACCCAGCATCCGATCATAGTATGCGATGGGTTCAATAGACGCCTATGATCAGGACACCCATAATAATGAGTTGCAACGAAAGATAAAATAAAAAATAAAAATTTAAACGGATCTTACTGGGTCTTAGTGGGTCTACCCGTTTTTAAACGGGTCGGGTACGGGTTTAGGTTCTAGACATGATTAGTTAAACGGTTCGGGTCCGGGTTTAGGGCTTTGGTTTTGGACACGAAACCGGACACGACCCGACCCGCCCCGACCCATTGCCAGCCTACCGTTCCCCCTATCTTTTATGATCAAACCGAAATGCGTGTGTGAGCCAGCTACAACGACCAATTTAGCTAAGATAGAACCCTTAGACCTTTTATATCTCCCATGACCAATAGTACTATCTGATATGTTGGTTTGCATAACGGATTTTTCTGGGGAATCAGTATGCTCTATTGCAATTCCTTTCTTTGTCAGCCTGAAGCCAAAGGTTAAAGGTTCTGGCAGTAATATCTCCATAATTGATGCTTGAAGAGTCTCCTTGACATTCAATTCACCGGAGCTATTACGCCCGAATAGCCATCTTACTTTTATTTTTGAAACCATGTTGTTGATAGAATTACTAAACTCAGCCTTCATATTCCTTTCTGCAAAAGTTGAGACTTTATTTCCAAAAGTCTCGTTTGGCTGAGCATCAACATGTGGACTGTTTTATACCAATATGTGGATGCTATTGAAAAGTTCAACTCAAATAAAAAATTTGCAATCAATGATCCACCATGCCATCCTTATAGAGCATAATGATAATCCAAATACCCACTTTTATAGAAATCTGGTTGATGCATTGTTGTGATTGCTAAGTGTGCACCATGACATAATTAACAATTTCTGCTGGCTTCCCATAGCATAAATTTCTTAAAGCTGACAACACAAACAAAAGAATATGATTGCATACACAACCCAAACAAATGGAATGTCTCCTTTAAAACAACTATTCATATGGCATTATAGAGCCGAATGTTGTGTGAGATGATTTAGTTAAATATATTAGGCGAAATTTGAAATGTCTCCTTGTTGCTAAACCAGCGTAGTATGTCTAAGCGACATCGCGTGCTAAAACATCGACTATTCCCTTGTCCATCGAACAAAGCCAACCTTTTGAAGGAGATGAGTCCTCGTCCTTGACGCAGTATCTATTGAAAATAGTCATTTGTGTGAAACACAATTTTTATAATTCACAAATTGAAGTTGAAAAATGGTTGAGAGGTTTCCTTATGTGTTGGCGATGTAGTCACACAGGCAGTAGGTCCTCAGGCATTCCACTCGTCTAATATCGTGGCAGAGATAAATTCAATTATGTGTTGGATTTGAATGAAGATCTCACCTCGGATTGGTGTGGGTAACTATTGAGAACACTAAGACTGTAGAAAACGACTGTTAAAATCTGCATTTCAGGCAAAATCAGCAGTAATCGAAATTTAAAATCTGATTTTAAAATCCGATGCTAATACCCGAGCCTAAGCCAACTCTGTGTTGGATTTGGGCTAATACCAGTTTCTAATTCAACTATGTATTGGATTTGGGCTCATTTTTTCTTTATCTTTTTTGAAATCTTAGCACACCTACAGTGCCAAAGTCTACAAAGTTAAAAAGTAAGGGAGAAGGTAATGGATGATGGACGGTTAAATGGAGTGTTAATGTGAAAATATGGCAATATTGCAGTAGAGATTTATATAATAACAGTAAAAAATTCATTGTCTTTGTAGCCAATAAATCAAATTCGGGCAATAATATTGGTCTAAGAAGAAGGAAGGATTGAAGAGAATGAGATAGTTAACAAAAGAGAAACCCACGATGAATTCACTACCCAATGAAAATACAAACTTCATTCATCTATTGCCAAGACTTTTGAGCTGGCCTAAACCCCACACATATAGAACACAATTACTTAAACCTTGAGAAACTCTGGCTTAGCACTACCAAAATTCAGGTTAACTATTGATTCAATAAACTAATCCTACATGTTACTACTTTAAAAAATAAAAGAAGACAACTATATCCCAATCATGCTTAGCACTACCAAAATTTAGGAAAAGATTCATTTTTTGGATCAATTTTCATGACAATTTTTGTCAGAGTTTTTGCATTGGATCATTCAAAAATCAGATATTAAAAATTCTAATGTCAAAGCCATTGGATCAACAACATTATGCTATTATTCTATAATAAAAAATATAAGTTAAGGGGCATTGGTCATGATCTCACTTGCACCCTAATACTTTTCTCTAAGTATTTTTACATTGCCTTTATGTTACACCTTCTGCTAACCATTGTTTCATTGGTAATCAGTTACATAGTGCATCGTACAAATATATGATGCATTACATTATAAACGCAAACAAATATTGGTGTCTAAGAACATAACCTAAAGGTTTTCTGATTTTGAAATCTTGGCACGTTTCAAATCTTGACAATTTTGATTTGGGCTAATAGGAGTTTGGCTCATTTTGCACGTTTCAACTCTGTGTTGGATTTGGGCTAATACCAGAGACTAATCCAACTATGTGTTGGATTTGGGCTTATTTTGCAAAACAATCCGATTTTGGCTCATTTTGCATAGGGTTTTTTTTATAAATCGACGGAAAAAAATCAACAAAATAAGCATTTCGAGAAAAATCAGCAGTAATCTAATTTTAAAATCTGATTTTGAAATCCGATGTCAATACCCGAGCCTAATTCAACTCTGTGTTGGATTTGGGCTAATACCAGAGCCTAATCCAACTATGTGTTGGATTTGGGCTTATTTTGCAGAACAATCTGATTTTGGCTAGGATTGCATAGGGTTTTTTTAATAGATTGACGGAAAAAAATCAACAAAATAAGCATTTCGAGAAAAATCAGCAGTAATCTAAAATTAAAATCTGATTTTGAAATCCGATGCCAATACCCGAGCCTAATCCAACTTTGTGTTGGATTTGGGCAAATACTAGAGCCTAATCCAACTATGTATTGGATTTGGGCTTATTTTGCAAAACAATCGGATTTTGGCTCGGGTTGCATAGGGTTTTTTTTATAGATCGACGGAAAAAAATCAACAAAATCAGCATTTCGAGAAAAATCAGCAGTAATCTAAAAATAAAATCTGATTTTGAAATCCGATGCCAATACCCGAGCCTAATCCAACTTTGTGTTGGAATTTGGGCTAATACCAGAGCCTAATCCAACTATGTGTTGGATTTGGGCTTATTTTGCAAAACAATCCGATTTTGGCTCATTTTGCATAGGGTTTTTTTTATAGATCAACGGGAAAAAATCAACAAAATAAGCATTTCAAGAAAAATCAGCAATAATCTAATTTTAAAATCTGATTTTGAAATCCGATGCCAATACTCGAGCCTAATCCAACTCGGTGTTGGATTTGAACGTTTCGAGATAAATCAGCAGTAATCTGATTTTAAAATCTGATTTTGAAATCCGATATCAATACGCGAGCCCAATTCAACTATGTGTTGGATTGGGGCTAATACCAGAGCCTAATCCAACTATGTGTTGGATTTGGGCTTAATTTGCAAAACAATCAGATTTTGCTTCATTTTGCATTGGGTTTTTTTTATAGATCGACGGAAAAAAAATCAACAAAATAAGCATTTCAAGAAAAATCAGTAGTAATCTAAAATTAAAATCTGATTTTGAAATCCGATGCCAATACTCGAGCCTAATCCAACTCTATGTTGGATTTGGGCTAATACCAGAGATTAATTCAACTATGTGTTGGATTTGGGCTCAGTTTGCAAAGCAATGGCCCACTTCGGTCTCTGAGTATTCATAGGCAAAATCAACGAAGTCACGATAATATGTCAAGTGAAAAACTTTCGAGCTATGTGTTGGATTTGGGCTATGAATAGAGCGATTCACATGATGACTATCTCTTATCGGGTTTGTGTAGGAGTAGTAGCACTAACCACAAACAAAAAAAAAAACCAAGACACCAACATCTATTTCTGCACAGACAAAGAATAACTAACCTCGGATTGGTCCGCGCCTTGGTGTTGTATCACCAATGCGATGAAGGCTCCGTTGATTGAAAAAAAAAACAAAATAAGCATTTCGAGAAAAATCAGCAGTAATCTAAAATTAAAATCTGATTTTGAAATCCGATGCCAATACCCGAGCCTAATCCAACTTTGTGTTGGATTTGGGCTAATACCAAAGCCTAATCCAACTATGTGTTGGATTTGGGCTTATTTTGCAAAACAATCCGATTTTGGCTCATTTTGCATAGGGTTTTTTTTATAGATCAACAGAAAAAAATCAACAAAATAAGCATTTCGAGAAAAATCAGCAGTAATCTAATTTTAAAATCTGATTTTGAAATCCGATGTTAATACCCGAGCCTAATCCAACTCTGTGTTGGATTTGGACATTTCGAGAAAAATCAGCAGTAATCTGATTTTAAAATCTGATTTTGAAATCCGATATCAATACGCGAGCCCAATTCAACTCTGTGTTGGATTTGGGCTAATACCAGAGTCTAATCCAACTATGTGTTGGATTTGGGCTTAATTTGCAAAACAATCGGATTTTGACTCATTTTGCATAGGGTTTTTTTTTATAGATCGACTGAAAAAAATCAACAAAATAAGCATTTCAAGAAAAACCAGTAGCAATCTAAAATTAAAATCTGATTTTGAAATCTGATGCCAATACTCGAGCCTAATCCAACTCTATGTTGGATTTGGGCTAATACCAGAGATTAATTCAACTATGTGTTGGATTTGGGCTCAGTTTGTGAAGCAATGGCCACTTCGGGCTCTGAGTATTCATAGGTAAAATCAACGAAGTCACGATAATATGTCAAGTCGAAAAAATCTCAAGCTATGTGTTGGATTTGAGCTATGAATAGAGCGATTCACATGACGACTATCTCTTATCGGGTTTGTGTAGGAGTAGTAGTACTAACCACAAACAAAAAAAAAACCAAGACACCAACATCTATTTATGCACAGACAAAGAATAACTAACCTCGGATTGGTCCGCGCCTTGGTGTTGTATCACCGATGCGATGAAGGCTCCGCTGATTGAAAAAAAAAACATAGGATCAATATTCTTTGAAAAAATAGAAGATCAAGTCTTTCTCTTCATTGAAAAAAAAAACAGAGGATCAATTTGTGAGAGAGTGAGATGGTATTCTCTTGAATTGGAATTTAAAAATATAGCTCCACTTCCTTTGGAAAAGTTTAAAGTCCATTGCACTTGATTCTATTGGTGAGTGCATTTGAAATGAAAGGAATTGGAAAAAATTGAAAAGGAATTTATGGATTCTATTTATTGATTTCAAGAAAGACCCCTCATCGCAACATCATGCAGATTTTTACAAATGTATCCGAGGACTATCTTGAACGGTGCAAAAATCTTTCGGGCAATGACCCACTTCGATCAATTAAAGATTCTAGATTACATAGTTATAAATAGTACTCCATGTTGATATGATTTCATAAAATCCATTGCACTTGATTCTATTGGTAGAACAACAATCCTTTATTCTCTAAACAGAAAAAAATAGACAAAATTATATTGGTTTGTTGTAAGTAGTAGGAATAGGAGTAGTAGCTTTTGGTGGAGAATGTAAAAAAAAAGGCAATTTGCAAAACCCGACTTGAACTGTGAAACAGAAAGGGAAAAAAAAAAAACAGATTCATAGTTGGCATTTTACCCTTTGATAAAAAAAATAGCAAAATCACAAAAAATGAGCAAAAAAAAAATCAGCAAACCCAATGGTTTAAGATACATGTGATCGTGTCCTGATGCACGATGGATTAAGTTTTATGAGACCATTTTTTCTATGAAAAACACAAAAAAAATAACAGAGAATTTATGGATTTCCATTCCGAAAACAGATGTTGCTGTCAAAAAACTGATGTATCTGTCCCAAAAAAACAGAGGAACAATATTCTCTATGATGTTGCTGTCAAAAAAATAGAAGAATTGTTTTTTTTTTCTAAAAACAGAGGATCAGCAAACCCACTGGTTTAAATCAGAAAAGCTTCTTCCTAATTGAGTGAGAGTCCCTACCTTGTGGACTGAGCTTGTGTGCGTTGAGGGGTTGATTCCTCCAAAGGATTAAGTTTTATAAGACC
Source organism: Chamaelirium japonicum (assembly GCA_947650365.1). Lineage (NCBI taxonomy): Eukaryota > Viridiplantae > Streptophyta > Magnoliopsida > Liliales > Melanthiaceae > Chamaelirium > Chamaelirium japonicum. Next base: position 124,284,953 of record OX393549.1, on the reverse strand, counting down.
ATATTTTTTCTATGAAAAACACAAAAAAAAAACAAAGAATCATTTCTCAAAAAAAAGTTTTATGAGACCATATTTTTTCTATGAAAAACACAAAAAAAACAGAGAATCATTTCTCATAAAAAAAAAAAAAACAGAGGAACAGTATTCTCTGTGCCCTACGATCCAAAGGGTAGAGAGAGAGGGAGGGAGAGAGAGAGAGAGAAAGAGAAAGGCCCTACCTGGTGGACTGAGCTTTGGTGCGTTGAGGGGTTGATTCCTCCTTGACGATGGTGCGGTAAGTGTCGATGGCTTTTGCAGACCAAATGAGGTTGAAGGGTGGGGGGTGAGTGAAAAGGAATTGGGCAAAATTGAAAAGGAATTTAAGGATTTCCATTCTGGGATCATCCGGATTTGGTGCGATCATGGGAGGTGGTCGCAAAGGTGTGATCATGGGAGGTGGTCGCATCGATTGGCTTGAAGGGCGGCTCGGGATTTTGAGGGGAATGGGCGGATTGATGAGGGGGGCGAATAGGGGGGCATGAAGGGCGGGCGAGGGGGGAGATCGTGTGAAGGGCGGGGCGAGGGGGGAGGGGGTCGATCTTCTCGTATGGAAGAGGGAGGCGTGAATGGCGGGCGCTGCGATGAGGGGGCTGAAAGAGGGGCGAGATGAGGGGTTCCATTTTTTGAGTGAGCTAAAAGAGGGGGATTTTGAGGGAGCTGAAAGAGGGCGACGGGATTTGGGGGATTTTGAGGGAGCTGACAGAGGGGTGAGATGAGGGGGCTCGGGATTTTGAGGTGTTTGAAAGAAAGCCACAGGATTTGGGGTATTTGAGGGAGCTGACAGAGGGGCAAGATGAGGGGGCTTGATATTTTGAAGGGCCTGAAAGAAACCACGGGATTTGGGGAGGGGCTGTTGATTTGGAGGGGAACGGCTGTGATAATACGAAAGAGGGGAACAACAATAATTAGGATATTTCTGAAAATTTTTTTTTTAGTCAGCAATTTTGGTCTAGTCAGCAATTTTTTTGTCTAGTCAGCTTTTGGTGCCATATTGTCCTAGTCAGCACAAAACCCCTGTCCCTTGTTATATAGATTTTGAATTTAATGGTTTAATACACATCCCTATTATGGTCATTATATTCCTCGACATAATCAGTCCATTATGTACCAATAAGAAGGGTTGCACAATCACTATGAGTTGGTCTTCGTACAAGAGTAAATTGATTGTTGGACAACGCATTAAGTTGTGGGTATGGCAAACAATACTTGCACTCCAATGAGGGGGTAGTGGGCACTTCTATGATGGAGTTTGATCTATTTTCTTGTGTGTGGCTTGTCTCATTTCTACATAACAATAGTGTTCCACTTTAAGTGTACTAGAGCCCGAGGACTATCTCCATGGTGTCACCTCTACCTGCAATCGTACAAATATGTAGTCTGAACCAGAGTCATATCTTGCTTGTATGCAGCCTAGCATTCGACAATTCAGTATCTCACAGTGCCACATCTCGATGGTCAATTCCTTCCATCTACTGTTGAAGGGGGACCGTACGACGGCCGTGATCCTCCCCCACACCCAAGAAAACCTCGACTTCACTGAGAGAACTTAAGATCACATTGTTTCGACGTTCGCTGCCTCCTCTTGGTAGATCAGACTTCTCTTGAGGTGTTGGTGATTTCCGAGGAGCCAAAAAATCATGAATAGATAAATCAAGGTTCATGATAGTTAGTCTACTCATTTTTAGATAATGTTCGGAATTTCAATACAATATGATTTTGTTTAGAGCAAGCAATATATTTTGGCACCAGATACAGACTCCTATGACATGTTTTGTGCATACTGTAGAACATGGTAAACTGCATGACTGACACTTCTATCTTGGTTGCATTGACATATGGTGAGAAATAGAATTGGAGTCTCATTAATTGCTTTACTGATATATCATGAATGCGAGCCACCTTTGCAACATCTTCAATCTCAACCCCCTCCATCTCTTATCTTTCCTCTTATCCTCTACTAGGTCACTACATTGTCCCATAGAACACAAGTATCCTCCTTGTCCACTCCGTTATATCCTCCCTTGCAGAGTAGTCTAAGAAGTTACTAGCTCCAATATATCCTCTCAACTTGGTCAATGATGATGTGAAAGCTTTGAAGACAAACCAACATCAGATTGGGGCGTGCAACTCGTTGCAATGTCAGCATTCACTTCCCATTGATTCTTGCTACAATGTCTGGCAATGGTTTGGGAATTCAAGTTCATGTGCAGTTTTAAATCATGTGAAAACATAACTACTTTAGGCTTTTCGACCAAAAATATGTAAAAAAAACAGAAATTGGGGCCTGATTTGTCAATTTGGGTCAAATCGATGTCTTGTGATATATGAATTACGGAATAACTATTAACTACATATATGTCATACAAACTTATAAAATGAGAATATGAAACAACTCTATCATATTACCAACTACCAAGCCATGATATTGTGTCATAGGCGTAGCTTGGTTACACCTTCAAGGATTCAAGTGACAACTAATCATCTACTAATCTATATGTTGCCTATATATTTATACAAGCTTGGTGTTCCTCCCCAATACTCAAATAAATTTTGATTTAGGGCTCGATAAGCACATCCATGCATGGCTGGAGTCAGGAAATCAGGGATCCTCTCCATAATATTTGAAATACAAATAACAAACATTAACTCCTAGATGCAAATACCTATAAAAAATATTATCGTCGATCCTTTAAAAGGAAAAGGTGGATGGAAGGGTGAGGGATGGTGGAGACAGTGGGGTCCACAACGAGAAAACCACAATTAACCAATCAGGATTAGGTGCCCTCGCGAGGTGAAAATCTATACCCCACCGCTAAATGGAGAGGGGGTTGTGGTCTGCTAGCCTGACTCTTCTTCCCTCCTCTTTTGGATGTGGAGTCAAATCGATTGCAACCCTGGCAGGTCTTCTTTCAATGCTAAGATCATTGGTCACACACGGGTGTGACCGCACTGGCCGGTTTCACTAGCATCTCCTATGTGTGTCAAATAGAAACCAAACCGATTGAGTCGGTGTAGGATGATTATAGAGGCATGCAAACCACTAGTAAAATAAAGACATGCCAATCATTGTGTTAAAACTCGATAAAACTAGTCGAGTCGGATGGAGTTGACTCGACTCGGCCAGATTTCGAGTCGAGTTATTTGGCCGAGCAGGATCGAGTTAGGATAAAACTCGGCCAAGTCGACCCGAGTTTACTCGACTCGACTGGATTTTGAGTCGATTTTGAGTGTCGTATTTTTGAACACTGATGCCAAATGTCAATATAGAAATGGTGGACGAATGGTGGCATATTTGATGGAGAAGTAATTTCTTTACCTTGAGACTATAAAATACTATGAGATTGTTTTGCATCGATCAATTATTGAGCAAGTGCTACACATAAGAGTTAAGTTAGCTTTAGAAACTAATGCATATTCCTCCCACGATTCCCTATTTTCAGGGTTACCTTGATATGAATTTGGACTTGGAATTTGGAAGAAGTTGAAATGCTCCCGCGGGCCACTCTGCATGGTAGAAGAGATAGGATAGAGAAAAGGCTTGCCTACATAGATGTTCTCTAAATGTATGCTATAATTACCTAATAAAATGCAATGCCTCCTTGAAGACTCACCATTCAACTCAACGATAGAAGTGACAAACATGCATTTTGTCTGCTAGAAGGTTGTCTACCAAGTTTCCACTGTTTACCCCTGTTGTACAATACTTCCATTTCCGATACGCAATCGCACGCAACACGGGATGCCTGAAAGCATAGGGCATATCAAGATCCCCTTGGGGAAGCCACACGATGCCATCGTGTGCCATCTAGGTCCTAGGCCATCCTTCTCTCCCTTTTCGAGTTTTCTATATGCTCGGGGTCCTCTACAGTTGGACTGTACCTCTGTTCTACCATGACTTGATGACCTCGCTTTTTTGTCATAGTCACGTTCTCTTATAAAAGGCACTCTTCTTTATAGAAAACTTTCTTGTCCACCGTCCTTCCTCCTCAGAACAAATTACCGTCGTAACAAAAATTACTAAGTATGTTCAATTCGAACGTATTTAGCCAAAGAGGGTTGAGTTAATTTGAATGAACTGGATCTGAACTAGGCCGAACCAAACCAGAATTTGGGCATAATGTATGTTCTCAAGGTGACTCGGTTCAGATCGACCAAATTCCGTATGGGTTGAGTGAACTGGTTTGTGTTTGAATGACCTCGCGAACCATATGATTGGACCTAGGTCACCATGCAATGTTTGAAAGTAATGAGACAAGACATTGCTAGTAGACCATTGTTAATGAGCATGCCTTATTGTTTCCATACAAGCATGCAAGTTTATACATTGAATATTCTTGCATCACACATGTAATCATTATAAAAGGGACACTTAATCTTGCCTGTATCGTGGTTGATAGTGTCACTGACTGTGTGAATCCAGATCCAGTCATGAGTCTTGTGACCCATATGCCATCTGTAAACAGATGAATTACAAACATTTTCATAACTGTTGAGCTACTAAATCTAGGTAAAACAATAAGGTTAGAGTGAAATCCCTTCTATTAAGTTCTACATGTTTAGTTTTGGAACCCATAGGTTTTAAAGAAGCAACAAAAACCCTATTTTTTTATTGATTGTCAGATTTTTTTTTTTTCTAAAAAGCAAAACGTTCCTCTAATTCTTCTTTCATTGGTTTTATCTAGTTTTCTACCAATTCAACCTATATCAGGTTGATTTCACTAATAATAAGTATGAATTCACCAAGCATTGCTATTCAAGTTTTCATTCTTCTAAAACAAAATAAATTTGGATTGATTTGACTCTTTCATCATTTCATGAATCAAGTTTGATGTTGTAGACCCATCTGAGCCACATTGGTTACTTATAAAGATATATTTGTTGGGATTATTTCTATCATTGGTGTTGTTGGTATGCTTTGTAAAAGTTATACAAACCCTTGAAACACTTGATTTCTTATTGACACTGTTTTAATCCATTTAATCGCCGAAAAAATGTACGGAACAATAGCGAGCAATGCTATTAAGCCATCAAGTTGTCCATCTGGATCAGCACCTGATCACAACCATCCCTTTGCCAGCCATTGGGGTTGAGTGTGGTTCACTTATCGGGGGTGGGTTGCAATGGACAGTTGTGATATCAGGATGGCTCGATCTGGGTGGAAAAAAGGATGGCTAAAAAACATTTTCCTACAATAGCATGCCAGTAAGTGTCGAGTATCGTATGGTTACAATACTTCGAACCTTGTGATTTTGACCTGTAAGGGACATGTCCACATGTTGATGTAGCACGTCTAGTTGGCTGCTCTTTGCTACGAGCCTACGAGTCATCAAAGTGATTGGATTCCCTCATTTATTGTAACCAGTTAGTCTCGTATAGGTTCCAAGGATTGGTTTGGTCAGGTTTTGGCACCCATTTTCGAGGTTTGATGCCAAATTGAAAATGGTAGGAAAACTCTTGTCAACTTCTCTAATATTTGACCCCATCTTTGACGGGACAAGACATGGATGATGGTGATGATGATCATTGTTACTATGTGCATAGGTTGAATTGTACAAGTGAATGATGCAGTTATAGTGCACAAATGTTTATTTATACATGTAAGTAAAATCAAAAACAACAATATAACATAAAAACTCCGATCTCTATATACTTCGAGCGTATGGTGTCTTGATTGGGTCATGTTTTTTTATTATATCTCAAAATAAATTCTTAGAACTATCCAGCGGTTTGGATATATCCAACAATATATGCATGGAATATTCATAAACATATAGACAAGACTTAGCCATAATTTGGACACGTCTTTCTGGATTATACCTCGCCATTAATAGGCTCCAAGTGGATGCTTTTTTAATCCCTTCTCACTACTTGCATCCTAGTCCAATTTAGTCTCCAGCCATTAGACATGAATAAGAAAACCCTTGCACTTGTTTTTGGCCAACACTGCAGATGGTCAAACCATCTCAACAAATTCTCCATCGTATTATCCTCCATAGGTGTACTCCAAGGCGTCAATTCTTTATTTCATGTCTTAACATAATACTGTACTGTAGTGGTTCTCTACAGACCTGCCTAAGAGGTGATGTGTATAAAAACATCTACTTTACCTTTTGCTATTCTCTAATATCATTAATGCCTGCTAATTAAATGCTTTTTCATACTGCCATGTTTAGATTATGCAATTGGTAGCCGGAAGTTTGGTGGAAATGCCCAATCTATAACCAAATATCGATGGATACATCATACTTCATTTTTATGGGATTATGATATCAAGAGTATGGGATATCTGAAACATCCCATGCGGGCACCCAAATATCGAACAGTATGGACTTTCTCTGCATGTTTCCTTTATGTTTTATTACTAACATGGCAGTAGCTTCATGAGTAGCCTTCTTGTATTCTCCCCATTTGCATTATACAACAAGTATTTCCTTAGGTGTCAAGCAGGGAGATTTTTTTTAAATTATACCCCGTGGACAATCATAATCTGCAAAAAAAAAATAGCCTCTTTGTCTAGCCAAAAAAAAAAAGAAGCTTCTTTGGAATCTTGCTTACAAATTTTCTATCGCCTGCAGTGATCAAATGAAAATGCTTCTACACCCAAATATGTTTCAGCACTTTGTTGGCTGGTTTATCCGATTGTTTCTGTTGATAGACAATTGGTGCTTGGAATGCTACCATTGACTAATTGTCATAAGATATCTTTTGCAATTGCTGGCGTAGTTTACTGCTTTTAATTGTTATTCTTTGTTTTTTAATGTAGCGCTATACTTTTAGGACATGATTTTTCCCCCCTCACATATGTTTTTATATTTGGAGATTCATGGTATAATGCATGCCCTATCATCACTTTGCACTATTGCCAAATGTTAAGGTGTCCGGAAATGTTTTGACACTTCGAAAGTATAGAAAACCTGGCACTTGGACGCTTCTGTACAACACTAATAAGTAAATATATGTATGTAAAACTGTGTAGAATGTTATAGTAAGAAGACTAGTAAATTCTACTATTATCTGTTGAAAAAGGGAAGAAAAGGTAGAAATGTTTTCACATGTTACTGGAAGTGTTATTATGTGTGAAAAGAAAAGGAATAAATGTTGTCATATGTTAATGGAAGTGTCTGGACACTATAGACTATTCTTGTTTGGTCCTTCAGATTCCTGCTGAAGTGTTATATCTAATGGATTGTCCAAGCTGAAAAGGGTCAACATGGTGGAATACATTATTCCTACAAAGTGCCATGTCATTTCATGGAATGTCCAAATGCCAGAAGTGTCGACATGCTAAAATTCATTAAACGTGGAGTGTCCAGTTAACAAAAATAAAGAAAACAAAATGAAATGTCCTATTGATTCATTTGTAATAACTATGGACCTTGTTGGCCAGATAGGCTGCTCTGTAAATGTGAAAACCCTCTTTCCATCGGTTTGTGTGATACACACTTCTACCTATCTAATTTTCTTCCAGTAAAAAAATCATCAAAAGGAACTTTTCTTATCAAGTTCCATAAAACCTCCACTAATCAAGGAGATGGAATGTGTGCTTAATCAGTTAGGGGGAGCTACCTCAAGATATATAGAAAGGGATATATAGTGGTTAAGGTACCACCGAAGAAATGATAATGCGTTTATACATAAAATTACTATATGAATCCCCCACCCCCTCCTCTCTTTCAAACTTAAAGCAGATCATACAATGAGAATATGGACATCAAGAACTGATAGTGCTAGAGTATGAGATTTTCTAAAGAAGTCCACAAACTGTAGTGTGGATGGAACGTATGGCTACACCAGTATCTCAGCCTGGTAGTAGTGGTGAACAAAATGACAATTGTGCGTGATTATCTCGAGGAACGGGAACCACCACAGGAATCTCCAAGATTGAGGTAGCCTGAGACCAAATAGTAGATCACACAAATAGAAGAACACACAGAGGGAAGGGAAAAACCATGTGACATAGTTAGGTTCAAGAATCAAATAGGGAAAGATGAATATTACAATCCTTTCTCAACTATCTTTGCTCTCTATTACAACTACTTTGGCCTCAATTGAATCATCTATGTTCACGTTCGCCTAAGTGATCCTTAAACCCTACTCGAGCTAGCGTTAAGGATTGTTGGGACGGTTCCATAAGATATGCTCCTTTGCAACATTAATGTTGTGTGCTTGGGCAAATTTGCAATAATCACCAATCAATAAAGAAAAGCATTTCATGTTTTAAAAACCCATCTTTATAATCATAAACCCAAAATGAGTTTATATTTATATAAGGATTCCGTAAGTTTCCTAAATTTCCAAGAAAATATCCATGTTTTTTTAAATTGTTTTACTTTCAACCACCCCATGTGTCCAACATGTGTCCTTAAAGTATCCACACAGTGTCCAAGGCATATGCGGTGAAAAAATAATTAAAAAATGGACACATACGAGAAGTGTCCGACACATGTCAGACACAAACATGACACCTCTAGGGAAGTGTACATACTTCCTAGGTGCTCGCTTCCTATTCGGTACATTGTTGAGTCATCACATCACATGTTTCAGCGTACTTCAAGAGGACAAGGCCATGGCCACTCCTTATTCGGTAGACGGTCGAGTCATGACTCCTTGTTCTTTAGCTTACTTGGGGAAAGGAAGTGGACAATGCCACGTGCCTACTCCCTGTTTGGTTCACAATCAAGTCGCGGCTCCACATTCTTCAGCGAACTTGGGTAGAGGATGCAAATGTGGGCGATTGTTCAATCCTTTTCTGTACACTATAGAGCCATGGAACCACGTTCTTGGTAGGCAGGACCTTACGTGCTCTTCATTTGTCGCTTGTGGCACACTATTTTGCGCCTAGCGGTCTGTTCAGTTGAGAGTTCCCTCGATCCAATGATCTAAGCCATGAGATTACTTACTAGAGCTTGGTGAACTCATTCTTTACCTTAGGGAGGGCTCAGGCACACACCCTCTCTCGGGTTACTATCCTGACACGTCGACCTGGTCTTAGGGCTAGCGCGAGGTTTCTTTGGCCTCGGTCTTTTGTACTTGAGGTTCCTAGTTCCTACTCTGATTCCCAAGTTTGGCTTCTTGAGACCATAGAGTTCACCATGCTTGTCCCCTAAGCTATGCAGTCAAAGTCGGTAGTCGGCCCTAGTCGGCCAAGGGCCGACTAGGACTAGTCGGGACTAATTCGGGACTAGTCGGCCAAAACTTATTCTAACCCCTCCCCCCCTCCCTAAACATATATGATATATGAACTAGCATAAATGTCAATAAGTATATGATATTAGTCGGTTAATAACAATACATACCTTCACACTTCACAGCATGGGTATAAATACATAAGTAACAGTCTAACATAACACAGTTGTATTAGCTTCATGCTCATGTCAAAAGACTCAAAACTAAGAATTCATCACAATATTTGTTTGATGATGTTTAATCAGTGAACAACCCCAATTTTGATTATAGGTTTATATGGATATCAACAAATAAACTAATTATTTGTCTATGTTTTTATCTGAGATTCTCAGGTGCTCAACAGATGATTACATGAAAGAGCCATAGTTGTGAGTCTTGCGACTCAAGACTTTGAGCCAATGTAAAAAAATTCAAACAAAATTGCTTGCAAAGATTCCTTTCAAAAAAAAATTTGCTTGCAAAATGCTGCCTGGGGACTAGTCGGCAGTCGTTAGTCGGGGACTAGTCGGGATTCCGCCCAGCAATGACGGAATCGAAATTAATCGGTCGGCAGAATGCCGCCCAGGGACTAGTCGGGGACTAGTCGCCGACTAGTCCCGACTTTGATAGCATAGCCCCTAAGGAGGATAGAATTCAGAACACTTGTTGGTTCAAGCCAAATGTTGTTTATAGCGTGCCATAAGTTGCACGCGTCGCGCTGGTGGCCATCAATGTGGTTACCTCTGATTGGCCAATGCACCCTCTTCACATCGTGCCACATGTACGATTATCATTCCTTTCCACTTTATACATCCACAACAATCGATCTTGATATTCTTTGCATGCTCTTGGAGATTTTGATTATTGAAATCTCAATAGCATAGCAATCTAATTGTCACGACATAGATAAATAAGAGTAACAAAGGAAACTACCATTTCAACTAGTAGACAATGAAGTTGATAACCTCTGATGCAGACTTAGAAGTAATCATAGTTACCAAGTCGGAAAACGAAAAAAAAAACGGCACGGGAAAAATTGGAAAGATACGATAAAAACGGAAAAAACGAGAAAAAAGCGAGAAAACATCGGAAAAAAAAAAAATCTTAAAAACTATACCAAGTATGTATATATGTCATTTTCCAACATTAAGTAATCAAAAGTTCAAAACATATAGCATATGAATTTATTAAGCACAGAGAAAATAAAACCGAACCCAATTTAAATCCGGACCAAACACGACGCGTTTTATACGCGATTTTTCCGTTTTAAACGCGTATAAAACGTGTATGGAAGTTTTTTTCAAAAAAACAAGTTTTTTCCTGTTTGCTACGACTTCGGATCGATACGTGTTTTATATGCGTTTTTTTTCAAAAAACCGCCCGATTTGGTAACTAGGGAGGTAATATCTTGAAGACTTTGAGATATGATCTTGTTTCTTGGATTGTCACATGATGATAAAACTTCCAAGAAACTATAGTAAACCGTAATAGAATGACAATCTGTGAGATCTCCAGCCTAATCATCATCAAAATAAGCACATACATCCAATTTTGAGGATGAAAAGATAACACAAGGAATGGTGCCTCGTAAATATCACTAGATCTGAAGAAAGTGTCACAAATGAAGGTAGGGCACTGAACAAATTGGCTGAAATTATGGACTTCATAGGCAATTTTAGGATGTGATTGGAGGTAGACGAGTCACTAACCTGCTCATGATGGCGTACGTGTTAGCTCATGGCTCACTTATGTCAACCATCTACTTCTAGTAAAGCTTAGTAGGAGTGTCAAGTATAGTGTCATTCAATATGGTGACCAGGGAGATTAAACCGGATGTGTATAGATGCGTAAAAAACAGATGGCCACAATGACCATAAGAGACCTCTATACCAAAAAGAACCGGAGGGATATGAGATCATCACAAACTACAACTGAAGGACACCTTCACAAGTGTTGTATGAGCTAGGTCATCACTGTGAATGATCATACTATCAACATCAAGAGGAGCAATCAATGCAAAGAGCTTTTGACAAATAGGATAAAATCATACACGGTTCAAATGAAACATGATACCAAGAATACTAATTATGAATTTTTTAATACACGTCTATGACATGGTTGACAAACATGGCACAACATAGCATCAAACATGCTAAAGTGGATGATAGTATAAGGGGCGGCTCCATTTATCACTCCCAAAATTATGAACAAATGCATTCTTCATGATAAGTCGATAGAATGGCCATCACGAGTAGCAGCCTTAGCAACAAATACTTGAATTGATGTCATCTACACCGCTCGAGATAAAGTCTCCTTGAATGCCATACTCCTAGGTGAATCTTGGGTGACAAAACTAGCCTTGTAGTCCGTAGTGGTTCCATGAAATTGGATCTTGATTTTTGAGAACCATCAGCACATACGGTTACTTAGCACATAACTAAGGGAACAAATGCTAAGTAACAATGTGTTGTAGCCTTGTAAGCTCCTTAAACATCAACATATCACTTGACATAGAGAAAACCTGAAGATGTGATATGGGCTTCTGATGGCTGAAAGAAAGGTACAAAACTCCAGAGGAAACGAGTCGGAAGCAACACAGGAAGAAAACTACGCAAAGTGATGCTCACGAATAGGTTAATGACGTGCTACATGAGCAGGTTCATTGACTAGGGAAGTAGCAAGGTAGGTTGAGGCCCTTTAGGGGTTGCTTTGTATTGTTCATGCGGAAAGTTTCTGGGTAGTTTCTTTTCCTGCGGACCAATTTTGTCTCAGAATGCCATTTGGGATTCTGTTTGTTCTTGTTTGTATTTTTTTAGAATAGTATTCCCCCAGCACATGATTTTAGGAACATCAAAAAGATGTTCCTCCCGCACATGTGTTTATCAACTTTCTCTCACGAACCCCTTTTGTGTTCTCAACTTGTTCCCAAAGCTCTCCTTCTCTCGTTCCCTCTCGCAGCTAGCATGCGCTGCTTGTTGCTAGGCTTCCATCCACCTACATAAAACCATCCAACAACAAGCCCCTGTGAGCTAGTGGCTCCCTCCCTCACACCCTCCTCTAGCGATGTGCACCTCAAGCCATCTGTCAACTCGTTCCTTCCTCCTACGATTGATCCCATCAGGTGATTCAATGTATCCCTCCTTCCCTTTGGCGATTGAACCGTTCAGGCACTCTGGTGTCTCCCTCCCTCCAACTATCGATCCCCTCAAGTGATCTAGGCTCTCTCCTACCCTCCCTCCCTTGGGCTGTAATTTCTTTAGTTAGAGTTTTCAAAAAATTATTTTGTTCACTATTGTTTCCTTCAATTTCTGGGTGTCATTCATATTAATCAGCTATGATTTCATATGCAATGTGAATTGACATTAATTTCTTATGATGACACTTATATTTTTGCCATAAATCAAAACTTTTTTACTCATCACCAGGAAAAGTTAGAGGGAGATGATAAAATCAGTGAACCAATAAGAAATTGTTATTGCTGTATACCAAACATTGTTTTTGTGTTTCTATTCTAATTGAATGTTATGTTTTAGCGTACCAAATTTTGTTTCTGCTCCTCATAATAGTTTTTGCAGTCATATGCCAAATGTTTTTCATAAACAAGATTATTTTGGTACATTGTTCAAACATGTTTTTGTGGCAAGAAATTGAAGAACAAAACATTCCACATGCCTAACAGGGCATAAGATCGGCTTGGAACTACACTGGAGTCGGTTGTAGAAGACCTTATAGGTCTTCCATTTGTAAACTTCAGTATAGGTTGTTAAGAGACCAATTCAGAGGAAATAGAGGATCAAGGATGGAAGCAGTTCCAGAAGAGATCTCTGAAGTAGCAGGAGAGAGATCCTCGGAAGGAACGACATAGGAAGAACAACATAGAACAAAGAGTGAGAAATCAACAACAGGAGAACGCGAGAGCAATAATGCAATGCAAATGAGCATAATATAGGACATTCCCCAAAAAAATCAGGACACGAGAGAACAAATAAAGTTGCAATGGCGCCATAGTACGCGTAGGCCTATAACCAAACAAAACACCAACAATCAGACATCATATAGAATTTGCTCGCTTATGGGATGGACAAAGAACGAGGCAAATAAACGAAACACAAGGATGATCATGGGGGCGAGAGATCGAGACGAGACCCACACTGGGAGAAATAATGGACAATATAGAAGAGGGTACAAGAACAATGGGATAAATAGTAGAAACTACATTGACCCTAAAAAATTATGGTATGGAGCCAGTAAAAGAACCGAAGGAGCAATCATCATGGTGTAACAATATTTGCACCGTGCAACACCACGGTCATAAAGACAAGACTGTGGAGGTAAGGTGTGAGGATCAACAAGAATGTGTCAGAACTCAGAAGTCGTGCGGAAGGTTCTCACTACCAAACCCAGTTCAAAAGCTCTTAATGATTGCATAATCTGAGTTTAAATCATGACAAATCTAAACAATTGTTAGAATGATGATATATTTAAAGTATGCCCAATGTATGCCTTTATCCTTTTTTTGTACGAAGTAACTCTATATCTGTATCCATTCTATATCTGTATCCAATGTGTATCTGGATTTGAACCTATCAGACTCGAAGAACAAAAAGATTAATGAACTCTGCCTTCTTTCTTTACCAGGCAAGGCACCACACCGAGTTTCTTTGTCGAATGAAGGAATATGTGCCATCCAGGTCAACTTTTATCGAGAGAACCATCTCTTCTATGGGAAACCACTTCACGATTAGACTCGTGCAGCCGGAGACCGTCACCAACCTTTCCGACACAATACATTCCAGTTCCACCAGGTTGTTAACAAGGCAGGAGCTGGAGGAGGCATGTTCATCTCAGCATGACAACTTCAGAATCGATACTTAGGACCAAGCTGATTTGGTGAATAAAAGAATTATGAAGAAATGGCTATCAGTTGCTTATTTAGGTAATATTTTCCGTACTGCACATTTCTCTGTCCGATTATATTCATGGAAAAATTACAAAAACCTCCCTTGAACTATGTAACTAATTTCAAATTGGTCCCTCAAAGTATTTTTTTGGACAACTTAACACCCTGGACTGTGCTCCGTCTGCATGTTCACCCCATGCATGTGTAACCTTCTTCGAGATTTGTGCAGATTGCTAGCATGGATACTAAAGATTTTAACATTGCTTGGTACTAAAGCCAATTTGTTTACCTTTGAGAAATTTGTTAGCAGTGTTTCTCTGCACTTTCTTCGATTAATTGACTTACATGTATGTGTAGAGGTGGTTTGATGTTTGTACCCTATTGTATATCAATTCATTATGTTGTGTGGTGTTCTCATCCATGGTGATCACATCCTTTGTATGTATTTTTGTATTTGACCATAAGGGTCGGTTACAACTGTACAAGTAAGCTTTGCTCTCAAGTTTCATGGTATCAGAGCGCGGTTGTTCTTGCGTTTGAGCTTCTTCTTGATGTGTCATGATCCGTCAATGTCATCCATTTTTTCTCGGCTTTACCTTTCTCACCACCGTTGGCACCTCCACCATATCCGACCCCTTCACCCATCCATGGCCATGCACCTTTGATTGTCCCGACACCTGACCTGCCTCCCTCGCTATCCTTGCAGGTGGCTCCACCATTCCTAACCTCTTATCCATGGCCCCTCACCTCACCTCTCATACCCACTCGCTGGGTTCGCCGCACCCACGAATGACCAGCCTTTCCACCACTACCTCTGGCTCTCACCAGCCGGTGCTCCCCACCCCTAGCCCTTCCCCAGCCTCCCCTCCCCATCTTCTGTCTTCTTCGCCCACCCGACCCTCGCCCTCACCTTGTCATGGACTGACCGATTCAAACATGTGAAACCCCATGCGGCTCCTTAGTGTGCCAGTTATAAAGGCATGGCTTCCTCGAGTCCTTTCAATTGGGCATACAAACTGGTGCGTAGGAATTCTGAGCAATAACAGAGCTTTGTGCAACTCATGCACGTCGCAAAGCAGTTGATCAACCTTGGGCCTTACAGTACACTCAAGTGCTCATGAGCTGCTCAACCATTGAGCAACATCGCAACACCCTTGCTTTCAAGTGCAATGGCTGAATATTGTTCAGTTGCCACTATTACTGCAGAATTAACATGGATATCTTACATCAAGATCTTGGTATTTTTCTGCGCTTCTCACTAACCGTATTTTATGATAATAAAAGCACCATATGTATGGCATCCAACCTAGAATCCCTTCCACGCATAAAGTCATATTGCAATTGACTATCATCTAGTTTATGAAAAGGTCACTTCGGGACTAATTCGCAGTGGAATTGTGCCCTTTCGATCTTCAATATGATGATATGGTCACCAAAAGCTTGCTTAGCTCTCCCTTCCTACTTTCGTGTATCAAATCTGAATGTTATTGGTCCATCCACATCACCCTTGTGCTCGCGAGTTGGGGGTGTGTATTGTTCTAAATGAAACTTTGCATGTTATTCATGGCTATAAACCTTCTTAAGGGATTTCTTGATGAGATGCTCAGTAGTTCTTCCCTTGAGAAGTGTGTTCTTTCTAGTTTTTTTTTTTTGGCTCTCTTTAAACTTGCCAGTTCCTGTAATTAATGCACCTATACTTTTTATTTGTTCAATGATAATAGTTCATATTTGTGGACCTTATATTCTTTATATATTCACATGATCCACCTTAAAGTATCATGCAACCCCCCTTTCCAAACCCAGAAATTCAGTTAGAGTAATAATTTGCGCAAGTATAATAATTTTTGAATTCGTTTATGAATCATTGACACTTTGGAAAGTCCTTTTAAATGCCGATCCTCCTTGCTAGTAGACTTCCCCTAATATAGTTTTTAAGCAATTTTTACCACTTTTATAGTGGAATTTCATATCTGATCCTTAATTTTGACTTCTCCCCAATCTAGCCTAAATCCTCAAATCCACCAAAGTTCTTTGCCCTAATGTGGCAGAATCTTCGTTAAGTGATTGTACTAGTTGAAGGATTACTTCACTACTCATTGTCCAGTGCTGGTCATGCTACAATTTACATATCCTTGAGTTCTCTTGTATCTTCAGATTATAATATTTTTGGATACAGTTCATAGATTGCACAGATCTTTGCTGACATTGAAAGGTTTCTCCCAGAAGGAAGGAGCTGTTCACAGAGAGGTTGAAGAAGAGTGCAGAGACACTAGTAGACTAGTGACCAAAGGTACCACAGATGATGAACCTTCTTCGAAGCAGCGCACACGATAGCACGGGATTATGCTAATCATCCGTCGTCTAGGGCTGCTCAGCACAATTCTTTCCAGGTGTTCCAGCAGTGTAGAGAGTTGGGATTTTGATTTGGGCTGTAGTAAGAGCTCCTCTCATCTCTTTCAAGGTTCAAATGATATTATAGATTCTGAAGAAAAAAAAAAAAAATTATGAAATCAGCATTTCTCATCAGATGTAATGTGATGCAGAGAAAGAAATTTCAACCCAGCCCAACCTTGTGAGTCTCTTCGACTTAGGGGCCATGGACCTGTTGGTGGAGCCTAACATCAGATGGCTGTGATGCCATGGGGCCTTAATCCTGAATAGAGTTGATTCCCTCGTCAGATATCGACGCCAATAAGAACCCTATTGACACATTAAACTTGTAGTGTATCAAAGTTTTATATTCACATACAGCTCTTAATAAAAGGAACCACACTGAATCTACAACTATAAGATAGACTATTTCATCAAAAATGTAGTAAGGCTACCCTGAAGATGAATCTGGCTTAGATATTTGGGAAAATTTTACTGTAAAAATATGTAAATGCTCAGAATCCAACAAACTGAAGAGGTAAATAAATGCTCAAGCCGAGCCCGAGACGAACCTAAAGATGAATCTGGCTTCGATATTTGGGAAATTTCGCTGTAAAAATGTAAATGCTCAGGATCCAACAAACTGAAGAGGTGAATGCTCAGGATCCAAATCAGTGTGGGAGGGATCACAATGCTGCAATGGTTCTGCTTTCAGCTGTTGATAGGGCTGGTAATTTTGGACCCGACACGAAGTTAGCGGGTCTGGGTCGGGGTTAAACGGGGTCGGTCGTAAACGGGTCGACACGATAGACCCGTCTAATAAACGGGTCAGGTCCGGGTTTAGGGTCTGGACATGGTAGACCCGTTTAAAATTCAACAGGTCGTGTCGGGTCGGGTCTACCGCAATCTGATACTGTAATATGTAGTACCAGCAGGTCTATCGGGTCGGGTCTACCGCAATCTGATACTGTAATATGTAATACCAGCGGGTCTATCGGGTCAAGTCGGGTCGAATCGGATTGGGTCAACTGAATTGACCCATGTCGTAAACGGGTCTTATCTGGTCTACCTGTTTATAAGTGGGTCGGGTACGGGTTTAGGATCTAAACATGATTAGTTAAATGGGGGGTTGGGTCCGGGTCTAGGGGTTTTGGACCCGACACAACCCATTGCCACCCCTAGCTGTTGATGTACTCCTTCACTACCAGAAAGCCTACGATCATGAGATGAGACATGATCAGTGAATCTCAAAGCTGATGGGATAATGGATTGCGATCTTCCAGACATCAGCTTAAAAAAAAAAAAGGGGGGATTTAGCGGTTGATCCCCCACATGTGACCTATTTTAGCACTAAGGACGTCCAACACATTGTTTCAACTACGATCCCTCCGCAAAAACCGGAGCGGTTTTAATAATATTTAACCGTTTCACAGTTTTAAAAACACATCTATATCCATTAGCTCAAATTATAAACCCTGCCATCAATTGAAATTCAAACGTACAGATACAATGTAGCAAACGTGGCTATTTTCTTTTAGAGTTTTAATATTTGCTACAGTGAAATCACTGTAGCATTTTTTTTTAAAAAAAACTATAATTCTCATATTTTTAGTACATTGTTATTACTGTGGCAAATGTTACTATTTATTTTCAGAATTTTATTATTTGCTATAGTGAAATCACTGTATCAAATCATTTTTTTGAAAAACTCGATATTAAAATTTATATCTTTATGCTACAGTAAAATTACAGTAGCAATCTTACTCTTTACATCGAGATGTTACTCTTTTATAAAGAGTAACATTTCGAATAATAAAAAGTAACATTTGTTATAATGAAATCACTTGTAGGCTGCTCCTCAACACAATTTTTTTCGAAGTGTTCCAGCAGTGTAGAGAGTTCGAATTTTGATGCGGGCTGTAGTAATAGCACCTCTCATATCGTTCAAGACCCAAATGGTAATATATATAGATTCTGAAGAAAAAATATATAATTATGAAATCAGCGGAAGAAAGCGACGATCTCAGTTCTTTTAAGTCCATTGGTCCCCTAAATATCGCACCAGGATTGGAAATTGATCGATCCGCCTCTCTTACTTTATCGCTCAAAATATTTGGGTGAGTGCTCTCAGTCTCTCACCATGGCTATAAGTTTTCAGTTTTGATGCAAGATGATTTCCAAAAAGATTCATTCATGACCAAAATTCTCTTTTTTCCGTCTACTCCGTGGCCTATGATTTCCAATCAGTAGAGAAATTTTAAGAAACGGCAGATCTATTCACTCTACTAATAATCAGGTCGGATCTGGTGTAGTACTATTGTTGGAATGTTGAGTTGGAAGATCAATAAAGAGATGTATCCCTACTCTGAGGAGCCCCAGGCTGACTCGGGGTGCCCCTAATAGGTCTCCATACCTGCCACTGCTGCTGAGGACCGATCATCCGATGCAAATGATCCATGGCACAACATGCACCATCATCCAAACACTGAGCAGTTAATTTTATAAAACTTGGTGGGGATGCTATCTATGGCAAGTTGATCATCCTCTCCAAAAATCATCAAATTCTATAACCTCTAGGGGTATCAAATATGTTATTCAAATTAACGGTTAAAATGAATGATCGATAAAGCTTCTAATATTTGATGCCCTTAGAGGTCATAGAATTTGTTGATTTTTGGTGAGGATGATCAACTTGCCATAGATAGCATCCCAACCAAATTTCTGTTGTTCGCAGTCATCGTTAAAATTGCTTCGACCATTTGACCCCCCTAGAAGTTTTGGAATTTGATGAAAATTGGTGAGGATGATCATCTTATACTAGGCAACAACCTCACCAAATTTTATCAAATTCCATAACTTCTTGGGGGGTCAAAATACCCGCAGCTCACTTTCCCCCCCGGCAGCCCACAGCTCACTGTAACAGCCCTCTCTCTCTCTCTCTCTCTCTCTCTCTCTCTCTCTCTCTCTCTCTCTCTCTCTCTCTCTCTCTCTCTATATATATATATATATATATATATATATATATATATATATATATATATATATATATATATATATATATATATATATATATATATATATATATATATATATATATGGGGCGGGGAGGCTGCACCGGAGGTGCAGCAACAACGCTGCACCTCCCCCTTGTTTTACCTCCCTAGAAGTTTTGGAATTGGATGAAATTTGGTGAGGGTGTTGTCTAGGGTAAGTTGATCATCCTCACAAATTTTCATCAAATTTCAAAACTTCTAGGGGGGTCAAATGGTCGAAGCAAAATCTATAGATTTTAACGGTGACTGCGGACGGCTGATTTTGCTTCGACTATTTGAACCCCCTAGAAGTTTTGGAATTTGATAAAAATTTGTGAGGATGATCACCATACCCTAGACAACACCCTCACCAAATTTCATCCAATTCCAAAACTTCTAGGTAGGTAAAACAAGGGGCCGGTGCAGTATTGTTGCTGCACCTCAGGTGCAGGCTCCCCGCCCCCATATATATATATATATATATATATATATATATATATATATATATATATATATATATATATATATATATATATATATATATATATATATATATATATAGGGCTGTTTTTCTATGACATGTCATAGGAAGTACCCTATGACATACGGTGAATTAGTAATGCTAGAATGTACTGAATTTTTTTGAGGGTGATCACCTTACCTAAGATAGAATGTCCACAAAAAATCAAAGCATTCTAAAACTTATTGGAGCATCAAATGCTAGAAGCTTTATCGGCCATTCATTTTAACCGTTAAATTAAAAAGCATATTTGATGCCCTTAGAAGTTTTAGAATGTGTCGATTTTTTGTGGGTGTCCTATCTAAAATAGGGTGATCATCCTCATTAAAAATCAAAACATTCTAAAAATTCTAGGGTTACTAATTCACCATATGTCAAAAGGTACTCCCTATGACATGTCATAGGAACCTATTTCCCATATATATATATATATATATATATATATATATATATAGGGTCAGGATCGGATGACCCAGCAAATTTTGACCCATTAATAACCCAGCACCCTTTGAGGCACTTAGAGGTTATAGAATGGGCTGATTTTTTGTAGGGATGTTGTCTATGGTATGTTGATCATCCTCACAAAAAATCAGCCCATTCTAAAACCTCTAGGTGCATCAAATGCGCACTTCAAATCAACAATTTTTGACTGTCAATTTTAACCGTTGATTTGAAGAGCACCCTTTGATGCACCTAGAGGTTTTAGAATGGGCTGATTTTTTGTGAGGATGGTCAACATATCATAGAAAACATGTCTACAAAAAATCGGCCCATTCTAAAACCTCTAGGTGCCTCAAAGGGTGCTGGGTTATTAATGGGTCAAAATTTTGATGGGTCATCCGATCCTGACCCATATATATATATATATATATATATATATATATATATATATATATATATATATATATATATATATATATATATATATATATATATATATATATATATATATATATATATATATATATATATATATATATATATATATATATATATATATATATATATATATATATATATATATATATATATATATATATATATATATATATATATATATATATATGTGGAGGCGGGGATGTTGGACCTGAGGTGCAGCAAGAACGCTGCACCTCGGCCTTGTTTTGCCTACCTAGAAGTTTTGGAATTGGATGAAATTTGGTGAGGGTGTTGTCTAGGGTAAGATGATCATCCTCACAAATGTTCATCAAATTCCAAAACTTGTAGGGGGTCAAATGGTCAAAGCAAAATCTGCTTCGACCATATATATATATATATATATAAAATAAGGGACGACGGTTGTGGGGGGGACAAATGAACTGAGACAAAGCAACGGTTCAGATTTATCTAGAGGAGGGGGATAAACAAGGAAACTCCATCACAATCGTCCGTTTCCCACTAAGACTTATAAATGCCCCTCTTAAATCACCTTAACAAACCCCCATTCCTCTTAAACCTATTTGATCCGTCCGATCTAAATCCTATCCGATCCAAGCCCTTGCCGATCCTTTGGTGCCCTCGGTAGCCACCGCCTCCTATTAAATAGCATACTTAAATGTAGCTCCCGAGAGAGAAAAACATCCCCCCCTCTCATCCGTCCGATCTGAATCCCTTAAATCTCACTACCGTCCCCCTCTCCCCAGATCTCTTACTCCCGTGCCCCCTTCTCCCTCTCTTCTCCCTCCCTCGACCAACACCCCCGCCCGGCCTGTCCCTCGGAAAGTCGCGAGCGCCTCCTTTCGTCCCTCGAAAAATCGCGAGAGAGAGAGAGAGAGAGAGAGAGAGAGCGCGCCCCCCTCGGCGCCTCCCTCGGTGCCTCCCTCTGTCCCTCGAAAATCCTCCCCTCGGAAAAACACGCAGCATTCCCCCTTCCCTTTGTTGCAGATCGAGAGGAGAGAGAGAGAGGTGGCTGCTCAACCCCCGCACCAGGCCTTCAGATCTTCAGATCTTAAGAGAGAGAGAGGCCAAAGCAGGAATCGGCGACAGCTTGAGGTGGAGCTCCTCCGGCTACGGCCACGCCTGGCCATCGCCGCCGCCCCGGTCGCTCATCACCAAGTTGTCGCCAAGGTGGAGCTCCTCCGACTACGGCCACGCCTGGCCATCGTCGCCGCCGCCCCGGTCTCTCTCTCTCTCTTTCTCTTTTCTGTTCTAGGGTTTTCTAACCAATTTTTTTTCTACTCTTGATTTCCAGTGTCATCTTGATGGGCGGCAGTAGCAAGAGGTCTCAGGTAGGTGGCCATCCCCATCCTTTGATCTACAGAGCTTCTGCGCAACGAATTATAGGAGCCGGTCCCCCCCCCCCTCTCTCTCTCTCTCTCTCTCTTTCTCTTTTCTGTTCTAGGGTTTTCTAACCAATTTTTTTTCTACTCTTGATTTCCAGTGTTATCTTGACGGGCGGCAGTAGCAAGAGGTTTCGGGTAGGTGGCCATCCCCATCCTTTGATCTACAGAGCAGCAGCGCAAGAGGGCCACTCTCTTTGATGGCGGTCGGTGTTAAATCACATTCCCCTTTCCCTTTGTTGCAGATAGAGAGCGGAGAGAGAGGTGTCTGCTCAGGCTGGTGCTCAACCCCTGCACCAGGCCTTCAGATCTGAAGATAGAGAGAGAAAGGCCAAAGCAGGAGTTAGCGACCACCATCCACTTGAGATGGAGCTCCTCTTGCTGTGGCCACGGCCGGCCATCGCCGCCGCTCCGGTCGCTCGGCACCAAGTTGTCGCTAATGAATTGCAGGAGCCGGTCCTCCCTCCCACCCCCCCCTCTCTCTCTTTTCTGTTCTAGAGTTTTCTAACCATTTTTTTTTCTACTCTTGATTTCCAGTGTCATCTCGACGGGGGGCAGTAGCAAGAGGTCTCTGGTCGGTGGCCATCCCCATCGTTGGATCTACAGGGCAGCAACGCAAGAGGGCCACCCTCTTTCATGGCGGCCGGTGATAGATTGATCAAAGGGGGGACCCGCACCCTCCTCCATTGGATCAACGGAGACCCTCCCCATCCCCCCTCCCCCATCAGATTAGCCATGAAAAGAAAGCAGGGGGGTTATGATCCCCCTCCACCTGGTCGGCAACAAGGGAAGAAGTGGGTGGCCACCACCCCCACCCCTCTAATCTGCAGAACAGCAGCACAAAAGGAAGGTGACGATGGAACTGTTCACCTTTTCCTTTATTTCTCGCTTTGTTTTTCTTTTGTGTTGCTGAAATGAATTCTTTGTTTCTCATCTTTTTTTTGTTGTTGTAGAAACATGTACTTTTGTGTTCCTACATGGTAATTGTTAGCCCCTCTCTCTCTCTCTCTCTCTCTCTCTCTCTCTCTCTCTCTCTCTCTTTCTCTCTCTCTTCATAGCTGATTCTAAGTGAGGGAGTTGCTATGCCACCTCTGTCTAGAATAACACCATTCACCATCGAGAGTCTCCAGTGGCTTGCAATCAAGACCATCAATCTAGGCCAAGGATGCCCATGCCCAACCCCATCCCCATAAGCCTAAGGTTTCCTTTGCAAGATAGGTATGCTCTTTGATCAAAGAGCATACCTATCTTCAATAGGCTTCACTTAATGGATTCCGATCCATATGCATTGGCCTTATTTAGGCTGCAATCCTTTTTCTTTCTTTTTTTTCTGTCTCTTTTCACCGGATCTGAAAGGGATAGAGAATGAGGCTGTTCTTAGATCTATTGAAACCCGAAAGGTATCAAACAATTAAAATTGTGGAGTACTTCTATGTACATGGATCTGAAGGCCCCGTGTGTTATAAGTTTTTTGTTTTTTTTTTTCCACAGAATTGTATAATTTGTACATGGATTTGTAGGTGTGTTTTGGAAGGATCTTGACTCGATGGTTCTCGGATTTTTGGGCTTTTAAAGTTAACGAAGATGGATCACAAGTGTAAGTACAATTGTCATTCGGTGTTTGTTTTTTCGCTTTATTTTTTTGATCCAATTGAATTCGTATAGCCAACATATCTATATCTTAATTTCTCTTCATTTTTTTGACACCCTCACCAATCTGGATGCCATGTTGGTCGACGACCCCGTGGTGCTCGACGATGACCAAGCTCAGTTCCCCTCTTTTTCCTGTTTGTTCAAGTGAAGAAAATAGCTGAAATTTCATGGGCATGTAGGAAATGGGGGCGTTGGATTTCTTGGGTATGTAGAAATTGGATTTCATGGGTTTAGGAATTAGGGATTTTGCGGGTTGGGATTGCATGCAATTATTTCGTGTGTTTTTCTTCTTGCATTATTTCGTGTGTTTTTTTTTTCTTGCATTCCATTGAGATCCAAACACTTCTTTGAATATACCTGTGGAACAAAGATTTAGGGATGATGTTAAATGGGGTTGTCGAAGAAGCATTAGCGTGAATGATTGAGTTAAAGAATGGTTCTGTATGAGGTCTTTGAATGATTGGAAAAGCTACATTATAGCTGTTATCGTGTATTGTGTTTCTTTGGATCATCGATACTGTAGTACGTCTTTTAACATCATTGATCATACTAAACTTTATTGGAAAGAGGCTAAAATTAATCTATCTCCTGATGTTTGATTTTTTTTGTTTTTTTAACAGATACCTATTGCCTTGGTTTAACCGGTGAGCAATTGTCTTCTGACAAGCATTTGTCTTCTTAATTGTAAGCCTTTTTTCTTCACCACCATGCATATGCTTCCGATGAGCCTTCATCTTAAGTTCCATAATTTTCATCTTCGAATGAAATTTAATTATTTTAAACTTGCAATTACATTTTGATGGATTCTTTTCTTTATTTGAGAAATTAGTCTTGCCATGTATTGTCCAAAATTTATCTCATGTGGTCACAACTAACCTCAACCCACACAATTTGTAAATAATTATTAGACCCAAAAACATAGCCGAGGTCTACGGACTTGGCATCAGAGCTCCGATTCGAGCAGGAGCATATTATAGATGTGTGTAAATATTCAAACCAATGACAAAGTTATTTTAAGGTCCCATGCTTCTCTCTTAGCAAACCTGGTTAGTCTTTTTTTTTCTCTTTATCAATGAATGAAAATTTGAGTTCTCATATTTGTTGAGTCATGATAAGATTTCAAGCAATGAGTTTCATTGCTTGATTGTGAAGAGATATGCACCTCCAGCTTACGATACTTAATTATGAAGGTCTTTTATTGCTCTATTTTTTTAATATTGAATTGTGGTTTTGTATGTTATAAGATTTGATGGAAAAGTTGAATTTTATCATATTATGTGGAGATGTGGAGTCTGCTAAATGCTCATCAGAGCTCCACCATGCTATTAGAGGATTCGAGAAGCTGCCATCTAGCTACCCTCCTACCACCGAACTAACCTCCTCGCACGCTGTAAGCTCACTACAATTCAAAGTTTTCATGCATGTTTAACCATTTTTTCAATATTATTAAGTATGCATGTAAATGATTCGCTGGTGACGACTCTTCTAATGCGAATGTTATTAATGATACACAAGTCTTAGAGCATGAATGGGGGTTCTATCTTAATTGGTATTGTTGGTAACCATCGATCCCTCTCCATCACGGAACGACTCTCTCTCTCTCTCTCCACATCTCTCTCTGTCCCTCGCCAGATCTCTCTCCCTCTCACTCTCTGATCCCTTTCCCTCCAGATCTCTCTCACTCACTGATCTCTCTCCCTCCCGATCGCCTCTCTCTCACTCTCTTCCCACCTCTCAACCCTAATCTCCTCTCCACCTCTCTCTCTTCCCCTCACATCTCCCAGCGATCGCACCTCTCTCTCTCTCTCTCTCTCTTCCCCTAATATCTCACCCGTCCTCCTGATCTGATGCTCCCAAATCCGTAGATCGCTGCCCTCGAGCCTACAGCGCTTGAGGCGATCTCCGCCGGGCTCTGCGTCAGCGACGAACGGCCCACCCCTCCCCTCTACTGCATCAGGCCGCTGATCACCGAGGACCAAGATCGGGAAGGCGGGTCGGAGTGCCTGACGTGGCTCGACACGCAACCGAGGGGAAGCGTGATGTTCCTCTGCTTCGGAAGCCTGGGCCTGTTCTCTGCGGAGCAGCTGAAAGAGATCACCGCCGGGCTGGAGCGGAGCGGGCAGCGGTTCCTGTGGGTGGTGCGGAGCCCGTCGAGCGGTGACAAAGCGAAGCGGTTCGCTGCGCCGCCGGAGCCGGACCTGGACGCACTGCTGCCGGCGGGATTCCTGGAGCGGACGTGCGAGCGGGGCCTGGTGGTGAAGTCGTGGGCGCCGCAAGCGGCGGTGCTGCTCCACGAGTCGGTGGGTGGTTTCGTGACCCACTGCGGGTGGAACTCAGTGCTGGAGGCGATCTGCGCCGACGTTCCGATGATCGGGTGGCCGCTGTACGCGGAGCAGTGGATGAACAAGGTGTTCTTAGTGGAGGAGATGAAGCTTGCGGTGGAGATGAGGGGTTACAATGAGGGCTTGGTGGGTGCGGATGAGGTGGAGGCACGGGTTAGGTTCTTTTGATTCTATCGTTTCATGGCCTGTGATCTCTGTTTTTTTTTTTTGTTTCTGTGAGGCTGCGATCCATCGCACTGAGTTCCTGCATGCCCTCTCTTTCCCTTTGTTCCCTGTCCTCCTGATCCGGTGCTCCTGGAGCCATAGGCCGCCGCCCTGATGGATATGATCGCCGCCTGCAACCGGCGCTCACGGAGCCGCTCCCGATCGCCCCCCTCTTTCTGGCCAGAGGTGTCACGGCAGACCTTGAGGTCCTCGCAACGGTCTGATCGGCGTCCGGAGGTGTGACAGTCTCAGGTCCTCTCTCTCTCTCTTTCTCCCCCCCCCCCCCCACTTCTTTTGATCTGTGGTTTTAGGCCTATGAGCTCTGTTTTTTTTTTTTCATGTGAGGCTGCGATCCATCACACGGAGTTCCTGCACGCCCTCTCTCTCCCTTTGTTCTCTGTTTCATTTTTCAGCCCGGCACTGATATTATCTCACCCACCCCACATGCTGCTCCGGCGCTTCCTGACACCAAGAACATAGTCGCCTCTGTCGTGTTGGTAAGCCTCTCTCATTCTGCCTCTTTTTGTGTCGATACTATGCTATTTGAACAAACTGTTGCGATTGTTTGTGGTATCAGTCAACACTCAGTGCATTGTCATTCGCACCAAGCTCTGACCAATGCCCTCACCACCGCAGTCCTGCCGGCATGCATCCGGGCTACCAACAATGGGCAACCATTTTCGCCGATGAATCGCATTCAACCGCAGCCACCCAAGATTAGGTTCTCTCTGTGTGTGTGTGTGTGTGTGTGTGTGTGTGTGTGTGTGTGTGTGTGTGTGTGAATCACAGTTTTTGATTCTCAGTTTTGAATCATAGTTTTGATTAGGTCTGTGAATCACAGACTCAGTTTTGATTAGAGGACTTGAGTGTAGCCCTCCTAGCTACATTTAGAGGGCTAAACGTAAGGAGGGCAAAATTTAGGTCTAATTCTCATCAAAACTGATTTTTTATCATGTGATAGTTTTTATCTAATTAAAACTGAAATGAAGGAGGGCTAAACGTAAGGGGGCAAAGTGTAATACCTGAAATAGTTTTTTCTTCCTGTTAATGACAATTGAGAGTTGGGTTTATGCAAGTTATTTGACCAGCTTCTCATTCATTCAGGTCTGTGATTCTCATTCTCATCATCATCATCATCATCATCGAGAGAGTTTGTATTGGAGCCGTGTCATTCTCTTTCCTTTCAATTTATATTTTATGTCGTGGACAAAATGTTGCATGTGTAAGGAAATGGATCTAATCGTGTATTCTTCAGTTTTCAAAAGTTTTTACGGGATCTTTAACATAATGTATGGCTGGAGCTTAGATACCCAGTTTCTTGCATTGTAGATGGATGAGTAGTTGTTTGTTGGTGACACCACATGTTCATCCCTATAACCTGATTTTTTGGTCTGATTTGGTTTGTGTAGCTGTGACATCCTCTCTTCTCCTTTTTTTTTTTCTAAGTCTCTGATAATCATTTTTCCTGCTCTAATATGTCCTGTTCCAGCTCTCTACTTTTTCTTGCTCTTATTTTTGGAGGCTGCAATTATTTTCTTCTTCTTTTCCACCACATAAGCACCTATGAAATAGAGCATCGCTCATTGAGCCTCCTAACAAAAGGATAGAGCTCTAAGCAATTTTTTTAATAATGAATGCATTTTTATCGAATGATGTCCGATTCGTGATTCTTTGGTACAATAATGCCTAGGTTAACATTCTATGCTTGAATGGCGAGGAACAACTAGGATTAATTCGGCTAAGAGATTCATAGGTGCTGTTGGAGGGGATCGGGGGGAGGGAGAGCTCGCAGCCACATCCCGTGCTGCTGCTCTTAGCCGCCGAAGATGAAGGGGAAGAATGATTTGGTCCTCTTTCAGATATCTCTTTTTTTCTTTCTAACTGAAAGGCACAGATAAGCTCCCCTTTCGGTTATCTGTAAACAAAGTTATTTTTATTCTTTTATCTGTGCAACTGATTTGGTCCTTATTGTGACTTCAAATGACATGGATTTTTTTATATCCTTTTTTTATTAGAGATCAGACAGATAGTTGAGTATATCATGTGTTCCTGCTTCTATAGTTTTTGTTCGTATACATATTGTAGCATTCGACACTTACCATGATCATTTTTTTTTGACTGATTATAAGTTAGAAATTTTTGTAAAATATTGTTTGGTGATTAAATTTTAGAAAATTTATTTCTTTTTGGGTGAGGTATGAAAGACAAGAGTTTTGGGTGATTAAATTTCAGAAATATTATGAACCCCCCCTCTCTCTCGAAATAATATCGTTGCCCACGAATTATTATTGCCACCCTCAAAATATTGCCGCCACCCTCTAAAAATTATCACCACCCTCAAAATATTTTTGTCGCCCTCGAAATATTTTTCGTGACCTTGGGCACGGGGTTTTTACTAGTATATATATATATATATATATATATATATATATATATATATATATATATATATATATATATGTATATATATATATATATATATATGTATATATATATATATATATATATATATATATATATATATATATATATATATATATATATATATATATATATATATATATATATATATATATATATATATATATATATATATATATATATATATATGGGGACGGGGAGCCTGGACCTCAGGTGCAGCGTCAACGCTGCACTCGCGCGGCATGGATGCCACGTGTCCAGAAATAATCCCGAAATTCGGATCGGATCTGCAGTTAAAATGCCAGATTAATCTTCAGTCGTTCGATCGCAGCGTCCAACGGATCCGATTCACCCGCGGGCTGAGACTCGCTGTTACTGTGGCGGGCACAGTAACAGCGAGATTTAAGGCTGGAATAAATCCCAGCCGTTAGATCCTGCGATCGACGGCTCAGCCTGCTACCGCCCGGCTGTTATGTTGTGTCTGTTAATCTGGCCCGTCTGATCGATCGAATCGGACGGGCCAAATCAATCTCGCGGTTACTATAGCCGCTACAGTAACCACGAGATTGATTTGGTCCGTTCGATTCGATCGATCAGACGGGCCAGATTCACCCGGACGACCATTTTAATCCCAAATGAATGCCATATGTCTGATCGATCGAATCGAAAGGGCCACAGTAAATCTCGTTGTTACTATGCCCGCCATAGTAACAGCGAGACTCAGCCCGCGGGTGAATCGAATCCGTTGGACGCTGCGATCGGACGGCTGAAGTTTAATCCGGCATTTTAACCGCTGATCCGATCCGAATTCCGGGATTTTTTCTGGACATGTGGCATCCATGCCGCGCGGGTGCAGCGTGGACGCTGCACCTGAGGTCCAGGATCCCCGTCCCCTATATATATATATATATATATATATATATATATATATATATATATATATATATATATATATATATATATATATATATATATATATATATATATATATATATATATATATATATATATATATATATATAGGGGACGGGGAGCCTGGACCTCAGGTGCAGCGTCCATGCTGCACCCGCGCGGCATGGATGCCACGTGTAACATCCTCCCCAAACACACAAGATTTTGTCCGCTTTGCCCGTGCCCGCACGAGAACTTCCCAGGGAGGTCACCCATCCTGGTACTACTCTCGCCCGAGCACGCTTAACTACGGAGTTCTTACGAAATCTGTAGCGGCGCACGGTTTTAAAACGCGTCTTCTATGTTTGGGAGGGGAAATTATATAAGTAGCTCAGGATCTCCTTCTCTCCAGGCGATGTGGGGCTAACTCATGGCATTGTACACCTCACCGCACCTCACCTTACCTCATCCATCTTGGCATTCCCGCCTCAGGAGTCTTGGCTCTTGGCTATTGGCCTATTGGATCTTGGTCGTCACAATCCACCCCCCTCAGAGCTACACGTCCTCGTGTAGGGTTAGACCCCCCTATCCCGAGGAGAACCAGCTCTGATATCATTTTGTAACATCCGCCCCAAACACACAAGATATTGTTCGCTTTGCCCGTGCCCGCACGAGAGCTTCCCAGGAGGGTCACCCATCCTGGTACTACTCTCGCCCGAGCACTCTTAACTACGGAGTTCTTACGAAATCCGTAGCGGCGCACGGTTTTAAAACGTGTCTTCTATGTTTGGGAGGGGAAATTATATAAGTAGCTCAGGATCTCCTTCTCTCCAGGCGATGTGGGGCTAACTCATGGCATTGTACACCTCACCGCACCTCACCTCACCTCATCCATCTTGGCATTCTCGCCTCAAGAGTCTTGGCTCTTGGCTATTGGCCTATTGGATCTTGGTCGTCACACCACGTGTCCAGAAAAAATCCCGAATTCCGGATCTGATCTGCAGTCAAAATGCCGGTTTAATCTTCAGTCGTCCGATCACAGCGTCCAACGAATGCGATTCACCCGCGGGTTGAGTCTCGCTGTTACTGTGGCGGGCACAGTAACAGCGAGACTGAGCGCAGCCGTCCGATTGGATGCCCCCGGACGTCTGATGCGTGCAGCATATCCCCGACCGCCGTCTGATGCTTTCAGCGCACCCCTGCCCGCCGTCTGATGCGTGCAGCGCGCCCCAACCCCATTTTTTAATTTGGACTGGTGATTCCCATCCGTTCGATCAATTGAATCGAACGGATAAAATCAATTTTCGTTGTTACTGTAGCCGCTACAGTAACAGCGAAAATCATTTTTGTCCGTTCGATTCCCTCGATCGAACGGACAGCAATCACCCAGCCCAATTGATATACCGGGCGGGGGGTGCGCTGCACGCATCAGACGGCCGGACGCATCCAATCGGACGGCTGCGCTCAATCTCGTTGTTACTGTGCCCGCCACAGTAACAACGAGACTCAGCCCATGGGTGAATCACATCCGTTGGACGCTGCGATCGGACGGCTGAAGATTAAACCGGCATTTTAACTGCAAATCCTATCCGGAATTCAGGATTTTTTCTGGACACGTGGCATCCATGCCGTGCGGGTGCAGCGTGGACGCTGCACCTGAGGTCCAGGCTCCCCGTCCCCATATATATATATATATATATATATATATATATATATATATATATATATATATATATATATATATATATATATATATATATATATATATATATATATATATATATATATATATATATATATATATATATATATATATATATATATATATATATATATATATATATATAATAAGGGACAACGGTTGTGGGGGGGACAAATGAACTGAGACAAAGCAACGGTTAGGATTTATGCAGAGGTGGGGGATAAACATAAAGACTCGATCACAGTCGTCCGTTTCACCTAGAGCTAAGTGAATCATACTCAACCTATTTAAGCCCGACTCGATCACAGCCGTCCATTTCCGAATCCCTGACCATCGAATCACACTCAACCTATTAAATTCCCCTCTTAAATCTCTCTCTATCTCTCTCGGAAGTCGGAGCCGGCGCCCCTCTCGCGCTCTGAACTCTCTCTCTCTCTCTCGGAAGACAGCCCGCTGTGCGCCCCCCCTCCCCCTTCTCTCTGTCTCGGAAGTCGGAGCCCCCCTCCTCTCTCTTTGAAGTCGGAGCCCCACGCCCTCCACCCGCAGTTGGCTCCCCTTTCTGTCGATTCCTCTCTCTCTCTCTCTCTCTCATAGGAGGAAGGAGGAGGGAGGAAGACTCAAGGCAGGGCGGTGCCGATCGGGGCCGAGATGCATAGATCGGAGGTGGGGCATTGCCGATCGGGGCCAAGATGCGTAGATCGGAGGTGGGGCGTTGCCGATCGGAGCTGGAGCGTTGCCGATCGGGGCCGAGATGCATAGATCGGAGGTGGGGCGTTGCCGATCGGGGACAAGATGCATAGATCGGAGGTGGGGCGTTGCCGATCGGGGACAAGATGCATAGATCGGAGGTGGGGCGTTGCCGATCGGAGCTGGAGCGTTGCCGATCGGGGCCGAGATGCATAGATCGGAGGTGGGGTGTTGCCGATCGGGGGCCACGATCCCTTTGATCCATAGGGTTCCGTCGGATCTTCTCCCTCTCTCTCTTTCTCTTTGATTTTTGTCTAAGATTTTTTTTTTGAAACAGGGTTGGGAAAGAGAGATGGACCCTTCGCTACTGCATCCTGATTCTCTTTTTTTTTTCTCTCTGCAAGATCGGCAGCAAATGGGAAACAATGGGGGAGAGGTTGGTCGACAGTAAATGGACCTCCCCGGTCTCACGATCCACGCAGATCCGCCCTCTCTCTCTCTCTCTCTCTGATTTTTGGTATGAGTTTTTTTTTTTGATGAAACAGGGTTGGGAAAGAGAGATGGACCTTTCGATGCTGTATCCGGATCTTTTTTTTGCTCTACTGAATCGGCAACAAAGGGCAACAATGGGGTAGGGGTTGGTTGACAGCAAACGGACCTCCCCGTTCTCATGATCTTAACCAAACAAAGAGCGATCCATCACGTAGAGCCGCCTCTGCCTCGATCCTGAGCAGCACCTAAGGGAGGGAGGAATCCCCGACTTCCTTCCCCTTGGCCTCGATTTCGAATCCCGTGCATCCATAGGGTTCCCGCTGGAGCTTCTCTCTCTCTTTATATATGATTTTTGGTCTAAGATTTTTTTGTTCTTTGAAACAGGGTTGGGAAAGAGAAATATACCCTTCGTGACCACATCCGACCGTCTCATGCTCAAGAGTTTATCCATTGGTAAGAAAAAATCATTCCTAATTTTGCAAGCTGAGATCAAAATATTAGAAAAAAGTTTGATCTTTTGTTTTTTAGAAAAAAAAAATCCTTCCTCCCTCTCTCTCTCTCTCTCTCTCTCACACACACACACACACGGAACAGCGGCAAGTCCTGCTGCTTCGTTCACTGTGATGTCAGATCATTGATCCTCTATTTGTTTTTCTATTTTTTCTATAGACAAAAAAACCGATCTCATAAAACCGAATTCATCGAGCATAATGACCCGATCACACAGCATCAACCTTTGCTATCTAAAAAAATTTTAGATAGCAAAGGGTTGATGCTGAAAATCTATTTTCAACTATCTTGCCCATTTGTTGTCCGAACCATCTCCTGCATTAGCCCTACAACATGCAGGACTTTCAATCAACCAAAACGTACAACTATCTCTCTCTCTCTGATTTTTGGTATAAGAGTTTTTTTTTTTATGAAACAGGGTTGGGAAAGAGTGATGGACCTTTCGATGCTGCATCCGGATTTTTTTTTTTTTGCCTCTACTGAATCGGCAGCAAAGGGCAACAATGGGGTAGGGGTTGGTTGACAGCAAACGGACCTCCCCGTTCTCATGATCTTAGCCAAACAAAGAGTCGATCGCTCTTCTTTTCTCGATCCATCGCATAGAGCCGCCTCTGCCTAGATCTTGAGCAGTACCTAAGGGAGGGAGGAATCCTAAACCCTAACCATAACCATAACGCTAACCCTAAACCTAAACCCTAAACCCTAAAATTCTAAAACCTAAAACCTAAAACCTAAAACCTAAAACTAAACCCTAACCCTAACCTTAACCCCTAAACCCCTAATCCTAAACCCTAAACCCCTAAACCCTAACCCTAAACCCTAACCCTAAAACCTAACCCTAAAACCCTAAACCCTAACCCTAAATCCTAAAACTTATTAGGACTTTATGGCGTAAACTATTTATAGGGAATTTACGCCATTTGAAATAGCGTAAAGAAAAGGACAGTTTCAGCATTTTAATTTATCCCTTAAGTTTTATGCCATCTCAAAAGGCATAAATACTTTACGCCATTTGAGATGGCGTACTATTCTTTTTTTTCTTTTTCGATGCTGCATCCGGATTTTCTTTCGATGCTACATCCGGATTTTCTTTTTTTTTTTGCCTCTACTGAATCGGCAGCAAAGGGAAACAATGGGGTAGGGGTTGGTTGACAGCAAACGGACCTCCCCGTTCTCATGATCTTAGCCAAACAAAGAGTCGATCGCTCTTCTTTTCTCGATCCATCGCGTAGAGCCGCCTCTGCCTCGATCTTGAGCAGTACCTAAGGGAGGGGAGGAATCCTAAACCCTTACCATAACCCTAACCCCTAAACCTAAACCCTAACCCCTAAACCTAAACCTAAACCCTAAAATTCTAAACCCTAAATCCTAAAATCTAAAACCCTAAACTCTAACCCTAAAACCCTAACCCTAACCCCTAAACCCTAACCCCTAAACCCCTAAAACCTAACCCCTAAACCTAACCCTAAATCCTAAAACCCTAAACCCTAAATCCTAAAACCCTAAACCCTAACCCTAAATCCTAAAACTTATTAGGACTTTATGGTGTAAACTATTTACCCCTTAAGTTTTACGCCATCTCAAAAGGCGTAAATACTTTACGCCATTTGA
The DNA here is from genome assembly GCA_947650365.1 of Chamaelirium japonicum. Classification (NCBI taxonomy): domain Eukaryota; kingdom Viridiplantae; phylum Streptophyta; class Magnoliopsida; order Liliales; family Melanthiaceae; genus Chamaelirium; species Chamaelirium japonicum. The sequence continues at coordinate 124,250,135 of OX393549.1, read as the reverse complement.
GATCGCGTACTATTCCTTTTTTTTTCTTCCAATTATCCAACTTTTATTCCGTTTATTAAATTATTAATAATTTTTGTTCCGTTTCTCAAAAATTTCTGTTTTTGTTTTAGTCCACAGGTTCCGCTCCGGCGCCGCCCGGTATTGTGGTGATTGTCGTCGCACATCCCGTGCTGGTAAGCCTCCCTCCTATTCTAATGGGCTAAGTTTTTTTTACATTAGTTGTGTACTTGCTTCTCCTATTTGAGTGTGCACTTCTGATGTGATGTGTAATTGCTTATGTTATTTTCCCCCACTTTTCTGATGTACTCTTTGTCCTTTTTTTTAACATATATGTAGATGACCAGATCTGGGTATATGTTAGAGATATCATTTATTTTTTCTTCTATTTCTGAACAGAACAATCATCTTTTTTTAATATGATGAGATTCATAAGCGTTGATTGTAATCTTTTTCTTAGCATAACAATATTCTTTTTTTTTTCATTCTGTTTCTGAACATAACAATCATCTATTTTTTTAGATTCATAAGTGCTGATTGTAATCTTTTTTTGAACAGAACAGTCAACTTTTTTTCCTTCTTTTTCTGAACAACAGATCCTGATCCTTCTTTTAATAAATGGCCGAATCAGAAGTTAATAAAAGTTTAGGGAGGTTTATCCAAAATACTGTTAGATAGGCCTAAACAATCGACCTACTAAGAGCATCTCCAACTGACTCCTATCTCTCCTCCACTAGCTTCTTTTAAGATCAAATTTTTAAAACAGATTTTAAAATCAGATTTTTAAGATAAGATTTTTCTTCTCTTTTAAGATCATTTATTTTCATTGCATCACATTGTTTGAACCAAAGCGAAGATCCGAGGTTTCTTTTTGTTTGCAAAGGTCCGCAAACAAAAATCTGATTTTGAAAACTATGCAAAACCAATCCTTCTTGAATTTTTGTAGGGAGATGATCATTGAATCTAAATTCATCGGTTTTTCTTTTAAAAGAACTCATCATTGTTTTTTTTCCAACTCATCAATGCTAATTTTTATATTTCTTTCGACTCTTTTATTTCTTTTTGTTTGCAATTGTTTTGCATTTGTCTTCTGATTTTAAAACCTTTGTTTTTTAATATCAGATTTTTCTGATCTATTAAGATCAGGTTCTTCATTGCAGCACATTGCTTAAGACAAAGCAATGATCCAGCGGACCGTAGTGATCGGGTCTATAGTGTATCAGTACAAAATTGGGATTTATGTGTCGAAATACTCTTCTATTAATTTATCCGACTGACCAAATTCTTTTTGTTGGTATCAATTTTGTTTATGATTCATATTTCTCATGATGATTCTTTGTGATTGTGTTGCAATTCTCTGATGGCTACTTGGATGCGATCATAATCAGAGACTGTCCAAAACTTGCTCTTATGTCGTTTCTGAAAATGGGTAATGGAAGCTATATCAAGTTTCCATATGGTTGCGTATGTGAAGGTGCGTTGTTTTTGTTAGTGAATCTAGATACAAGTAGACCTTTTTTGACGTGTTAATGGTTATCATGTGTTTATGGAAAATGATCAGAATTGCCCATGATCTAAATTATTTCTATATTATATTAGCATGCTGATAAGTATACTTACCTTTTTTTGCTGTAGGCAGACAATTTGAGGCATCAGACCCTTCACTGGATTCATCAGAATTCATCAGATACTGACAACGCGGCAATCCACCCTTTGCATTGAAGTAGTTAGCATAAAATGCAAAGCCTTTTTGAGAGAAGGGTAAGGGACTGTGGTTAGTCTTTCAGTACAAAATTAGATGTAAGTGTGAGATAAGCTGTGATTTTATTCCAGCTTTTTTTTGTCTTGGATTTAGTTTTGAAACTTTTGGGTTGTGGGCTTTGGAATTTCTGGTGAGTGTTTTGAATTTTGGGTTTGGAATTTCTGTGCCCCCCCCCCCCCCTGTTCGGATCTGGTGTTGCTGTCTGTTTCCCATCTGTTTGAGGCTTTTGGGTTGGCCTCTCCATTGGTATCAATACAGGGTTTTGGCACTTTTGGGTGTCTGTATATTGAGAATCTGGAGCCTACAGTTTTTGGGTTTTAGAGCTGTGTTGTTGTTTTGCCTATGCTTCAGAGTTTCATGTTTTGCTTGCTTTGGTATTTTGATCTTATCTCTGTTTATTTAAATCAGCCACAGTGAGATGATTGGTATGAATGTGTGTAATTGTATGTTGTCTTTGAATCTAGGTTATGCATGTCAAGGACAAACTTAATATGCTTGACTTCAGTTTGCAGAGGAACACCCATGTGGCGACTCAGTGCTTGCTCAGAGTCCATCCACATGTGGTCGAACCCATCAATTTGATCATTGGGAAGTTGGCCACATGGCACAAGGTCACTTTTTTTTTTTTGTAAGTGTTTGAATCTGACCTCAAGTAGTTGGGACATGGTTTGATGGTTATGGGATGGTGGTAAATGAGAGAGAGAGAGGGAGACAGAGAGAGAGAGAGAGAGAGAGAGAGAGAGAGAGAGAGAGCAGCCCTCGCTATTTGTATTCCATTTTTTTTGTAAAACATTGCAATGTTATTTAGCCAACCCCCATATAGTTTCCCACCAGATTCGGGCCATTTTGATGTGGCACATGATAACAGTTGTCCCCTTTGCCTGTAGTTGGAGTTGCCTACAGTTAGAGCGTGCTAATTGGTTCTGGGCAACGGTTGTGGACTATGCAGAATGTGCTAAAAATTTTCCCCTGTTATCAGCCCTTTTTCCTCCTCTCTCTCTCACAGGCGATGGTTAAAAGATGACAGCCCCCGTCGACTGCCATACCGTCCTTCCTCTGAAGCCCCGTACGCTCCCTTCCCCCTCCCCGACCCCTTCCTTAAGCCTTTCCAAAGAAAGCGCAGGGGAGAGAGAGAAAGAGAGAGAGAGAGAGAGAGAGAGAGAGAGA